>CM057483.1:57905798-58505798 GCA_030035585.1 Dugong dugon
TAGGCTGCAATTATGTTAATGAGGCAGGACTCAATCTACAAGATTGGATTGTGTCTTGAGCCCATCTCTTTTGAGATATAAAAGAGAGAAGTGAGCAGAGAGACAGGGCGACCTCATACCACCAAGAAAGCAGCTCCACAGTGTGTCCTTTGGACCAGGGCTTCCTGCACGGAGAAGCTCCTAGTCCAGGGCAAGATTGATGAGAAGGACCTTCCTCCAGAGCTGACAGAGACAGAAAGTCTTCCCCTGGAGCTGACACCCTGAATTTGGACTTCTAGCTTACTAGACTGTGAGAGAATAAACTTGTTTGTTAAAGCCATCCACTTGTGTTATTTCTGTTATAGTAGCACTAGATAACTAAGACAGTTACCCACCAACATTTTCTGCCTCTCAGGTTCGTTGGAAATCTGCTTTCCCATTGATGATGTATGCTGCTGCAAGGCAGGGGCCTTTGCCTGTTTGAAACCAAAAAAACAGGTGTGTGCCACAAATTATTGTTTCTACAGGGTGTTGCTTGAGGTGCGTGCATTTTTGGTAGGAAAAATAGAAATTTTGAAAAAAAAATTGGGGATACATATGTCCCAGTGGACGGGGGTTGGGTTCTCTGGGGGTGGAATTAGTGAGAAAAGTTATGTCCCTCTGGACTCTTAAGAGTAGGCTTATGGGAGGGGGCAAGAAAAAATATCCATACTATCTACCAAAAATTCAAAAACACTCAATTATTCAGCATGCTTCCCCTAATGAAAACATGTGATATCAACAAAAAATTCATAACAGAAAATAATAAGGTCTTGAAAGGGATATGCATATATACATATATATGTATATACGCATATATATATGTGTATATACATATATATGTATATATATGTGTGTATATATATATATATATATATTCTTTTCAGTGCTACAATAATAAACTTACTTTTGCAATTTTACTTGGAAGTGTAGGTTTGTATACAGAGTAGTTAATACAGTGTGACATCTCAATTATATTAAAACATGAATAGTAAAGGCTATATGCTATTTACAGTTCACACGGGCAGAACCTCAGTGTATATAGAAAAAGTTACTCATGTGAATTAAGGATGCCGTGAAGAACCCATCAATGCTACATTAGGGAGATCATTTGGAGTCTTTTTTCTTTTTCCTTGGTAATGGTTTGTGCAAGCAGACCTTGAGTCTATGATGAGCCTCAGTGTTGCACAGCGACCCTATAGCCATTTACTTTTTCTTCTGAGGTGTTTCAGTCCAATTATCTTATCTTGTTTAATGTAATGTTTGGCAGATACAATATCACATATTCCTTTTCATCTTTGCACCGTTCCTGAGTTGTAGACATGTCCTACATTTTTTAAGCTCAACCTGTTGAGCTTATATTTAGTACCAATTCTTTAATGCTTGCCTATAAGACAACTACACTCCACAGCAATCTACAGTTAAATGTGACTTCTAACAGTGGAAGGATGCAATAAATATTTGCTTCTACTGATTGATGCTGAGAGTTCATATCTAGGCATTTCATAAAACCAGCATGATGATTTTGTCTGAAGTGCTGTGTTTTTTTAAGCATTTTAATGCACTATATTCTTTAACTTTTCATTATTTATAGATTTTCAGAGCTGATAGGGACTTGAGAGGTCATATAGTCCTCACAGCAGCGACACCAATTCTGCTCCTGCCTTTAAGAAGCACCACAAAGACTTCTATCGTAAGAGGAGCTGGTCTGTTTTCTTAAAGATCTTTGCAAAAGGAGATTCCTAACCTCCATAAATCACCCACTGAAGTAACTAAAAGTCCTTACTGTCAGGAAATTCTTCTTTATGTTGAACAAACTTGTCAGGTTGCTGTTAAGACCGGGCCCTTTTAATCTGCCCTTAGTAGATATGGGGAACTGTTACTTGTTTGGGGAAAAGAAAACAAAACAAAAACCCTGATAACAATTATGAAGCCACTCTTAGCCCTCTCTCCTCTGGGCTGAAGAGTTTCAATTCCTTTCTATTCCTTATTTGAATATATTTCAGTCACATTTGTCAATCCTTTCCAGATGCAGATTTTCGTTTTTTATATCTCTTTAAAAATGTGTACTGGGTGGGAATAACTAAAATCTCAAAATCTCAGTTCCCCAAAGCACTTTTCCACTTAGACCGTCATCCCCAAACTGTTGCAATCCAATTATAAGGAGAAAAAAGGTAGTTTCTGCCAATACTACTCGTTTCAGCCCTCTTAAATTCCAAGTCTGGACATAGGCCATTTTTTTTTTCATTTCCTTTTTTTAAAACTCTTTCAGGAAAGAAAAAATATTCTACACATTTTCCTCACTTATCCTATTTTCTACAATATTCAAATACATCCTCACTTGTCTGCCAAATCAGTGATGCAACAAAGATTTATTAAACTCAAAACTATGTGTATGGCACTGTTCTGGGTGCATCCCTGTGCTGGCTTAATTTTTTTTTTTTTTTTTTACTCTTTCCAATATTTTCTTTTTTTATTTTTATTTTTTATTGCTGTAGTTTAAGCGAAAGTTTACAATTCAAGTTAGTCTCTCATAAAAAATTTATACATACATTTTTATGTGACCCTAATTGTTCTCCCTATACTGTGACAGCGAGCTAAGAAGCGTACTCTTCACGAGTATCATTTTATGTCCCATAATCCAGTCCATTCTTTCTCTGAAGAGTTAGCCTCGGGAATTGTTTTAGCTCTGGGTTGACAGAGAGTCCTGGGGCATGCTTTCCAGGGTTTCTCCAGTCTCAGACCATTAAGTCTGGTCTTCTTACTAGAATTTGAGTTCTGCATCCCAATTTTCTCCTGTTCCTTCCGGGATTCTCTGTAGTGTTCCCTGTCAGGGCTGTCATTGGTGGTAGCCAGGCACCATCCAGTTCTTCTGGTCTCAGGCTGAAGAAGTCTCTGGTCTATGCAGCCCTTTCTGTTTCTTGGGCTGATACGTTCCTTGTGTCTTTGGTGTTCTTCATTCTCCTTTACTCCAGGTGGTTGGAACCAACGGATGCATCTTAGATGGCCACTGGTTAGCTTTTAAGACTCCAGACACGACTCACCAAAGTAGGATGCATAACATTTTCTTAATAAGCTTTCTTATGCCAATTGACCTATATGTCCACTGAAAGCGTGGTCCCCAGACCCCTACCCCTGCTACTCTGTCCATCAAAGTGTTTGATTGTATTCAGGAAACTTCTTAGCTTTGATTTAGTCCATTTGTGCTGACTTCCCCAGTAGTGTGTGCTGTCTTTCCCTTCACCTAAGATAATTCTTATCTACTATTTAGTTAGCAAATAACACTCACCCTCCCTCCTCACCCTCGTAACCATCAAAGAATGTTTTCTTCTGTGTTTAAACCTTTTCTTGAGTTCTTATAATAGTGGTCTTACATAATATTTGACCTTCTATGTGTGACCAAATTCACTTAGCATAATGACCTCCAGCTTCCTCCACGTTATGTTTCACAGCTTTATCATTGTTCTTTATCAATGGGTAGTATTCCATTGTGTGGATATACCACAATTTGTTTATCCATTTGTCCATTGATGGGCACCTAGGTTGTTTCCATCTATTTGCTATTGTGAACAGTGCTGCAGTGAACACGGGTGTGCATATATCTATTCATGTGATGGCTCTTATTTCTCTAGGATATATTCCAAGGAGCGGGATAGCTGGATCCTTTGGTACTTCTATTTCTAGCTTTTTAAGGAAGTGTAAAATGGATTTCCAAAGTGGTTGTATCATTTTACATTCCCACCAACAGTGTATAAGTGTTCCAGTCTCTCCACAACCTCTCCAGCATTTATTAATTTATTACTTTGTGTTTTTTGGATGAATGCTAGCTTTGTTGGGGCGAGATGATATCTCATTGTAGTTTTGATCTGCATTTCTCTAGTGGCTATTGATCGTGAGCATTTCTTCATGTGTTTGTTAGCCACCTGAGTATCTTCTTTGGTGAAGTGCCTGTTCATATCCTTTGCCCATTTTTTAATTGGGTTATTTGTCTTTTTGTTGTTGAGGTTTTGCAGTATCTTGTAGATTTTAAAGATTAGATGCTGATCTGATTTGTCATAGCCAAAGATTTTTTCCCAGTCTGTAGGTGTTCTTTTTACTCTTTCAGTGAAGTCTTTTGATGAGCTTAAGTGTTTGATTTTTAGGAGCTCCCATTTATCTGGTCTCTCTTCTGGTGCTAGTGGATTGCTATTTATGGTTTGTATTGTGTTTATGACATGTATTAGGGATCCTAGCATTGTCTCTATTTTTTCTTCCATGATCTTTATCTTTTTTGATTTTATATTTAAGTCTTTGATCCATTTTGAGTTAGATTTTGTGCATGGTATGAGGTATGTGTCTTGTTTCAGTTTCTTGCAGATGGATATCCAGTTATGCCAGCGCCATTTGTTAAAAAGACTGTCTTTTCCCCGATTAATGGACTTTGGGCTTTTGTCATATATCAGCTGATCATAGGTGGAAGAGCTTATAGCTGGATTCTCAACTCTGTTCCATTGGTCTATGTATCTGTTGTTATACCAGTACCAGGCTGTTTTGACTATGGTGGCAGTATAATAGGTTCTAAAATCAGGTAATGCGAGGCCTCCCACTTTGTTCTTCTTCTTGAGAAATGCTTTACTTATCCGGGGCCTCTTCCCTTTCCAAATGAAGTTGGTGATTTGTTTCTCCATCTCATTAAAAAATGCCTTTGGAATTTCGATCAGGATTGCATTGTATCTGTACCTCACTTTGGGTAGAATTGATATTTTCACAATGTTGAGTCTTCCTATCCATGAGCAAGGTATGTTTTTCCACTTATGCAGGTCTCTTTTGGTTTCTTGCAGTAGTGTCTTTTAGTTTTCATTGTATAGGTCTTTTACTACTCTGGTTAGATTTATTCCTAAGTATTTTATCTTCTTGGGGACTATTGTAAATGATATTGATTTGGTGATTTCCTCTTTGAAGTTCTTTTTGTTGGTGTAAAGGAATCCAACTGATTTTTGTATGTTTATCTTATATCCTGATACTTTGCTGAAATCTTCTATTCCAGTAGTTTTCTTGTGGATTATTTGGGGTTTTCTGTGGACAAGATAATGTCTTCTGCAAATAGAGATATTTTGACTTCTTCCCTACCAATTTGGATGCCCTTTATTTCTTTTTCTAGCCTAATTGCTCTGGCTAGGACCTCCAGCACAATGTTGAATAAGAGTGGTGATAAAGGGCATCCTTGTCTGGTTCCCATTCTCAAGGGGAATGCTTTCAAACTCTCTCCATTTAGGATGACGTTGGCTTTGTACAAATGCCCTTAATTTTATTGAGGAATTTCCCTTCTATTCCTATTTTGTTGGGAGTTTTTATCATGAATGGTTGCTGGACTTTGTCAAATGCCATTTCTGCATTGATAAGATAAGATCATGTGGTTCTTGTCCTTTGTTTTATTAATGTGATGGATTACACTAATTGTTTTTCTAATGTTGAACCACCGCTGAAATAGCTGGTATAAATCCCACTTGATCATGGTGAATTATTTTTTTGATATGTTGCTGAATTCTATTGGCTAGAATTTTTGTTGAGAATTTTTGCATCAATGTTCATCAGGGATATTGGTCTATAATTTTCTTTTTTTGTGGTGTCTTTACCTGGTTTTGGTATCAGGGTTACGCTGGCTTCATATAATGTGTTTGGAAGTATTCCATCCTTTTCTGTGCTCTAAAATACCTTTCGTAGTAGTAGTGCTAACTCTTCTCTGAAAGTTTGGTAGAATTCTCCAGTGAAGTTGTCCGGTCCGGGGCTTTTTTCATTGGTAGTTTTTAAATTGACTTTTCTATCTCTTCTTTTGTTATGGGTTTATTTAGTTGTTCTACCTCTGTTTGTGTTAGTTTAGGTATGTAGTGAGTTTCTAGAAATTTATCCATTTCCTCTAGGTTTTCAATTTTGTTAGCGTACAGTATTTCATAGTATTCTCTTATGAGTCTTTTAATTTCAGTTGTATCTGTTGTGATATCACCCATCTCATTTCTTATATGGGTTATATGCTTCCTCTCCTGTTTTTCTCTTGTCAGTTTGGCCAGTGGTTTATCAGTTTTGTTGATCTTTTCAAAGAATCAGCTTTTGGTCTTGTTAACCCTTTTAATTGTTTTTCTATTCTCTATTTCATTTAATTGTGCTATAATTCTTATTATTTCCCTTTTTCTTGCACCTGAGGGCTTCTTTTGCTGCTCTCTTTCTACTTGCTCCAGTTGTAGAGTTAACGTTTTGATTATGGCCCTTTCTTCTTTTTGGATGTGTGCATTTATTGCTATAAACTGACCTCTGAGCACTGCTTTTGCTGTGTCCCAAAGGTTCTGGTAGGATGTCTTTTCATTCTCTTTTGATTCTATTAATTTCTTTATTCCATCCTTAATTTCTTCTATAACGCAGTCGTTTTTGACTAAGGTATTGTTCGGTTTCCATGTGTCTGAATTTTTTTTTGCTTTTTCTGTTATTGATTTCAACTTTTATGGCTTTATGGTCAGAAAAGATGCTTTGTAATGTTTCGATGCTTTGGATTTTGTTAAGGCTTGCTTTATGGCCTAATATGTCGTCTGTTCCGGAGAATATTCCATGTACATTGGAAAAGAAAGTATACTTGGCTTCTGTTGGTGGAGTGTTTGGAATATGTCTATGGGATCAAGTTGGTTGGTTGTAGCATTTAGATCTTCTGTGTCTTTGTTGAGCTTCTTTCTGGATGTTCTGTCCTTCACCAAAAGTGGTCTGTTGATGACTCCTACTACTATTGTGGAGCTGTCTATGTCTCTTTTCAGTCCTGTTAGAGTTTGTTTTATGTATTTTGGAGCCCTGTCATTGGGTGCTTAAATACTTATTATAGTTATGTCCTCCTGGTGTATTGACCCTTTAATCATTATATAGTGCCCTTCCTTATCCTTTGTGGTCGATTTTACTTTAAAGTCTCTTTTGTCAGAGATTAATATTGCCACTCCTGCTCTCTTTCGAGTGTTGTTTGTTTGATATATTTTTTCCATCCTTTGAGTTTTGGTTTGTTTGTGTCTAAGTCTAAGGTGCATCTCTTGTAGGCAATATATAGATGGATCGTGTTTTTTTATCCAGTCTACCTCTCTCTTTCTGTTTATTGGTGCATTTAATCCTTTTACATTCAGCGTAATTATTGATAGGTATGAGTTTAGTGCTATCTTTTTTATGTCTTTTTTTGTGTGTTGTTGACCGTTTCTTTGGTTCACTTAGTTTTCTGTATTGAGTAATTTTTCTTTGTGTATTTTCCTTTCATTGTTGTTGATTTTGTATTTGTTGAGTCTTTATATTTTTCTTGTTTTTTATTTTGTCTTGTAGGATTGTTAGTTTCCTTTGTGGTTACCTTAATATTTACACCTATTTTTCTAAGTTTATACCAGTCTTTTATTTCTTTATATTGCCTTGACTTCCTCTCCATATGAAAAATCTGTATTTACATTTTTTAGTCCCTCTATTTTGTCTTAATGTTGTCATCTTTTACATATTGACATCTCTGTTTACTACTTTCAGTGTTTTAGCTTTGATTTATTTCTTTGACTTCCCTCTCTGGGTTGATATCTGGTTACTCTGGCCTGTGTTCTAGTTTTAGGTTGTTATCTGATGTTAGTGATTTTCTAACTGGAGGATTCCCTTTAGTATTTCTTGTAATTTTGGTTTGGTTTTTACAAATTCCCTAAAATTCTGTTTATCTGAAAATGCCCTAATTTCACCATCATATTTGAGAGACAGTTTTGCTGGATATAGAATTCTTGGCTGGGAATTTTTTTTTTCCTTCAAGGCTTTACATATGTCATCCCATTGCCCTCTTGCCTGCATGGTTTCTGCTGAGTAGTCCGAGCTTATTCTTATTGACTCTCCTTTGTAGATGACTTTTCATTTATCCCTAGCTGCTCTTAAAATTCTTTCTTTATCTTTGGTTTGGTAAGTTTCATTATAATATATCTTGGGAACTTTCTTTTGGGATCTACCTTATGTGGGGTTCAATGAGCATCTTGGATAGATATCTTCCCGTATTTCATGATATCAGGGAAGTTTTCTGCCAACAAATCTTCAACAATTCTCTGTTTATTTTCTGTTATCCCCCCCCCTTTCTAGTATTCCAGTCACTCGTAGCTTATTCCTCTTGTTAGAATCCCACATAATTCTTAGGATTTCTTCATTTTTTAAAATCCTTTTATCTGATTTTTCCTCAAATAAGTTTGTGTCAAGTGCTTTATCTTCAGTCTCACTAATTCTGACTTCCATTGTCTCAATTCTGCCCCTAAGACTTTCTTTTGAGTTGTCTAATTCTGAAATTTTATTGTTAATATTCTGGATTTCTGATTGCTGTCTCTCTATGGATTCTTGCAGCCTGCTAAATTTGTCTTTATGCTCTTCTCTAATCTGTTTAAGTTCCTCTATTGCACGTTTTGTGTTTTGCCTGATCTCCTTCCTGATGTATTGAAGAATTCTGTATATTAATCTTTTGTATTCTGCCTTCGGTAATTCCAAGAAATTTTCTACCTCCAGAAAATTTCTATATTCTTTATTTTGGGAGCTTGCTGAAGCCATCATGATCTGCCTCTTTATGTGAATTTATATTGACTGTTGTCTCCAAGCCATCAATAAGTTATTATATTTATTTATTTTATGTTTGCTTACTGTGTCTTATTTTCTTGTTTTGTTTTGATATGCCCAAATAGGCTGCTCAAGTGAGCTAGCTCGATTTCTAGTGCCCCTGAAGCTCCAACGTCCTGCCCCCAGGTGGCCAGAACTGTCACTAATAATGTGAGCCCAGGAGTCCACCCACTCCTCCTGTATGGATTCTGCTCAGGTGTACAGGTAGTCGGCTGTCAAGTGTGTGGTGCAGGCTCTCACCTAAAGTCCTAGACAGGCATGGGTGATTGATGTAGGTGCAGGCATCAGACTGTATTGGGGGACACATGCTGAGCAAGGCAGGGGCCTGACTGCCGCCCTGAGTGTCCAGGAGGAAAGTGTGTCCCTGTTCCCTAGAGTGCATAAGTGGATGGGTTTTGCAGCCGGACTATGAGCACCAAATGCTGTTGGCTGTAAGGACTGGGCATTTGCTGGCTTAAATTGTGTTGCCACCTCATGGCTTAAGTTTGCCTTCCAATTTTGGAAAATCTTGAAGCAAGCCTGCTGCTGTGATTATCTGCCATTCTGGAGATCTGAGGGTACTTACACAAAGGCAGCTCTCTATTTTTCTGAATCTGTATATATGCAGAGTATCACTCATTCATTGGTTTATTCTTCATTTATTCAACAAATATTTCATTAAGGGTATACTATGTTCCAGATGATGGCATTCAATGGTGAACAAAAACACACATTATATCTTCCCTCATGAAGGTTTCATTCTAGTGGGGGAGACAGTCATTAATCAGAGAATCACATAAGTGAGTGTAAAGTTGCAAGAATGTAAATGGTGTGAAGGACAGGTATAAGATGTCATGAGAGCATGTGATAGTGGGAACTGACTTGTCAAGGAGAGGAATCAAAGTTTCCCTGAGGAAAGAATGCTTGAGGTGAGACCTGAAGGAAGAGCATAGGTCTGTTAGATTCTCAGCCCCCATAATGTCACTGTGCCTACCTCCAAAAGCTATTAGATTTTGGTGGAGGAAGGTGGGGGTCAAGAATGGCAGGGTACAGTCAGGATGGCAGTTGTATGGAGTAATGCTGGTGCAGTAGAACCTGACAGCCAGGAAGGAAGCAGCAGATAGGCAGATACTTTCTTACTTAGGCTAAAAAGAAAGGGGAAAAAATACTAGGGAAAAAAAGGAAAGAAAAATCACCTGCCTCAGGTTTTCAAGCTAGCGGGAAAGAGGAAGCAATTTAACGTTTGTACATAGGTGTGAAGACCAGGAGGCAAGTAGTATTGCTTGGCAGAGGATTTTGTGATTATTTTTTTTTTCTTTTTAATTGGTGAGGTTGATAGGTGATGAGGCACTTTGGGGAATATGATTTTTAATAGGGAAGTGATCCCATGGTTCATTCTAGCTCGAATCCAATAGAATGGTGGATTTATGTTGAAAGTTAAAAGTAAAAGTGTTCCAGAACAAATAAAATAATTGTAGAATGTGCCCTAGAGCATTACAACAGAGGGTTGAAGAAACAACTCTGATTAAACAGGACTCTCTCAGCGCATTAAATTTGAAAGTTTATCTCCAATTGTGCAAGAAGATACTGAGGCAGGTTTCAACTGGTAAACTGAGCATTGGAAGTCAAATAGTACAAAAAGACAAGAGCAAACGCCACAAAAAGTTTATAAAATACTCTGCTGAAGTGGTGAAGCTGGTTAGGGGACATGACAAATCTAAATAAGATGAGAAAGGTGAAACCAGACTTGTTTGTCAGTTTTTGGAATGTCTTTGAAGTGGGAGTAAAGAAAACTGAGACAAGAAGGATGTGTTTCTTCACAGGAATAACTAATTATCCCAAAAAATGCAGTACAGAAAAGGATTGCAGATTACTTTTAAAGTGTTGGAACAAATATTAGGTTTTTTTAATTAAAAAAAAATTTTAGCTAGAATTAAGCCATATTTTTCTAATCGTACAGCTTTGTTTTTAATTTCAAGCTTAATCTTTGGTCCCTGGTGGTGCTGTGATTAAGAACTACAGCTGCTAAGCAAAAGGTCAGCAATTCAAATCCAGCAGCTGCTCCTTGGAAACCCAATAGGGCAGTTCTACTCTGTCCTATAGGGTTACTTTGAGTTGGAATTGACTGGATGGCAACAGGTTTGGTTTTTTGGTTTATTTTACTTTAGTTTTGAGATTATTTAAATGATATTGAAAGAACATTTAAATCTGATTTGTTTTTATTTGCTATGTTAAATAATACCTAACAGTTGTTATTGTTTGAGTACCAAATTACTTTATTTGAAGGAATGATAAAACTGAAGAACTTATGTGGATGTTTTGGTACTATTTTAGAAAAGGTAAAGGTAAACTCAACATGCATGTACATCTTGGTGGCCATGGAAGTCACACCTGTGGCTATGGGTAAGACAAGCTAAAGCTTTGTTCTCTTGATCACTGTCTTCCAGGGTGTGCTTGTTAAAAAGATAGTCTGCCAAGACAGATTCCAGGCCCCTGTCTTGAGCAAGTTGCTTAAGTAGTCACCCAATTCTTTGATGGATTTCACCTGCTCATTCCGGTAATGAATCTCAATGAAGTCACACAAATAGGGGCCGTTTTTGTCAGTGGCCAGTTTGTGCAGTTCCAGTGGTGACTGATTTCATGCTTTTTCCCAAGTGTAAAGCACACGCCACTGCAGTCAGCCTGTTCTAGTCATCACGGTCTTGTTTCGGTATATGCTGAAGGAAGATTCTTCCTCTTCATTGGTTCTGCAGCTTCGTCAGTTTCTCAGCATGTTCCCTCTCCTCAAGAGACTGGTGAATAAAATATTTGGCAAAAGTGTTCAAAGTGACATCATCTGGTCAAAGTAGTAAGATATGGACAGATAGACCTAGGAGGCTTAGAGCTCCAGGTTGATCTGGTGGTTGATGGTAGCCTCTGAGTCCTGGTTGTATTTCTCATGCACCTATGAGGGGCACACAGCCAGCTGTGGAGAGGTAGTGGTGGCTGCACAGTACTTGAGTGGCAGCTAGGTGCCTTGGGCAGTTGGAGGACACTGTAAAGGGATGGCAAGGGCTGGCTTTGAGCAGCAGGCCTGGTGAAGCACCAAGTCCCTCTATGCATTGTTGAAGCAGGAAATCTCAACAACTCTCTGTGAAGAATGTCTGACCTTTAATAGTTTTTGAGTTCTCATTTGTGGATAGCTCACAGTCTGGCATAATGGTTAAGAGTATGGATTATTGAGTCAGGCTAGCCTGGGATTAATTCCTGTCTATACTAGTTATTGGATATGTGACTTGAACAAGTTGCTATGGCTCTGTTTCTCAGTTTCCTTATCTGTAAAACGGTTATAAGAACAGTATTTATAGGATTGTTTTGAGGCACAAATGTGATATATATAAATCCTATAGAATATGCTCAGCCCACAATAGACACACTGTAAGTGCAAATATTGTAGTTATGTGCCAGACATTACTAAATCCTAAAACTACCTCCCCCCACCCCACGCATCTGTCACATCCATTTTGTTTTTTTCTTTTTTTCAAGTCTTTTTAATACCTTTTGCTTTCTTCATATGTGATGTCCTTGATGTCATTCCACAACTCATCTGGTCTTCAGTCATTAGTGTTCAGTGCGTCAAATCTATTCTTTTTTTATTATTATTGTGCTTTAGATGAAGGTTTATAGAGCAAAATTAGTTTTTCATTAAAAAAAATACACATACTGTTTTGTGACATTGGTTGCCAACCCCACGATGTGTCAACACTCTCCCCTTCTTGACCTCGGGTTCCCCATTACCAGCTTTCCTGTCCCTTCTTGCCTTCTTCTCCTTGCCCCTAGGCTGGTGTGCCCATTTAGTTTCATTTTGTTTTATGTGCCTGTTTAACCTTTGGCTGAAGGGTGAACCTCAGGAGTGACTTCAGTACTGAGTTAAAAAGGGTGTCTGGGGACGATATTCTCCGGGTTTCTTCAGTCGCTGTCAGAGCAGTAAACCTGGAATTTTTTTGCGAGTTAGAATTTTGTTCATTTTTCTCCAGCTCTGTCCGGGACCTTCTGTTGTGATTCCTGTCAGAGCAGCTGGTGGTGGTAGCCGGGTACCATCTGGTTGTAAAAGAATTCAGTCTGCTGGAGACCATGGTAGTTGTGGTCCGTTAGTCTTTTGGACTAATCTTTCCCCTGTGTCTTTGGTTTTCTTCATTCTCCCTTGCTCCAGATGGGGTGGGACAATTGGAGTATCTTAGATGGCCACTCACAAGCTTTTAAGACCCCAGATGGTACTCACTAAAGTCGGATGTATAAGATTTTCTTTATAAACTATGTTATGCCAATGGAGTTAGATGTTCCCCAAGACCATGGTCCTCAGTCTTCAGCCCAGTAATTCAGTTCCTCAGGGAGTTTTGATGTGTTTATGAAGCTTCCATGGCCTGTGTCAAATCAATTCTTGCGATGGTCTCTAAACTCAGGTGGGATATACTCAAGGTTGTATTTTGGCTCTTGTGGACTTGCTCTAATTTTCTTTAGTTTCAGCTTGAACTTGTATATAAGCAAGTCGGCCCTTGGCCTTGTTATGACTGATAATATTGAGTTTCTCCATTGTTTTTTTCCACAGATGTAGTTGATTTGATTCCTGTGTATTCCATCTGGTGAGGTCCACGTGTACAGTTACCATTTATGCTGGTAAAAAAAAGTATTTGCAATGAAGAAGTAGTTGGTCTTGCAAAGTCTATCATGCAATCTCCGGTGTCCTTTCTATCACCAAGGCCAAATTTTCCAACTACCAGTCCTTGTTCTTTGTTTCCAAACTTTGCCTTCCAATCACCAGTAATTATAAATGCATCTTGATAGCATGTTTAATCAGTTTCAGATTGCAGAAGTTGGTTAAAATATTCACTATCTTCCTCTTTGGCATTAGTTGTTGGTACTTAAATTTGAATAGTAGTCATATTAACTGGTCTTCCTTGTAGGTGTATGGATATTATTCTATTACTGACAGCATCATACTTCAGGATAGGTCTGAAATGTTCTTTTTTATGATGAATTCAATTTGTCATTCCTGGCATAGTAGACCATATGGTTGTCCAATTCACAATGGCCAATACAAGTCCATTTCAGCTCACCAATGCCTGTTGTTGGGTGCTATCCAGTCAGTTCCAACTCATAACGACCCTACGTACAACAGAATGAAACACTGTCCAGTTTTGCACCATCCTCACAATCATTGTTATGCTTGATCGCCTTATTGCAGCTACAGTGTCAATCCATCCGTCTATCTATCTATCTATTTGTGTGTCTATCTATCTACCTACCCATCTGTTTTATTTATTTAAATATATTATTGTGTTTTCAGTGAGAATTTACACAGCAAATTAGGTTCCCATTTAACAACTTCTACACAAATTAAGGGGTCAGGGCCAAGACGACAGAGTAGTCAGACGGCTTCCTATATCCCTCTTACAACAAAGACCTGGAAAAACAAGTGATTAGATTGTATAAGAATATCTAGGAGCCCTGAACAAAGCAAAGTTGAGGAACTGGACTGAGTGGCGGGGGGAGAGGGAGACAGTTCTGAAGAAGCAACAAGTGCCAGACCGGACTCAGCTCCAGCTCTTCAGCCCCAGCTGGCTCTGAGGTACACAGTGAAGCAGGCAAACAGCTTGGCATGTGCACTCGGGAGGCAGTTTCCACATAGAGAGAGATCTGGCAGCAGAGATTCTGCTTGGACACTCCAAACCAGTGAAAAGCAGCTCAAAAGTGATGAAAGATAAATACATGTGAGTGGCCTTTTGCAGGGATTTAAAAATGAAAAAGCCCATTTGGGAAAAATCTCTCTCCGTTTTACTGCCTCCCTCCCCACTCTTCCACCAGTCCAGTCTTCCGAAGCCTGAGTCTCCTGGGATGGAAGTTATATGCCAAAAGGCACCCTGACCCACTCTCCTGGCCTTAGAGAGGGAACAAATAAGCTGCTGGCTCCCCTAAGCCAGGAACTCAGGGTCAGAGCAGCTCCTTTGCTAGGCACATGCATAAGGGGTCTGCAGACTTTGAGTGCCTTACACCCCTGTATAGACTTGTGGGGACCCATCTCAACAGCGTTAGCCCTCACTACCACACTACAACAGGGTAAACATCTGAAGTCTAACTTCAACTGTTTCAGCTGTGAAGTGGCAGATTCGTGACCCTTGACATAGCCTTGCCCTTTGAGGAGGCACATTTACCAATCCACACCAGGGGCTTGAGGACTGGTGGTACCACCTACACCACCTAGTCACCTGCTACAGGGGTCCAAGAATAAGTGGTGCCCTTGAGTCTTTACAGCCAAAAGAGTGGGGTGCTCATAGTCCGGCTGCAAAACTCACCTACCTACTTACCCTAGGGAATAGGGACACGCTTTTCTTTCAGACTCTCAGGGGCAGCCATCAACCCCCTGCATGGCTCAGCTCGTGACCCCCTACTGCAGCCAGATACCTGTGTCTACAACAATCACCCATGCCTCTTTAAGACTGTAGATGAGAGTCTGCACCACACACTTCGTGACCTACTGCCTGGACATCTGAGCTGAACCCATATAGGAAAATTTAATGGACTCCTGTGTGCACATACTTAGTTACAGAACTAACTACCTGGTGGCAGGACGTTAGAGCTTCAAAGGCGCCAATAATAAAACTAGTGCACAAGAGCAGTGTATTTGGGATAATCAAAACAAAACAAAACAAGAAGCTAGGACTCAGTAAGCAAATATAAAATAAAATTATAATATATTATTGATGGCTCAGAGACAACAGTCAATATCAAATCACATAAAGAGGCAGTCCATCTGACCAGGATCACAACAGAGGGTTCTGGACAGAGCTGGAGAAGGATGTAGAGCATAATTTTAACTCCCCCCCCCAAAAAAAGACCAGATTTACTGGCCTAAAGAATACTAGAGAATCCTCAAGAGTGTGGACCCCAGACACCCTTTCAGCTCAGAGGTGAAGTTACCTTCGAGGTTCGATGTTAAGCCTGGGAGTGGACAGCCCAGTAAAACTAAATGGGACTACCAAAGTACAGGAGTCCAGTGACAAAGGCCAGAAGGCAGAGGGGGAGTAGGAAACTGATGATAAGAAGCACAAATTGAGTAAGGACACTGTCGATGTGTTGTGAGATTGTTGACCACTGTTATAGGGCAACATTTGTAGTAACTATTAAATGGGAGGCTGTTTTGTCCTGTAAGCCTTCATCTTGGGTGAGAATGGCAGTACAAGTGGAAGAGCATAGTCAATATCACTTAAATGTGTAAGTAAAAAGTTTTGAAATGGTGTTAAAAAAATAAAAAAACAAATGATACTAATGAGGTACAGTAGTCTAGTGACAAGGGCCAGAAGACAGAAAGGGACAAGGAAGTCCCCTGGTGATAGGGAACACAAGTTGGAGTAAGGATATTCTTGATGTGTTGTGAGATTGTTAACCATTGTCATAGGGCAACATGTGTAGTAACTGTTAAATGAGAAACTGTTTTGTTCTGTAAGCCTTCATCTTAAGTGAGAATAACAGCACAGTTGGAAGAGCGTAGTCAATGTCACTGAACTGTGTATGTAGAAATTTTTGAAACGGTGTATCTTTGGCTATCTGTATTTTCATCAAAAAAAAAAAAGTTGAGAATTTAGAGGCTTAATATGTTGTGGGGTTATTAACCAATGTCATAAAACAACATGTGTACTACTGTTTCATGAGAAACTATTTGTTCTGTAAGCCTTCACCTGAAGTACAATAAAATATATATATATAAAAAAAGAGGCAGTCCAGGATGGCTTCAGCAAGCTCCCAAAATAAAGAATCCATAAATTCTCTGCAGGAAGAGAATTTCTTGGAATTACCAGAGGCAGAATACAAAAGATTAATATACAGAACTCTTCTAGAAATTAGAAAGAAAATTTGACACAATGCAGAAACTGCCAAAGAAGACAAAGACAAATTAGTAGCAGAACTTAAAAAAGTTATTCAAGAACATAATGACAAATTTAATAGGCTGCAAGAATCCATAGAGAGACACCAATCAGAAATCCAGAACATTAACAATAAAATTTCAGAATTAGACAACTCAATAAACAGTCATAGGAACAGAACTGAGGCAGTAGAAGTTAAAATTAGTGATATTGACAAAAAAGCACTTGACACCAACTTATTTGAGGAAAAAATCAGATAAAAGAATTAAAAAGAATGAAGAAACTCTAAAAGTTATGTGGGACTCTATCAAGAGAAATAATGTATGAGTGATTGCAGTACCATAATGGGGGGGATAACAGAAAATACAGAGGAAATTGTTGACGATTTGTTGACAGAAAACTTCCCTGATATCATGAAAGATAAGAATATATCTATCCAAGATGCTCATCAAACCCCACATAAGGTAGATCCCAAAAGAAAGTCACCAACACATATTATAATCAAACTTACCAAAACCAAAGACAAAGAGAGAATTTTAAGAGCAGCTAAGGATAAAAGAAAAGTCATCTACAAAGGAGAGTCTATTAGAATAAGCTTTGACTACTCAGCAGAAACCATGCAGGCAAGAAGGCAATGGGATGACATGTATAATCCTTGAAGAAAACCAACTGCCAGCCAAAAATTCTATATCCAGCAAAACTTTCTCTCAAATATGCTGGCGAAATTAGGGCATTTCCATATAAACAGAAGTTTAGGGAACTTACAAAAACCAAACCAAAATTACAAGAAATACTAAAGGGAGTCCTACGGTTAGATAATCAATAACAGCAGATAACAATGCAAGACTAGAACACAGGACAGAGCAACCAGATATTGACTCAGATAGGGAAATCGAAAATACATCAAAGGTAAAACATTGAAAATAGGGAAACAGAGATATCAATATGTAAAAAAGGACAACATTAAAACAAGAAGGAGGGACTTAAAAAATGCAGACATAGATTTTACATGTGAAGGGGAAGTCAAGTTGATATAAACAAATAAAAGACTGGTATAATCTTAGAAAAACAGGGGTAAATATTAAGTTAACCACAAAGGAATCTAACAATCCTACAAATCAAAAAAAAAAAAAAAGTAGAAAAATATAAAGACCCAAGAAACACAAAATCTACAACAAAGAAAAAGATGAAAAAAAAAATAAAGAAAAACGACTCAGCACAGAAAATTAAGGGGAACAAAGAAACTGTGAACAACACACAGAAAGAGATATCAGGATGACAGCACTAAACTCATACCTATCAATAATTGCGCTGAATGTAAACGGACTTAATGCACCAATAAAGAGATAGAGAGTGGCAGATTGGATAAAAAAGCATGATCCATCTATATGCTGCCTACAAGAGACGCACCTTAGACTTAAAGACACAAACAGGCTAAAACTCAAAGGATGGAAAAAATATATCAAGCAAACAACACTCAAAAAAGAGCAGGAGTGGCAATATTAATCTCTGACAAAAGAGACTTTAAAGTAAAATCCACCACAAAGGATAAGGAAGGGCACTATATAATGATTAAAGGGTCAATACACCAGGAGGACATAACTATAATAAATATTTACACATCCAATGATAGGGCTCCAAAATACATAAAACAAACTCTAACAGCACTGAAAAAAGACATAGACAGCTCCACAATAGTAGTAGGAGACTGTAACAAGCCACTTTTGGTGAAGGACAGAACATCCAGAAAGAAGCTCAACAAAGACATGGAAGAACTAAATGCTACAATCAACCAAATTGATCTCATAGACATATACCAAACACTGCACCCAACAGCAGCCAAGTATACTTTTTTTTTCCAACGCACCTGGAACATTCTCCAGAATACACCACATATTAGGCCATAAAGCAAGCCTTAACAAAATCCAAAACAATAAAATATTACAAAGCATCTTTTCTGACCATAAAGCCCTAAAAGTGGAAATCAACAACACAAAAATCATGGAAAAAAATATCAAACACATGAAACCTGAACAACTCCTTGCTCAAAAACTACCGGGTTATAGATGAAATTAAGGATGGAATAAAAAAAATTCATAGAATGAAACGAGAATGAAAACACCTCCTACCAGAAGCTTTGGGACACAGCCAAAGCAGTGCTCAGAGGTCAGTTTACAGCAATAAATGCACACATCCAAAAAGAAGAAAGGGCCATAATCAAAACATTAACCCTACAACTGGAACAAATAGAAAGAGAAGAGCGAAAGAAGCCAACAGGCGCAAGAAGGAAGGAAATAATAAGAATCAGAGCAGAATTAAATGAAATAGACGCTACAAAAATAATTGAAAGAGTTAACAAGTCCAAAAGCTGGTTATTTGAAAAGATCGACAAAATTGATAAACCATTGGCCAAACTGACAAAAGAAAAACAATAGAGGAAACAGATAACCCATATAAGAAATGAAAAGGGTGATATCACAACAGACCCAACTGAAATTAAAAACCATCATAACGGATTACTATGAAAAATTGTACTGTAACAAATTTGAAAACTTAGAGGAAACAGACAAATTTCTAGAAACTCACTACCTACCTAAATTAACACAGAGGTAGAACAACTAAATAAACACATAACAAAAGAAGAGATTGAAAAGGTAATTAAAAAACTCCCAACAAGAAAAAGCCCTGGCATGGATGGCTTCACTGGAGAATTCCACCAAACTTTCAGAGAAGAGATAACACCACTTATAATAAAGGCATTTCAGAGCATAGAAAATGATGGAATACTCCCAAACTCATTCTATGAAGCCAGCATAACCCTGATACCAAAACCAGGTAAAGACACCACAAAAAACAAAAATTACAAACCAATTTCCCTCATGAACATTGAAGCAAAAATCCTCAACAAAATTCCAGCCAATAGAATTCACCAACATATCAAAAAAAAAAAAAAATTCACTATGACCAAGTGGGATTTATACCAGGTATGCATGGATGGTTCAACATTAAAAAAACAATCAGTGTACTACATCACACAAATAAAACAAAAGACAAGAACCACATGATCTTATAAATGCAGAAAAAACATTCTACAAAGTCCAACACCCATTCATGATAAAAACTCTCAACAAAATAGGAATAGAAGGGAAATTACTCAATATAATTAAGGGCATTTATACAAAGCCAACAGCCAACATCATCTTAGAGGTTGGAAGCATTCCCCTTGAGAACGGGAACCAGAGTAGGATGCCCTCTATCAGCACTCTTATTCAAAATTCTGCTTGAGGTCCTAACCAGAGCAATTAGGTTAGAAAAGGAAGTAAAGGGCATCCAGATTGGTAGGGAAGAAGTCACAGTATATCTATTTGCAGATGATACTATCTAATACACAGAAAACCCCAAAGAATCCACAAGAAAACTACTGGAACTAGTAGAAGATTGCAGGAAAGTTTCAGGATACAAGATAAAAGTACAAAAATCAGTTGAATTCCTTTACACCAACAAAGAGAACCTTGAAGAGGAAATTACCAAATCAATATCATTTACAATAGCCCTTAAGAAGATAAAATACTTAGGAATAAATCTAACCAGAGATGTAAAAGATGTATACAGAGAAGACTACAAGACACTACTGCAAGAAACTAAAAGAGACCTGCATAAGTGGAAAAACATACCTTGTTCATGGATAGGTAGACTCAACATAGTGAAAATGTCAATTCTACCCAAAGCAATCTACAGATACCATGCAATCTCGATCCAAATTTCACCGGCATTTTTTAATGTGATAGAGAATCAAATCACCAACATCATGTGGAAAGGGAAGCGGCCTTGAATAAATAAAGCATTACTCAAGAAGAAGAACAAAGTGGGAGGTGTTAAACTACCTGATTTTAGAACCTATCATAGCGCTATGGTAGTCAAAAACAGCCTGGTACTGTTATAACAACAGATACATAGGCCAAGGGAACAGAGTTGAGAATCCAGATACAAGCTCATCCACCTATGAGCAGCTAATATTTGACAAAGGGCCAAAGTCAATTAATTGGGGGAAAAGACAGTCTTTTTAACAAATGGTGCTGGCATAACTTGATATCCATCTGCAAAAAAACTGAAGGAAGACCTATACCTCACACTGTACATAGAAATGAACTGAAAATGGATCAAAGACTTAAATATAAAATCGAAAATGATAAAGATCATGGAAGAAAAAATAGGGACAATGCTAGGATCCCTAATACATGTTGTAAACACAATACAAACCATAAGTAGCAATGCATTAGCACCAGAAGAGAGACAAGATAAATGGGAGCTTCTAAAAATCAAACACTTAAGCTCATCAAAAGACTTCACCAAAAGAGTAAAAAGACAACCTACAGACTGGGAAAAAATTTTTGGCTATGACAAATCTGATCAGCATCTGATCTCTAAAATCTGCAAGATACTGCAAAACCTCAACAACAAAAAGACAAATAACCGAATTAAAAAATGGGCAAAGGATATGAACAGGCACTTCACCAAAGAAGATATTCAGGTGGCTAACAAACACATGAAGAAATGCTCACAATCAATAGCCATTAGAGAAATGCAGATCAAAACTACAATGAGATATCATCTCACCACAACAAGGCTAGCATTCATCCAAAAAACACAAAATAATAAATGCTAGAGTGTTTGTAGAGAGACTGGAACACTTATATATTGTTGGTGTGAATGTAAAATGGTACAACCACTTTGGAAATTGATTTGGTGCTTCCTTGAGAAACTAGAAATAGAAGTACCATACGATCCAGGTATCCCATTCCTTGGAATATATCCTAGAGAAATAAGAGCCCTCACATGAATAGATATATGCACACCCACGTTCATTGCAGCACTGTTCACAATAGCAAAAAGATGGAAACAACCTATGTGCCCATCAATGGAGGAACGGATAAACAAATTACGGAATATCCACAAGATGGAATACTATGCAATGATAAAGAACAATGATGAAGCTGTGAAACATTGTATAATATGTTGGAAGCTGGAACTTATTATGCTGATTGAACTTAGTCACCAAAGGACAAATACGGTATACGACCTCTATTATAAGAACTCAGGAAAAGGTTTAAACACAGAATAAAACATTCTTTGGTGGTTATGGGGTTGGGGAGGGAGGGTGAGTGTCATTTACTAACTAGATAGTAGATAAGAATTATCTTACGGGAAGTGAAGGACAGCGCACGCTGCAGGGGAAGTCAGCACAACTGGACTAAACCAAAGCTAAGAAGTCTCCTGAATACAGTCAAATACTTTGAGAGACAGAGTAGCAGGGGTAGGGGTCTGGGGACCATGCTTTCAGGGGACATCTAGGTCAACTGGCATAAGAAAGCTTATTAAAAAAATGTTCTGAATCCTACCTTGGTTAGTGGTGTCTGGGGTCTTAAAAGCTTGCAAGTAGCTGTCTAAGATGCATCAATTGTCCCAACCACCTGGAGTCAAGGAGAACGAAGAACACCAAAGACACAAGGAAATTATTAGCCCAAGAGACAGAAAGGGCCACATAAACCAGAGACTTCATCAGCCTAGACCAGAAGAACTAGATGGTGCCCAGCTACCACCAATGACCACCCTGACAGGGAACACAACAGAGAGTTCCTGATGGAGCAGCAGAAAGATGGGGTGCAGAACTCAAATTCTAGTCAGAAGACCAGACTTAATGGTCTGACTGAGACTGGAGGTTCCCCGGAAAGCATGGCCCCTGGATTCTCTATCAACCAAGAACTAAAACAATTTCAGAGGCCAACTCTTCAGGCAGGGATTGGACTGGCCTGTGGGACATAACGTGATACTCGTGAAGAGTGTGCCTGTTAGTCACATAGATACAAGAGACCAAAGGTGCAGCTTGTGTCCAGAGGTGAGATGGGAAGGCAGAGAGGGTTAGGAGCTGTTTGAATGGACATGGTGAATCAGGGGCAGAAAGGAGGAGTGTGCTGTCGGAGAATGGGGTGAACAATTAAGGTCACTTAACACTGTATGTATAAAATTTTGTATGGGAGACTATCTTGAAATGTAAACTTCTTTTAAACTACAACAATTAAAGAAAAACAATTTCTACACAAATTATTCAGTGACATTGGTTACGTTTTTCAAAATGGGTCAACATTCTCATTAATTTTATTCTGGTTATTCCATTTCCAGTAGTCTAGTTTCTCTGCCCACTTACCCTCTTAACTTTTCTTTGGGGTGGTTGTTGACCATTTGGTCTCATATAGTTGATTTTTTAAGATGAGTGTTGTACTCATGGGTTATATTCTTTACTTTATGAGCCACTTGGTTGTTTAGCTAAAAGGTAACCTCAGGAGATAGTTCCAGTTTAAAGTTTAAAGGGTATCTCAAGACAATAGTCTCGGGGAGTTCCCAAGTCTCAACCGGTCCAGTAAATCTGGACTTCTTAAGAATTTGAGTTCTGTTCCTCATTTTTCTCCCATTCTGTTAGGATCCATCTATTATGGCCCTAATCAGAACAGTTGGTAGGGTATCCTAACACCATGTATTTCTTCTGGTCTCAGGGTAGGTTAGGGCGCGGTTCATGTAGACAGTTTGTCCTGTAGACTATTTTCTTCGAGTCTTTCTTTCTTGCTCCAGATGAGTAGAGACTAATAGTTGTATCTTAGATGGTTTTGCGCACGTTTTAAGACTACAGACACTACTTGCCAAACTAGGATGTAGAACATAAATTTAATGATTGTGTCAATTGACTGAGTTGTCCCACGAGACTATGTTTCTAAGCCTTCAAACAAATACATGAGGTGTTTAGTTATGTCTAAGAAGTATCTGTAACTATACCCTCTGTGTGGTTTATTATATATTATGAATATATATGCATGTACATACACATATATATGTATCCATACACATACACGTATATATACATACATATGTAACCACATACATTTTTTTTTGGTTGTTGGTGCTGTTGCAAAATTATATACGTCCTTTACCAAAAATATATTTTTCTCTTCTGTATTTCCTAGTGGCATCATTTACCTTGATGAAGCTGTTTGCACTTCACCCACATTTGGTGTTACCTTTCCCATCACCTAAAATAATAAGTGTCTAGTATCTAGGATGTAACTCCCCCTCTACCCGCTTCCCCATACATGGTAACCACCAATGAATGTTGATCTCTGTATATATACCTAATCTTGTCTTATAAAAGTGCGGTCATACAATGTTTGTCTTTTTGTGATTGTTTTATGTCACTCAGCATAATATCCTCCAGATTCATCCATGTTATGTTTCTAGAACTCATCATAATTCTTTATGACTGGGTGGTATTCCATTGTATGTATGCACCACATTTTATTTGTCCATTCATCTGTTGATGGGCACTTTGTTTTTTGTTTTTTGTTTTTCATCTATTGGCTATTGTGAATAGTGCTGCAATGGACATAGGTATGCATATGTCTGTTCGTGTCTCTTTTATTAGATCTCTGGGGTATATACCTAGGAGTGGGAATGCTGGATCATAAGGTATTTCTATTTCTAGTTTTCTGAGGAAGTGCCATACAGTTTTACATAGTGGTTGTACCATTTTACAATTCCACCAGCAGTGGATAAGGGTTCCATTCTCCCCACATCCTCACCAGCATTTGTTGTTGTTTTCTGTTTTTTTTTTTTTTTAAATCAGTATCATTTTAGCAGGGTTGAGATGGTATCTCATTGTAGTTTCAATCTGTATCTCTCTGATGGCTAGTGATTGTGAACATTTTTTCATGTATTTATTGGTCAGTTGAATGTCCTCTTTGGTGAAGTGTCCATTCATGTATTTTGCCCATTTTTTAATTGAGTTGTCTGTTTTTCTGCTGTTGAGTTGTTGAAGTTTTCTATATATTTTAGAGATTACACCCTTATTGGATATGTTATTCCTGAAGATTTTTCCAGTCTGTAAGTTTTCTTTATACTCTTTTGATAAAGACTTTTTGATGAGCATAAGTATTTAATTTTTATGAGGTCCCAGTTGTCTAATTTGTCTTCTGCTGTTTGTGCATTTGTAGTTGATTTTGAAAATCTATTTTGGACAAAAATTAGGTCCCATGGTTTTGTCCCTGTGTTATCTTCTAAGAACTTTATAGTTTTAGTTTTAACATTTAGGTCTTTGATCCATTTTGTATTCGTTTTTGAGTATGGTGTGAGAGATGGATCCTGTTTCTTTTTTTTGCATACGGGTATCCAGTTTTGCCAGCACTACTTTTTAAAGGGACTATTTCTTCCCCAGTGAATGGACTTTGACCCCTGGTCTAAAATCTGTTGTCCATAGATGGAAGGATTCATTCCTGGGTTCTCAATTATTTTCCACTAGTCTGTATGTCTATCATTGAAACAATACCAGCCCATTTTGATTACTGTAGCTGTATAGTGTATTTTGAGGTTGGGAAGTGTGAGGCCTCCTACTTTGTTCTTCTTTGTCAATATTGCTTTAATTATTTTTAGGCCTCTTACCATTCCATATAAAGATAGTGATTAGTTTTTTCACTTCAGTAAAGAATGTTGTTGGAATTTGGATTGAGATTGCTTTGTAGTAGATCACTTTGGGTAGTATTGACATTTTCACAATGTTAATCCTACCAATCCATGAGCATGGAATGTTCTTCCATTTATGTATGTCTCTTTTAGTCTTTTGTAGTGTTTTATAGTTTTCATTGTATACGTCTTTTACTTCCCTGGTTAGGGTTATTCCTAGGTGTTTTATCCTTTTAGGGGCTATTGTAAATGGTACTGTTTTCTTGGTTTCCTTTTCAGAGTACTCGTTGTAAGTGTAGAGAAACTCCACTGATTTTTGTGTGTTGATCTTATACCCTGCAACTTTGCTGAATTCTTCTATTACATCCAGTAACTTTCTTGTGCAATTGCTAGGATTTTCTATGTAGAGAATCATATCGTCTATGAGTAGAGATAGTTTTACTTCTTCCTTTCCAATTTGGATACACTTTATCTCCCTTTCTTGCCTTACTTCTCTGGCTAAGACTTCAAGTACAATATTGAATAAGAGTGGTGATAATTTGGCATCCTTGGCTCATTCCTGTTCTCAAGGGGAAGGCTCTCAGTCTTTCTGCCTTGAGAATAATGTTGGCTGTTAGTTTTGCATATATACCCTTAATTATGTTGAGGAATTTCCCTTCTATTTCTATTTCGCTGAGAGTTGCTATCAGAAAAGGATGTTGGATTTTATTAAATGCCTTTTATGTATCAATTGAGATGATCATGTGATTATTTTGCTTTGTTTTATTCATGTGGTGAATTACATTGATTGGTTTCTAATGCTGAACCACCCTTGCAATCCTGATATGAATCCCACTTAATCGTGATGTTTGATTTTCTAACTATGCTGTTGAATTCTGTTTGCTAGAATTTTGCTGAGAATATTTTGTGGCTATATTCATGAGGGATATTGGTCCATAATTTTCTTTCTTTGTGATGTCTTTACCTGGTTTGTGTATTAGAGTGATGCTGGCTTCATAGAATGAGTTAGGGAGTATTCCTTCTATGTTTTGGAAGAGCGAGTAGAACTCGTGTCAACTCTACTCTGAATGTTCGGTAAAATTCCCCAGTAAAGGCATCTCTTCTGGGGGATTTTTTTTTTATTGGGAATTTCTTCATGACATCTTCAATCTCTTCTTTTGTTATGGGTCTGTTCAAATTTTTTAACTCTATTTGTGTTAGTTTATATAGGTAGTGTGTTTCTAGGAATTTGTCCATTTCTTCTAGCTTTTCAAATTTTTTAGAGTACTATTTTTTTGAAGTATTCTATTACGGTATTCTTTATCTCAGTTGGATCTGCCATAATGTCTGTGGTTTCATTTCTTATTCTGGTTATTTTCATCTTTTCTTTTCTTTTTTGTTTATATTTTAGCCAGTGGTTTGTCTATTTTATTGATCCTTTAAAAGAACTAACTTCTAGTCTTGTCGAGTCTTTCTACTATTTTTCTGTTTTCTATTTCATTTGTTTCTGCTCTGATCTTTATTATTTTCTTTTTTCTGGTGGCTTTGGTCTTCTTTAGCTTTTCCTTTTATATTTTTTCAGGTTTTTGGGTTAGGTTATTGCTTTTGGTCCTTTTTTCTTTTTTAATGTATGCAGTCATTGCTATGAATTTACCTATAAGCACTGCTTTTCTTGTGTCTCAGAGGTTTTGGTATGTTGTGTTCTCATTCTCGTTTGATTCTAAGTAGTTTTTAATTTCACTTTTGATTTCTTCTGTGACCCAGTAGTTTTTTAGTAGTGTGGTATTTAGTTTCCATGTGTTTATTTATTTGTCCTTATTCTTCCTGCTGTTGATTTCTAGTTTCATACCATTATGGTCAGAAAAGATGCTTTGTATAACTTTAATCTTTTTAAATTTATTGAGGTTTGCTTTGTGGCCTAAAATATGGTCTATTTTGGAGAATATTCAACATGTATTGGAGAAAAAATGTGTATTGTTCTGCTGTTGGGTGGTGTGTTCTATTTATTTCTGCAAGGTCCGGTTGCTTAATAGTGTTACTCAGATCTTCTGTATCTTTATTGATTTTATTTCTAGTTGTTCTATCCATCATTGAAAGTGTCATACTAAAATCTCCTACTGTTATTGTAGATCTATTTCTCTTCTTTTCTGTTAGAGTTTGCTTTATAAATTTTGGGACTATGATATTGGGTGTATAAATATTTATAATTGTTGTGTCTTCTTGGTAAATTGACCATTTTATCACTATACAATGTCCATCTTTATCTCTTATAATGGATTTTGAGTTAAAGTCTATTTTGTCAGATATTAATATTGCCACTCCTGCTCTCTTTTGGTTATTGTTTGCTTGGTATATTTTTTTCCATCGTTTGACTTTTAACGTATTTATGTCTTTGTGTCTAAGATGTGTCTTTTGTAGATAACATACTGTCTAGCCTTTTTTTTTAATCCATTCTGCCACTCTCTGTCTCTTGACTGGTACATTTAATCCACTTACATTCAGTATGATTATCAGTAGGTAATAATTTACCGCAGTCATCTTGTTATACTTTTTTGTGGTGTTAATTGTTTCTTTGTTCTTTTTTTTTCTGTGCTGAGTTTTTTTGGATATGGATTTTCTTTTTCTTTTACTATTGTTACTTTTGTGTTCACTGAGTCTTTTTTATTCTCTTCTTCTTTGTTTTGATGGGTAGATTTATTATTTTTCTTTGTAGTTACCATGAGGTTTACATTTAAAGCAGTCTGTTATATCTTGCAATTGCCTGAACTACCTCACCATATGGAAGTTATATAGTTACACCATTCTTTCCCCCTTTTGTTTTAATGTTGCCATTGATTACACCTTTGTATCTCATAATCTCTGTACAGGTTTCCCCTCCTATCCGAAAGTAGAGAGTTCTATGAAACCTTTCATAAGCTGAAGTGGCATAAAGCAAAGAAGTGATTACCATTAATTTATATGGGAAAATTTTTTTGAGCATTCAAAGACCCAGAAAATAACTTACCATCATATCAAATAATACATAAAACTCAGGTGGGAGCTGTGGAGGATGTTTCCAGCAGGGCGAGCAGCCTGGTCAGAAAGCCCAGCAGCTCCTCCCCCAATGCCACTGTTTCCTCCTTACCTTCCTCCACTGCTACCCCCTCCTCTTCCAGCTCCTCATCCTCCGACGGTGTTGGGGAGGCAGCGGTAGCTGCTGCCCCCTTGCCTGATGGCCTCTGGGCACACTCCACTGGTCCCTGGACAGCCTGCCCCTGCCAGCCTGGACTGCAGTGTCCTGGACCACAACCTGGAGCTGCTGCCCCCTTTGGGCACATCACACTTTGAGTTTCCAGACTACTGCACCCCCGAGGTTACCAAGATGATTGTTGGGAACTGGCACCTGTTTAGCATTGCAGACCTGCTTTTCACCTACTGAGGCCACCATAAGTGGGGTGTGCATGCTCCCATATTCCATACATACTAGAATGCTATTTTTGCTTTTTTGTCTTTTTTTGTAAAAGCAAAAATCCTCTTCGAGTCTTTATTTCAGTTAGTGAAAACAGGTACTAATGTAGGTCTTTCATAAAAGTGAAGTGGCATAAGGCAAACTTTCAGATAACAGGGGAAACTTGTAACCATTTTTTAATTTTGCATTATTGTTGTGATATCTTCACCTGGGATGTTAACAGAGTGATGTTATTACTTGTCTTTGTCTCATCTTGTTGTCTGATGTCATTACTTTTCTATCTGAAGGACTCCCTTTAATTCCCTTAATTTTTGCTTACCTGAGACTATCCTAATTTTGCCCTCATTTTTGAATGACAATTTTGCTGGATATATAAATCTTGATTGGCAGTGTTTTTTTTTCCTTTTTCAGGGCTTTGCATATGTCATTTAATTGCCTTCTTGCCTGTATAGTTTCTGATGAGAAATTGGCACTTATTCATATTGGTGCCCCTTGTAGGCGATATTTCGCTTTTCATGTGCTGCTCTCAAAATTCTTTCTTTGTCTTTGCATGTGGAAAGTTTGATTATGATATGTCTTGGTGAATTTCTCATTGTTTGTTGAGATTTTGGATGTAAATCTTGTCATCTTTCATGATACTTTGAAGTTTTTTTGCCATTATTTCTTTGAAAATTCTCTCTGTACTTTTCTTCCTCTTCTGGGACTGCTAGTATGGGTATATTGTTCCTCTTGATGGAGACTGACATAACCCATAGGCTTTCTTCATTTTTATTTAATCTTTTTTTTTTCTGTTTGTTCCTCATGTAGAGTAATATGACAGCTTTTGTCCTCTAATTCACTGATTCTTCCTTCCGTTATTTCAATTCTACTGTTGTGGCCTTCTGTTGAGTTGTTTAGTTCTGTTATTTCATTGTTAAGCTTCTGAATTTTTAGTTGTTGTTTTTGTAAGGATTCTATTTTTTTATTGAGTTTGTTGTTTTGTTCTTGTATTGGTTTCCTGAACTTATCTAGAGTATTTTCCGTGTTTTACTTGATCCCTTTGAGGAGGCTTAATATTAGTTTTTTTGAAGTCTTTCTCGGGTAGTTCTATTATCATTTCTTCATCAGAAAGCTTTTCTGTCCCTTTATTCTGTTTGCTTGCTTCAGCCATCTCATCTTGTTTCTTCATATGATTTGTAATTGTCTGCTATCTTTGAGACAGTAAGGTTTTATTTTATTGATTGATTGATTGTATGTTTGTATTTTTAATTTATTTTTGGTTTGTTTGAGTTTGCCTTGATATATCTTCACTTTCCCTTTAGATTGTCTACCTTCCTTTGTACTATTTTAATTGTTATTGTTTCGCAATATTGACCTGTGTATCACTTTGGTGCTGCTGGTTGGGTGGGTGCTATTCTCTCTCACTGATGGGTATGGTGGGTTGCACACACATGGGAAACCTCTGAAGTTTGGCATGTATGTCTTCCCTCATAGGATTGCATGTAGGTGCAAGAGCAGATCCCTTCCCCGATGATGGGTGCCAGGTGTCTGGTGGTTAAGATCCCTCTGCAGCTTTCATGTAGCAACAGGGGCCTTCCGTGTTGGTATGAGCTATTAATGCAGCCTCTGAAGAGCAGATTGGGTTGTCTTCACAGTCACAGGGAGGCAGTGCTACTCAAATGGACAAGGCAGGCCCTCTGCTTAGGTGGCTTGGCATCCCAGTGGAGGAGGATGGGAGAGGGCCTCCCATGCATGTGGGGGCAGCCCTTATCCCTCCATAGATGTGCACTCCTTATCTTGTCAGTCCCCCTTCCTGAGGCTCCGACAACCCAGTCGTTCTCATTTTGCTCCAGGGGTACATCCCTGTGTTTCCCCGGGGTTGTTATTTGCTACTGTCTCAAAATGGACACACTACACTGGGCCACCAAGCTGAGGGCAGACAATATGAGAATCTACTCATTTCTGTTGTTTTCATTCTAGCTCTCTTTCCAAATTGTGCTCAGTCCACTTCTTCAACTTTCTGTTTGATGTTCAGGTATGCAAGGTCATTGTTTGTATACTTTTCACTTAGTATCTTGAGTCTTTGTTGTAGTGGGATGTTATGGTGTGTCTATCAAAGCTTCCATCTTAACTGGAACTCCCCAAGTATTATTTTTTAAACTAAATTGGATTGCACTAAAAAGCTAACATATTTATATGTGACTATATTAGTGTTTCATAAAGTATACAGACCAAATTGCCCACCAAAATGATTTTATCAATTGATGGTACCACTAGCAACATATAAACATATGTGCTTTACCAGTATTGAATTTTTGTCTTTAATTTCTTGTACTTTTCTTATCTTTAAATTGTATGCAGCTGATTTTCTGAACCTAAGACTGAGAATTCATACTCACTCCTATTGATTTTGCTCTCATTTGCATCAGTTGATTGTTCTAGCCTATTGAGATTGTTTTTTGATTCTGGTTCTGTCCCCCAGTTTAGGAATGTAGGCTTTGGTATTTGACAGAGCCGGGTTTGACTCTTGCCTCTATACTTACTGTGTAGGTTGGAATTAACATAACATCTCTAACAGTCAGAGAGGTTGTGTAGACCACCAGTGACAGAGCTTAGAAGGACACTGGCATTTAAGAGGACAAAAGAGGAGTCATGTAAAGACAAAAAAGGAATGGCCAAGCAAGAAGTAATGAGAATCCAGAGAAGATGATGTTGTCATGAAAGTCAAGAAAGGAGAGTATTTTGAAAAAGTTTTTTTCAATGTTTTTATTTTCAGAATAGGGACAAATTGAACTTAATTGCAGCTACAGGGAAAGAAGCCACTGAGGTGGCATATATTGAAGACTTTCACAAATGACTTTCGGAAATCCAGATACACTATGTCTAAAGCACTTCTATGAGCTATCTGCCTAATAACTCCATTTAAAATGGAAATGGAGTATAAAAAAATGAAATGACAAAAAGACAAAAATAGAGGGGATTTTTTTTCCTGATCTTTGAGTGGGCAAGGGCTTTTAAAGCACAAAGGCAATGAAAGAAATACCAAATGAAAAGACCAATAGATTTGACCACAAATTTTTGGAAGTTTCATGTGCTGAAAATGGAAACATAATAAAAAGACAAGCTGGGAAACATTTACAACAAATATGACTGAAAAACAGTTATTTTCATTTATATTTTATGAACTTATATAAGTCCATAATAAAATATTAAGACCAAATAAAAACAGACAAAAAACATGATCAGACATATCAAATATGAGGAATGCTATATAATGAATAAAATAAAAAGATGTACAATTTACTGCTGGTCCAACAATTTCAGATTTTAAAATTGACATTTCATTTGTTTAAATCAATCAAATTGTCTAAAAAAATAAATGCTCAGTGTTGGCAAGTGTTCAGTGAGATTAATACCCTCTTATAGTGGTGCAAATAGAAATTGGTACTACTTTCAGGGAAAGCAATTTGACAATATATATCAAGGGTATGAAAATGCTCATATCCCTTGACTTTATAATTACACTTCCAAGGAACTATCCCAAGGAAATATTCAAAACCCAGAAAAGGTTTTTATTGTAAGGATATTTATTACAACATTGTTTATGATAGCAAAAAATAGGAAATTATTTCAAAAAGCATCAGTAGTGGTGGGTAGAAGGAATAATGACACACATGCATGATAGAATATCATTAAAATATTAAATTTATGATGATGGATAAATTTTAATAAACAGAGAAATAGCTTATAATTCAACATTTTATGCTGAGAGTCCAACACAATATCGGACACATAGTAGATTAAATACATATTTATTGCATAAATACTGATGCAAATAATGTTAAATAAAAAAGCAGGATATTGAATTGTAAATTTATAATGTGTTGTTGTTGCTAGTTGCTGTTTAGTTGGCTCTGATTCATAGTGACCTTATATGTAACCAAACGAAACATTACCCAGTCCTGTGCCATCCTCACAATTGTTGGTACGTTTGAGCCCATTGTTGCAGCCACCATTTCAATCCATCTCATGGATGGTTTCCTTCTTTTTCACTGACTCTCTACTTTACCAAACATGATGTCCTTTTCTAGTGATTGGTCTTTCCTGATGATTTGTCCAACCAAACTAAGAAAGATGAAGTTTCACCATCCTCACTTCTAGGAGCATTCTGGCTGTACTTTCTCCAAGACTGATTTGTTTGTTCTTCTGGCAGTCCATGGTATATTTAATTTTCTTCACCAACATCACAATTTAAATGTGTCAGTTCACCTTTGATATTCCTTTTTTATTGTCCAGCTTTCACGTACAGATGAGGCTTGAGGCAGGCACACCTTACTTATGAAAATGATATCTTTTCTTTTTAACCCTTTAACAAGGTCTTTTGCAGCTGATTTGTCCAATGCAATATGTAGTTTTCTTTCTTGACTGCTGCTTTCATGGGTGTTGATTGTTGCTTCAAGTAGAATGAAATCCTTGACTTCATCTTCCTCACTATTTATAATGATGTTTGAGTCCAGTTGTGAGGATTTTTGTCTTCTTCCTTATATGTTCAGGTGTAATCCATATTGAGGGCTGTACTCTTTGATCTTCATTAGAAATTGCTTCAAGTTGTCTTCATTTTGAGCAAGCAAGGTTGTATCATAGCAACTATGTAAAATTATGTAGTTAAAAAAATCTTGAATACACCAAAATGTTACGAAGTAGTTATCTCAGGTTGGGGTAGGGGAAAATTGTGGTTGGTTTTATTGTTCTTATTTATAGTTTTGTACTTCCTATAATGTGTATGTATTATTTTTATAATCAGAAAAATATTTGTGAAAATGAAATGAGGTTGTGTAGACTTGGCATGGCCTGTTATTGGTGAATCCATGTTGGCTTTGAACAATCACAGCTTTTTTTTCTAAGTGCCCACACACTGTTCATTTAATAATTCATTTTAGAGTCTTGCCAGGAATAAACATAAAGCTCATAATTTTTCATATTTGACATATGCCTTATTGTAAAACCTGAAAGTTAAGATTGCTGCCTGTCTCCAGGCTTCCAGTATGTATCTATCCAGGTCTCCATAATTTCTCAAAATTCATAGTAGTTTCTTGACTATATGGAAGTTACATGGTCACTTAGGGCCCCCAAAGTGTAACTACCCTAGGCCAGGGGTTTTAAATTCCTTAAGAGCATCTAGGTGTTTTTTTCTCTGTTATTATGGACTTCAATTTCCTCTTAAATAAGTGTATTCAACCTGTTTCTGTTTGAAAATCATTATCCTTGGTGGAAAAGACAGAAGTGGGCACTTCTTTCTAATCTGTCATTATTCCATCACCTGCTCTAGGCAGAGGGCTTATTCCATTTCTTCATCTTGTTCTACAAAAATTCAAAAAGTATTTTTTCTCAGCCTAAAGTTACTCTCATTTTTCCCTTTCTGGCTCTGCTTTCATAGGTTAATATAGCTTTCCCACCCCCCCTTGAAGAAGGAGAAAGAAGAATTGGGTTGAGACTTGATTCTGCCATTTGCAAGGAAGTTGCTTTCTCTCCTAACCTGAGCCTCAGTTTTCTTGGCTGTAAAAAGTGGGTTATAATACTTCCCTTATCTATCACCCAGGCTTATGATGATGATCACATGGGATAATGCACGTGCAAATACTTTGTAAATCTTGTGTTAGAGCACATGCTGTATCTTCTTAATGGAATCCTTCGTAGATGCTTTCCTTGACTGCTCCCTCTTGTCAGCCTTGATTGAATCTTAATTACCATTCAAAAAAGTGCCATCTCTCTGATACTTTCCTAATCATATGTGTCTCATCCCCTTTTTTCCTCCAAGGAACAGTTATTTTACTTTCTTCTGTGCTCCCATTACTTAGTCCATTTTTTGTTACTGTTCCTTTTGTGAAAGTCCTTTAAAATCTAATAAGTCATACCATGTTATTCAGGCAATTAACACGTTTCTTTTGTATTCTGTTATATCTTGATTATACCGTTGATTTCATTTCCAATAGCCTTCTATACACTTTGAGCCATATTCACTCCTAGAGTCTCAGATTATGGGCTCCTACAATTTGTTGAAATCTACTCACCCATAACTTCCTTTGCTAAAAAATGGTAGGATCACCCATCCCCAATATTTCATTTTGATTCCACTGATTTTTGTTTGTTGGAATTGGATTTGGAATAACAAGTCCTCTTCGCTTCTTTCACTTTCTGAGTAAAAAACTTGACATCAGGGCAAAGAAAACCTTAGTGGATGGCCCTGACTCAACCTCGGTTATTTGGTTAAAATCAATGCCCTTATTCTAACTTCATATTTGTTTTTAGACACTTGACTTCACCTTGACCACAGGGTTCCGATGACTTTCATCTAGTTCACGCCAGTGCCTATTTCATATTCTAGGTTCTCAGCATTACCTCAGCTCTCTTTGTCCTGGTTCCTTGTTCTTACATTTATGACTTGTTACCTACACTCCTGACTCTGGAGTATTTAAGGTTAAAACCGAGAAGTGTATATTCTTATTTTCTTTTTATAAATGCTTTATTGAGATAATTCGCACACCATAAAATTCACCCCTTTAAAGTGTACATTTTAGTGGCTTTTATTGAATTCACAGAGTTTTGTAACCATCACCACTCTGATGGTTAAGATTGTGTGTCAGCTTGGCTGAGCCATGATTCTCAGTGTTTTAATGTAATCACTCCCATGATTGAATAGACTATGAGTAGCAAATCAGATGAAAGGGAATCTCCTTGGGGGTGTGGCCCACATCTGTATATAAACAGACGTTCTGGCTTTTTGCTCTCTCTGGATCCTGTGGCTGCTTCCTGTCGTCTCATCTCCCGTACTTGGGACTTGAGCTGTCAGCTTATCTGCCAAACCTGGGATTCGTCGATCTGCACAGCCTGTGAGCAGGAGCCCTGCTCTCCGATCTGCCGATCTTGGGCTTGCCAGCTTCTGCAGCTGTGTGACTTGGGAGAGGCCTCTACCCTGATCCATGGACTTGGGACGTTCTGGCCTCTACAATCACACAAGCTGTTTCCTTGATATAATCTCTATCTATCTATCTATCTATCTATCTATATATATATATATTTATACATTTTACTGGTTTTGCTTCTCTAGAGAATCCAGCCTAAGACAACCACTATCTAATTTTAAAATATTTTCATCACCCCAAAAGAAACCCCATACCCACTGGGAGTCAATCCTCGTTTCCCCCTTCTGCTGGACCTTGACAACCCCTAATTTACTTTCTGTCTCTATGGATTTGCCTAGTCTGAACATTTCAAAGTAATGGAATCATGCAGTATATGGCCTTTTGTGGCTGGGCTTCTTAACATAGGATAATGCTTTCAAAGTTCATCCATGTTGTAGTATGTATCAGAACTTCATTCTTTTAATAGCCAAATAGTATTCCACTATATGGCTATACCACATTTTGTTTTTCCATTCATTAGTTAATGGTCATTTGGGTTATTTTCACTTTTTGTATACTATAAATAATGCTTCATCGAACCTTTGTGTACAAGTTGTTGTGTGCACATATGTTTTCATTTCTCTTGGGTAGATACCTAGGAGGGGATTTGCTGAGTCCTATGCTAATCTAAGTTTCAATTTTGAAAAACTTCCAAATTGTTATCCATATTGGATACATCATTTTACATTCCCAATATCAGCGTATGAGGGTTCCAATTCCTTCGCATTCTCACCAACACTTGTTATTTTCTGTTGTTTTGATTGTAACCTTCCTGGTGATTGTGATGTGCTATTTGATTGTGGTTTTGATTTGCATTTCCCTAGTGACTAGTGATGCTGTGCATCTTTTCAAGTGCTTATTGGCCATTTGTATATCATCTTTGGAAATATGTTTGTTCAAATCTTTTCCCATTTTTAATTGGGTTATTTGTCTTTTTATTGAAGAATCATAAACGTTATTTATCTATTCTGGATGCTAGTCCATTATCGAAGTCCTTGGGTGGCACAAACAGTTAAGCACTCAAGTACTAGCTGAAAGATTGGCAGTTTGAACCCATCCAGAGATGCCCTTAGAATACAGGATTAGTGGTCTGCTTCCGAAAGAGTACAGCCTTGAGAACCCTATACAGCCATTCTACTCTGCATGCATGGGGTTGCCATGAGTCGAAATTGACTTGATAACAACTAATGACACCAATAGTCCATTGTCAGATATGTTATTTGAAAATCTTTTCTCCCATTCTGTGGGCTGTCTTTTTACTTTCATCATGGCGTCTTTTGAAGCACAAAATTTTAAAATTTTGATGAAGTCCAATTTCTCTATTTTTTCATTTGTCTCTTGTAATATTGGTGTTATATCTAAGAAAGCATTGTTTAATCCACAGTCATGAAGATATACTCCTATATTTTCCCTTAAGAGTTTTATAGTTTTAGCTCTTATATTCAGGTCTTTGACCCATTTTGAGTTAACTTTTGTATATGATGTGAGATAGGGATCCAACCAGATTCTTTTGCCTATGGAATCCATTTGTCCCAGTACCGTTTGTTGGTGAGACTATTCCTTCCCCATTGAATGGGTGAGGTAACTTTGTCAAAAAACAATTGGCCATAAATGTGTGAATTTATTTCTGGGCTCTCAATTTGTTTTTCCATTGATATATATTCTTATACTAATGGCAATGCCATGCTTTCTTGATTACTGTAGGAATTTAGTCTAGTAAGTTTTGAAATTGAGGAGTATGTGTCTTCCAAGTATGTTCTTTTTTTCACCAAATTTTGTAAGTTATTGGACATTATTTCTTCAAATATTCTTTCTTCCCCTCTTCTCTCTCCTTTCCTTCTGGAACTCCATTATGCATACATTGGTATGCTTGATGGTGTCCCACGGGTCTCAGAGTCTCTGTTAATTTTTCTTAATTCTTTTTTTCTATCTCTTCCTCAGACTGTATAATCTCAGTTTACCTTGGTTGCTTATTCTTGCTTCTCTTCAAATCTGATGTTGAGCCCTCTACTGAATTTTCCATTTTAGTTATTGTGCTTTTTAATTTTAAAATTTCTATTTGGTTCTTCTTTATAATTTCTATGTCTTTATCAATATTCTTCATTTTGTGAGACATTGTTCTCAGATTTTCCTTTAATTCTGTGTCCATGGTCTCCTTTAGCCCTTTGAGAATATTTAAGACAGTTAAAGACTTTTGTCTAGTAAGTCCAATGTCTGGACTTCCTATGGAACAGTTTTTATTGACTGATTTTTCCCATGTATGGGACCTACTTTCTCTTTTATTTGCATGTCTCATAACATTTTGTTGAAAACTGGGTATTTCAGTTAACATAATGAAGCAACTCTGGAAATCTGATTCATGCTTGTCCAGGGTTTTTCATTTGTTTGTTTGTTGCTGTTTTGTTATTTAGTAACTTTTCTGAATTAATTCTTTGAAGTCTGTATTCCTTGTTATGTGTGACTTCTGAAGTCTCTCTTTGGTTATTTTAGTTGTCAGCTAATGATTGGACAGAAGGTTCCTCAAGTGCTTAATACCATTTTGTTGCCCTGCCTTTCCCAAGGGGTTCTATGAGTGTTTTGGGACATGCTCTATGCTTGCATAGAACTTCAGTGCCATCCAGAAGTGAGAGATTAAGATCTGTTCCTGTCTTTCCTGGGGTTTCACATAGCTCTGAACATGCATGTGGCTTTCTAGATTCGTAGGAATTTGTTGAAGCTTTTCGAGGCCCTGAATGACATTTCATTTCCAAATTTTTCCTTTTTTTCCCATCCTCTTATTAGCCCCACCTAGTATTGCCACCTCAGACAGCTGCAATATTAAACAATTGCCACTGATCACTTTTGATAAACACCCTGGGGATAAGGCTGTTCACACAGATTGAGTTCTGAGTCTGGTCAAATAAATACAAACCTTGAGAAATTAGCTTTTTATGGAGTTTCCAGTCAGGTCAACTTATAACAATTATTTGAGAATAGGAGTTTTAGGGACTTCAAACTCATTTTTTTCCCTTTCTAGTGCCTTCTGGACTGCTGGTGTTCACAACTACAGTAGTTATGAGGCTGTTGGTTTTCAAGGCCACTGTGGAGCTGGGGATAAGAGCAAACTGAAATGCCACAATGCTCGTTGTTCTTAGAGATGCAACCATGTTTCTTGAATAAATGCTCCTCAGATTGTTGCAAACCTTTGGTTAATTTCCAGTAATCTGAAAAAGCTGATTTTGACAATTTTTGCTAGCGTTCTCTTGTCTTTATGAAAGAGTGGATTTTTGAAAGTCCTTATTCCACCATTCTGAAGTGATTCTTGGAGGGCAACTTCTGTTCCTAGAATTAAAACAAATAACTGTATTATAGCATCATGTTTGAGTGAAAAATCCTAAGCTTTGCAATTATTCAGACTAGACTGAATTCTGACTCACTTGCTTGCTAGTTGTGTGATCTTGGGTAAGTGGCTTATCCTCCCTGATTCTCAATTTTCTTATGTATTTAATGAGGATAATAATGCCCACCTTGTAGGATTGTTGTGAGAATTAAATGAGATAATGAATGTAAAGCTTCTGGTACATAGCAGGTATTCAATGTATGTTAAATTTGCTGCTTACGTTCCCCCTTAACTGCAAACTCAGTGATTTCAGTCTCAGTAAGTTGCTATGCTTCACATTGGAGTTATCCAATTTATTTGTGCAAAAAATACGTAATAATGGTGTTAGGATGCTCAGCCAATGGATACTAACCATCAGCTGTCAACTTTTAGCTACAGACTCATTTGCAAGGTGCCTTTAGGACTTGATTGGTGCATTACAACTCCATTTTCATTTGTGCCTCCGGCACTAGGTTGGCTTTACTAACAGTGGTACTACATTGTTGACTTATTTTAAACTTCTACTCATCACCACACCCTACAGATCTTTTTTAGCCCCATGCACACATAACCAGTTTTTTTAATTTATTTATCAATACATTTATATAGTGCTTTCCTTCCTGAAAGCTTAAGGCAATGTACAGAGAACTTAAAAACATGGCCCATCGAACATTACACATCTAAAATAAAATTGAAAATGGGGAAAGTAGGTGAGCAAACAGGAATGGAAAATATGAAGGATAAAGGATGATCAGAGGAAAGGGAATAAGAGTGTGTTGGGAAGTTCATTTTTCCTCTTTTGGTATGCCATCCTGATGACTTATCTCTGGTGAGTTTTTATCTTCAGATCTCTGATCTAGTTTCAAGATCCCTGAGGTCCTTTATAGTTCAAAAAGATGGATATTTTTTAACTGTATTGATTGGGGTGAACAGAAACCACAATTCAACATGTTTTCTATCATCCATCTCATAGATTTAAATGGTAAATAACATCAGGTTCAGGACCAATTTCTTTCTTGACAGGGGGATTTGATAATGAAGTGTAGACTGTTAGTGTGAAAACTGTATCTTGTGTGGATAAGCTTGCTGCACTTCATGTTTGATTATGGCAGACTGTGCTACAAGGAATAGGGTAGTCCATGAGCTGTGAGTTACTCAGAGCATCCCAATGATGTAGGGGATAGTGAATTGTGAATATTACTGGGGATGGAGTTGTAAGGAAGAATTGTAACAGTGAGCTTGCTCATCTTCCCTTTAACTCTGGTATCCCATGGTATCCAGTTTCAGTTTACAAGCAGAAGTCAAATGAGTTTGGTGTTTAGAGTACAGATGTGATATTTTGGAAAGTATTGAGGGCTGTGTTTAAGTTAGATATTAGCACACAGCCTCTCACATTGACTTGCAGAGAAATCATCCTCTGAGACCACCAACAAGACTTTCTTTGCTTAATATCACAATATCAGGGTCTTTTTTGCTTGTGTATGTGTATACTATTTCTCCCTAGTATATTAAAATGTCATTTATGTGATCAGAGTTTATTATTCATTTTTGTTATTTTGATTATATTAATACTTATCCCAGTGGGGCTAAAATCAACTCAGGTAATTCACTGGCTCGTGAGCAGATTAGTAGAAGAGGCATTTGGAATTAAATTTTTCTATGTCTTTCTATGAGGGCAAGTTGAGTTTGACTTTTTTCATGATACACAATGAGTTGAGGGCTTCAGGGCTTTGCCAATTATTTTATTAAACTGCCACTGGGGTGTGGTTTTACATGAATTTCACTTAAAAGAGATGTTAGTGTCAAGAGACTGTTCAGAAAATACAGACCAAACTCATTTTCAAAAACTAAACAGATTTTCCACAAGGCCTCTACTGTGACTAAAGCCCTGGAAAAGGATCTTTATCTGGATAGTCTTGGATCCAAGCCTATTTCTGTTTTCTCTCTGTTGGAGTCCAGTACGCTATTATTGCTCTCTGTATCATCCTATCCCTTCAAGAAAAATCACTGAGGCCCTTAGAATTTGGTTACAGTCCCGAAGGGCATTCTGCTTCTAAATAATCATAGTAACTGTAATTGTGTTTCAAAGCTTTGGCTCTTTTCCTGAATTTTGGATTTGATTCTTTTTATAAGGAACATGAACCATGTATTTTGTAATGCATTAATTTTTTGTCAAATTTCTATAATATTTAATATGGTAATCTTATTAAATATTTTGGTTAAGCCATAAGAGTTTATTCCCTTCCCTCCCTCAAACAGCATACAACCAAATAGCCTCATTTTGAGTGATACGGGATACAGGGTAGGTGGTACAGAGCTGAAACAAATTGTTTTAATATTTGTCATGAGTGACTATTTTGTACTAATCGATTAATGTCATATACTTTTGGAAAGCATACTGATGTATTTTCAGTTCTAGGTGGAAAATCAAATTAGTGAGTTTTTCAAATTTTATTAGTAAACTAAGAGTGTATAATGAACCATTCTCACAGATCATTTTAGAAAATCTTTTCCCCCCGGCATTTTTTTTTTGCCAGTATAAATAACTTTTATCCTTTCTCTCCTCTCTCATTCATCATTGATCTGAAGGTGAGTAACAATTTCCTTAAAATGATTTTTCCTGTTTTTGATAGCTTTTCTCCTTGCCCTAAATGATTTCATTTTGGTTTGGCCTAATTATACTGAGGTGCAAGATGTCAAACTCCACTGCAATAAGCAAGTTTGGAGGGCTGGGAGTCAGTTTTCTATATACATTCTAAGCTAGGGCTACAATAAGCTGTGTTTTTTGTGTGTCTAATTATTGTCCCATGTCCCAGAGTCAGATGATGCGGTGCCAAGTGTTTTTGCTAAGTGATGTACAAAGACCAATCAGAGTTTGGAGTAAACTTTTAAGAGACCAACCTTCTAGGTAAGGCTGACTGTGGAGGTTGGGACACTGTCTCTGCTCTTCCTCTCTCCCAAATAATGTTACCACTCTTAGACACTGAGAACTGCTGTTTGAGTGAAAAAAGTAGATGAGACTGGAAAATACCTCCTAGTTTGGTAAATGACAGTGTAATTGCAGCTGACCCATCTTTGCCCCACCAGCCTAATTTAAAAAAAGTAATTATATTTGTATATTTTCTATCAACAAATCCACAATTATTCTGTCCTCTGGCTCACAGGAAAAAAAAAAAGGTTCTAATAATTGCCATGGAGACTTTGAGTTTAAAATGACATCTGGCTAAGCAGCACTTAAGACAACTTTCCCAATTCTACTAAAATGCTCATAAAGAAACAAACTAATAGGAACTCAAAAAAGTTTGGAAAACTAAGACAGGCTGAAAAAAAGATTGCTGGAGCTAAAGAAAAATTCTAGTATCTATAAAGAAAATGAAGCTGATCTGTTCTTTGGAAGTTCCTGAACCAGCAGTCTTAGTCACTCAAATAAAGGCAGGAAGATATTTTTCTCCACCTTTATTATGTGATGCAGTGATCCAGTGTTTATACTAGCCAGATTTATGGACAGTTTCCCTGCTATATTAAAAAACAAATACACTGATTTTGTAAAAAAATTATAAACTCTTGCTATTATAATTCAAATAATGTAGTACAAAAGAAAGCCAAAATAATCCTAAATCACAACCCCAGAATAACCACTAATATTTCAGTGACCACCATTCCAGACATTTTCCATGCAAATATATGCATAGATATTAATAGATAATTTTACTTAAATGACATCATGCTATACACGTTGTTGTAATCTTCCTTTTCTGCTCAGTACAATGTTGTATAGTAGATATCTTTCTATATCAACAAATAAAATCTACATCAACATTTTAATTACTAAATAGGGTTGGGCAAGCCATACCTGTGACAGCCATTGACTCTCCATCATCTCTGTCCCCAACTTCCCTTTGTCCTTCCTCTATGGCCAAGATATTTTTTCTTTTTCTCTCATTGTCTTCCTTTCTCTTTTCCTTCTTTCCTTCCTCCCTCCCTCCCTGCCTCCCTTCCATCCTTCCTTCCTTCTGTTTTTCAACAAAAGGATGTTGCTTTCTGGGCTAAGACACCCTTACTATAGTTGACATTGTTTTAATTTCTCACCTAGGCATTGTCAAGGATACTGAGTGGAACTGAATTCTGGTGTTAAGTAATTCAGAGATGCCCCAAAAGAGGGAAAATTTAACTTCATTGTCAGTAAAGCTACAAGAGTTTTATTTTAACAATAATATTGGAGGCTATTTTTAGATGTTGAAAAACCATTACAACTTCCAGATAGGGAAGAGAATTTGGTTAACATTGTGATGTTTAATTGGCATATAAATGAATTTTTAGTTAAATATTTTAATATATTTCTATTGGATTCATAAGAAATAATATAAAACATGGATATGAAAAAATGGTAGTACCAAGCCTAAAATTTCACTTGTATTTCTGAGTATAGAGGAAATATTTTACTCCCTTCATTGTTTTTAGCTTGGTAAATTAAATTTGGGAGTCATAAACACAAATATCAACAGACACCAGACAGGTAATGCAAATGAGTAAAGTGGGCTTAGTGTTGGGGAAACATAGATGAGTTGATTTCTTAGCTTACTTCGTGGTTACCTTAAAATTTACTGCTATCTTTCTAAATTTGAGCCAGTCTTTTATTACTTGTTATTGCCTTGACTTCCTCTCCGTTTGAAAGTTCTATACTTACACCAATTATTTGCCCTTTTATTGTTTTGATGCAGTTGTAATTTACAGATTGGCATCTCTTTTTCCCTGCTTTAAGGCTTTTCACTTTGTTTTATTATCGAGAGTTCTTTACCTAGGTTGGTATCTGGCTGATGTTGTCCTGTGTCTTACACTCCAGCTGTTGTCTGATGTTGGTTCTCTAACTTCAGGTTTCCCTTTAATATTACTTGCAAGTTTGGTTTGGTTTTTACAAATTCCTTTAATTTCTGTTTATCTGGAAATGTCCTAATGTCACCATCGTATTTGAGAAAGAATTTTGCAGGATATATTATTCTTGGTTGGCAGTTTTTTTATTTCAAAGTTTTATATATGTCAGCCCATTGCTTTCTTGCCTGTATAGTTTCTGAGGAGTAATCAGAGCTTAGTCTTAATTTGTCCCCTGTGTGAAGTGACATTTGTTTTTCTCAGGCTGCTCTCCAGATTCTTTCTTTGTCTTTGGTTTTGACAAGTATGAATATTTTATGTCTTGGTGATTTTCTTTTGGGCTCTTTCCTATATGGTGTTCATTGAGCTTCTTGGATGGTCAGTTTTTAATCTTTCATATTTGGGAAGTTTTCTACCAGCAAATCATCAACAATCTTCTCTGTGTTTTCCATTTTCTCCCCCTTTTCTGGAACTTTGAGCATGCACAAATTTTTGCTCTTGATTGTGTCCCATATAGTTCTCTGGTTTTCTTCATTCTGTTCTCCGATTTTTCCTCAAATAAAGTGGCATCCACGGATTTGTCTTCAATTTCCCTGATTCTGTCTTTCGTTGTTTCAAATTTGCTCCTAAGACCTTATATTGTGCTGTCCGTTTCCAAAATTTTGTCGTTAATCTTTTGGATTTCTAGTTGCTGTTTTTGCATGATTTCTAATAGCTTGATTATTTTGATGTTTTGTCCTTGTATTATTTTCCTGAATTCTTTTATCGCTTTGTTTGTATTTTCCTTGATTTTGGCTGTATTTTCATTGGATTTGTCTGTGTTTTCCATGGTTTTGTCTATTTTTTTTCCCTTGGTTTTGTCTGTGTTTTCCTTGATCTTTTTCCTAGTCTTTGGAGAGCCCTAAATATTAATCTTTTGAACTCCATATCAGTTAGTTCCATGTCTTTTCTTCCATCAGAAGGTCATCTGATTATTTTGGTCACTTGCTGGAGCCATCTTGCCCTGATTTTTTTTATGTTTTGATATTATATGCTGTCTTTGAGACATTAAGGTATTATTTTCTTCATTTGTTGATTTTACATTTGTTTTATACTTCTTCTTCGTTTTGTTTTGATTTGTCAGGGCAGGCAGGTCAGGTGTGCTTTGCTGCTTGCTCATCTGTGGGCATGATAACTCTCACCACCTTGTCCAGGTAGGCAGGGCAGCAGCAGTCAGGGCAAGCCCACTTCGCTGTACACTGGTTTGTGGAGGTGGCTGAGGGTGGAGTGGGTGGACACTGTTTGCCTCCTGCTGTTGGTTCAGTGGTGTGGGAGTGTTCACAGCCACTTGCCAGATAGGCGGGGGTGTTGGTTTGGGAGTGCTATGGGCTTGTTTTCCACCATTCAGCAGCTGGTGGAGTGGTGGGAGGGGAGGGGCTGTGTGGGTCCAGTGCAGTCTTGGGCAGGAGTGTTGGGGACACTCTAGCTGTGTGTGGCGGCATGGTAGGGGCTGGTGGGGGACAGTGGTGGCCAGTGGGAAGGGGGGTGGAATATGGGGATAGATGGAGAGGAGAAAGAAAGGGGAAGGAAGAGAAAAGAAAAAGAGAAGAAAGAAAAATTGCAGCTTGTTTGGGACCGGCCTATGAGGGCAGGGCAAACCTGGGTGCCAGTGGGAAGGGAGGAGAGGTGATCTACTAGGATAAGTGGGAGGGAGAAAGAAAAGGTGAAAAAAAAAGAAAGAAAAAAAATTGGCAGCATTGTGGGGGTTGCAGGTAAGGCCAGGTCCGATGGTGGCATAAAGGACTAGGTGTGAGGGAGAAAGAAGAGAAAGAAAAAAAAAACAAAAATAATGTTGGCAATGGGGGGAGCTGGCAGGTATGGGTGGGGTGGACCTGTGGTGGCAGTGGGTCAGTGGCTCTCTAGCTGAGGTGGTGTAGCATGGCCCAGTGGGAAGGGGTAGAGTTGGCATACAGGGCTAGGTGGGAGGGAGAAACAAAAGAAAGAAAGGAACAAGAAAAAAAATGGCACAGTGAGTGCCAGCCAGTGGGCCAGTGACTGTCTAGCTGGGCGACTGTAGTGTGATGAATTACTTAGTACGGCCTTTCTCGCCATAGTCTTGTAACTCCCATTTAGGTGACTGGGTGGATCTGTGCAAATAAGATAATCGTGGCCCACCAAGGAGATTGGTCAGTTTTGCCTTAAAAGAAAGCCAATTCCAGAGCAGAGAGAAGAGCCCACCACCACCAAGAAAGCAGAGACTGGCTGGAGACACCCACAGGAGAGACGGTGCAGTGGACTTCCAGCCCCACAGAGCGAGAATTCTGAGTGCCTTTGGGCAGAGACTGATGGCCAAGGAGAAGCTTATGCCTGACCCATGAATTTGGGACTTGCCAACCTCCACAACCATGAGAGCCATTTCCTCTATACAGTTCATGAGTTCTGTGAGATGTTACGGTGAATTAAGAAACCCAAAGATGGGAGGGAGAGTACTGAGGGGAGAGGGAGTAGTTGATGTTAGAGATGATGGAGTGGTACAGCAGCTTGGAAAAGCTGGACATTTGAGACATCTTTAACCTCTGCCTCATAGGAACCAGCTTTGTGCTGATCCTTAAAAAAGAAATTATTCATTTAGTGGCACAGCGTGGCCCATTGGGAAAGGGTGGAGGTGATGTAGGAGCAGAAGGGTGAGGGGTGGGAAAGCGTGTTTCTCTGTTTACTGGTTTCTCTGTCTCCTGTTAGGATGTTGCCTACACGTACTTCCTGTCTGGTGTCCTTGCTGAATGTGTTCCAAGATGGTGACGCTGTGCCATGTTAGTTGGCAGTTTTCTCTCCTCATTCTCTGTTTTCCTTCTATTTCTTCTTCCAATCGGTATTTGATGCTTAGGGTTCCAGGATCGATGTTTGTATCTGTTTTACTTAGTTTTTTAGGTCTTTGTTTCAGAGGGTTGGCATGATGCATCTTTCTATGGTGCCATGTTGGTTCTTCTCTGCTCATGCTACCTCATTTTAATTTGTATTTCTTTGCTTAGGAATAGTAGATATTTTTATATGTTTATTAGTCATTTGTATATTTTCTTCTGTAGCTAATCTTTCTTATTTTGTTTGCTTTCTAAATTTCTTACAATGTCAAACCAATCCATCCTTTTCTGTTTTTTTTTTTCCCACTGCTTTTATGCGTAGAATGTGTTTTCTTTTCTCAGGTTAAATAAATACTTGTATTTTCTTGCATTTTTTTAAAATATATTTAACTCCTTAATGTTATTGAAAGGCCATGCTCTCTCAGCAAAACTACACTATATTCCCAAGGGAAGGAAAATAGTTCCCATCCATAAAGCATTTGGCACATGAGGCACATGAGATTACCATTATATTATCAGCTTCTTATGTTGAAACTCTGAAAGGTGGCTGGAGGGTTAGAGTTGCTGACGTCAGAGGGAGTTAGTCTGAGTTGGTGTTATAGAAGAAATGAGTCTTGAGCAGAGTTTTGATTTAGAGAAGGATAAGTTGCAGTCATTAGTTGCCGTTGAGTTGATTCCAGCTTATGGCGACTCCATGTGCGTATAGTAGAACGGCTCCATAGAGTTTTCAAGGCTGTGAACTTTCAGAATAAGATCACCAAGCCTGTCTTCTGTAGGATATGATTTGGTAAAATAGCCCAATCAATGCCTGGAGGCAAGGCTCAGAGTATAACAATTGGTATACTTAGAAACGTCTATAGCTATTTCTCTGCAGCTATTGCTTTATACATGGTATTATGTATGAATGTAACTATCATTTTGCTATTGGAAGTCTCGTATGTCCTCTTATTCTGTCCTTTCCTTAATGACATAAGAGAATCCTGAAATCATAAAACAGTCATAGAATGTCAGCTGGAATTTTTCTCAGATACTGTTTTACTTTATGTAGATAAGAAATTAATTTCTGGATTGATGAAATAACTTGATCAAATCACACAGCTAGAGTTAATGCAGGAATCCAGATCTCTGACTCCTAGTTCAGTTCTCTTTCCATTACAACAAATGGTTGAAAGTTTCCTTTTATTAGCTTATATATTCATGATGAACTGAACATATCAAATTGAAATGTTGAGTATGTTTTGGTTTCATGTATCTTACTACATTAACTTATAATCAAAGATAAAAATTATAAATATGTACAAATATAAAAAATCAGAACAAATATTTAAAAAAATTAGTTTGTCTATAAGGAAAGCATATCAGCAGGCTAACAAGCTGTCCCTCTTCTCTAAAGAAACTGTCAAATTCTAATTAATCCCATTATCATTTCTACGTTAAAACTCCTTTAAGTGGCATAATGGGTGTTATATGTGGTTGAACTACATCTCAATTTTAAGTGAACTTTGTGACTTTCCAACTTGATTTTTTCAGCTGTTTTATATTTTTCAGTTATAATAACAGAGACAATGAGGTCTCAGCTTTCAGACTGTCATGGATTGAATTATGTCTCCCCAAAAAATGTGTGTATCCATTTGGCTGAGCCATGATTCCCGGTATTGTGTGATTTTCCCATATGTTGTAAATCCTGCCTCTATGATGTTAATGAAGGAGGGTGGGCGGCAGTTGTGTTAGTGAGGCAAGACTCAATCTACAAGATTGTATTGTGTCTTGAGGCAATCTCTTGAGATAGAAAAGAGAGAAGTGAGCAGAGAGACAGGAGTATCTCATACCACCAAGAAAGCAGCGCCAGGAGCAGAGCACATCCTTTGGACCCAGGGTCCTTGCACAGAGAAGCTCCTAGTCTGGGGGAAGATTGATGAGAAGGCAGACAGAGAGAGAAAGCCCTCCCCTGGAGCTGACACCCCAAATTCGGACTTTTAGCCTACTTTACTGTGAGGAAATAAATTTCTTTTTGTTAAAGTCATCCACTTATGATAGTTCTGTTATAACAGCACTAGATGACTAAGACACAGACAGAGTCTAGATTTTAAACCCCTAATGTGCTGAACTCACATACTTTCCTACCTGGCATTTCTGATATGAATCACTCATTCAGCAAGTGTTTACAGACATCTTCTATATGCCCACTCCAGTGCTGAGAACTCTTGTGAATGTAGTGGTATTTACTAACCTCTCATGAGGCTCTTCTTTTCCATTATAAGGATTGCCTTTGGATGTTGATGTTATATGTGAGTAAGGTCATCAAGATTCAACTTAGTATCACATCAGGAAAGCTGGTTGAAGGATATTATAAAATTAGGCATAATCATCATCATCGCCAAGAGCTATACAAATATTTATTAAGTCCTTAATATGTGTTAGGGGCATAAATAAGTGTGACAAGTTTGTGCCCACAAGCAGCTTATAATACATTTGGAAATAATAATAATACCAAATAGCATATATGGTAAGAACAGAAAGAGTTGAACAAGTGTGACCCTGTACAGGCTGGGTTTCAAAGGAATGATCAAATAAAGATGGGCTGAGTTTGTGTTTGGGGTAAGAATTGAGAGGAAGTGGCAAGGGCTTTCCTGACAGAAAATCAGTATGGACAAAGAGCAGAGGTGAAATGTTCATGACTTATTTTGGAAAAAAAAGTAAAAAGACTAGATTGGGTTGTAGGTGCCATGAAAAGAGCACTGATTTTGGAATTAGTCAGCTGTTAATCAAAATCCTGGATTGGCCATATACGTACTATATGACCTTGGCCAAAACCCTTCGCCCATCTGATCTTCAACTTCCTCTTAATCAAAATACTGACAATAGCAGTCACTTTATAGAGTTTATGTGAGGATTACCTGACATATGTAAAAAGAGCTTCACACAATATCTGGTACATGTAGACATTACTTAAATGTTATTTCCTCTCTTACCTGCTTTAGCTGGAGTAGGAGTAAGCATAGGAGAATAGAGAGAGGTAAAGTTGTTGTGGACCTTGATTTCCAGGCTAACGATTTTATCCCTTAGGCTATGGAGAACCACTGAAAATTTTGAACAGGGGAATAACATATGTACAGTGCCATTTTAGGAAATTAATCTTTTAATAGTGTGGAACATGGTTAGGAGAAGAGAGAAGCTGGAAACAGAATGATTATTGCTATGGTCCAGGCAGGAGGTGAAATGTTCTGTTCCAGGGTGGTGGTGAGTTGGAAAGGAAGCCGTAGGCAGGGAGATTGATATCACAGTTAAAGAATCGCTGTGACTTGGAGACTGGTTATAGAGGGAAAAGAAAGAGGGATAAATGATGACTTAAAAGTGTCAAGACTGGGTGACTGGGGAACATAGAAAAAAAAAAGATGAGGGGAGATGATTTGGGGGAAATTAAATTGTTTTGATAAAAATTAACTAAGCAGTCACTATATTTAAGTAGAGAAACAAGAATATTTGTTGTGCACCAAAAGACTTGGCTCTGCCAAGGGATATTTTAACTTTATAATGTACAAAGAGACTATGAAAATTTGTGGTATGTATGCACACCTGTGTTCATATTTATGTAAATATATTTAGCTGGGAGGCGTCCCTGGGTGGTGCAATTGGTTAAGCACTTGATTACTAGCCAAAAGTTTTGCTGTTCGAACTCACCCAGAGGCACCTCAGAAGACAGGCCTGGCAATCTACTTTTGAAAGGTCACAGCCTTGAAAACTCTATGGAGCAGTTCTGCTCTGCCCACATAAGGTCACTATGAGTCAGAATCAACTAGACAGCAGCTAACAACAACAATTTGGTTGGATTGGGTATCTTGGAGGAACCATGGTGGCACAGTGGTTAAGCGCTTGGCTGCTAACCAAAAGGTCAGCTGTTCAAACCCACTAGCCACTCCAAGGGAATTTCCATGAAAATTTACAGCCTTGGAAACTCTATGGGACAGTTCTACTCTGTCCTACAGGGTCACTATGAATTGGAATCGACTTGATGGCAATAGATTTGTTTGTTTGTTTTTCTATAATAATAACAAGCTCAAGGTACCAACTAGGATAAAGGTTGCTGCAGCGACAGTGTGTTCACCAGAGGTAGAAAAACTGCTGTTAAAGTGAAAAAGGACAAATCTTTGAGAAGTTTCCAGTGTGTGCTGACTGTAAAATGACAGTGTTATCTGCCAGTTGAGTTCAAATACTGCTTCCATGGATTCATTTGGGAAATGCGGTGCCTTTCTTAGAACTCAGAAGCTTAGGTGTCAAAGCAAGATTCCTAGGAGTTGGGAAGTGTTGAGTTATTGAGAAGGTAGGTGGCATCTCTGAATTGTTTCAGACAATAACAGCCTTAGTGTGATGTTTTGGGATTTAACAGCAAACTAAATATCCCAAATCAAACTCTATTTGCATGATTTCTCTCTTACAGGAGGCCACAAAATTGGACAAAGCAAGCTGAACACGAAGTGGTTTTGCTCAGGGAGGTCAGACTTCAGTGGCCCTGTATGTGTGTGTGGCAGTGTGTTTAATGAAAACGTCTCACACTTTCAGCATGTTTAATGGCTTTGCTATGCTTTGGCCTTCAAATCTCTAGCTCTTGTGTAAATTGTGCAGAGGCTTTCAGGTGATTCTTTTTCAAAAATTTGTGTCCAAGTAAATTTATCTCCTTTTTATTTCAGCTGGTTGGGGTAGCAGAAGGGTAAGCTTTTCCAGGATTGGGACACACAGCACCTCTAGAAAGGAAGGAACAACAAGCATTCAGGGCCAGCTGATTTGAAGAGAACAGCATTTGTTTTGTCTCTAGATTGTATCCATGGCAGTCAGTTTGGCACCGATATTGTATGGGATTGAAAAGAGACTGATTTTACCTTGCTTAAATATCTGTGTCCCCTGTTGATCGATCAAAAGGAAATGGGGGTTGTGGCACCGCTACATATACTCAAATAGTCTTTCTTCAGCCAGGGATGTGACTACATGCCTAGCAAAGGCTGAAGAATACCTTCTGTCTATTTTGATCTACTTAAAGAAATTGCTTTGCATTGCTAGAGAATAGCTGTCCCCGTCATCCTCCTCACATTTTATCCTTGAATAATGAGCAGAAAATCTCCCTGCAGTAAATGTTCAGTTTATACTGTTTTTTAATTCAACTCAGAAAGAAAAAAAAATGCTTTATGAAATAATGGTGCTATCCTCAGCTGAACATAAGGGTTTGTCCTTAATATCTTAATAATAGTTAGAGTTAGGAAGGTCAGCTCATCTCTAAACTAAAGCTGGAATCAGCTGTCCACCATAGAAATGAAATCTGGCAAAGAAGGTTGCAGGTTCATCTAACAGCTCCAGGTCTGCATAGCAAATGGAGGAGTTTGATAGTAAGTTTTCAGCATTTATCTTTGACATCTTGACGAAGAGTCTTCAGAACTTGCATAGCCTACCTACAGACTCCTCTAAATCACCACTGGTGTTTCTGTTTCAATTATTCTGCTCAAATCTGTGAACAAGAGTTTGAAGTCTATCCCTGTAAGAGCCCATATAGCAATTTTTAAAAATCAGTATGACATTTATTATCAGGTTGTTAGGCATTTATTTAGCAAATATTTTGTGAACATCTATTATGTTACAAGCACTGAGATGGACACTGGGAATACAAATGGATTTACAATCTAGGCTTTTTAATAAACACCCCATGGGCCAACTTAATTTCCATGCAAAAATCAATTTCAACATTTTCCCATTTTAAACTGACCTAAGAGTATTAACTCAGCTACTCTTCTCATTCTATACATGTTTATTTATTTCATTTTGAGATGTGCTGTAGTTTTGACTTGAGTTCAAATTCTGGCTCTGATATTTATCGGCTGTGGAATCTTGAGTAAGCCATGTAGCTACTTATTTTCCTTATTTATATTTCTTTATCTGTATTTCAGTATCTGTAAAACATGGATAGTAATAGCACCTGCCTTACAGGGTTGTTGTGAGGATTAAAAGAGTCAATGTCTGGCATAAAATTACAACTCAGTAAATATTAGTTAATACTAGTTCCTTTAATCTGAAAGTAAATCCTTTTACTTCTCTATTGCACATGGGAGGTGGGGAAAGGAAAAATGGGCACACTGGCAAATGGCAGATTCTTAACTTCTCTTCCTCTATGAAAGTCCAAAGACTTGATGTACAAGCGTGTTGAGGCCATTTAAAATTTTGTTTATTTTAAAATACGTAAGTCTATATGATGATGTTCAGTTTGGTGACAGAACCACTCAGGCTTGATTAGAGGTTTTGTACTGGTGATGTTTTGTCTTTTGGTATATTGAGGCCAGTTTCACCATAATTTCTATATCAAAATCAGATGGCTTGACCAATTTACCAAATTTTCATCACCTCACAATTTACATCCACTGTATAAGCACTGAGAGGTACATGAGTGATATTTTTTTTGTGAAAGTGAGGGCTAGAATTTTAAAAATAATCCTTCTCCCTCCACCCCCAAAAAGATTTTTTCTTTAATAAAATACTTTTGTGACTCATGATACCTAGTGATAAAAGCAAAGATTACTGTTAGATCATTCTAAAAGGAGATATAAGACATTTACCATTATATCATTTAGAAACAATGACTTTTGTTTGATGTCAACATAATTATCAACGTAGTAATCTTCCCACTCCTTATAAACCATATCACCTATATTCCCTCTAGCCACAGAAAAGTACTGTAGAATAATAGATGCCTCAGATGAAGTTGGTGGTGTTATGTGAATGAATGTCATTTAGAGGGTACTTTCCCCTAAAAATCAACATGTCCTCAGAGCTGATGTATGACCTTGATGTCTTATAGTATTAATGAGCTCCCTAAAGGTACCATCACTAACAAAAATTATAGAATTTTCCTTTCTGCAAATTTTATTGTAAGGCTTAACAATCATTCATACACATTACTCAATCTAATATTCGTTGGTTCAGTTTAGATAATTATTCTCATATATTTGGTTTTAGGTACATGCTAATACATATATGCAAACTTTTTATTGTCTATATTCTGAAACTGGCCTACTGGAAGATAAGCATGTCTTATCTGCAAGTGAAGCCATGGGTCTTGTCCTAATATGAGGAAATATAAAGAATTATTTAAAGCTATCAACACAGTTGATTCTAACTTCAGATAAGCAGGTCAAACAAGCCCTTATTAAAAGGGAAAAATCATCTGCTGTTCTTGGCTTCTCTAAGTTGGAAACAGTTCTCAAATCTTAGTTATCTCAGGTACCTTAGAATGTGTTTCATTGCTTTGTTCACCATTCCTGATAACCTTAACTTTGTATCATTAGTAGGCCACATTAACAGAAATTGGCATTCAAGTTGGCATTGGGTGGCCCTTAATAATTTTCTTTATTTCAGCAGGACTCTCTGAGAAAAAACTAGATTCAGCAGAGGGGCTGTGGCTTGAATCTCACCTTTGCAATTGCTGGCTCTAATATCTTGAGAAATAAATATAATCTCTTTGAGCCTATCTATATCAAAGAGCTGTTGTGGTGATTAACATGGGAAAAGCCATATAAAGGACCTAGAATGATACAATGATATGTGGCATATAATGGGTATTCATTAATTGGTAGCTATTATCGTTATTATTATCATTCCTTCAAACCAGTCTCAGACAAAATATTTAGTATTCATTCTATTACATGAAAGATGAAAGCAGGCATTTTTCTGCCTGAATACGGGGAAAGTTAAGGCGTTCAGTGTGCGGAGTTGATCAAAACCTGCTCAAACGGGCATACTATGGAAGGGGTATTATGTTTCGTCAGTAGAATAGACACCCATCTCTTGGGCCCAATAACACAAAGCAGTGATACCCAGAAACCCAGAGACCTTTATTCAAATATCATAAAAAGCAGCAGTCTCCAGAAGGACTTTGAAGAGTTCAGTTACCTGGTTAGAATTTACTGTCACCAGTAAGCAGCTGGCTTACATAAGCTTGGAAGTCCTGTGATAAGCACAGTTAAAAATTCCAAGAGCAGTGTTGTATAAAATAAATGAGTTTTGTAGGACTGTGTGACTATAGGTTGTGCACATTGACTCAATCATGTTTTTCCCTCCTTGTTATTGATTTCAAACCCATGAAGCATTATGTTTTGTAGGTCTTAAAGTTGTGGCTCAGAAAGAAAAATAAAGAAAAGAAAAATGAAGGCAAAGCCCCTACCAATCCATTAAGTACTGCAAGCAGCAGTGATGGCTAGCAGTGTCTAATAATCCATCACGGTATCCTACCTATCAGCCGTAAAACTGTCATCCTTTAAAGGTTATTATTAGAGCACAAATGTGGTTGATTGTTCACACTAGTGTGTTAAGGTGCTATTGAGGCTGAAGTATTTTGGTAGCACGTACAAATGGAACTTCCTGTTCACACTAAAGTGATAAGGATGTCGGCAGGGCTTTGAGTGAGCTGAGGCTGTTGAGTAAAACAAAACAAACCTTTGAGGGGGGAGAAAGAGAGAAAAAGAGATTTTTCAATGAAAAAAATATCAAAGGATTAGGATTGATCATATAGGAGATGCCCCAGGGCTATGATAGTGTATTATTAACTGCTTCATTTCCCATTATATTCCTAGAGCCAAGCAAGGTGCTTGGCCCGTAGTACACAGTCAGGTAAAGTATGTTGAGCTGAATTTTGTAGAAATATTCACTAACATGCAGCCCTGGTAGCACAGTGGTTAAGAGCTCGGCTGCTAACCAAAAGGTCGGCAGTTTAAATCCACTAGCCATTCCTTGGAAACCCTATGGGACAGTTCTACTCTGTCCTATAGGGTTGCTATGAGTCAGAATCAAGTCCACCCCAATGGGTTTTTTTTTGTTGTTGTTGTTCACTAACATACTCAGACAATGTTCCACTGCTATTCATAAGGTTTTCACTTGCTAAATTCTTTTCAAAAGTAGACTGCCGTGTCCTTCTTCCTAGTCTGTCTTAGTCTGGAAGCTCAGCTAAAACCTGTCCTCCATGGGTGACCCTGCTGGTATCTGAATACCGGTGGCATAGCTTCTAGCATCACAGCAACACGCAAGCCCCCACAGTACGACAAACTGACAGACACGTGTCAGGAGGGATCAGTCCCTGGAGAAAGACATCATGCTTGGTAAAGTACAGGGTCAGCGAAAAAGAGGAAGACTCTCAAGGAGATGGATTGACACAGTGGCTGCAACAATGGGTTCAAACATAACAATTGTGAGCATGGCGCCAGACTGGGCAGTGTTTTGTTCCCTGGTGCATAGGGTCGCTATGAGCCGGAACTGAATCTGTGGCACATGATAACAATAACAACAACAGTATACTCAGAGTGTTTTCTTATGTCCAGGCTGTGAGAGACAGGGATGGATAGTAGAGCTCTTCTTGCTGGCACCTTTGGAACAAACGTTTCCTTAGGACTAAGAATCATCCCTAGTCCTGTGGGAGGATTCAACACCACAGCAGTTTCTCGTCATGTCCTTTGCCAGCTTCTTGGAGGTCTTAAAATTCACAACTCTTAAATATCAGGAAAAGAAAAAGAAGCTAAAAGCTCAGATATGAGCTCTTCCATCCACATTTTATAGATGAAATATTTAGGGTTTTAAATTAAACATGCCTAAAAATCTTATTCCAGAGAGGCTTTTGCAACCATTCTGCTTACAGAGCTCTAACCTTGGAACAGAATCTGCATATGAATCAAGGTCAGCCTGTTGGAGTTCTGTAAGTCTAAATTCAAAATTTCAACCTCAGGTTAACAGCATGGGCTGGGGTAAAGAGTGGGAGTGGAGAACACCAGGGGGATGACATTTAGGAGACCAGTGCAAAAGCTGTATGACATTTAGGATTGATAAATTATTGGTCCTTCTCTCCTGCTTGGTGTTTTTCTACTCAAATCAATTCATTGGAAATGAAAGAAAAATATATTTTTTAGAGGCTGCTGAACAAACCGTATGAAAACTTAGCTTCTGTTGATAGAAATTTCCTGTCCAGTTTAAAGAAATCCATGGGCCCACTCTATTCTGCAGATGGTCAGCTTATATTTTTAATGTGGTATTCTCTTCTGAAGGAACCCTGGTGCAGTGTTTTAAGAGTTTAGCTGCTAATCTGAACCCACCAGCCACTCTGTAGAGAAAAGATGTAGCATTCTGCTTCTGTAAAGATTACAGCCTTGGAAACTCTATGGGGCAGTTCTACTCTGTCATATAAGGTTGCTATGAGTCAGAATTGACTCGATGGAAACTTTTGGGGGTAATTCTCTTCCGGGTGTCACATTACGTAGAGTAATTACCAACCAAGATATATATCAGAGGAGGGGGACCAGGGTGAGGGTGAGTTTGAAACTCAGACATGAGAGGAACTGCTGGGCCTAGCAAAAATCATCCACAGTTTTAAAACTCTCAAATGACTTCCTACTGCATTTAGATAAATACCAAACTCTCACTGTTGCCTAAGTTGCCTTAAAGGTGAGGAAGACAGGAAACAGGAATACAAGTTTTATTTACAGCAAGGTATTTCCAACAGTGAAAGAGCAGGGTTGTATTCTTTCATCATACTTATTCAATCTGGTATGCTGAGCAAATAATCTAGGAAACTGAACTATGAAGAAGGATGGGACATCAGGATTGGAGGAAGACTCATTAATAACCTGTGATATTTAGATGACACAACCTTGCTTGTTGAAAGTGAAGAGGACTTGAAGCACTTATTAAAGAAGATCAAAGACTACAGCCTTCAGTATGGATTACACCTCAACATAAAGGAAACAAAAATCTTCACAACTGGACCAATAAACAACATCATGATAAACAGAGAAAATACTGAAACTGTTAAGGATTTCTTTTTGCTCGGATCCACAATCAACACCCATGGAAGCAGCAGTCAAGATGATGCATTGCATTGGGCAAATCTGCTGCAAGAGATCTCTTTAAAAGTGTTAAAAAGCAAAGATGTCACTTTAAGGACTAAAGTGTGCCTGACCCACGCCATGGTGTTTTCAATTGCCTCATATGCATGCAAAAGCTGGACAATGAATAAGGAAGACCAAAGAATTGATGCTTTTGAATTATGGTGTTGGCGAAGAATATTGAATATACCATGGACTGCTAGGAGAATGAACAAATCTGTCTTGGAAGAAGTGCAGTCAGAATGCTCCTTAGAAGTGAGGATGGCGAGACTTTGTCTCACATACTTTGGATATGTTATCAGGAGGGACCAGTCTCTGGAGAAGGACATCATGCTTGGTAAAATAGAGGGACAGCAAAACAGAGGAAGACCCTCAACGAGATGGATTGACACGGTGACTTCAATAATCGGCTCAAATATAGCAACAATTATGAGGATGGCACAGAACCAGGCAGTGTTTCATTCTGTTGTACATAGGGTCCCTGTGAGTCAGAACTGACTCCACAGCACCTAACAACATTATGTACTAGCCTACCTGCTTTCAGTTCCCACCTTCCTCATCCCCTGCCACACCCTCCATCCATTCTCCACACAACTCACTAAGAATAAAATAAAATACAAACCTACCTTTGCATGATCAAGCTCTTGCCTACTTTTGCAGCCTCACTGCTTACCATCTCTTTTCTTCCCACTCACTTTCTCATTGTGCTTCAGTTACACTAGCCTTATTTCTGTACTTAGCAGGCACAAAGTTTCTTCTTGCCTCAGGAACAAATTTTGGATTCTGGCATCTAGCAGATTTTTGAGAAGCCAGCTATCAGAAGCATAGTTGCTCTTCTGAAGTAAATAAGTCCCTCCTTGCCATCTGGTTGCTTTTATAACTTTCCATTTATCTTCGATTTTCAGTGGTTTTACTATATGTGTCTAGATGTGGTTTTCTTTGTATTTATACTGCTTGGGGTTCAATGAGCTTCTTGAGTCCATGAATCTTTTTATCTGGTTTAGAATATTTTCAGTCAACTATTGCTTCTGTCTGAATCTTCTTATCTTTCTCTTCTTGACCGCCAGTTAAATATATGTTAGATTTTGCTCTATGACCCCTATGTCTTTCTGTGCTTTTTTTTATCATTTATTTTTTTACTGTTGGAAATATGTGCAGCAGAACATAAACCAATTCAACAGTTTCTACATGTACAATTCAATGATGTTGATTACATTGTTTGAGTTTTGCAACCATTCTAACCCTCCTTTTCTGAGTTGTTCCTCTCTCATTAACATAAACTCACTTCCCCCTAAGGTTCCTATCTAATCCTTTGAGTTGCTGTTGTCAGTTTGATCCCATATGGATAGATCTTAAAAGGGTGCAATGCCAAGGCAGGCATTATTTAGTAGTTAGGCTAAACTACTGTTTGGTTTTAAAAAGACTTCAGGGGATATTTTTTATTTTAGGTTCAAGGTTTTAAAAAATATCTCAGGGCAATAGATTCTGGGGTTCATCCAGCCTCTATGGCTCCAGAAATGCTGTATTCCATAAGATTTTGAAATTCTGCTCTGTATTCTCTCCCTTTGGATCAGAATTTTTCTACAGAATCTTTGATCAAAATGTTCAGTAATGATAGCTGGGCACCATCCTTCTCTTCCGGTCTCATGGCAAAGGAAGTAGTTGTGGCAATTAGCAACATATTCCGTTTCCTCCTCCTATTCTTGACTCTCCTTCTTCTGTTGCTCCAGGTGAATAGAAACCAGTTATGTCTTGGGTGGCCACTTGTAAGCTTTTAAGACCCCAGGCAGTACAAAATGAACTAGGAGAGGGGCCATCATTTTTTTCTAAATTTTATTTCTTTTGTTGTCGTTGTTGAGAATATACACAACAAGGCATACACCAATTCAGCAGTTTTTACATATACAATTTAGTGACACTGATTACACTCTTTGATTTGTACAACTATTCTCACCCACTTTTGCTGAGTTATTCCTCCGTCATTAACATAAAATCACTGCCTCCTAATCTTTTGTGTTGCTGTTGTCAGTTTGATCCCATATAGATAGTTCTTAACAGGGCATAATCTTCCAGGCATTTTTTTTTACTAGTTAAGCTAAACTATTGTTTAGTTTTAAGAAGACTTTAGGGGATATTTTTGGTTTAAGGTTTAAAGATTATCTCAGAGCAATAGTTTCAGGGGTTCATCCACCTTCCATTGCTCCAGAAAGTCTGGAGGCCATTCGAATTTGAAATTATGTTCTGCATTTTCCCCCTTTTGATCAGGATTCTTCTATGGAATCTTTGATCAAAACATTCAGTGATGGTAGCCAGGAACCATCCAGTTCTTGTGGTCTCATGGCCAAGGAGGCAGTTGTTCATGGAGGCAATTAGCCACACATTCCATATCTTCCTCCTATTCCTGACTCTCCTTTCTATATTCCTTCAGGCGAATAGAGACCAATTGTTGTGACTTGGATGGCTGCTTGCAACCTTTTAAGACCCCAGGCAATACACAATGAACTAGGAGGTAGAACAGAAGCACTAAACATGTTCTTAGGCCGGTTAACTGGGATGTCCCCTGAAATCATGACCTTAAACCTCCAAACCAAGGAACCAAATCCCATGAGGTGTTTGGTTGTACATAAGAAGCCTTAGCAGCTGCTCTTTTCTTTGGTCATTGCTCTAAATATCTCTATCACATAGCTTTTGCCAGTTCAACGTTTTACAGGTGTTCAACTTATTGGCAGCAATTACAATAATCAGCTGTGTTCTTTTTAATACATTGCTCTGTTTTTTCCTGTTTTTCATTTTGGATTTTTTTACTGACCTTTCTTCCAGCTCATGAATTCTCTCTTTATCTGTGTACAATCTACTGATAAATCCACCCAATTTTTTTTCACTTCTAGAACTTCCATTTGATTTTTAAAGATAGATTCCACTTCTCTGGTGAAGTTCTTTTAATTTATTTTCTTGAGCATATTCATTGCAGTTATTTAAAGTCTGACTGATTACACTAGTATCTCAATAACCCATGGGCCTGTTTTTATTGTTTGCCATTTTTTGTCATATTTCTTAGTATGCATGGTAATTTTAATTAAATACCATATATTGTATTTAAAAAAGTGTGGGGGCTCTGGATGATGATATCTCCCTCTATATGGGATTCAACATAGCTTTATCAGGCTTTATATTAGGAGCATATCATCTCAATCAGGGACTGAGCTGACTCATGGCGGAAACTCTGGTGGCATAGTGGTTAAGAGTCTGGCAGCTAACCAAAAGGTCAGCAATTCCAATCCACCAGGCATTCCTTGGAAACCCTATGGGGCAGTTCTACTCTGTCCTCTAGGGTTGCTATGAGTTTATGTCAACTCAATGGCAATAGGTTTTTGGTACCTACATGTGGCTTGTACCTACTGTTAGGTGTAGCCCTCCGAATCTGAACTGAGACCCTGTGGTATTTGCTTGGGCCCTTCCTCCTTGGCAAGCCCTGAACTAAAATTTTTGTCTTCTTAGCCCATTGAGAGCGCATAGCTTCTCTCTGCTCTTTATTCATTAGCCTTTTACCTTGTGTAGAATAATTGGCAAATGCTGCAAAGAAAAATGGTGTCAAGTGTCAGTATCATTTCTATGTTTTTCTCTTCTCTTTAAGCTCTTACCTCCACAATTTCTGGATTTCTTGGCAACCGCTACTCCAATTTTTGTCTCCTTAGCCCATGAAATCACCAAATATCTTGGTTGGTATTTCTGGCTCTTAGTAGCTGTCTTCTGCTCAGCTTCTCACTCTCTCTTGCCTTGTATGCAAAATTGGCAAATGCCTTGATGAGTAAATCAGCATACAAAGAGTTAGCTTTACCTCAATAAGTTTCCCTTCTCTCTGGGATCTTGATCTTTTAATTCCTGGTTGCCTGGACAACAACCTATGCCTTCAAACAATTTTTGTTTGGTATTTTATACTCTTTTTTTATGTTTTTTTCTTGCCAGGTGTATTGGTTGGTGACAAGTTGCTCCATCATGGCTGGAAATTATTTCTATTATTATTATTTGAAATTTAACTTTTACTCGTATAATGGATGATCCTGAGTGCATTTGGAATATGCAGCTACATTCATGTCACTGGGTTGTAGGGTTCTCAAAGTTTTACTGCTTTAATGTATTTTCTCTCTGGCAGAAGTGTAATAATATTGCTGTGGTGACTGAAATATCCCCTATTGGTTAATACCTCTTAGAAATTCACTGCAAATACTAAAAGTTGTCCATTAAAGACTCTGCTAAATTCAACAACAAAGAAAAACTGTTTATACATCTTACTACACTGTTTTGAAGTTATTTGACACTGGAAGCCATTTTTCCTTTAATACCTATTAACTGAAAATACATTGAGGAATTCATAAGTACTCTTTAATATTTAAGCATGAAGCAGGTTATCATTTGGATCCTGAAGGAAGAGAACGTAAGTTTGGCAAATTTCTACCAACAGGAATGGTAGAAAATGTCTAGAACAGCACTGTTTAATAGAATTCTGTGATGATAGGCATGTTTTTGCACTGCGCTATATGATAACCTCTGGTCACATATACCTGTTGTGTGCAACTGAGGAACTGACTTCTTAAATTAATTTAATTTTAAATAATTTAAATTTAAGTTTAAACAGCCATACGTGCCTAGTGGCTGTCATATTGGACAGCACAAATATAGAACATTTCCATTATCACAAGAAGTTCTAATAATCAACACTGTTTAGAGAATGGTACTCCACCTAGACTAGGCCCAAATGGAGGAACTTCTAAAGACAATATAAGGAACAGGTGAAAACTATGGTGGAAGGGGCAAGTCAGTGCCATAGAGGAGGAATCCTGGCAGAAATGTGATAATAATAATAATAACGACCATTTATTTCAAATGTCATTCATAATAATATTTATAATCATAAATTTTAATGCCAACAAATACTACCAGCCAATACTTATGTAAAAGTAATAATAACAGCTTAATTTTAGAGTCCTTTCTACGTGGCAGATATTTTCCAAATCTTTACTTGCATTTTTCACATTTATTCCAGAAATTGAGATAGTACTATTGTTATTTCCACTTTATATTGAGGTATAGAAATGTTAAGTAACTTACTCCAGTGAAACACAGAGCTCAGCCTTGAATACAAGTCTGTTTAATTCTAGGGCCTGAACTCTTGTGCACTAAGCTAACTGCTTGAGTAGCAGTTGTATCAGCTTTTGTTGCATAGCACTTCCCAACAACATTTAGTGGCTTAAAACAACAAGTATTTAATTTGATCATGATTCTGTGGATTGAAAATTTGGTCTGGACTCAGCTGAGAGGTTCTGATGGTCTATGCCAGGTTTATCTTATCTCAGCTGAGATCACTCATGTGTCTGAACTCAGTTGCTGGGTTGGTGGAGACTGGCTGGTCCACGATGGCTCAGCTAGGATGGCTCATCCCTGCTCTAGGTGGTCTCTCATCATCCAGAAGGCTATCTCAGGCTTGTTCACATGATGGTAGTGGCCAGGTAACCAAGAGTGAAAGAAGAAACTTGCAAAGTCTCTTAAAGCCCGGACTCAGAATTCTCAAAACATCATTTCTGCTATACTCCATTGGCCAAAGAAAGTCACAAGGCCAGCCAGATAAAAGGAGTGGAAAAGTAAACTTCATCTCTTGATGGAAGAAGCTGCAAATAATCATGTGTATTTTTTACCATTTACTTCTTACAATGAAGAATAAATTAGGCAAAAATTTAGCCACAAGCCAGTTCTGTGCAGTCTTTGAGAGGTACATTATTTCAGGTCCTTCAGAAATAGACACCAATGCAAGTTTAGATGTGCAAGGATTTATTGGAGAAAATGCCTATCATGGATAAAGGGGAGGGAGCCAGAGAAGGCATGAAGAGCTTTCAGACCATATTGCATATCTGACATCTTTATTTTCGTTTTTTACATTTTGAGATTTTAAAAAATTTTTTTAGATTGTACTTTAGATAAAGGTTTACAGAACAAACAGTTTCTCAGTGAACAGTTAGTACATATATTGTTTTATGACATTGGTTAAAAACTCCATGACATGTCAACACTCCCTTCTCGACCTTCGGTTTCCTATTACAAGATTTCCTGTCCCCTCCTGCCTTCTAGTCCTTGTCCTGGGGTGTTGTGCCCCATTACGCTCATTTTGTTTTACGAGCCTGTCTAATCTTGGGCTGAAAGGTGAACCTCGGGTGTGACTTCATTACTGAGCTAAAAGGGTGTCCAGGGCCATCCTCTTGGGGTTTCTCCAGTCTCTGTCAGGCCAGTAAGTCTGGTCTTTTCTTGTGAGTTAGAATTTTGTTCTACATTTTTCTCCACCTCTGTCCAGAAGCCTCTGTTGTGATCCCTGTCAGAGCAGTCAGTGGTGGTAGCTGGGCACCATCTAGTTGTACTGGACTCAGTCTGGTGGAGGCCGTGGTAGTTGTGGTCCATTCGTCCTTTGGACTAATCTTTCCCTTGTATCTTCTTTTCTTCATTCTCCCTTGCTCCCAAAGGGGTGAGACCAGTGGAGTATCTTAGATGGCTGCTCACAGGCTTTTAAGACCCCAGACGCTACTCACCAAGGTAGAATGTAGAACATTTCCTTTATAAACTATGTTATGCCAATTGAACTAGATGTTCTCCGAGACCATGGTCCCCACAGCCCTCAGCTCAGCAATTGGGTCCCTCAGGGAGTTTGGATGTGTCTATGGATCTTCCATGACCTTGCCTTGTACAAGTTGTGCTGGCTTCCCCAGTATTGTGTATTGTCTTACCCTTCACCAAAGTTACCACTTATCTATTGTCTATTTAGTGTTTTTCCATTTCCACCCCTCCCCTCACTCGTAACCATCAAAGATTGTTTCTTTTTGTGTCTAAACCTTTTCATGAGTTTTTACGGCAGTGGTCTCATACAATATTTGTCCTTTTGTGATTGACTTATTTCACTCAGCATAATGCTGTCCAGATTCATCCATGTTATGAGATGCTTTGTAGATACTTCATTTTTCTTTATTGTTCCATAATACTCCATTGTGTGTATGTACCATAGTTTGTTTATCCATTCATCTGTTGATGGGCATCTAGGTTGTTTCCATCTTTTTGTTATTGTGAACAATGCTGCAATGAACATGGGTGTGCATATGTGTATTCATGTGACAGCTCTTATTTCTCTAGGATATATTCCTAGGAGTGGGATTGCTGGATCATATGGTATTTCTATATCTAGCTTTCTAAGTAAGTGGAACATCGTTTTCCAAAATGATTGTATCGTTTTGCATTCCCACAGCAGTGAATAAGAGTTCCGATCTCTCCACAGCCTCTCCAACATTTGTTATTTCCAGTTTTTTTGATTCCTGCCAGTAATGGCAGGGTGAGATGGTATCTCACTGAGGTTTTGATTTGCATTTCTCAAATGGCTAGTGATCGTGAGCATTTCCTCATGTGTCTGTTGGCCACTAAAATGTCTTCTTTGGTGAAGTGAGTGTACAATTCCTTTGCCCATTTTTTAATTGGGTTATTTGTCTTTTTCCTGTAGAGGTGTTGGATTTCCTGTAGATTTTGTATATTAGACCTTTGTCTGATTTGTAATGTCTAGAAATTTTTTTGCAGTCTGTAGGTTCTCTTTTTACTCTTTTGGTGAAGTATTTTGATGAGCATAAGTGTTTAATTTTTAGAAGATCCCAGTTATCTAGCTTGTCTTCTGGAGTTTGTGTGTTGTTAGTTATGGTTTGTATCCTGTTAATGATGTATATTAGGGCCTGTAGCATTGATCCTATTTTTTCTTCTATGAACTTTATAGTTTTTGGCTTAATATTTAGGTTTTTGATCCATTTTGAAATAGTTTTTGTATATGGTGTATGGTAAGGGTCCTGTTTCATTTTTTTGCAGATGGACATCCAGTTTTGCCAGCACCATTTGTTAAAAAGATTGTCTGTTCCCCATTTGATAGACTTTGGGCCCTTGACAAAGATCAAGTGATGGTAGGTGGATGAATTTACATCGGGGTTCTCATTGCTGTTCCATTGGTCAATGTGTCTGTCGTTGTACAATTACTAGGCTGTTTTGACTACTGTAGCTGTATAGTAGGTTCTGAGGTCAGGTAATGTGAGTCCTCCTACTTTATTCTCCTTCTTCAATAGTGTTTTACATATCCAGGACTTCTTCACTTTACATATAGTTTATGATTAGTTTTCCCATCTCTTTAAAGAATGTTATTGGCATTTGGATCAGGATTGCATTGTATTTGTGAATTTCTTTGGGTAGAATTGCCATTTTCACAATGTTAAGTCTACCTATCCATGACCATGGTATGTTTTTCTGTTTATGTAGATCCCTTTGGGTTTCTTGCAGTAGTATTTTCTAGTTTCTTTGTATTGGTCTTTTATATCCCTGGTTAGACTTATTCCTAAGTATTTTGGTTTTTTAGGGGCTATTATAAATGGTATTGTTTTCCCGATTTCCTTTTCATCGTTCTCTTTATTGGTGTATAGGAATCCAACTGATTTTTGTATGTTTATCTTGTATTCTACATCTCTGCTGAATCTTTCTATTAGTTCTAGTAGTTATCTTGTGGAGGCTTTTGGGTTTTCTGTGTATTGCTTCATATCATCTGTAAAGAGGTACAGTTTAACTTCTTCATCACAAATTTGGATACCCTTTATTTCTTTTTCTTGCCTTATTGCTCAAGCTAGGACTTCCAGCACAATGTTAAACAGAAGTGCTGATAAAGGGCATCCTTGTTTCTTCCTGTTCTCAAGGGGAGTGTTTTCAGGTTCTCTTCATTAGGAATGATATTGGCCATTGGTTTTGCATAGATGCCCTTTATTATGTTAGAAATTTCCCTTCTATACCTATTTTATTGAGAGTTTTTTTAATCAGGAATGGGTGTTGAACTTTGTTGAAATCCTTTTCTGTGTCAATTTGATGATCATGTGATTCTTTTCATTCCTTTTATTTATGTGGTGGGTTACGTTGATTGGTTTTCTAATGTTGAACCATCCTTTCATACCAGGTATGAATCCACCTTGGTCGGGGTGTATTAGTTTTTTGATATGATGCTGAATCCTACTGGCTAGAATTCTGTTAAGAGTTTTTGCATCTATATTCATGAAAGAGATTGGTCTGTAATTTTCTTTCTTTGTGGTGCCTTTGCCTGGTTTTGGCATGAGGGTTATTCTGGCTCCATAGAAGGAATTCAGATGTGTCGCTGAGTTTTCTGTGTTCTGAAATACTTTGAGTAGTACTGCTGTAAGGCCTTTTCTGAATGTTTGATAGAATTCTCTAGTGAAGCCATCTGGGCCAGGGCTTTTTTTGTTGGAATTTTTTTTTTTTATTATTACCTTTCCAATCTCTTCTCTTGTTATGGGTCTGTTCAGATTTGCAACATCACTTTTTGGTAGTTTGGGTAGGTAGTGTATTTCTAGAAATTTATCCATTTCCTCTAGGTTTTCAGATTTGTTGGAGTATAGTTTTTCATAATACTCTGTTATGATCCTTTTTATTTCAGATGGGTCTGTTGTAATTTCACCCATTTCATTTCGTATTTGGGTTATTTGTGTCCTCTCCTGTTTTTCTTTTGTCATTCTGGCCAGTGGTTTGTCAATTTTGCTGATCCTTTCAAAGAACCAACTTTTGGTTTTGTTGATTCTTTTTATTGTTTTTCTGTTCTCTATTTCATTTATTTCTGCACTGATCTTTATTATTCCCTTTCTTCTAGTGGTTGTGGGCTTTTTTTGCTGTTGTCTTTCTATTTGTTGGAGTTGTGTAGTTAATGTTTTCATTTTGTCCCTTTGTTGTTTTTTGATGCATGCATCTGTTGCTATAAATTATCCTCTGAGGGTTGCCTTTGCTGTATCCCAAAGGTTTTGGTATGATGTGTTTTCATTCTCATTTGATTCTAGGAATTTTTTTATTCCATCTCTGATTTCTTCTATTATTCAGTGGTTTTTACGTAGGGTGCTGTAAAGTTTCCATGTAATTGAATTTTTTCCTTGCTCTTTCTGTTGTTAATTTCTACCTTGATGGCACTGTGGTCAGAAAAGATACTTTGTATTATCTCAAAGTTTTGTAATTTGTTGAGGGTTGCTCTGTGGCCTAAGATGTGTTCTATTCTGGGGAATGTTCCATGTGCATTGGAAAAGAATGTGTACTTTGCAGCTGTTGGGTGGAGTGTTCTATATATGCCTATGAGGTCGAGTTGGCCAATTGTGCCCTTTAAACCTTCTGTATCTTTTTTTGAGTTTCTTTCTAGATGTTCTGTCCTTTATTGAGAGTGGTGTGTTAAAGTCTCCTACTATTATTGTGGAAATGTCGGTTTATCTTTTAAGTACTGTTAGAGTTTGTTTTGTGTATTTTGGAGCCCTGTCATTGGGTACATAGATGTTTATTATTCTTATGTCTTCATGCTGGATTGTCCCTTTAATCATGATATAGTGCCCTTCTTTGTGTTTTATGGTTGATTTTGTTTTAAAGTCTATTTTATCTGAGATTAGTATTGCCACTCTTACTCTTTTTGGTAGCCGTTTGCTTGATATATTTTTCCATGTTTGATTTTTAATAAATTTACATCTTTGTTTCTAAAGCATGTCTCTTGTATACAGCATAATGATGGATTCTGGCTTTTTTTTTTTTTTATCCATTCTGTCACTCTCTGTGTCTGTATGGGTGCATTTAGGCCTTTTACATTCAGTGTAATTATTGATAGGTGTTAGTTTATTGCTGTCATTTTGTAGTGCTTTTTTGTGGTGCTGACATTTCGTTTGTTCCTCTTACTCTTGTGTGCTGAATTCCTTTTGTTTTTGGATTTTTTTGCATCTGTTTTTGTAGATTTTGTTTTTACTGAGACTTTATGCTTTTCTTCTTTATTTTGATGAGTATGTTTGTTAACTTTCTTTGTGGTTACCGTGAAATTTACCATTATCTTCCTAGGTTTGACCCAGTCTATTGTTACTTCGTATCGCCTTGCCTTCCTCTCCATTAGAAGGTTCTATACCTACACCGTTTATTCCCTCTTTTATTGTTCTGATGTTTTTGTCATTTACAGATTAACCTCTCTGGTTCCCTGTTGTAATTCTTTTGGTTCTTGATAGTCCTTGAGAGTTCATTTCCTATTTTGGTATCTGGCTACTACGATCTTGCATCCTAGATTCAGCCTGTGGTCTGATGTTGTTTGTTCTCAGACGGAAGGACTCCCTTTAATAATTCTTGTAAGTTTGGTTTGGTTTTTACAAAGTCCCTAAATTTCTGTTTATCTAGAAATATCCTAATTTCACCATCATATTTGAATGAGAGTTTTGTAGGCTATATTATTCTTGGCTGGTAATTTTTTTTCTTTCACGGTTTTATATATGTAATTCTATTGCCTTCTTGCCTGCATGGTTTCTGCCAAGTAATCCGAGCTCAGTCTTATTGTTTCTCCTCTGTATGTGAGTTTTACTTTTGCTTGAGCTGCTTTCAAGATCCTTTCTTTGTTTTTGGTTTTAGAGAGTGTGATTATGACATGCTTTGGTGATTTTCCTTTGCAGACTATCCTATATGGGGTTCGTTGAGCTTCTTGGATGATCAGCTTTTCATCTTTCATGATATTGGGGAAGTTTTCCCTCAGCAGTTCTTCAATGATCCTCCCTATGTTTTCTGTTTTCTCCCCATGTTCTGGAACTCCGATCTCTCCTGAATTTTTGCTTTTAATTTTATCCCAAATAATTCTCCGGGTTTCTTCATTTTTCTTTGTTCTTTTTTCTGATTTTTCATCAAACAGATTTGTATCCACGTGTATGTCTTCAATTTCATTGACGCTGTCTTCCATCATTTCCAACTTGCTCCTCAGCTCTTCTATGAGACTGTGCATTTCTGAAATCTTGTTTATCTTTTGCATTTCTAATTGTTGTTTTTGTATGGTTTCTACTTGTTAATTAATTTTAGCATTTTGTTACTGTATTATTTTCCTGAATTCTTCCATTTTTTGTTTGTATTTTCAATGAATTTGTCTGCCTTTTCCATGAATTTGTCTATTTTTTCATTTTATCTGCTTTGTCCTTCAACTCTTGGATAGCTATGAATATTAGAGATTTGAATTCCCTATCAGGTGGTTCTAGTGCCTTTTCTTCCACTGGGAAGTCATCTGATGTTTTATTTTGGATGCCTACTGGAACCATCCTGTCCTTTTTTTGTATATGTTTTGATATTGTCTGCTGTGTTTGGGACACTCAGTAGTTATTTTCCTCATTTATTGATTGTAAATTTATTTGTTTCATCCTGCTTTTTTGTTTTAGTTGGGTATTTCTGAGCAAGCGGGCTGTGTGTTCCTTGTTGTCTGCTCATCTGTGGGAATGATACTTTTCACCTCCTTGTTCAATGAGCAGGGTCAATCTTTCTGCTGTGGTGCAGCAGGGCATGTCCAGCTGAAGGGGATTTGCTGAGATAGGTTGTTTGTGGCACGTACTAGGGCCGAAAGGGTGGACCTGGAATTAGTGCAGGGCAGGTTCAGGTAGGTGTGCCTGTGCTGCTCGGGGGTGTGATGTTCAGCACATGTTGCACGTAGGCAGGAAGGAGGGGGCGATTGTGATATGTGGAGATTAGATAGGTATGGGAAGGAGGAGAGAGAAACAGGAACCAAAAACAAACAAACAAACAGAGTGCTAGTTGGGACTGCATTTGGGTTGGAGAGATGAGAAACTGAGAAATGGAGAAAAACAAAAAGAGAAAGAAAAATGATAAAAGGAAAAAAATAGAAATTAGGATAAAAAGAAAAGCAAAGCCCCCATGGTCCCACCAGTGCAGCTGCAAAGGCTGGAGAAGTGGCTTCAAGGCCTCAAAGTACTGTCTGGTTAGAAGGGGCAGAGTTATCACACAGCTCCAGGTATTTAGGGAACAGGAAGACACGATAAGTATAGAGAGATGAGAAAGTGATAAATGAAGAAAGGCAAAAAGGAAAAAAGAGAGAAAAGAAAAAAAAATAGAAAAAAACAAATTCTCCCAGGGATCCCACTGTGCAGCTGTGCAGACTGGGGAAATAGCTCCCAAGCCGTGCAGTACAGCCTGGCTAGAAGGGGCTCCCAAGCTGAGAATAGAGAAAGAAATCAAAGAAACAAACAACAAAAGGAGAACAAATCAAAACAAACAAAAACAAAATCCAGAGGGATCCCACCAGCCTGATGGCATGGTCAGGAAGCAGTTCCATAGTTGAGCAGTGTTTCACAGGCTTTCAGGAAGAAGCAACAATGGCACACGGAGCAAGGTATTTGAGAGAAAGGAGAGGGAGGTGCTGAGAGGTATGGAAGAAACCAAATGAAACAGGAAAAGAAAAACCAGCAACAAACAAATGACACTCAAGGAGCTGGCCAGTGTGGGTGGGTGAAATCTAAGTGGCACAGGGCTGAAGCCAGTGCCTCGCAGCCAAGAGACTGTGGCCACAGGAAGCAGAGGAGGCCGAGTGTGGGTGAAGAAGGGTGTGGGGTGGGAAAGCATGTATCACTGGTTACCGGTTGTTCTGTCTACTGCTGGAAGCTCCGTGAAGCTGCTTTCCTATACTCCCTGTTCTCCAATCTCTGACAGGAGTCCAAGATGGCAAATCCGTGCTGCGTTAGCTGATACGGGACCTCCACTTGTAACTGTCCTTGCTCTATCTTCTCTGTTAGTTTCTTTTTCCATTCGGTGCTTGACTGAGTTCTTTATCTCTTCATTTGATGCTTAAGATTCCAGGATTGACATTGTCTCTGTTTGACTTAGTTTTTCAGGTCTTTGCTGTGGAGGGACAGTGTGATGCTTCTGTCTATGGTGCCATGTTGCCCGAAAGTTGCACATCTGATATCTTTGTATGGATGTTACCATGTTAATCACCTCAATAGCTCTATGAGATAGGTAAATGTTAGATAATTCTTGCAGTTACTTCCATGTGTAATCTCTTTCCTTCATTTTCAGGTTCAGAATGTCCCTAGCTGGGTCACACTGGTGTTTACCCTAATTAATCAGAATCAACTCCACAGCAATGGTTTGTGTGTGTGTGTGTGTGCATGCGTGTATGTGTGTGTGGTTATACACCATGTAGCCAAGATTTGAGGATAAACATTCTCTGTGTAATTTATCTAGATGTCCCCATGCTTCATTTTAGGGTCCCAGGTTTTCTCGACCAGGGCTGTAACCTAAGCATAACAGACCTTCCTTATCTGAGTATTTCTGGAGCTCTGTGACTCTGACTGTAAGGTCCTGTATGTACTCTTCAGCTGGGTTTGCTCTTTCACTGTTGGAAACAAGGGCCTCTATGTAATCTACTGTTTTAGTCATCTTGTGCCGCTATAGCAGAAATACCACAAGTGGATGGCTTTAACAAAGAGAAGTTTATTCTCTCAGAGTCCAGTAGGCTACAAGTCCAAATTCAGGGCTTCAGCTCCAGGAGAAGGCTTTCTCTTTCTGTCAGCTCTGGAGAAAGGTCTTTGTGATGCATCAGTCTCCCCTTGGTCTGGCAGCATCTCAGCCCAGGAACCTCAGGTCCAAAGGACACTCTGCTTCTGGCACTGCTTTCTTTGTGGTATGAGGTCCCCATGTTGCTCTGTTCGCTGCTCTCTTTTATATCTCAAAAGAGATTGGCTTAAGACACTATCCAATCTTGTATACCTCATCAGTATAACTGCCACTAATCCATTTTATTAGATCATAGTGATTGAATTTACAACACATAAGGAAATCACGTCAGATTACTAAATGGTACACAATTATACAATACTGGGAATCATGACCCAGCCAAGTTGACAGATATTTTTGGGGTACACAATTCAATCCATGACATCTACCAAAGAGGTTCTGTGGCTCTCATGCTTGGCCTTTAACTCTTTGTTTACAGCCCTCAATTTTGCGTTATACCTCCGCAGGTCATCCATCTAGTGTAGCAATAACCACTCTATTGTCCTTGTAAGCGTATCCTTCCCATAACTTTCAAATGCCTGAGTCTTTGTTCCTGCAAGGACATTCCCTTCTACTGAGACATATACCCAGGTAACCACCAGAGTAATTTATCAATTGGACCACCTTGTGCCAAGGACTAGCTATACCCCACATAATACTCAGAATAGCATCCTCTTTGTCCACTTGGTGATGAGTAAACCAGTCTCTAAATCCAATCTTACTGCCTATTTTATTGGACTCCTCCTGGCACTAATTCTGTTAGTTAGAGTTCTCTTATAAGACATCAAGATAAGATTAGGTGTGTATTGGATTTATTAGCATAAATGCCTTTGAAGGATCAAGGGAAGGGAGCTGGATGAGACTGAGATAGCCTTCAGACCATGATGTAGTTCAGATACCTGTGAAGGAGAGAAGAAAGGAAGGATGACTGGGTACTAAGACTGCAATGCAGTTCAAGAGAGTTTTGGCCAGGCCTATATGAAATCCCTGAGCTTACGTCCATTGGAGGAGTCCTGCATCTAGAAGTAATGGACCTGATTTTGTACTCACACTGTACTCAGTCATTGGCTGGTGTCAGTCCATAGGAAGTGTGAACTCAATACAAACATGGAGATAGATCTAGAGGGGCAGTAGCTGCAACCATCAGCCAATTTTGTACCTGTAGCAGGAGATCTGAACAGTGCATTTTCATGGCCACCACAAGAAGTAAATCTAACCATGTGGATTAACATAAACTATGCAAGTTTTCTTATTGTTTTATAAAACAATTCTCCTTGGCATTTTTTTAAACCAATCCTCCCCAAACTTAGTGGTTTCCTCCCTAATTTCATTTGAATTGACATACTTTTTTTTTTCCCCAGTGCTAGGGTATACATACAGAATTACTCTAGTTTGCAAGATGTATTTTGTGTTTTTCAGTGTAAGATTTAAGACAATGAAATGTTTGCAGGACCCAGTAGTTTCTGACCTTAACCTGGCTATTCTCCTTGTAAAAGCAATGGATTCCTTGGTAACCAAGCCGACTGAGTGAGAGAATAGAGATGGTTCAATTTATCTCCTCTCTACAGCTCAAAAAATAACATAGAGTTCATGCCCAATTGCTGATGGGTCAGTTTTGTCATTTTCACATCACATTGGTATCCACCTACACTTGCATGGATGAATAGCTAAGTGCTGATGATGCAAGTCTAATGGCATTTTACTTTACGAAGGGCAAGAAAAACCAGCATATATGGTTCCCATGGGGACCTCACCTCTGTCCCTTTGTGCTACTCTGATGATTAGAAAATAGCAGATAAATCAGCAATAATTGCTACTGTAGCTAAGTAGTACTGAAGGCCTATAGGGACAATGGATGACACAATATGTTAGGATCCATATTTAGAAGTTGTTTTAAAAAGTCTTAATTCTGATCCATTTATGACCTGAACAAGGCTTTGTAGGTGCATATACACTGTAGGCTAATTTGTAGGCTTTGGGTTTTGATGCCTTACATGCTGTTATGGTACCATGGAGCACATGCAGCTTCACATGACTGCTCAAATAATTTTCAGTGATTACATCAGTAAGTCTCCAACCCTAGGTACCATGGCATTATCCTGATATCTTTTAGTGGCTTTTGTTATAAATTGGATAAATAGAACATAAGCTTGATGAGATGGGATAAATTGTTCAAGAGCAAATGTTTCTGTTCAAGTTGTATGTCTTTTCAACTCTGGATCCTGATGTTTGGTGTTGAGCTGTTGATATTGTTAGGTGCCGTCAAGTTGGTTCTGATTCACAGAGACTCTAGGTACAACAGAATGAAATATTGCCTAGTCCTGCACCATCCTCACAATCATTGTTATGCTTGAGCCTATCATTGCAGCCATTGTGTCAATCCATCTCATCGAGGGTCTTCTTCTTCTTCACTGACCCTCTACTTTACAAAGTATGATGTCCTTCTCCAGGGACCGGTTCCTCCTGATAACATGTCCAAAATACATAAGACAAAGTCTCACCATTCTCCCTTCCAAGGTGCACTCTGGCTATACTTCTTCCAAGACAGACTTGTTTGTTCTTCTGGCAGTCCATGGTATATTCAATATTCTTTGCCAAAACCATAATTCAAAGTCATCAATTCTTCTTTGGTCCCCTTATTCATTGTCCAACTTTCACATGCGTATGAAGCAATTGAAAACACCATGGCTTGGGTCAGGTGCTCCATAGTCTTTAAAGTGACATATATGCTTTTTAAGACTTTAAAGAGGTCTTTTGCAGCAGATTTGCCCAACTCAATGTATCGTTTGATTTCTTAACTGCTTCCATGGGCACTGATTGTGGATCCAAGTAAAATGAAATCCTTGACAACTTCAATCTTTTCTCCGTTGATCATGATGCTGCTTATTGGTCCTGTTTTGAGGATTTTTATTTTCTTTATGTTGAGGTGTAATCCATACTGAAAGCTGTGGTCTTTGATCTTCATCAGGAAGTGCTTCAAGTCCTCTTCATTTTCAGCAAGCAAGGTTGTGTCATCTGCATAACGCAGGTTGTTAATGAGTCTTCCTCCAATCCTGATGCTGCATTCTTCTTCATATAGTCCAGCTTCTCAGATTACTTGATCAGCATACAGGTTGAATAAGTATGGTGAAAGGTGTTGGGTTGTCATTCTCATTTTTTGTTTGGAGGACTATTATCCATTGTACATATTGGCATTTGCAGGTAGGGTGAATAAACTCTACTTTGGACCAGCTCTAAATGTGGGGAGTTCTTCAGGTAAAATTTCCTGGGATTAAACAGCTGCCTGCCTTTCTAATGCATCCCAGAATTCTTCCACATTAGAGTTCCTTTTCTGGCCTCAGTAACAATGGTATGATGTTGAAGGACACTGTGAAAATGCATATGTTACTTGGAATAGTTAGAAGTGCCTTCACTTTTAACCTTCTAGTGTAACTGGGTGAATATTCTTGTGAGCATTAATATTTGAAACCTCACCTGCCTTGAAGTCACATAACAGTATAATCCACAGCATAACCTCATTGTTTTAAAGTGGGGGAGTGTCTTGAATTTTTTAGCTCTGTTTAAGGCTATAATAATTGTTGAATCCATGGTAAGGGAGAAGGAATGTGGCAACCCTGGGGGTGATTTAAAGACAGTTCCATCAAGGAGGTACTGTTTAATGCATTGTCGTTACTATATACTAATGAGTTATCAGGTACCATTACTATTACCACCATACACTAAACAGATTTTTTCAGCCCAGACAGCTAATGTGACTCTAGTTATCACCAGGCAGTAATGCTGCAACAGGGAGAATGTAACTAATGACATAGTATAATAAATTCAGTGTGAAATTATGTTTGTGAGCACCTTTGTGTTCCTTTAGCTATATTCCATATGTACCACATACTCTGCCTAGCTCAACCCTTCTGGCTCTGCAGGGCACAGCCAAACCTCTCAGATACCATAGCCAACAGCCTTCATAATAATCCAGTACCCTCTGTTCTGCAGAGCAGCTCAGGGTTTTCAAAGCACATTCATACCAGTTATGTCATTTAATGCTGTCCACAACTTTGTGAGTTATGTAAAACTATGAAGTTTGTAAAATTGAGAAAACTAAGGCTCAAAAGATTAAATGATGAGTCTAAGGTCACCCAGTTTGTAGGATGTAGATCTGGGATTATAAACCCAATCTTTTGATCCCTCTGATTTTCTTCTGGGCAGTATGCAGAGTGAAATGATTGAGTGAGGTCTTATAGGGGAAAATACCTCTGGATACATGTGTGTCTATGCACACCAGAGGTCCATGGGATTGAGCTGAGGTAGTCTCTTCACCTGAGACTAAAACCTGATGAATCCTGCGGCTTACTGTATGTTATTATTCAACACTAAGGTTTTATGGGGTCCTTTTTGTTGGTGTGTATTTTCAAAACATATTTTTTTTCTTTTAATGTTTCAGCTTCTTTTTCTCACCTAACTTCATTTGGATCAAAAGAATACAATAATGATTATATTGATCTGTGAGATTTTTCATTTCTTTAATTTTTTTAGCATCAAACTCATTTATTATTAAAGGGTCAGGTTCAAACTCTTATAGAGACATCATTTTGTGAAGAGCCATATATATATTCTGAATATATAACTTATCTTTGTTATGTTTTACACAGACTTTACCACTACCGTGTAAAGCGTATTTATTGATAAAGTTAAGAAGAAATTTTAACTTTTTTAAAAACAGAAACATAACTTTCCTCACTATCTCACCTTTAATATCTTTGGGTTCTTTTAGAACTCAAAGTGCTTGAAAGTCATTAGATAATCAATTCTCCTAGCATTTCTTGGCTACAGGTAGGAAGATAATTGCAAGACAATGAAAGAGGTGAAGCAGCTGGAAGTTAAGTATTTTTATCTCCAACTACCTATAATCTAAACCTCTAAAGCTCCCCATTCCACCACCAAGTATTTGCTCTAAGCAATTCCCTTTCAGTTTAGTACTCTTCAAGGCAGCAAGGATTTATGTGATCATCTTTTTTGGACCTAGTACTGTGATTAGCTTAGGACATTTCCAAATGTGATTTCTTTGCAACTCTTTTTAATAACCTCAAGTCTCTCATGACCCTCCCACAAAGCTGCCTCACTGCTCTCTATAATAGATTGTATTATTATTATTTCCATTTTGTGACATAATTATTGGTGTAACTATAATTTATCTTACTAGACTGTGAGCTCCTTGAAAGTAGGGACTGCATCTTACTCATTCTTGTGTCCTTACTATTGCCTAAAACTATACTGGACTCGTAAAACTGAGGACTTATTAAATATTAATTGAATGAATAAATGGGGGTGGGAAAGTTAGTATTAGGTGCTTGTGAATTAAATTGAAAGCACTTAGTGTTTCTTTGTTTATATCTTTCATAACTACCAACTTCCCCTAGAACAGACATTATCCTTTCAGATTCTCATTGATTTTTGTTTTCCACATGTGTTCAATCTAATTGTTGATATTTATGCATCTTGTTTCTATGGTTTGTTTCAGTTATGATTTTAATAAAACATTTTTATATTACGGTACAACTACTCATTTTTTTAAATCTCTGAGTTGTTGAAATTCCACTTGTGAAAGTTAGCACAACATGACCAAGGCAAAGGAATACACTGAGAGGTACGCAAGATTAAAAGGCAGCAAAGGTAAGTATTAGTACATACACACTCCTGCAATAATAGTAATAACAAACAATAATTTATGAGTGGCTACATAGGTAGATGTGTAAGCTGAACAAGTGTGGGATGGCGTATGGGAGTATACCAACTTGCAGATATAGGTTTGGCAGAGGATATTTCTACATACGCACTTGTACATGCTGTAAATATATTCATGTATATAATAGAGCGCACAGTGGGCACAGTTATCAAAACTTCTTAGCCATAACCAAACACCTTGAGGGACTGAGTCACTGGGCTTAAGGGTTTAGGACTATAGTCTCAGGGGACATATAAATCAATTAGCATAACCTTTTCAAGACCCAAGGAACATACAATAGCCTGATTTTAATGCATTTAGCCTCAAGGTGGAAGCCCTTTGAAATGCGTAAAACTCAAAAATCCTGAGTAGGAGCCTCATTTTTGTGTAGATTGAGAATTGTCTTAGGTGATGCTTCCTGGAAGCGTGAATTTTCTAAACTTTTGCCAGTAATTCAAGCCGGATTCAAAAGAGGACATGGAATGAGGTATATATCATTGCTGATGTTGGATGGGTCTTGGCTGAGACAGAATACCAGAAAGATGTTTACCTGTGCTTTATTCACTATGCAAAGACATTTGACTGTGTGGATTGTGACAAATTATGGACAACATTTCAAAGGAGAATTCCAGAACACTTAATTGTGCTCGTGAGGAACCTGTACATAGACCAAGAGGCAGTTGTTTGAACAGAACAAGGGGTTACTGCATGGTTTAAAGTCAAGAAAGGTGTGTGCCAGGACTGTATCCTTTCACCACATTTATTCAACCTGTATGCTGAGCAACTAATCTGAGAAGCTGGACTATATGAAGAAGAACATGGCATCAGGATTGGAGGAAGACTCATTAACAATCTGCCTTATGCAAATGACACAACCTTGCTTGCTGAAAGTGAAGAGGACTTTAAGCACTTCCTGATGAAGATCAAAGACCTCAGCCTTCAGTATGGATTACATCTCAACATAAAGAAAACAAAAATCCTCACAACTGATTTTTGTGTCACAGTAAGCAACATCTTGATAAATGGAGAAAATATTGACATTATCAAGGATTTCATTTTACTTGGATCCACAATCAATGCCCATGGATGCAGCGGTCAAGAAATCAAATGATGTATTGCACTGGGCAAATCTGCTGGAAAAGACCTCTTTAAAGTGTGAAAAGTAAAGATGTCACTTTGAGGACTAAGGCGTGCTTGACCCAAGCCATGGTATTTTCAATCACCTCATATGCATATGAAAGCCGAACAATGAATAAGGAAGGCTGAAGAAGAATTGACGCCTTTGAATTATGGTTTTGGCCAAGAATATTGAATATACCATGGACTGCCAGAAGAATGAACAAATCTGTCTTAGAAGAAGTACACTCGGGATGCTCATTAGAAGCAAGGATGGCGAGACTTCATCTCACATACTTTGAGCATGTTATCAGGAGGGACTAATCCCTGGAGACGGACATCATGCTTGGTAAAGTGGAGGGTCAGCAGAAAAGAGGAAGACCCTCAAGCAGATCGATTGACACAGTTGCTGCAACAATGGGCTTAAGCATAACAATGATTGTGAGGATGTCACAGGACCAGGCAGTGTTTTGTTCAGTTGTACATAGGGTCGCTATGAGTCAGAATTGACTCCACATCACCTAATAACAACAAGGATTAATTAGAAGCCATTGTACAAATCCAGGCAACAGATGACATGGGCTTAAACTAAAATATTTTCTACAGAGAAGCAGATGAATCTTAGACGTCAGGATAAGAAAAACCATAGCAATTTGAGGAACTCAAAGAAGTCCAGTAAGGCTGGGTGGTTGACTGTTAAATGGGTTGTGTTGAAAAATAGGGAGAACAGATACCTAGGCATAAGGCCGTGTAAGTCATATTAAGGAGTTTGGGTTTAACCTTAGGGCCATATGAGGCTACTGAAAGGCTTAAAGCAGGGGAGAAAGTAAGAGTAGAATTTGGAATAGGGTAGGTAAATGGATGGTAGAAAATAATACAAAATAGCTAGAAATGGTGCCAAAACATTATTTTAAGGAATTAACTTAGTTGTGGCCCCCTGAACATTCTACTAGAAGTGCTTTTTTTCCTTCCCACTTCACATGTCTAAATTGGTGAGGTCAAATATTCCAAGCATGTTCAGATTCTCACAAGAGGGGAAGGTGAGTACAAATTTGATTGTTACATTTTATTCAGTGAAGATAAAACAAGGGATGCCAGGCAGATATATTTGTCTAGAATGGGTTTACTTTATCTCAGATAACAACGGAATAGGCTGGTGTGCATTATTAGTATAGAGGGGATGCCATCCACATAAAATACTCTTTTGTGGCTTGAATCTCCATTCTTTTTTTAAGCTTCATGCACTTTCATTTCTTTATACTTTTTGCTACCAAGGGAGCTAGAGTTGATACAAACTGAAGGAAGGCAAGTGGACTATTAAACCTATTCTTTTCCAATAACCAAAGAGGCTTTTAGACAGATTTCCCACATTGTCAGTGGAGCTGTTTTAGGCCGACTTTCTCCAATCTGGAGGGCTCCCTTCTCCTTTGTGCTGAGGAGTAAATTGCTAATCCATGTTTCTTTGGGGGACAGGGTGAGATTGCACTTTTACTCATCTCTTCTTCCAGCTTCTTTCATGTCTCAGCCAGGGCTGAGGAGAAAGCTCAACCAGTGAACTAGCCCTTCTGCCTACAATGCAGCACCAGACTGGTTTTACCTAACATTAGAGTTTCCGGTTTCTCTTTCTCTTGATGTAATTCAAGCGGCTTGCTGGCAAGGGTCTTTGTCCAAAGTATCTACCCCACTAGCTCTCTCTGGGGCTTATAATCTCAGCATTAATAACTTCTTTAGTTTCAAATGCCAATGTGATCTGGAATGGTTAAGCTCTTAAATTATTATCGGCACTTTAGCAGAGAATTAGTTTATACCTTTATTTCTGGGGCTCTGAGAAAAATGGCATGGAGTGCAGGTAAGTTTTAATAGGATGAAAAAGTTAGGAAGAATTCGGAGTGGGTCTTGCTGCCAGGAAGAGCAAACAGATGGGATGGGGCAATGCAGGGACAGAGGCAACAACAGAAGAGCACTGTATATCCCAAAAGAGAGAAAGTTACTGTAAATGGGGAGTAGAAAGGTAGTGCAACCATAACTCTAATCTTTAAACACCATTTCATAGATCCTGGCCATGCTGCAGAAGTGGTTTCAGAGCCAGTTAGAAACCCATTCAAAAGAAAGAAATTCCCCTTGGTTAACTATTCTGTGACCAGATGTGGGCTGGGGCTGCTTGGAGACTCTCATTCACCACATCTGCAGGTCAGTGACAGTGTCTAGTGCCACCTAGCTTAGTTTACTTCTAATGTTAACATGTTTTCTTTCTTTGGCAAAATCGGCCGAGAAGGCTAAAAAAAAGGGTTACTTTAGTTAATCATTGGCCAACTTTGTTTTGTTCCTCCCTTCAGAACTTACCATACAACCCCAGTGCCACTTACTACCAGGTTTTCAGCAGGATTGGTAGACATTTACAGTCACATATAGCTACCAGAGGCCTTTCTGGTTACTTAGACAGAAAGGCAGCATGGCACAAGAATTGCTAGTAAGGGCTTTGGAGTCAGACAGGCATGGATTAGCGTCTTGACTCTGCAGCTTACTATCACGGTAATCTTGACAAGTCATTTAACCTCTCTGTTTCCTAACTTGTAAAGTTATTGTGAAAATAAAATGAGATTATATATGTAGAATCACAGTGCTTGGTACATTGTAGTCACTTAAAAATGTTATTTGTTTTTTATTATTATCTCTCACCCTAAAACTTAAGCACGGAATTTACATTACTTGTAATTTTAACATCTCTTTGTATATCAGGCGGTTCCCTTTCTTCTCTTTCTCTCTTTCCCCAGTAGTATAGTTAGTGAAAAGGAGAAGCTTGAATATGTTTGGAAAGAGATAGTATAAGCCGCTGCATCATTGTCCTCCACTCCAACCCTAAGCCTGAGTCTTTAATGGCAAGGGAGATCCGGCTTAGTCATCATTATAAATAGATAACTATTATCTCTTCTTTTTAATTTGTCCAAAACCTTCAGTATTGGCTGCTCTGCACTGACCAACACAAGTATCCACATTCCTGACACTATCTTCAGATGCTTTAAGGTAGAGACTCGGCAATTGCAGAAATTGATCCATTGCTATAACCCTATTTCTCTTCAAGGTCATCTTCTCTATCTTACCCTGTCCAGGGAAAAGTTGCCACTGACAGTCACATCTTAGCATTTTAAACCTTATCACCTCTGAGAAGCTATCCACTTTAGTTCTTGTCTCCAGAGATATTATGTGAGAGAGAAATACAAAGTAATTTATTTGTAACTTCTGAGTGCCCCATACTCCTTCCTGGTTCTGGTGGGAGGCATTGCTCCCAGAGTGCATTTTCAAGGCTTGTTCCTTAGCTGAATAGTCCCAAGACTGTTCTTTCTCTAATGTATTCAGCAGAGGATTTTTTTTCTTTTGTTAACTGTATGGATAGATTTATCTTCCATCCCTTGTCTGCTCTTCTTACCTCTGGGGGTGCAGTGAGGGTTAGTTTATATTTTGTAAAACTCTCTGAGCTCCTTGGATGAAAGACATACAGAAAATAAGTAAGTCATGCTAATTGGATGGAATGGATCTCAAACGATGCCCCAAGACTCTGTTTCTCCAGTCCAATACAGTGCGGTATTTATCATATATACAATTCAGGAAATCTCTTTGGAGAGAAATAAGCAGAATTTACAGTTCTAAAAAGCAATATACAAAGTCAGAGGGAAATGTCAAGGGAGTTAACCAATAGCTAAGCAGACAGTCATCCTGATACACAAAGAAACAAACAGGATTGTAGTGCAGGATGATGCAAATGAGTTTTTTTTTTAAAGGACGCATTTTGCACATATAAGGAAACACAAATTTGTATTATTCCTCAGCGTTATGTTCCAAACACAGTCTATAGACTCAGAGGTCTCTATTTTAATAATAGTATAGTTCGTAGATGACATGTGGAAGATATGGAATAGATGTGAGAGAAAATAAAAGAGGTTTAAGGGATTTGAGTCACATTGAATAAAAAGTTGAAATTTTTACTTTTGAGCTAGTGTCTTGGCATGTGAGCTCCTAAAGGGCAGCACACAAATGTCTTTCGCTCAGTGCCCAAGGCGCACATGATAATGATTCCTCTCACCTGTGGTGTTGATACTGCAAGAGAATTGCAGATGTGTGAGAAAAGATTTTGTTCAACATCCTTGTATTTTTGGATGCTCCCATTCTCTTTCCTATGTACCCAATGCCCTCCTTGCCATTCTTTAGCTACTTTGATCATCCCAGGTAACCTGCCAAAATCCAAAACTCTCTTGCCTGCTCCTGCCTCCCTACGCATTAAAACTTAGCAACCAACTGTCACATTTACTCTGCAGGTAATTTGTTTTCCTTCTGAGAGTATACATTTATGTTTGAACTGGGGTCTTCAGTTACTAAAGCCAATGGGGAGACAGACAGTTGAGATTCTAGGAATTGTACTAGGGTTAGTGGAGAAGAGATTTTTTTTTATGGAGAGTTAAGGGAGTATTTTTGGTATTTTTCATTTAACATCCTGGAGTTATCTAGTGAATTTTCATCCATTATTCACAGTTAGGGCAGCCGTAACTGTAAATAATATGTACACAGGCATTTCTGGGATAGCCTGATAGAACAGTGAGAGAAGTCTTGCCTTGGTCTTCTGGAGGATGGTGGCTATGATCATAGCTCTATATTGCCGCCAAGCCGTCCCACCCTAGAGAAGAAAGGTTTGTGTAAAATATTTTCTTCAGAATTTGAGATATATAGGTAGGCTTAGATCAGATATATATCTTAGAGAGATATAGGGAAAAGGGAGAAATGCCTGATAAAAAGGAAATACAGTGAAACAATTATTTTCCTTAGGTTGCATAATAGTCAATATTCTTTCAGTTGTGGTAACATAAGAACTTGGGCTAGGTTAGTGGATCTTTGTTGTATGGAATTGGGGGCAAGCGTGGTAGGCGTAAACGAAAGGATCCCAGACTAACTTTATGATTTTCATTGGAAAATATAAAGAGTTAATTATGGAACAAGGAAATTATAGATCAGAAATGGGAGAAGGTAGGAGAGTGAAAGACAAGAGTTAACATGGGCTGGATATGACTTGGAGTATTGGAGGGAAGGGAACGATACTGGGATTAGCTACTATCTCTGCGATGAGATAGGTGAATGAGGTAGATTTTAAAGGTCTTTTGCTGCATGTCATCATTGGAACCATTTTTTGGCATTTTCCGAAATACCTCAGTAAATGCTTTAATAGTTTTCAATCTTTTTTCTGTATGTTTATTTTGCATTTTGGGGGGATGAAACACAGAGTTGAGATTGAGCCAGGTAGTGGCTTATCTTTATATGGATTATGCAAAGATACAGAATTGTCTTATGGAACCCAAGGGCAGAAAAGCATCTGGGCCTCAAGAAGAAACTGGAATTAGGAGGCAGAAAGCTGCCATAAATGCAAGTAGTACTGTCAATTATTTGTTTCTCTGTTTCATTTCTCTCTTACTCTGAAGACTAGCTTTTTTTGTTTCTGTGTCTATAGAAACTTGGCCAGATATGGTTACCTTACAGCTCTCAAATTTAGAACTGCATAAAGAGACTGACTTGCCATTTCTAAATCCTAGATGTAAATTTCCAGAGGAGAAAATTTGATCAACCCAGCGTTGGTCATGTACCTGTCTCTTGCCACACATCTGTAACTCAGGGTAGGGTGGTGGCACATGATGAAAATATGATTGCCAGAGGGGCCCATACCTGTGGTTTCAAAGTGAATTTGTAAATCATAGGGCAATTAATATTAATAACTGGTAAGGCACAACAAATGTTATCCACTACAAATGGGAAGGTTTTATTTTAGTGTTTTTTTTTTTATTTGTTTGTTTTTGGTATAGGAATTAACCAATGTAAAGAGTTTGGAAAGTGATCTTTAAAGTGATGGAAAAAGGGACAGTGGGATTTATTTTTGGAAGAGAAGACATGGTAATGGTGCCTAGCAGTAGTAATAATAGAGTTATAGTGAGTGAGAGAGAGAATATGAGTGTGTGTGTGTGTGAGCACGCACATGTGCATATTACCTGCTTTGGACGCATTAGGCTTTCTGAATTGGAGGAATGAGGTCTTTAATAAATTCTGGAAAGTTCTCAGTTATTATCTCTGCAGATATTGCCTCTCCATCATTCTCTAATTTTTACCTTTGGAAGTACAATTAGCCGTATATTGACTTTTTCCACTCTATCCTCCATGTATCTTAACCTTTCTTTCATTTTTTTCCATCTCTTTATCATTATGTTCTGAATTTTTGCTAATTTCTTCATATCTTTCATTTCACTAAATTCTCCCAACCTGATATTACTTTATATTGGAATTTTGACTTGGGACTTTTCAGGCTACACTCATAATGTGAATCCTTGTAAGTATGGGAATTTGTTTAAGAACAATAAGGAAAACTTCCTTTTTGTTCTCTTCACTCAGTGCCAGGACTGAGATGGTCAAGTCTCTTTCTGTGTGGTTGTTTTTCTAGCTCAGACACTGAGGATATCGCCTTTCCAGCATCTTGTCTTTATATGGGATCTCCTATTTAACCTCCCCTTGCTTCATATTCTTCAGGTTTTGTCTCTTTTATATGGCTCATTAAAACCCAAGCGCTAACCACCAGGGATTGGCAGATGTTCTCAGAGCAAACATCAATTCTATTGTGCTTTTAGTACTGTGTTATTACACTTTTTTCCTCATTTCTGACTCATCCATTGATTCTCTCATTTTACCACAAGTGCAGCCATGCTTTAAAAATGATATTTGTAAAGGATATCTAAAGATATTTTATGGAGTCCCTGGGTGGGGCAAATGGATAAACACTAAACTACTAGCTGAAAGGTTGTGAGTTTGAACCCACACAGAAGCACCTCAGAAGACAGGCCCCTGGCAATCTGCTTCTGAAGGGTCACAGCCTTGAGAACCCTATGGAGCAGTTCTAGTCTGCACATATGGGGTCACCATGAGTTGGACTCCACTTGACGGCATCCACCACCACCACCAACAATAATATTTTAATTGCATTTTTAGGTGTTCTGTGCAAGGAGGTGTTTCTTTGATTATCTAGTCCACAGTATTGCCAAAAAATATAGAGTTTATGTTTGTAACATGCTAGGCTAGATCAGTTCTTAAATATATAGTAGAAGTGGCATAGATCCTTAGGTTTGTGGTTGATAGGTTGAAGGACTCAATAGGAGGGAGGTAAAATTTTAAGAATGTTTTCAACAGAGAAATGAAGAGCAGGATAGTTCCAATGTAAAGACGTCTCTATACCATTCATAGAGGCTAGGATAAAAGACAGACAGCTGAAGGATTTTAAGCATTCAGCAGATGGTTAAATAGATAGCACTTTAGTTGTTGGGGGAGGCATTGTATTTTTTCTCCAAATGGAAAGCAAAGTAAATATTTATTTTTAAGAATTTCAATTTCAAGTGAGACATTTGCATAACACCACCAGCATCTTAATCTTTTGTGAAGCTTTTTATAAGTCATTTCAAGGACTCTGAAATAATGCTCCTTTTTATAGTTTGACTGCTTGGCATTTAAAAACAGAGCTGAATGTTGCCCTTCATGGTGCAGTATGAAAAACGAAGATGGAGTCTCTTTCTTTCTCTGCTCTCAACAGTTCTGTGACTCTTAAAGCAGGAACTGTTTGAAGCTCAGACTGTGTAGTTGTGTTTGGCCATCCTCTTGTTTGACAAATGTTTTTCCCCTTTTAATTATTTTAATTTCAAAGCACATGGAAGTTAGATTTTCAAAACTTCATCTCTGTGTGTGAAGAGACAAAGTGTATATTTAACCAGATCTTTTTTACTAAGGGAGGCTAGTCAAGAGTTTTCAACACAGCACAGCACAAAACAAAAACGAAAATCAAGCAAACACATTCACTAACTACACTTATTGTTTAATGTTAATGTTATCTCTGTTTCCGTTCCATTCCAAGTAGAAGGGTGGCCATAATCATAAATTTATATGATATATATGTTTATATATATATGTATACACATATATATACACATACATAATATAAATATACACATATATGTGTATCATATATGTGTGTATACGTGCACATTGCTTGTCAATATATATATTATCTCATGGCAGCATATACTATATGACAGCACATTTAAAAATATTTTATTCTGGTGGAGGAAACACTGAACAATAATAGTTACAATTACATTTGGCATCTTGAGGATAAACTGATATATCTGACCTTCTCTCCAACTACACTGATCTAGGAAATATTTTTCATTTTCTTCTTTTCTGGACTCATCAAAACAAGTTAAAGTTCCTATGAAAAGCTTCTAGATTTATAATCTACCTCAGCTGTCAGGTGCCAGGTCATCAAAACAGAACCAGGAAATGTTTAATAGGTGTGGCTCACTGATGGGTGGCATGACACTCTTTAGCCAAAGAAGAAGCAAGTGCAAATACCCTTTGAAATGGAGTTTGCGGACTAACTAAAATTTAACACTAATTTTCACTGACATTCATTGGCCTTAGCTACATCTATTACTGAGGAGAACTTTTGACTTCATGCACAGAGAAATCTGGAGATCTCAGGAGATAACTGATATTGAAGCATCTTTAGACCTTTCCTTGAGCACATTGTAAAGGATTAAGTGGAGGCTGGAAGCAAGAACTAAATCTCTGGTTTGGAAAAAGTGGTCTCTGGTGACTAGTAATGTATTTTTTCAATGCTTCTAGTTTCATTTTCCAATGTTGCTCCATTAACTCATTTATTTTTTCATTCATTCAAGTCATTCTTTCTCACAAAAAATACTTATTAGGGTCCCATTACATGCTAGGCACTGAGTGAAGCACCAAGAATCCAGTAGTCAGCAGGACAGATACAGATAGTACCTTAGTTCTCTTTCTTCCTGAGACAACAGCTTCTTGGTATAAACCTTAGAGACAGTCAATAGCTTTTTGTGGTAGAAGGTAGATCTCTCATAAAAGGAAGATGTGGCAAGTTTTAAACTTAAAATCTTTTTCTCTCTTGCTCTTAATTTAGGTCTCTAACAATATAGTCCAGATGCCTCTTGCTTCTGGAACAGAATGAGCTCATCAGAGGCCATCTCTGGTTGTGCACACCATCTCTGAAGCTATCAATTCCCAGGGCTAATTCATCAACCCTAAAAGTTCCTAGAAGAATGTGACAATTCTTTTACAGGCATAAGAGGAAAGAAGGCTGTCGGGGGGAGATATATGTACTATACGAAAAAGGGTTTTAGGGTCATTGGCAGAGGCTAATTTCTGTCCATTAGAAATTATAGCTACAAACTCTTAAGAAATAAATAGTGCATTTTGTCAGAGATAGGAAGTTATTAGTATGCCTTCCATCTACACCTTCTTGGAGGTGTTATGCTACCATAACATATGCAGTGTTATACCAATCTATACCCAGTTTGGAATAGTACTAGCTTCACAAATTTTATTCATTTTCTTCACAGTTATTGAGCACCTAGGTATGCTATGCACTGACTGAGCTAGATATTGAGATTTCAAGGATGAATCATTACGTCTTGTCTATCAGTATCTTATTTGACCATTAGAAACAACCCTGTGATATCAGGATTATTAACTTTAATTTTGAAGACGAGAAGATTGCAGCTTGGATAGGTTATATTCCTTGACAAAGTCAAAGATCACATAGCAAAATATAGACTAGCTAGGATTATAACCCAAGCTTACTAACTCAACAATAGTTGTTCCTTTCACAGATATTTATCAAGAACTCATTACGTGCCAGGTACTATGTTACATGTTAGAGGTACAGTTATTGTTAGGTACTATCCAGTAGATTTTTGACTCATAGCAACACCATGTGACAGAGTATAACTTCCCCATAGGGTCTTCTAGGCTGTAATCTTTAAGGGAGCATATCTCCAGGTCTTTCTCCTGTGGAGCCACAGGTGTGGATTGGAACTAAAAATCATATCACTTCACCAAGGAGGATATTCAAGTGGCCAAAACACATGAAAACACATTAGCCATTAGAAAGATGAAAATCAAAACTACAATGAGATACCACCTCACCCCTACTAGAATGGCCATGATCCAAAACACAGAAAGCAACAAATGTTGACGAGGATGTGGGAGTGTTGGAACCCTTATCCACTTCTTGTGGGACTGTAAAATGGTACAACTATTGTGGAAAACAGTATGATGATTCCTCAAAAAATTTAGAAATAACTACCATATGACCCAGAAAGTCCACTATTAGGTATATACCCTGTTGTTGTTGTTTGACTCATAGCAACCCTGTGTGACAGAGTAGAACTGCCTCATAGGGTATTCTTGGCTGTAATCTTTACAGAAGCATATCATCTTCCTCCTGCAGAGCCACTGGGTGGGTTCGAACCACCAACCTTTCAGTTAGCAGTCAAGTGCTTAACCATTTGCACCACCAGGGCTCCTTTAGTATATACCCTAAACCAAAAAAATCAAACTCATTGCCATCAAGACCACATTTTGTTTATCCGTTCACCTGTTGATGGACTCTTATGATGCTATTGTGAATAGTGCTGCAGTGAACATAGGTGCACATATATCTATTCGTGTAGCTACTTTTTTTTTTAGGTCCCTAGGGTATATAATTCATAGGGTCTTTATGAGGTATATACTTAGGGACCTAAAAAATAGTAGCGACATGAATAGATTATATGTGCACGTATTGTTCATTGTAGTACTATCCACAATAGGAAAAAAGTGGAAACAACCCAACTGCCCATCAACAGATGAATGGATAAACAAAATGTGGAACATATATACAACGGAATACTACTCAACCATAAAGAGAAATGAAGTCCTTATACTAACTACAACATGGATGAACCTTGAAGCCATTATGCTGAGTGAAATAAATCAATCACAAAAGGACAAATATTGTATGGTCTCATATATGAAATGACAAAAATAGGTAAATATATAGAGACCAATAGTTACTAACGGTTACCAGGGGTAGAAGGGAGAAGAGAGAGAGGGAATCATTCTCTGGGAAGTAGTGAAGGTTAATCTATGGTGATGGGAAAATTGGCATCTACTATGGGTAATGATTACACAGCTTGACTAATTTAACTGCTATAACACAGCTGTACACCAAAAATAAAAAAAAAGATCGAGATGGCAAATATAGTGTCATATATAATTTTATAATAACAGCAGCCAAAACAAACAAGCAAAAAAAAAAAAAAAAGCTGCACTTGTTGATACCACTTAGGTAACTAAACTCCACATGAGATTAGTTTTCTTGGTTCAGTGATTTAGGGTCATGGCTTCATGGGTCTCTCCAGTCAGTTGGCCTAACATTGTTTTTAGAATTTCTGTTCTACCTCTTAGTTTGGTGAGTAGTGCCTGGGGTCTTAAAAGATTGTGAGCAGCCATTCAAGATACAACAACTGGTATTTATTCACCCAGAGCAGCAGAAATAGGAGACCCAGGAACTGGAGAAGCAAATGAACTGCAGGTCTAATTTTCTTCATAAACTACTAACTTGTTTGACATGAGACCAGAAGAAATGATTGGTGCCTGGCTACCATTAGTGAACATTTTGATCAACTACTCAATAGACGGATCCTGACTGAAAGGAGGAAAACAGTGGAATAGAACATCAAATTCTTGTGGAAACCAGACTTATTGGATCTATTGAGACTGGGAGAACCCCCAAATCTATTGTCCTGAAATAATGTTTAAACGTATCCCATGAAGTCATCTTTAAACTAAACAACAGTTTAGCTCAATTAATAAAGAATGTCGGCCTTGAGCATTGTGCCCTTTTAAAGAATTATCTATATGAAATCAAAGTGACAACCGTGACTCTAAAGCACAGATGGAAACTTTAAGGGGCACAGAGAGTAAAAGTAAATGGTGGTGAAACAATATGGGTAGAGATAGTGAGAATGCTGACACAATGTGAAGAATGTAACCAACAGCATTGATCTGTACCTATAGAAATTGTTGAATTGGAGTATGTTTTGTTGTGTATATTTTCAACAAAAAACAAAAATAAATAAATACAAAACAAAGTCATTGATAAAGCACCAGTCCAAACATTGCAGCAAATACCAGAGCTGTGTCCCATCATAAACCCAATTCTCCATGCCTCCCCTGTGCAGGGAGTTCATAACTATTCATCAGCAACCATAGTTGGACTGTGGCCACCAATAGTGTCATTTATTTAAAGTCAGGAGAGGAACTACATTCAGGTGCTTAGACCTAAAATAAATGAACGAACGAATAAAACTAAACCTTTCTGTACAAAAAATAAAATAAAAACATCATAGCCTTCCTTTCCTTTCCTCTTCCCTTCCTCTACCTGTTCTTTGCATTCCCTTCCATTTCCTTCTCTTCCCTTTTTTTCCTGAACAATTCAGTCCTAAATTTACTAGGTCTGAGACTGATTGGATAGGGGAGCTGTGGTGGTGCAGGGAAAGGTATTGAACCCCAGAAGGGTAAGGAGGCCGTCTGCACAGGAGGGTTGCTCTGTGTGGGATCTTAGAGCCTGATCAAGGTGAAGAGGGCATCTTCATGGAGAAATGGGCCAGTGTGTGGTATCAGACTTCAAGTGGGGTGAAGAGAACATCCATACATAGGGGCAACCTTGTGTGGGGTATCATAGCCTGAGTGGAGTAAGATGGGAGTCTACACAGGTTTTGTTGGCTCAGTTCATGCTTTCAAAGCCTGTCTGGGTTAAAGTAGGAGTTCACATATGGGGCAGCAGTGGCAGCCCAACACAGAGTCCAGTTGGTATGACGTCAAAGTCTAGTTGGGGCAATGAGAGCAACTGCATGGGGGTGGGTACAGCAGTGGTGATGAAGGATTGGTTACATAAAGGGGGACTGATCAAATAAGTTAATATATTAAAAATAATGGAATCCAGTTTCTTCCTCTTGGAGAAGGGAGTTACAAATACGGAATGGGAGAAAGCTAGAATAGACATTCTGCTATTGGAGTATAATTGGAGTTCTCAGTATACATGGATAAATATAGAAATAAAAATAGATGTATGTGTGTGTGTGTGCGTGTGTGTGCATGTCAGTGTGCACACTCACATGCTCTGTCCACTGAAAGGGCTTGAGAGCAGTGACAGACCAATATCAATGAATACAACTATTGGTCAGCACTTGGCTTCTTCTAAATACAATTATTAATAAAATGAACTAGGGCCTGTAATCTTTAAAGTAAAGGGAAGTTTGAGGAACTGTTCCAGTGAAGAAAATTAAAGTGATAGGAGCCCGGGTGGCTCAAAGATTAAGTGCTCAGCTGCTAACCAAGAGGTTGGCAGTTTGAACCTACCCAGTGGCTCTGGGGGATAAAGACCTGGCAATCTGCTTCTGTGAAGATTACAGCCAAGAAAACCTTATGGGGCAGTTCTACTCTGTCACATGGGGTCACTATGAATCGAAAATTGGCTCGACAGCACCCAACAATAGCAACAATGATCAAATGAAATGCTTTTCCTATAAAGGACATTATTTGGATAACTGGGGAGATTTGAATAGGGTCTGAAGAACAGATGGTAGTGATACAGCAGTGCCGATTTCCTGATATTGGTGGTTGTATGGTGGTTATGTAGAAGAATGTTGTTTTATTGTAGAAAATGCACTATAAACTATTCAGGGTTGATGGGGAATCATGTTGGCAACTTACTCTCCAGTGGTTTAGGAGAAAAAAATATTCCTTGGCCTGTGTATATATAGATACATATATTTACATACACATGTGTATATATATATGTGTGTATATATATGTATATATATATATATATATATATATACACACACACACACATCTTTTCAGGCTTTAATGTTTAAAGGGAAGACAATGTTTAAAGGTTGAGAAAATGGGCTTTGAAAATCAGACAGACCTGGGTCTGATTCTTGGCTCTATCACTTATTTGCTGTATGACTCTGAACCAGTTATTTAACTTCCCTGATTCTGAGTTTCCCCATCTGAAGTATGACAATAATGATAGTTACAGTCCCATGGGGCCTCTTTTATAGTTAAATGAGAGATGACATCATCATAATAGTCATCATCATTTTTCCTATTACTGAGAATTTACCTTGAATTTAGTGGAGTACTTAAAAAACTATCTGTGAAGAAAGATCAGTTTTTTTTTTAAATATGTAATTCATCACTGACTAATACTTTTATAAAATACAGTAAGGATGATTTACTAAAAAATGAATTAAGAAAAAGATAAAATACAAGCCTACATTTTTTGCTAGATTCAAGACATAAAATTACATTTTAATAAACATGATTAGAAAAAACATATCATAAGAAAAAGAAAATGATTACAAAAATGATTTCTTATTCATCAAAAATATAAGTGTAGACCATTAATAAGTATATGAGCGAAATAGCGATTCACTGTATTTGATGCTTATATGCACACTTTTAGAGACACTTTTGAAAGTTTTCAATGTGACAAATGAGTCTTCTTCTGGATAATTAATTTACATAGTCTAGGTTGGATTGATGACAATGCTATTCACAAGGAATAACATATATCTTCCTCCTTCTATGTTTTGTTTTAATAACACGCAGAGTAGAGAAACGCATCTCACGTAAGTATGTTGACAGGAATAGAAGAAGAAATTTTAAAGCAATTTCGGCTAGCTCAAGTTATTCACTTTTAACTTTTATTCAAAATGAAATGAGTGATGCTGTAATTTTAAAATTCGTCCTCCAGTCTTCATTGATAGCCAGTTCCAAAAATTTAACCTCTAATAATACAGTAAAAGTAACTTTTGATGAAGGAAATAGATTTCAGATTTCATACACCTTTGACTTTTAGTTGAAAAATTAACCTTAACATCTCACACGTTGTAATGTGGTCCTACTGCACATGACTAGCACACAGTTTGCATCAAATATGACTCACTATGTAACTTCAACAGTGCCTGAGTTGGTCAATACTCTATTCAATAAGACAAGAGCATTCTTAGATGTCGTCGTAATGTCAGTGTGGCTATAGAAGTTTCTAAACTCAGTTTCTAAACTTGTGGACTAGTAACCAACAGTTCTTTGACTGGCACTGGTTCAAGGACTACATTTTGAGTAGTACTGGTTTAGTGCTTTGGATGGATTAATTCAATAAATAATATATGTAAGAGCGTTCAGTACAGTGAGAGGTACATAGTAAATAATAAATATAGTTATTATTCATGATGATATAGTAATACTTTTAAAAATGTTGACCATAAAGCTTGAAAAACTTTGTTCAATGAGAAGAACAGCTTTCAGTAGTTGAGATATATATAGCCCTATGTTAAAGTGCTACAGTGCATGCAAACAGGATATGTCTTCTTTATTATTCATTCAAAAGCAGGTGTTAACCATGAAACCACATGGAAACTATGCCATCAGTATTTTGAATACCAGAGGGGTCACCCATGTTGGACAGGTTTCAGCAGAGCTTCTAGACTAAGACAGATTATGAAGAAAGGCCTAGTGATCTACTTCTGAAAATTAGCCAGTAAAAATTCTATGGATCACAACAGAATACTGTCCAATATAGAGCTGGAGGATGATCCACCCTCTGCGCCCCTCCCCCCAGATTGGAAGGTGCTCAAAATGTGCAATGGCTACAACAATGGACTCAAGCATACCAATGATCATGAAGATGGCACAGGACTGGGCTAGTTGTTTTTCTATTGTATGTGGGGGCGTCATGAGTCAGAGTCTACTCAACAGCAGCTAACAACAATCCATGAAAAAAAGCTTACTTCATTACTAACATTTGTCTGGCCACATAGCCTTTATCTAGTTTTGGTGCACAAACTCTTTTTTAGAAAATACCCCTGCATACCCTATCACAAGCCATTCTGTTTTTAGTTAAAGCACCAGCAAGGAGGAACCCAAAGTTTAAGTAGTTTACATAGAATATTCACTACTGAGTTACTTCATTTCCAGGAACCATGCCAAACTTGAGCTAAGTCAGGGAGATCCTGAGACTCTCCCTTTCATTTTCTCTCCTTACTGAGGAAATTTAAATTGGGGAGTTGATATACTGAAATCTCCCGATGGCTGCATGGAGATCCCATGAGATTACAAAATTGGCTGAGGTGAATTTTCCAGATAGCAGACTGAACAAGTGTGCTTAATTCTAGGTCATTAGCCAGAATTTTCAGGGACTGTGACAACTGCAGAAACCCTGGTGGCATAGTGGTTAAGAGCTCAGCTGCTAACCAAAAGGTCAGCAGTTCAAATCCACTAGCTGCTCCTTGGAAACTCTATGGGGGCAGTTATACTCTGTCCTATAGGGTCACTATGAGTCGGAATTGACTCGACAGCAATGGGTTTGGTTTTTTTGGCTTGGTGGCAACTGCTTCTCCCTTTTCCTTTGTCACATTTTGCCCTCAGTATGTGGCCTTAATAAGTCAGGTCACGTTATTGGTCATAGAACAAATGCTGTCCACTGTTCCCTTACAAATATCACACCCTGGCTATGCGCCACCAAATTTGGCTCCATAATGGTCAAAAAAGTGTAGGTCAGGTAGAATAACTTAGTAGTGAAAGACAGCACAGCAGAAATATGCTAATAACCGGTAGATCATCAGAGAATTCCTTGGGTAAGATATTCCCGAAGGGATCTGACCTCTTCCTGTCATATTATAAAATGCCCTGAGACTGCAGTTATGGGCCTAAGATACCTACAGAATATCTATTCTTTTTTACCTGGTATGTTTAGTATTTTTTTATTTTTGTTTTATTGCTCTTGTTGGGCTTTTTTATGGGTGTTGTTTACGGCATGTTCTGTTCTTGTTTGGAATTATTCTTAATGTACATGCACATTTTCTGTACACAGTTGCACTTTTTTGTGGTTCAGTTGTTTTAATTATGCATTTTATTTTAAGTACATTGTTTTATCATGTCTCTCATTAATTGTTCAATTATCACTCTGTTCCTGATTTTATATATATGGCACAGCAGACTTGAAACGTTAGAGAAGGATAAACCTAGCCTCCCAATACAGCTTCATAGAAGCTCATATTTTTGAAACATCTCTGAAAAATAACCAGAATGGGTCAAAGATGGAGAGTAGCAATAGCCTTCCTAATTGCTGTCTCCTAGTTTTCTGGAGCTATCCATTAAGCCCCGATTCCAATAAGATATTTATAATAGTAAATGCCATAACTTCATTTCATTGTGCAAAACATAACTCTGAGCAATCCATAGCCCAATTTTGACTTCTAAACAAATAGACAAAACAACTAGAAAATGATCATCCTCAGACTTGAGAAAACTTTATTTTTAGGGATAAGAATTTTTGTTGTTAGGTGCCATCAAGTTGACTCCAACTCAGGGTGACTCCATGAACAACAGAATAAAACCTTGCCTGGTTCTGCACCATCTTCACAATCAATGGCACATTTGAGTCCATTGTTGTGGCCACTGTATATTTTGAGAGCCTTTCAACCTAGGGGGCTCACTTTCCAGCACTATATTGGAAAATATTTTGCTGTGATCCATAGGGTTTTCCTTGGCTAATTTTTGGAAGTAGATCACTAAGCCTTTCTCCCTAGTCTGTCTTAGTATGGAAACTCTACTGAAACCTGTCCACCATAGGTGAACCTACTGATATTTGAAGTACTGGTGGCATAGTTTCCAGCATCACAGCAACATGCAAGCCACCACAGTATGACAAATTGACTGATGAGTGGGTTAAGAATAATTACAGTTGGGTTAAGAATTACAGTCATTTTCAAAATTTTTGGTAAAAAACTGTAGAGATAAAATGAGCTTCTAACATTTAAAAGAATCAAATCAAATTTGATTGGACTTGAAAAGCAGTATCATTCTCTTTTCTTATATTTGAACAGCATCTCCTGGGTAATTCTGAAGAAGAATAAATTCGCTTTGACTTTGTTGAAATTAATTGAAAGTCACAGTTTCTAGATGAGTGCCACAAAAAAAGCCTATCATATAATTATATTATTTTCCCCCAAATTTATAATATCTTGATGTTTCCAAAATATATAACATCATGACTTAATGATTACACTGGTTTAACTATTCTCTATTGAAAAAAGAAAAGGTATTTTGTATATGTATCTATAAATATTGTATATATCTATTCTTATTAAATGTTACTACTATGTATCACATTTTAATAAAGCTACTGTTTTAGTTTTTTGTTAAGCAGCGTTTCTGGTTTTCAATATATCACGCATCTGAAGGTAATATAATTCTTGTTCACAACGTATGCTATGTGGACAACTAATAAATAAGCCCCTAAGGGTAGGAGATGTGCTTAAATTATCCTCAGAGAGTTCTTCACTGACTAGCCAATATAAAGAGGGCCCCAATCCTTCCTATCATTCTTTATATATGATGCTTGTTTGTTTATTTCATTGCACTTATCAGAATTTTCAATAACTTTGCTAGTTTTTCTATTGTTTATTCTCTCGTCTTCATCAGAATGTAAACTTCATGAGGCAGGGTGTGTGCCAGCCATGTTCCTAGTACTTGAAACATTGCCTGCCACCTAGTTGGAACCTAATACATCTTGACTCAATGAATGAATGTTCTTATAATTCTTTATAACCCTAGAACTTAGCACCATAGTAGGTATTCAGTAAATGTTTGTTGATGATTAGATTTTGAGTATGACATAGGTAGGTTAGAGCTAGCTCTCCTGTGCAGTGATGTTAATACTGAACTTGTTAGTTAGGATTATACTACATTCATATCCTATTGTTCTCTAAACAAAGGCTGAATCTCCTCTCCAGAGTGCCAATGCTAATAATATACTATCTCACTGTTCCACTGAGTCCCTGAAACATATGTAGCCCATTTTTCCTTTTCTTTTATCAACACGTAATATTTGGAGAAGCCAAGTACCATATGTGACCAGTAAATCAATGCTGCCAAAACAAATGTTGCAAAAGCAATACTTATTGCTGGAGAGGAGCAAGAAAGAGTGGAGGATAAAAAAAGAGAAAAAGAAAAAGAGATTTACTCATTAAGCTGTCTGTGTAAGAAGAGAGGGTTGCAGTAGGTAACAACCTGGTTATTTTTTAGGTCTCTGTTAGAGTGGAAAGGACCTTGGTTTGGAAATGAGAAGATGTTACTTTGAATCCAAACTCTGCTATGGAGTAGATGGGTGACCCTGAGTAAGTGGCATAATCTCTCAGATCCTGTTTCTTTAACACTAAAAAGGGGGATAATAATAGCCCATTAACCGTGAAATTTAATTTCAGACAATATTTAATTTTTTAAAAATTATTTACCGTTAGGCTTTGCCACTTACTTTGCCACGTACACTTTAAAATTTTTCTGAGCTTCAGTGTCTTCATCTGAAAAACGGACATAATAGTGTCTACTAGTTGGTTGAGTCATTGTGAGAATTATCTTGCGGCATTACCATAAAGAGTGTCTAAAACATAAAAAACAGAACAAAACAAAACAAAACAAACCCATTGCCTTCAAGTCTGTTCTGACTCATGAAGATCTTGAAGCTGCTGCTGTTGTTATGGTTAATGATAGCCCTCAGTCATTTAAAAGTCTATGTATGTGTGCAGGAATGAAGGCGGAACATTGCATTGCAGGCTCTTGCATCAGAGAGATACACAGAAAGTCTTTAAAGGGGGCACTAATAGTGTATAAAGGCCAATTTAGATATTCTATGATCCACTCTAAACTCTAATAACAGTACATGAGTTAAAGAAAACTTCTGAACTTCACTATAAGCTTTGACCCTCCGAAATAGCATGATAATGCCAACTTTACCCAATAACTGTTGTAAAAAAAAAAAAAAAAAAACACCAAAATACTGGTTTGTGGACATTTTTACAAGCATAAACATGTTATATAACAGCTTAATGAGAAAAACAAAAAGGATATACTTCATCTTGTTCGACAATAAATGTTGGACAGATAATATTATAAAGGTCAATAGTAATCATAACAAATGACATACCTTTTCTCCCTTAGAGTCAAAGAAAATATACCAGGCAAAATTTCAGAATAACAGGGTCATTTTCTGGGGTAGAACATCTGATGATGAAGATTTGAGGGAGCAGAATTTCAAAATAGTATAATGAGATTCAATGAAAATCAACTAAGCACCCTCTGCTGAGATAGGACAGCTTGCTCTACACTATAGGAGTGAAGGCTGAGGTTTGGAGAAGCCACACTCTTCCTCAATCACCCCTCCTCTCTCCATTCCCATTGATCTCTCTCCCTCATAGGTTTGATTTAGACTGTTAGCTATGTGAGGAGCTCATTTGGACTGTGGCCAGTGGTGTGCTGGTAAATGTTTAAAAACAGCCCCCACTCCCTGCAAAAAAGCCCTTGTTTGTAGCATGTGCCAATTTCCATGGTGGAAATACTCCTACCATGGCTAATTTAAAGCTACCAATGGTTTAACTACCAATTTGAAAAATCTTTGAAAATTTGACAACACACCATTCACTACGGCTACAATGCACATGGCTTCTGCAATAGGTTATGTAACTTTATGTGGCATGGTTGAGTCAGAAAGGGATGATTTCATAGAAAACCCTGACGTGTACTCAAGTAATTTCACTATGATAACAATATTTTACTCTTCCCATCACATTCTCTCTAGTAAATACAGTCTACATTTCTAGTCTCTGGCAATGCTTAAATATTAATGTTTTTCCTGGGTTTGCTTCTTTCACTTTTGCCTTCTATCATTTTGTCCTGGTTTAGGTATTCTGAAATATACAAATTTAATATTTGAGGAATAGGATTTTAAGGCTGTGTCTTGGTGCACAGCAATTGTGGCTAGTCATTTCAGTCTAAACATTCAGGAGAACTGAGTCAACTTTTAAAAGCAGTAGCTATTCACCAAGTGCCTATTATCTGCATGGCAGTGTGTTAACCATTTGACACTATAAAAGTGAAGAAGATACAGCTCCTGCCTTCACTGAGCTCATACGTTAGCTAGGAAGTCAGTTACCACAATCAAATATTTACAATATCTATTAGTTAGGGTTAGGCTCAGCTGTAAGGGACATAAAACCCAAAATAATGGTGGCTTTATTGACATAAAAATTTATTTGTATCTCATGTAAAAGTTCAAGTTTAAGTAGTGCAAAGTGGGCACGGCAACTCTGGTCCATGATATCCATCTTCTTCCAGGCTATTACTCTGCCATACTGGGTATGTGGTCTTGCCTTTACGTTTCAAGATGGTAGCATCTGTATTCCAGGCAGCAGGATGGAGGAGGATTTGAAATAGAGGAGGCAACGTTGTCTATGGAGGAAGATTCTTATAAGCTCCACATGATATTTCTGATTATATTGCATTGGACAGAACTATGACACATGGCTACACCTAGCTGTGAGAAAGGTTGGAAATATAATATTTAGGTCAGCTAAAAAGGTTTGTTACTATGAAAGATGTGGATAAAAGCAAAAAACCTCTTGCCAGCAAGTCGATTCTGACTCATAGCGACCCTATAGGACAGAGTAGAACTGCCCCATAGAGTTTCCAAGGAGCGGCTGGTGGATTCAAACTGTCCACCTTTTGGTTAGCAGCTGAGCTCTTAACCACTGCATCCACCAAGATGTGGATACTTGATAAGAAAACAAGTAGTAGTCTCTGATACATTCTGCCTTATTGACTACTCAAATAACAACGCTCACCCTTCTTCCCACACATAGAACACATTCTACTTCTCCACACGAGAGAAGACCCTAAAGTCCCATGTAGTTATTGCATTCATCTCAAAGTTTAGGATGTCTGATGACACAGATGCTTCTTTATCACATCCAGATATGATACATTGCATTCTGGTCACCAATAAACTAAGAGACAAGCCATCTGCCCTCACATTGACACAACCTGTATACAATTGTAGAGAAGAGAGAGGATAATTGGGATAAAAACTCATTTAGAAAAGGGGAGAATGGAAACCATACAGCAGTTACTGTGTCATAGCAATTATCAAATAATTTTGGGCAGAAATTGTGAAAACCATGAGCAAAGGCATGGAGGTATGAAATTGAATTTTATGAATGGAACAGTTATTTGACATAACTGATTAGTGATTTCAATGAACTGACCAATTTATTCAAATGTTCATAGATAACAACTGAAATATCCCTTGATCAGGCTATTTCCAATACTTTCGAAGGTTAATAAAATTCTGATGCAACGTAAAAGAAGGGGAGGAAAAAGAAAAATAACCATTTACTTATTGCCTATTATATTCATTCATTCAACAAATAATTCAAAAAATAATTACTGACCATTGTTCTAGGCACTGGGGATAGAGTAAAAAACTGGTAAAGTCCCTCCTTTCATGGAGTTTACATTCTAATGAGGAGACACAATCAATTAAAAGACAATTAAATATATGCTGTGCCTGATCTTAAGTGCTACAGAAAAAGGTAAAGCTTGGCAAGGACATTGGGAAGAGCCAAATTAGGGGAGTGGTGGTGTTATTTTATACAGAGTTATCAAGGAAGATTTGAGCAGAGACCAGAAAAGAGTGTTTGCGAAAGGTTGTATTTGGTCTTAAGAATCTTAGAAAATTCATATATATGTATATCTATACATTTATATGAAGCCCTGGTGGTACAGTGGTTAAGAGCTTGGCTGTTAACCAAAAAGTCAGCAGTTCGAATCCACCAGCTGCTCCTTGGAAACCCTATGGGGCAATTCCACTCTGTCCTATAGGGTCTCTATGAGTCGGAATTGACTCGAAGGCAACAGGTTTGGTTTTTGTTAATATAAGGATAAAAAGGAGAGGGAAGATGGAAAAAGCAGACTTCACAAAGCGGACTTCACAAAGAAACCAGGTGTCACATATCAAGGTGATCCAAAGAGAGAATCCATACCCAGGTCTTATCACCTATCATGCTTTCAACCTGGCTGTTTTCCTCAGATTCTGTTCAGATGCGTTTTGCAGTTTTTTGTAAGTATATTTATTTATAAAATGCGCAATACAACTTTTTAAATTAAGACGAATGCTATCTTTCTATATTTTATTCTTAGTGGACAAACAAATAAGGGTAGCACAGGGCAGGGGCATATGCTGAAAGAACCAGGGCTTTGGAATTAGATTGAACTGAAGATGAATCCTAGTTTAACCAACTACCAGTTGTAAGAATTTGAGCAAGCTAATCTGATTTTTAGTTTCCTAGACTGTAAAATGGGGTTAATACCTACTTTTTTGTGGATCCCTGGTGGCACAGTGGTTAAGAGTTCGGCTGCTAACCAAAAGGATGAAGTGCAAATCCTCCAGCCACTCCTTGGAAACCATATGGGAAAGTTCTACTCTGTCCTTTATAGACACTGTGAGTTGGAATCGACTCGACACCAACGGGTTTGGTTTTAGATCTACTTATCTTACAGTTTTTGAGAAAATTAAATATAAATATATATATGAAGGGTCTAGAATCCTACCTAAGGAACCCTGATGGTGCAGTGGTTAAAGCACTTGGCTGCTAACCAAAAGGCTGATGGTTTGAACCCATCAGCCACTCCTCGGGAGAAAGATGTGGCAGTCTGCTTCCATAAAAATGACAGCCTTGGAAACCCTATGTGGCAGTTCTACTCTGTCCTATAGGGTCACTATGAGTTGGAATTGACTCAATGGCAATAATGTTACGGAAGAATCATACCTGGCAGATGCTCAGTGTTGATTGCCTTGCAGTTTTCCACAATGTATCTATAAACCACTTCAAATAATCTGAAAAGATACTATAACCTACAAAAATATAATTCATACCAATATAAACTTAATTCACTTTGATGCAAATAACATACTTGACTAATTGGTAGTCATTGTAACATGGCAGTGAAAGGGAACTTTAGTTAGGCAGATCTAGAGTTCACTCCCAGTTCTGTTACTTAATAATACATGCCTGGTATGTTGTCAGGTACCTTCCAAGCCTTCTTGCTTGATTCTCACAATAGTCTTGTGAGTTCATTATTGTTATCTCTATTTGACAGATGTGAAAATAGACTCAGAGAGGTTAAGTGATACATCCATGATCGCAAAGCTAGTAAGTAGCAAATCCGGCATTTGAACTCATGCCTGTTTGATTTCAAACCCATGCCTTTTCTACTACATTGTATTGCATTTATGGGTATCAGTTTGTAGATCAGATAAGCATTGTCATATGATCCACTTTATCTCTGTAAAAGCTTAAAATGTCTAGTAGTGCAATGAAAGGGTGTATAAAAGCAATACACAACTGTTTTTCATTTCTGATTCTGCCATACCACTAAAAGTTCTCAACCTTTTGAGTCTCTTTCTTTTATTATCTATGATAGGAGCTATATCAGTCTGTTCCATTTCAGCAGAAACGTTCTCAATGCATTTTTGACATTCTGAATTTCTACATTTGCTCCTTGTTTGTCACTTGTATTAAAGGTTTCTCAAAGCTGGATGAGGCTGGCAGTGGGATGGGATCACTAAGATGTAGGTGGATACTCTCTACAATAAAATGCAAGTACCCTTAAAATCAGCCTTTGAGGGCTTTAACTCTGTTGCCCTTATAATATTTAGGACATGGATTTTCATTTTTTAAGCATATGTCTCAGTGATCACATTTTCAACAAGTATTGTTTCTTCTGGGGATATATGGGCTACAGAAAGGAAACTTTCTTGAGGAACACCAATGTTCTTAGCATGGAGATTTCTATTTACTCATGAAAAAATAAAGGCTTGTACTTCCTACAACTCCATTAATTCTATGTGTAATGTAACCATTTTTGAAACCATTTTTTGAGCCTACATAGTTAGGTTCTTTAAAAGCAAAGGAATGAATCTAAAATGGTTCAAATCAGCAGTAGCCTCAGTAGACTAACACCTCATTTTGTCCAATGAGGATGCTTACGTAGGAGTCTCCATAGTAATTTTGCCGATTTTCCACAGCTTTTGAAGTTTAAAAAAAAATCCAGAATTTCAACAGAACCAATATAAAAATAATTCCCATTCCATGTGCAGAATTGAAAACTTATGAATGCACACACATTGGTGAGCTGAGATTTCATTGTTTCTTCATAAAAAAACAAAACAGGAAGAAATCCCACTAAATTTTCCCCCTGGGTTTGATACTTTCTCAATCAATTGAAAACCTACATTTTCCAGAGAAGTTATATTTGATCTAAGAATACCTGCAACAGTCTGAAACATATCTTCCCAGCACCTAGTATTAAGTTTTCTATCAATATCAAAGCTTTTCTTTTTTTTTCTTTATGAGATATTTAGTGTTATTGAACCAACATCAGTGATTCCCAAGTCTTGAACACTCTCATTTTAAACTGAAAATGTGCCAATGTCTTTAACATCATCAGTAACTGACTTTGTAAATAACCTATTGATAATATCCATAAAAGTTCACTGTTGAGATAGAAACGTAAGTTCAATGAGCACTTCTCCCATTCATAGTCTATACTTTGAGTTATACAACATACTTTTATAAAATAAGAATTATTTAGAGAAATTTCCTGTATTGTGGTTACCACACTTCTGACTCAAAAAAAAATCACATAACTTGAAAAAATTATAATAGTGATTATATATTGAATTCATACTATGTGACAGGTACTTTCCTAACAATACCTAATTTAATCCTCATAACAGCCTATGTCAAAGATATTATTATGCCCATTTTATAGATAAAGAAATCGAGGCTTTTAGATGTCTTATAACCTTGGAAACATGGTCGTATTGCTAATATATAGAATTAAAACCCAGATGTATCTGGCTCCAAAACCTGTTCTTTTTCATTATGTGAAATTTCTTCCTTATATTACTTTATATGAGAAATGTTCTGAACAATTCAAGACATATGTTCTTCATAAGTCTGGGTTATTTTCTTTGAGTAAGCTAGCTGCTTTGGCCCTTGAAAACTGAACTTTCATTTATCATCAAAATTTAAATTATTGTTTATTTTTCATGATCTTATCTTTTTTTCTCAGCCTGTTCTTTTTTTGTGGTCTTTTGATTGTAAAATTGAGGGAAGGATGGCTGGACTGTGGTCTCACTTCTAGGAATTTTGTTATATGGCATTTGGTTCACTTAAAGCAAAAATTGTGTCTTTCATATTCCTTGGTTTCTATGCATATTTCCATCTGCCATACTTAATGTAAATTGTTTAATGCAAATCTGTGTCTCTATTCAGCATATTGTACCAAAAATGATCTTGTTTGTCTTGAACATTACTAAATTGTATTGCATCTTTATGAAGAAGTGCACATTTCCCAAGGAAATCATTCTAGAAGGTTAAAATGGATAACAATGACAAAAAAAATTCTAATTGGTTAAATGTAAAGAACTGAAAAAATCTAATCTAAAGATCCTCTTTGGCATTAGACCCATGGCCTTTTAATTTGATTTTCAAATAGATTAAATTTCAGTCTTTTAAATTTCTTGCCTCTTAGTGATCTACTCTTCTGAGAGAGGGAAACAAGTGTCAATGACCATGTTGTCCTTACTTAAATGACTTATTTCACGCACATTATTGCCTGTTAAGTATAGCCTTGTGCTTGCCAAAATGAAATTTGTCTAGTGAGTGGTTACATAAGAAACAGTGGTATTTTCCTACATAATTTTCATTCTTCCATTGGCAGGCTAATCCTCACTGAATTTTTGCAAAACAGGAAAAAAAAAAAAACCTAAATAAATCATTTTGTGTTTTGAAGGCCTCCTTCATCTACTCTTTGACCCTCTTGTCTAACTCAACCTGGTCCTCAGTTCAGCCAGAAGCATGGTACCTCACTGTCCTAAATCCACTTCCATTTTATTACTTATTATGGGCAATGCTCACCCAGTGTAAAGGTATTTGTTTAACTGATGTGATTTAAGGGATATTAAACACACCTCTGCCTCAAATAGCATCTCTTGTCAATGTATCTGATGATATTTTGATTTTTTTAATTCTTTTGTTGAAGTTCCTTTATTGACATTTTTAAAAATGCAAATGCTATATGGATAATGTGAGCTATTACAAGATGTTAACTTTCTTCTAGTTTCTTTGATTAATGCAATGTTGGGGAATCTACTATATGATAAGTTGCGTGGTTTGTTGCTGTGGGGGAGAAGAATAAATAAAAAAGACAGTCTCAGTCTTCAAGGAACTTGGCTGGGGAGTGAAGATAGCTCCACCCACCTAACTATGATGCTGAGCAATAACATAGGCAAGTTTTAATCTGGGTTGAAAGACAGAGAAGAAGTGCTGAAGCAGAATGCAGTATGAGCAGGCAGGGGTGGATCACTTCTTTGGAGGGGGCTGAGAGTAGGCAATGGAGGGGCAGAATAATGGTTTCAGGTACCGTTGTGTGTATGTGTGTGTATTGCATCCAATAGGGAAATGAGGCCTCAAAACAACCTCATGACTTTTTCAAGTGCTTTCCTGAATGTAAGGACTGTTGCACTAATCTGTAATTACATATTGCTTGTTGGTTTGCCATTCCAGGAAAACCAGGTGAAAGAATCAATACATTGGTAACAGAAATGACTTCTGCCTAACAATTAGACTTAATAGGAGGTCAAGTGGGGTCACTGGAGTGAAAAATATGTTATATGTACTGAGTTTGGTGAGAAAGAAGAAAATATAATTTTGTTAAAATAGCTTGCCTTGTCTTTGATCCTCTTCTGACTATTCTAGATGCCTTGGACAGCCTGCTAATCCCTACCAAACTTCAGACATCTTTTACTTGAAAAAGAAGATGTAAAAATATATTTCTTCCAGTTTTCTCTAAGCAGAAAATTCTATGGAACATCTGCACTATAAATTGTATATAGAGATATAAATCTATATGTTTGCAAATTATTTCTTTAAAGGTAAAGTCCATATTATTTTTCTTCACCATTAAGTACTAGTTTTTATGCCATGGAAGTATACAGAAAGATAAGGCATAGTTCTTGATTTCATAGAACCCATACTCTTGGTAGACAAGAATAACACACAGAAGGAACAAAGCAAACTGAAGACACTACATGCCACACATCACATATTATTAAAATGCTAAATGCTATAGACTGTAACTACCATAGTAGTTCAAAGGAAACTTAAATCAATGAGAGTTGAGTTTATAGAGGATGATTTTATGGAAGAATAATGATTGAGTTGGGTTTGAAGGGTGAATAATATTTGGATAGCTAGAAAAGATAAAGTATGACATTTTAAGCCATGGGAAGGCAATCACACTGAAAGCACAGAAATTATTTGGCTTATCTGCAGGAAAGTAAGAGTAAATAGCTGACTATAAAACAGTAAATACCAGGAAATAAAGTTGGATAGATCAGTTGGGGCCTGATTATGAAGTAATTCAAAATACAGGCAGTTTCTTGAGATTAAATAGTATTTGGCTAATTTTACCATATGCAGTCTCTCTTAACTTCCTATTAAAATCTTTTGAAGATAGAAAAAGATAAAAACTTAAACAACAGCACTGAAAACTGGGACCAGTATTCAATTAATTGCAGAAAAATGGGGAAAACGTCCACTAATAAGCTATTGGAATTGAATCTAGGAACACAATTGGTAGCCAATATGAGCTAAGCTGTTAGGAATAGAGCAAATTTGCTGATCTTAAAGAAAATAAGGAGACCCTTTTTTCTCTTTATCCTTCTGGTTCAAATTGCAAATTGTGTACTAACTAGAAAACTGGGTGTAAAGCCATTTACTGCATAGGTCCTGCTTTTTGAGGATATTCCTTGCCATATTCTTTCAGCTTCTGTCAATACTGCACTTTCTATATACATTCAGAAACCACAACCCCCATGATGACTGAATGATGACATAAGGAGGCACTTAGATACATTTAATTCTGGGATTCCTTGAAGTAAAGCGCTGCGGGCCAGCATGGCAGAGACAGCTAGCTATTCTTCAAAGATTCATGATGTTTTCATAGAGTTTTTTGGGGGGACAGCTGTCCATCTAGAAAATATATTCCTTTTCCTCCTTGCATCTAGATATGGCCATGCTTCTTGCCAATAGAAGATGAATGAGAGTGATATGTGTCACTTTTAGGCAGAGGTGGTTAAGAAGTAGGTGTTCTTCCTCCACTGTCTTTTTCCCATCTTCTAGCTGGAGGTGAACAATTGCAAGGCCGTAGGGGACTGTGGAGTCATCAGATGGGAGGAGACCAGGTTTCTAAAGATCTGCATGGAAATTTACTCACTGAATAACTATAGGACAATTGTTTCAGCAAGAAATAAACTTGTTATAAGCCACTGACATTTGGAGTTTGTTATAGAAGCTAGCATTGCTGTAACTAATATGGCAAGGGTGGAGACAGTAGGGGATTTTTTTACCAACATATGCTGGTATAGTGATTTTTAAAAGTATACTCTATACTCCATACGATAAGAATGTCAGAGCATGAGGTTGTGGGGATAATGGAGGATCTACTTTCAGCCCAGCACAGCCTATAAAAAAATTAAAAAAATGAAAACTCATTAAGACACCTGATGTTTTGTTGTTGTTAGTTGCCATTGACTTGGCTATAATTCATGGCAACTTTATGTATAACTGAACAAAATGTTGCCCAGTCCCGTGCCATCTTCGTGGTTAGACATTTCATTCATGGAATTGGGGTAGGAAATATGCACAACAATCCGTGTTCAGTATATAATACTATTTGCATCTCATGCATCCTGCTACACGTGTCACCTCACTTCATCCTCATAATCCTATAAGTTAAGTAATAGTATTATCCTAGTTTTACAGATGACAAAACAGAAATAACTCCCCAAAGTCACTGTCATGGATAGAATTGTATCTCCCTAAAATATGTGTCAACTTGATTAAGCCGTGATTCCCAGTATTGTGTGTTTGTCCTCCATTTTGTGATTGTAATTTTATGTTAAAGAGGATTAGGGTAGGTTTGTAACACCCTTACTAAGGTCACATCCCTGATCCAATGTAAAGGGAGCTTCCGAGTTTCCCTGTGGTGTGGACTGCACCACTTTTTATCTTACAAGAGATAAAAGGAAAGGGAAGTAAGCAGAGAGTAGGGGACCTCATACCACCAAGAAAACAGCACTAGGAGCACAGCGCATCCTTTGGACCCAGGATTCCTTCACGGAGAAGCTCCTAGTCCAGGGGAAGATTGATGATAAGGACCTTCCTCCAGAGTCGACAGAAAAAGCCTTCCCCTGGAGCTGATGCCCTGAATTTGGACTTCTAGCCTACTAGACTGCTAGAGAATAAACTTCTGTTTGTTAAAACCATCCACTTGTGGTATTTCTGTTATAGCAGCACTGGATGACTAAGACAGTCACACAGCAAGTGATAGAGTCATGGTATGAACCTCAGTTTTTCTTATTTCAAAGTCACTTTTAACTACAATTTTCTAACACTTCTTATAAAAGAGTTGAGAAGGATATTTGTCCAACTGACAAATGGATAGAGAACAGGGACAAGGGAAATCCACATACACTATCTGTTAGAAGATTATAGATCTAGGTAGATTTCATTTCCTTCAAGAATGAGTAAGATGCAAAATGGTCACCTTGGGGTCAATTACCATATGACTTACATTTATCAAACATGATTTGTGGGGTATAATCAGAAAGCAGCTTTGTTTTCATTTCTTATGTTCTCTTTAAATTTATTCTGCAAGATGAGTTCTTCACTTGCTTCTGGATGAAAACCAAGGGAAGTTCCATAACTTTTCTGGTCACTTTAAAAATAATAAGAGTCTCATTTCAGCAATTGATATGTCTATAAGCCAGTTGCCATGGAGTCGATTCTAACTCATGGTCGACCCCACGTATGTCAGATTAGAACTGTGCTTCATAGGGTTTTTTTTTTTTAATTAAAAAATTTTTTTTTTGTTCTTGAGAATATACACAGCAAAACATATACCAATTCATCAGTTTCTACATGTACACTTCAGTGACATTGATTACATTCTTCAAGTTGTGCAACCATTCTAACCCTCCTTTTCTGAGTTGTTCCTCCCCCATTAACATAAATTCACTGCCCCCTAAGGTTCTTATCTAATCTTTCAAGTTGCTGTGGTAAATTTGATCCCATATAGATAGTTCTTAAAAGACCATAATGCTCAAGGCAGACATTTTTTCACTAGTTAAGCTAAACTATTGTTTGTTTTTAAGAAGACTTCAGGGGATATTTTAGGTTTAAGTTTTAAAGATGATCTCAGGGCAATAGTTTCAGGAATTCATCTAACCTTAATGGCTCCAGGAAGTCTGGAGTCCATAAGAATCTAAAATTTTGTTCTGCGTTTTCCCCTTTTTGATCAGGATCCTTCTATAGAATCTTTGATCAAAATGTTCAATAATGGACAGGAGGAGCCAAGATGGTGGCTTAGTCAGACATACCTTTCTGTCACTATACAGCAAAGACCTGAGATACCAAGTAAAACAGTTACAGATGACAATCCTGGAGCCCTGAGCATTGAATGAGAGGATAAAGAATGAGATCAAACACTGACTGGAAGAAGAAGCTGAATGAAAACAGCGAATGAAGAGAGAAAGGCAGCAGAGTTGCCCTGCCAACTTACCCAGCACAGTATGGGCATCTTGAGACAAAGCCAGCAGTGATCCCAGGTAAGAAGCACAGGAAGGCAACTTTATGGAACTCCCAACAGGAGACAGAGGAACTATGTAGACATACCTTAAGTGAAGCAAGGTGAGGAGGAAATGAACTGGAGCTATGGAGGGAAAGTACAGAAAGGAGGGCAAGAGTTTCAGGGATCCTGGCATCCACTGAGCAGGGAGGAAGCCAGAATCCAGAGACAGAGTGACTGTCCAGCGGTAGTCCCTGACCATTAGGGAAGGTGGCACACACGGAGTAATAGATCCATAGAGAGACAGCAGGAGGTCCCCCACTTGACCACACACCAGGCAGCTCCTACCTCACATTTGTCAGGGCTAGGTCCTGATTACTGGCTGCACCCAACAGGAAGTACTCAGGCATCTTTGCCTGGTGACCAAGGGAGCATGCTCCCCCTCCTCCACCCTCTTGGTGACTAGAGGAACAAACTTCCCCATCCTTGCCGCCCCAACTGCTCCCCCTCCCACCCAGCCCCATCCACAACCCCCCTGCACACCTGGTGAAAGAGAACACTCCCCTGCTACTTGCCCTGCCCCACTCCATGGCCACCACACCACTGAGTGGACAGAGAGAGTGCCTCTGTGACTGTGAGCATTCCTGCACCACTGGACTGACGACAGACTACTGCTAGCACCCACCCAGCCTACCCTAAGCTATCTCACATGCACAGTGAACAGAGATGTGGTCTCACCCTGACCACAGCAGCCACTCCCACCTAGAGACAGGTGCTGAAGGCTCCCATGTTGCCAGACAAATGATCAGCGAAGCACGTCCAATCCATGATTACCAATATATCAAAACAAACAAAGAAAAAAGTCATAAATAAAATAACACCTTAATGCCTCAGAGATAGCAGACAATATGAAATCATATAATGAAATAGGACAAGATGGCTCAAGGAAATGTTCAAAATAAACAGGTAGAAAACCTTCCTGAGGAAGAAATGGTAATGGAACTACCTGATAAAGAATTCAAAAGACTTATATATACGGTACTCAAAAAGATCAAGGAAAACACAGACAAAACCCTAGAAAAATTCAGGAAAGCAGTACCAAAACCCATTGCTATCAAGTCAATTACAACTCACAGTGACCGTGATTGTTAACATTTTGTGTCAACTTGGCTGGGCCATGACTCTCAGTGGTTTGACAGTTATGATGCAGTTTGCAGTTGTATGATGATGTGATCACTTCCATGATGAGATTTGATACAATGTGATCACCTCCATGATGGGATCTGCTGTAAGTAGCCAATCAGCTGAAAGGGAGTTTCCTTGGGTGTGTGGCCTGCATTGAATATAAGTGGACTCTCTGAAAAGGCCTGGGGGATTTTGCCCACTCTGGATCCCGCATCTGGCTCCTATTCATCTGACCTCCAGTTCTTGGGACTTGAGCTAGAAGCTTACCTGCCTTCTTGCCTGCCCATATTGGCATTCATTGATCTTCACAGCCTGTAAGCAAGGGCCCTGCTGTCTGATCTGCCAATCGGGTTTGCCAGCCCCTGCGGCTAATTGAATCAAGAGAAGCCTCTATCCTAACCCATGGACTTGGGATGTTCCAGCCTCTCTAATCACATGAGCCACCAGCAGAAAGGAAATAATAAAAATAGAGCAGAAATAAATCAGAAAACAAAAACAATCCAATGAATCAATAAGACCTGAAATAGATTCTTTGAAGAGATCAATAAAATTGACAAACCACTGGACAAAATGACAAAGGAAGAAGAAGATGAAAATAACCCAAATAAGAAATGAGAATGGTGGCATTAGAAAATAACCAATTGAAATAAAAAGAATCATAACAGAATATTATGAAAAAATATACTCCAACAAATTTGAAAACCTAGAAGAAATGGAGAAATTTCTAGAAACACATCATCTACCCAAACTAACATAAACTGAGGTAGACCCATAAACTGAAAGACCCATAACAAAAGAAGAAATTGAAGAGGTCATAAAAATCTCCCAACAACAACAACAACAAAAGCCCTGGCCCAGACAGCTTCACTGGAGAGTTCTACCAAACATTCAGAGAAGAGTTGACACTATTACTACTCAAACTATTCCAGAACATACAAAAGGAAGGAATATTCCCGAATTCATTCTATGAAGTCAGCATAACCCTGATACTAAAACCAGGCAAAGACACAACAAAAAAAGAAAATTACAGACCAATACACCTCATGAATATAGACACAAAATTCTCAACAAATTTCTAGCCAACAGAATTCAACAGCATATCAAAAGAATAATATGTCACGACCAAGTGGGCTTCATATCAGGTATGCAAGGATGGTTCAACATTATAAAATCAATCAATGTAATCCACCACATAAATAAACCAAAGGACAAGAATCACATGGTCATCTCAATTGATGCAGAAAAGGCATTTGATAAAGTCCTACACCCATTCCTGATAAAAATTCTCAACAAAATAGGAATAGAAGGGAAATTCCTCAACATAATTGAGGGCATATATAAAAAACCAACAGTCAACATTATTCTCAATGGAGAGAGACTGAAAACATTCCCCTTGAGAACAGGAACAAGACAAGGATGCCGTTTATCACCACTCTTACTCAATATTGTACTAGAAGTCCTAGCCAGAGCAATAAGATAAGAAAGGGAAATAAAGGGCATACAAATTGGTAACAAAGAAGTAAATCTATTCACCGATAACATGATCATATACACAGAAAATCCTAGAGACTCCACAAGAAAGTTACTGGAACTAATAGAAAGATACAGCAAAATGGCAGGGTACAAAATCAACACACAAAAATCAGATGGATTCCTCTACACTAACAAAAGGAACTCCAAAATGGAAATCATGAAAACAATACCATTTACAATAAGCCAAAAAACTCACTGCTGTTGAGTAGATTCCGACCCATAGTGACCCTGGTGGTGTAGTGGTTAAGAGCTATGGCTGCTAACCAAAATGTTCGCAGTTCAAATCCACAAGGCACTCCTTGGAAACTCTATGGGACGGTTCTACTCTGTCCTTCAGGGTGGCTATGAGTCCTTTTACAATAGTCCCCCAAAAGATAACATACATAGTAATAAATCTAATTAGGGATGTAAAAGACTTATACAAAGAAAACTACAAAACATTACTGCAAGAAGCCAAAAGAGACCTACATAAATGTAAAACATACCGTGCTCATGGATAAGAAGACTTAACATTGTTGAAATGTCAATAGTAACCAAAATGATTTACAAATATAATGCAATTCCAGTCCAAATTCCAACAACATTCTTTAATGACATGGAAAAACTAATCACCAGCTTTATACGGAAAGGAAAGAGGACCCGGATAAGCAAAACATTATTGATGAAGAAGACCAAAGTAGGAGGCCTCACACTCCCCAATCTCAGGACCTATTATACAGCCACAGTAGTCAAAACAGCCTGGTACTAGTACAATGACAGACACATGGACCAATGGAATAGAATTGACAGCCCAGAAATAAAATCATCCATCTATGGACAGCTGATCTTCGATAAAGGGTTGAAGTCCATTACATGAGGAAGAGAAAGTCTCTTTAACAAATGGTGCTGGCAAAACTGGACATCTATTTGCAGAAAAATGAGACAAGATCCATACCTCATACCATACACAAAAACTAACTCAAAATGGATCAAAGACCTAAATGTAAAACCTAAAACTATAAAGATCATGGAGGAAAAAATAGGGACAACACTAGGGGCCCTAATATACAGCATAAATAGAATACCAAACACATCCAAAAATGCACAAACACCAGAGGATAAACTAGATAACTGGAATATCCTAAAAATTAAACACTTAATGCTCATCAAAAGACTTCATCAAAAGAGTGAAAACAGAACTTACAGACTTGGAAAAAATTTTTGGCTATGACATATCTGACAAGGTAATCTCTAAAATTTTAGAAAATTTCAACACCTCAACAATAAAAAGACAACCCAATTAAAAATTAGGCAAAGGATATGAACAGACGTTTCACCAGAGAAGACATTCAGGTAGTTAACAAACACACGAAGAGATGCTCACTAGCATTAGCCATTAGAAAGATGCAAATCAAAACTACAATAAGATACCATTTCACCCTGACAATAATGGCACTGATCAAAAAACAGACAGTAACAAATGCTGGGGAGGTTGTGGGGAGGTTGAAACTCTTATACACTGCTAGTAGGAATGTAAAATGGTACAACCACTATGGAAAGCAGTATGGTGCTTCCTTAAAAAGCTACAAATAGAATTATCATATGATCCAGCAATCCCACCCCTAGATATATATCCTAGAGAAATAAGAGAGTAACAGGAATAGACATATGCACACCTATATTCACTGCAGGATTATTCACAATAGCAAAAAAATGTAAACAACCTAAATGTTCATCAATGGATGAATGGATAAACAAACTGTGGTACACAAACACAATGGAATACTATGCAACGGTAAAGAATAATGATGAATCCACAGAACACCTCACAACAGGGAAGAATCTTGAGGACATTATGCTGAGTGAAATAAGTCAATCACAAAAGGACAAATATTGTTTGAGACCACTACTATAAAAAGTCAAGAATAGGTTTGCACACAGAAAGAAACATTCTTTGATGGTTACCAGGGATGGGATGGGGATGGAGGAGGAATCACTAACTAGATAGTAGACAATTGTTAATTTTGGTGAAGGGAAAGACAATAACCAACGTGGGAGAAGTCAGCACAAAGTGACCGAGGCAAAGGAAGACACTGAGAGGTAAGCAAGAATAAAGGACAACTATGGTAAATGCTGTATCACATACAATCCTGCAACAACAGTAATAACAAATAATTTGTGAGTAGATACATAAGTTAATATGTAGCTAAATAGGTGCTTACATATATAGGTATGGTTGTGGATGTTTCTACATACATTTTTGTAAATACTGCATGTATACTCATATATATAATAGAGTACATGGGGGTACAGTTATAGAAACCACTTAGACATTGGGACTGAACTACTGGACTTAAAAGCTAAGGACCATACTCTCGGGGGACATCTAAGTCAACTGGCAGATCACAGCTCATAAAGATAATGTTCTACATCTTAGCCTGGTGAGTAGCACCTGGGGTCTTAAAAGCTTGCAATGGCCATCTAAGAAGCAACCATTGGTCTCTTCCTATGTGAGCAAAGGAGAATGAAGAAAACTGAAGACTCAAGCAAACAATTAGTCTAAAGAACTAATGGCCCACATGAACCACAAGCTTCTCTAACATGAGACCAGAAGAACTATATGGTGCCTGGCTACCACTACCAACCACTCTGATCAGGATCACAATAGAAGGTCCCGGTTAGAATGGGTAAAAAATGTAGAACAAAATTAAAATTCAAAAAATTAATAATAAAAAAAAGACCAGACATTGGTCTGAAAAAGACTGGAGGAACTCCTGAGACTACTGTCCTAAGACAACCTTCTAACTTGAAACTGAAGACACTCCAGGAGGCAACCTATCAGGCAAATAATAGACAGGGCTATAAAATAAACAATAAGACCTGTGAACTGTGAAAACCGTGCTCCTTAGAACAATCAACTATATGAGAACAAAAAGGCAACGTTTGGTCAAAACAAAAGATGAGAAGCAAGAGGACAGGGAAACCGAACTAATGGAAACAGGGAACCAAGGGAGGAAATGGGGAGAGGGCTGACACATTTCAGGGATTGCAACCAATTTGTATAAGAATTATTGATTGGAAAACTAATTTGTTATATAAACTTTCATCTAATGCACAACATAATGTAAAAAAAAAGGTTTAGTAATGGTAGCTGGGCACCATCCAGTTTTTTCTGGTTTCATGGCAAAGGAGGCAGTTGTTCATGGATGCAATTAGCCACACATTCCATATCCTCCTCCTATTCCTGAAGCTCCTTCTTCCTTTGTTGCTCCAGGCAAAGAGATACCAATTGTGCCTTGGATAGCCACTTGCAAGCTTTTAAGACCCCAGGTACTACGCAATAAACTAGGCGGTAGAACACAAGCACTAAACATTTTATTGGGCCAATTAACTGGGATATCCCATGAAAACATGACCTTAAACGTCCAAACCAAGAAACTAAATCCCATGAGGTTTTTAGCTGTACATAAGCAGCCTCAGCAGCTACTCTTTTTTTTTTGTTACTGTTGTAAATATATCTATCACACAATTTTTACCAATTCATTTTTTTACAGGTGTACATCTTAGTGACAGCAATTGCAATAATCGGCTGTGCAACCCTACCCTTAATCAATGCGATATTTCCAACACCATTAATCTCCCCTTTTCCACTCCCTCCTGCCCCTGGTAACCACTAATAAACTTTGTTCTGTATACATTTGCCTTTTCTTGTCTTTTTATACAAGTGAGGTCATACAATATTTGTCCTTTTGTGATTGACTTATTTCAGTCAGCCTGATATTTTCAAGTTCCATCCATAACTGTAGCATGTATCTAGACTTTATTTCTCCTGCTTGCTGAGTATTATTCCATTGTATGTATGCACCACATTTTGCTTATCCATTCATCTGTTGATGGGCATTTACATTGTTTCCACCTTTTGGTTATTTTGAATAGTGGTGCAATGAATATTGGTGTACAAATCTGTTTCAGTCTCTGCTTTCAAGTCTTTGGGTAAATACCCAGGAGTGGAATTGCTGGGTCATATGGTATTCTATTTTTAGTTTTTTGAGGAATGACCACTGTTTTCCACAATGGCTGTAACAATTTGCATTCCCACCAACAACGGATAAGGGCTCCAATTTCCCCACGTGCTTGCCAACATTTGTTATTTTCTGCTTTTTGTATCTTAGTCATCCTGTTGTTGTTGTTAGGTGCCATCAAGTCAGTTCTTACTCATAGAGACCCTGTGTACAACAGAATGAAACACTGCCCAGTCTGCACCATTCTCACAATCACTGTTATGCTTGAGCCCATTGTTGCAGTCACTTTGTCACTCTATCTCCTTTACAGTCTTCCTCTTTTTTGCTGACCCTCAACTTTATGAAGCATGATGTCCTTCTCAAGGGACTGATCCCTCCTGATAACATGTCCAAAGTATGTGAGACGAAGTCTCACCATCCTTGCTTCCAGGGAGCATTCTGGCTGTACTTCTTCCAAGATAGATCTGTTCATTCTTCTGGCAGTCCATGGTATATACAATATTCTTCTCCAACACCATAATTCAAAGGCGTCAATTCTTCTTTGGTCTTCCTTATTCATTGTTCAGATTTCAGATGCATATGAGCCAGCAGCCTGCTGTCTAATTTGCCAGTCTTGGGTTTATCAGCCCCTGCAACTACGTGAGTCAGGAGAAACCTCTAGCCTGATGCTTGACCCACGGACTTGGGACTTTCCAGCTGTACAACCATGTGAGCCATTTCCTTGATATAAATCTTTCTCTCTCTCTCTATATATATATATAAAAACATCATTGGTTTTGCTTCTCTAGGGAACCCAGTGTAAGACATTTGGTACTGAGAGTGATTCTAGAGAAACAAAACTGTAAGGGTGAGGTTTCTAAATTGGTTCTGAAGTCTGGTTAGTCTTAAAGATGTTGATGACTTGGCTTTCAGTAGTAAAGAGGGCACTGTTAACCCATGGTGTGAGGTGGCAATACATATAAGCAAAATGTCACCACCAATAGATCAAGTATTGGTGAGAGGTGAGGCGCTGGGTGATTGCATGTTTGATACTTTTCTCCAATTTTGTCACAGTGACAAGTATAAGGAAGGTGGTTGGTCCTACTGTTACTAGACAAAGTGGTGAAGGAAAGATGAGCTCAGGACTTCAGAGTCACAGCTCACATGCTGCATAAGTGACCTCAAATTTACCACTTGTGCCTTAAGGAAAGCCTTATTTCTTGGGGTAACAGCTGATATTGCTGAAAACCAAACCCAGAGTATTATTGTAAGAGTGACTGAATTAAAATGTCAATTGAATTCCCAACCTCTAATAGTGTCTGAAGTTAAAGTGACGGCATTTATTGGGAATAAATGGGATCCTGAAACTTGGGATGGGGACATATGGGAAGATAATCAGGAAGGTGTGGACACTGAGCCCCTAAATTCCATTGAATCACACCTGCCAAAAGAACCACCCCTCTCACTCCCATCTGAAGAGATTTCTCCATCTTTGTCTGCTAAGCCACCCTCCCCAGTAAACCATTAGCCCCTCTACCCCCATCTGATGGGATTAACCCAGCTGTGTCTGAAGAGCAATTGTCTGAGATATCACGTGGGGTGGCGTCTGAGTCATTGCCTGAAGCATCAGCTGAGACAGATGCTTTACAAGACACTGCTGAATGATGTCAGAACACATCCCCACCACCCATTTTTGCTTCTAGACCCATAATTAGACTCAAAAGTTTCAGCGAGCCCCAAAAGATGTAGTACTAAGTGTAATCCAGGAGGAGGTACACTACACTCCAAAAGAACTGCTTGATTTTCTAATATGTACAAACAGAAATCTGGGAATATGTGTGGAAATGGATATTAAAGGTATGGGATAATGGTGCAAAAAACATACAGTTGGATCATTCTGAGTTTATTGATATGGGCCCACTAAGCACAGATTCTTCATTCAGTGTTTCAGATCAAGAGGCTGGGAAAGGATATAATAGTTTTTTGTTTGTTTGTTTGTTTGTTTGTTTTTGCTGAAGCATGGATTAGGCAGTGGCCTACACTAAATCAAGTTGAAATACCAGACCTGCCTTTTTATACTGTAGAAGAAGGTATCCAAAGGCATAGGAAAATTGGTGTGTTAGAGTGGATTTATTAGGTTAGACACACAGAACCACCCATTGAGTGCCCAGAGGACATATCTTTTACCACAACGTTGAGGAATACATTTGTGAAGGGAGCCCCAGCATCTTTGAAGATTGCTGTGATTGCTATTGACAGTGGGAACTGCCCTAACTGAATTAAGACACCTAAATACAATGGGGCTGATTGGACCCAGTGGTGGTAGGGGCCAAGTGGCAGCACTCAATCAACAAAGACAAGGTGGGCATGGTTTCCATAATGGACAGAGGAGTCAAAGCAGTAATCAGAATAGTCTAACTTGTATGGTCTTATGGCACTGGGTACTTAGTTATGGTGTCCCTAGGAGTGAAATAGATGGGAAATACAAAAAAATATTTCCTTGATTTGTACAAGTGAAAGAATTCTAGGTCAACTGAATGGCAGTTTAACTTGAATCACCAGAATAGAGAGTTATGGCCCCTCAATCAATTCTCAGACTTGAGTGAGTTTACAGTTGGTACAGTGGGTCCCCAAAACCATCCTATAGTGATTTCTTCAGCTCCAGACTGCATAATTAGGATAGATATACTCAGCAACTGGCAGAACTCCCGCACTGAATGCCTGACAAGTGGACTAAGGGGTATTTCGGTTGGAAAAGCCAAATGGAAGACATTAGAACTGCCCTTACCTAGGAAATAGTAAACCAAAAGCAATACTGCATTCCTGGAGGGATTGCAGAGATTATTGCCACCATTAAGGACTTGAAGGATACAGAGTGGTGATTTCCACTACATCCCCATTCAACTCGCCTATTTGGCCTGTGCAAAAAGCAGATGGATCTTGGAGAATGACAGTGGATTATCATAAAATTAACCAGACAGTGACTCCAATTGCAGCTGCTGTTCAAGATGTGGTTTCCTTGCTTGAGTGAGTTAATACATCTCCTGGTACATGGTATGCAGCTATCAATCTAGCCAATGCCTTTTTCTTGATTCCAGTTTCAAAGGAACACCAAAAGTAGTTTGCCTTCAGCTAGCAAGGCCAGAAGTATACCTTTGATGTCTTACCTCAGGGTTATATCAACTCTCCAGCCCTTTGTCATAATTTAGTCCACAGGGACCTTGATCACCTTCCCTTCACAAGATGTCACACTGTTCCATTACATTGATGACATTATGCTGATTGGACCTACTAATTAAGACATGTCAAGCACTCTGGACTTATTGGTAAAATATTCCTGTGCTGGGAGGGGGGAGTGGAAATTAATCTGATAAAAATTTAGGGACCTTCCACCTCAGTGAAATTTCTAGGGGTCCAGTGGTGTTGGGTATGTCAAGATATTCCTTCTAAAGTGAAGGATGTTACTGCATCTTTCCCTTCCCACAACTAAAAAGGAAGCACAACACCTGGTGGACCTCTTTGGATTTTGAAGGTAACATTCCCCGTCATTGGCCTCTGCTACTCCAGCTAATTTATTAAGTGACTCATAAAGCTGCTAGTTTTGTGTGGGGCCCAGAAAAAGAGAAGGCTCTGCAACAGAGTCAGGCTGCTGTGCAAACCACTATGCAACTTTGCCCATATAATCCAGCTGATCCAGTGTTGCTTGAAGTTTCAGTGGCAGATAGAGATACCGTTGGGAGTATTTGGCAGGCCCCTATTGTTGAATCACTATGAAGACCCTTAGTATTTGGGAGCAAAGCCCTGTCATCCTCTGCAGATTACTATTCTTCTTTTGAGAAACAGCTTTTGGTTTGTTACTGGGCCTTAGTAGACACTGAATGAGTAACCACAGGCCAACAAGTCACCATGCAGCCTGAGTTACCCATCATGAACTAGGTATTGTGTGACTCACAGAGCCATAAAGTTGGACATGCCCAGCAGTACTCCATCTTTAAATGGAAGTGGTATATGCAAGATCAGGCCCTAGCAGGACCTGAAGGCACAAGTATGTTGTATGAGGAAGTGGCCCAAATGCCCATTGTCGCCACTCATTTCACATTACCTGCCCTCTCCCAGTCTGCACCTATGACCTCATTGGGAGTTCTAATGATCAGTTGACTGAGGAAGAGAAAACTCGTGCCTGGTTTATGGTTCTTCCTAAAATTGAGACATCACTCAAAAGTGGATGGTAGCAGCACTACTGCCCCTTTCTGGGACCCCCCTGAAGGACAGTGGTGAAGGAAAATCCTCCCAATGGGCAGAACTTCAAGCAGTGCACCTGGTTGTTCACTTTGCTTGGAAGGAGAAATGACCAGATGTGAGATTGTATTTTGATTCATGGGCTGTGGCCAATGGTTTGGCTGGATGGTCAGGGACTTGGAAGCAACATGATTGGAAAATAGGAGACAAGGAGGTATGGGGAAGAGGAATGTGAATAGCCTCTCTGAATAGGCCAACAAAGTGAAGATATTTGTGTCTCATATGAATGTTCACCACTGAGTGACTGTGGCAGAGGAGGGTTCTGACTATCAAGTGGATAGGATGACACATTATATTGAAACCAGTCATCCTCTTTCCCCAGCCACTCCTGTAATTACCCAATGGGTTGATGAACAAAGTGGCCACAGTGGTAGGGATAGAGGTTATGCATGGGTTCAGCAACATGGACTTCCACTCACCAAGGCTGGCTTGGCTACAGCCACTGCTGAGTTCCCAATCTGCCAGCAGCAGAGACCAACACTGAGTTCCCAATATAGCACCATTCCTTGAGATGATCAGCCAGCAACCTAGTGGCAGGTTGATTACGTTGGACCTCTTCCATTATGGAAAGGGCATCATTTTGTTCTTACTGGAGTAGACACTTACTCTGGATATGGATTTGCCTTCCCTGCATGCAAAGCTTCTGCCAAAACTACCATGCATGGACTTACAGAATGCCTTATCTACCATCACAGTATCCCATACAGAATCGCCTCAGATCACGGGACTCACTTCACAACAAATGAAATGTGGCAGTGTGTCCAAGCTCATGAAATTCACTAGTCTTACTGTGTTCCTCATCGTCAGCTGACATGATAGAATGATGGAGTGACCTTCTAAAGACAGAATTACAGTGCCTGATAGCTAGCAATACCTTGCAGGGTTGGGGTAAAGTTCTCCAAAAAAAAAAAAAAAAAAAAAAAAAAACCTGCTGCTGTCAAGTCAATTCCAACTCATAGCAACCCTACAGGACGCAGTAAAACTGCCCCATAGGGTTTTCAAGGGGTAGCTAGTGGATTTGGAGAGCCGGCCTTTTGGTTAGTAGCAGAACACTTAACCATCGTGTTCTCCAGGAGCCTGTATATGCTCTAATCCATAGTCCAATATATGGTGTTATTTTTCCCATAGCCAGGATTTATGATTCCAGGAATCAAGGAGTGGAAATGGGTTCAGCACCACTCACTTTACCCCTATTGACCCACTCACAGAATTTTTGCCTCCTGTCCCCATGACTCTATGCTCTGTGGGTCTGGAGGTGTTAGTTACAAAGGGATGAATGCTCCCACCTGGAGACACATCACTGATTCCATTGAACCAGAAGTTAAGAATGCCACCAGGCCACTTTGGTCTCCTCATGCCTCTAGATCAACAGGCAGGGAAGGGAGTTACTGTATTAGCTAGTGTGATTGACCTGCTTACTAAGGGGAAATCAAATTGATATTACATAATGGAGATAAAGAAGAGTATGTCTGGAATACAGGAGATCCATTGGGTCATCTCATAGGACTACCATCCCCTGTGATTAAAGTCAATGGAAAACTATAGCAATCCTATTCTGACATGACTACTAATGGCCCAGACCCTTCAGGAATGAAGGTTTGTGTCACCCCACCAGGCAAAGAACCATGACCAGCTGAGTTGCTTGCTGAGGTCAAAGGGAATACTGAATGGGTGGTGGAAGGAGGTAACTGTAAATAGTAGTTATTACCACATGACATCTGGCTTGTCATCATCTCACTTCTGGTTCTTTGGACTTGAGCCAATGGCCTGCCATACTGCATGCTGATCTTGGGATTCACTGGCCTCTGCAGCCTGTGAACCAGCGGCCTGCTGTCTGACCTGCCAGTCTTGGGTTTGTCAGCCCCTGCAGCTATGTGAGTCAAGAGGAGCCTGCATCCTGACACCTGACCCTTCATACTTGGGACTTGCCAGCCTTTACAACCACACGAGCCATTTCCTTGAGATAAATCTCTCTCTCTCTCTTTATATATATATGATTCATTGGTTTTGCTTCTCCTGAGAACCCAGTCTAAAATGGATATCAAAACTAGTATTCAGCCACCTTTGCAAGTTCCACATGGTGATTTTTACCTCATGTTGGAAAGTGGCATCTAATGTTTTAGGGCTTCAGACAAAACTAAGATTTCAATATTTCCATCACATTACAAAAACAAACAAAATCCCAAAACAAAATGAAACAAAACAAGGAAAACAATTTTAAAAAAACAACAACAAACAAGAGAAAGAAGATATTGAGAAATACAAAGGACAATCTTAATTCTGAAAATAATCTAATTAAAAAATCAGAATAAATCTTTTTATAAAACATTTGGTTATCATAAAGCATATACAAAAAGACATTGCTTCAGGATGGGGATATAATATGCATTCCCATTTTACTGATAATAGGATATCCAAAGAGACAATCAATAAGTACTATTTAAATGTGTATGTCCTGCCTCCTTAGAGAAATTTTGGAGGAGGTTTTGCATGCTAAAAGTTGAATCCTTAAGGACATTAGGATTTACAATTCTGAAAAAATGGAGAGAAAATCATCATGCCCAATTTCTAGGAATAATGACTAAAAACAGAATCAATTGTGAAGGGCCTATGGTTGGAAGAGGGATGCTTTTTGCATGTGATCCTGAGTGATCCACCTTAGCCTCTGAATTAGTCTCTGTTCAAGAGCACGGAACTTACAAGAGTAAGCTACTTTTGGGGAGCCTCATTGCACTTACTGGTTGGAGACATATCTTTTCTCAACTTCAAGGTCTACTACAGTATTGAACAATGGAATCAATAGCACTGAATGCGGAGACAGAGTAGCCAGTAGCACTGATATGATGAGAGTGTCATCAGCAGCAGTACTGCTCACATTTAGTTAGCCACTAGGTAGTGGCAGAAAATGTAGTCGCCTAACAGAACATCAATGTGGAGTAATAGTAATAACAGCAGGAAAGCTTCAATGGCTACCAAACCAAGGCGGTATCATCTACCCAAGACCCAGAATAAGAAAAGGATTTGAGGGACTTGGGTAGGATTGCCATATAGTTTATTATGTAAAGTGGGACACGTTTTAAGAGTGAAAAGGCATATAAATAATTATGCCAGTATAACTGACATAAACTAAGACTTCCTGGGAAAACTGGGCACATAATAGTTCTGCGCTTGGAGAACAAATAACTTTTCTGGGTTGAGGCTCTGAATCAACAAACCATATAGTAATTATCCAGGTTTTTGGTGGTTCCCAAGGTGAGTGGTCAAGGCATATGCAAGTAACATCACCGTATCTACTTTTAACAGGAGTACATTGGAACCATTAAAGACCATCCCCGATTCTTAGTCCCTCTTGTTCAATTATTTTCCAAGACATCTAACTTTATTTTCAGTCATGGATAATCTATATCTATATGGTCCGTTTTCATATAACTTTAGTATAATTTATAATCTATAACTTGATGTAATGAATTTGGAGAATTTTTCTTATTTTAACTTGCTGTCTTTGAAAAGCCTTTAGCTTCTCAATGATTTCTAGAGAGCTGGTTAAGTTGATTTAGGCAAACATGAGGGGAGAGGCAGGTGACTAGACAGTTGGAAGAATAACAGCAAAGACTAAAAGCTTAATTTTGCTGTGGAGGATTATGAGAAGTTCTTACAGAGTTTGCAGAAGTTCAGCAGCATTTAATTTAATTTAGAAATATTTAGCACCTATTTTGTAACACATTATCTATTCTTGATGAATTTATAATTTGCTTGGGGAGACAAGAAATCTGCACCTGAAATAATTAGTTCACAAAAAAAGGATGAACAAATGTCAAACTATGAGTTTCAGATAATAAATATTAGTTTGGCATAGGCTAGAAGGTGGGGTGGGGGAAATCTTAACCATAATTCCCTGCCCCATACAGACATTTCATCATTTTGTAAACATGGTTACAAGACACTGCGGCAGAGAAGGCTTAACTTTCTCCAAAAATCTGTTCTCTCGGAGGGAGGGGCAAGATGGCGCTCTAGGCAGAAACACCACGCCGTCCCTCCACAGCAAAGATCCGAAAAACTAAGCCTAACAGAGAATCAACAATCCTGAAACCCTAGAACACCAAATGAAGAGATAAAGAACTCAGCCAAACACCAAACGGAGTGAGAATACTAAAAGAGAACGGAGAGCAAGGAGAGACTCAGGCAGACATTCCTTACCAGCTAACGCAGCGCGGATCCACCATCTTGGATTCCTATCGGAGACCAGCAAACGGGAGAGCAGCCTTGCAGAGCATCTGGTCGGAGACAGAACGACCGGTAAACTGCGGTGCGCGCTCTCCCACCACCCACCCCTCTCCACCTCAGCTGGGGATCCCCTGCTTTCCGTGGCCAGGGTCTCTGGGCTGGGGGGTGCTGGTGCTTGGATTCCGCGCGCCTGGGCTGGCGGCTTTCTGGGAGCCGTTTGCTGGCAGCTAGAGAACCTTTCTCTGCCGCCTCCCCCTCCTTTTGCCTGGGTGCCTGGTTCCGAGTGCTGTCTCTGCTCTCTCCTGCGGGGCTGTAGGGCTGCGTGCGGGCGTGTGGCTGTTTCTGGGTCTGGGCTCCCGCGTGGGTGGGATCCCGGGGCCTTTGTTCGTTCGCCCCTCTGCTTTCCGTGGCCGGGGTCCCTGGGCGGGGGGGCGCTGGTGCTTGGGTTCCGCGCGCCCGGGCTGGGGGCTTTCTGGGAGCCGTTTGTGGCACCTAGAGGACCTTTTTCTGCCGCCTCCCCCTCCTTTTGCCTGGGTGCCTGGGTCCGGGTACTGTCTCTGCTCTCTCCTGCGGGGCTGTGGAGCTGCGTGCGGGCGTGTGGCTGTTTCTGGGTCTGGGCTCCCGCGTGGGTGGGATCCCGGGGCCTTTGTTCGTTCACCCCTCTGCTTTCCGTGGCCGGGGTCCCTGGGTGGGGGGGCGCCGGTGCTTGGGTTCCGCGCGCCCGGGCTGGGGGCTTTCTGGGAGCCGTTTGCTGGCACCTAGCGGACCTTTTTCTGCCGCCTCCCCCTCCTTTTACCTGGGTGCCTGGATCCGAGGGCCGTCTCTGCTCTCTCCTGCGGGGCTGTAGGGCTGCGTTCGGGCGTGTGGCTGTTTCCAGGTCTGGGCTCCCGCGCAGGTGGGATCCTGGGGCCTTTGTTCGTTGGCCCCTCTGCTTCCCGTGGCCACGGTCACTTAACCCCGAGACTATCGGCTTCTTGGAATTCGCGCCCCTGAGTGGGGGCTCTCTGGGTCCCATTTGTAGGCACTGACTGCTGGTGTAGCCCCTTTTTTTTTTTTTCTCAATTTTATTTTTCTTCCTTTTTTGATTAGTTTTGTCATATTTTACCTCTTTTTCTCTTTTGTCTTTCTTCATTGCTTAATTTCTTGTCCCTCTATCTCTTCCTTCTCTTTCTGATCCCTGAATACCAGGCGATGTATGCCTCTGTACCTTCTGGCCAGGCTGAGCTGTGAAAATTGAGACCGACTCCCCCAGACCTCATAGCTGCATCGGTGCGATCCCTGGGAACTTTGCAGTTTTTTAACTTTTCTGATTTTCATTTGGTCATTCTTTCCTTTTCTTTCTCTTCCCCCTTCTGGTTTCCTCCATCCCATAGTCTCTCATCTGTACATTCCAACGACAAACACCCCTAGCATTCTTTTATGTTTGTACGCTTTTTGCTCCTCCTCCTCTCTCCTCTCTCCCATATCCAGCTTAGCTTCACACATAACCATCTTCCCGCTGCACCCTACCTACCTGCACCGTGCACTAGACATCACATCACCAAGCGGTGCAGGCACGCCCTATTGGAACCTGCCCAGCACTGACTACCGACCGTCCTGGTGGCTGCGGTGAGTGCCACAAGCAACCCATCCCAGTGGCTCCTCCTCAACTAGATCTGCCCAGCTGTACCACAAGAACGAAAAAAAAAAAAAAAATCTACAATCAATAAACGAGAGAAATATCTACTGAATGCCCCGAAAACAGCAAACAATATCAAAACATTTACAAAAACAAGACAAGATGGCTCCAATAGGCGTCCAAATTAAAACACCAGATAACTCTCCTGTGGAAGAAAATGCACTAGAAGTACCTGATACGGAACTCAAATCACTAATACTCGGAATTTTCCAAGAACTGAGGCAAAAAGCTGACAAACATGAGGAAAAAATAGACAAATTTATGGAAAATACAGACAAAAAATTGGAAGAATTCAGGAAGATGATCCAAGAACAAAATGCCAAAATAAATTCACAACTCGAAATTATACAAAAACAACAATTAGAAATCCAAAAGATAAACAACAAGATTTCAGAAATGGACGGTGTCATAGAAGGGCTGAGAAGTAGATTTGAAACCATGGAAGACAGGATCAGTGGAACTGAAGACAAACACTTGGATACAACTCTGTTTCAGGAAAACTCAGAAAAAAGAACAAAGAAAAATGAAGAGACCCTGAGAGTTATGTGGGACACAATTAAAAGCAAAAACTTACGAGTGATTGGCATACCAGAACAGGGGAAGAAAACAGAAAACACAGAGAGGATCATTGAGGAACTGCTGACAGAAAACTTTCCCAATATCATGAAAGATGAAAAGCTGGTCATCCAAGAAGCTCAACGAACCCCATATAGAATAGACCCCAAAAGAAAATCACCAAGACATATCATATTCACACTCGCTAAAACTAAAGACAAACAAAGAATCCTGAGAGCAGCTCGGGAAAAACAAGAAGTCACATACAGAGGAGAAACAATAAGACTAAGCTCAGATTATTCAGCAGAAACCATGCAGGCAAGAAGGCAATGGGATGACATATATAAAATCTTGAAAGAAAAAAATTGTCAGCCAAGAATAATATATCCTGCAAAACTCTCATTCAGATTTGATGGTGAAATTAGGTCATTTCCAGATAAACAGAAACTAAAGGAATATGCAAAAGTCAAACCAAACTTACAAGAATTATTAAAGGGAGTTCTTCGATCTGAGGACAAACAGCTTAAGCCCTCAGGCAGGACCTAGGACCTAGGATGCAGGTTAACATGAACCAGATACCATTCTAGGAACTGAACTACAGACGACTTTCCAAAAACAAAAGATATACAACAGGGAATCAGAGAAATCAATCAAAGGATGACAACAACATCAAAACAATGAAAGAGGGAACAAATGGCATAGGTATAGAACCTTCTAAAGGAGAAGAAGGCAAGGCGATACCAAGTAACGGTAGACTGCTTCAAAATTATAAAGATAAGGGTAAAATTCATGGTAACCACAAAAAAAGTTAACAAACCAACTCATAAAAATAAAGACGAAAAACATAAAGTCTCAACAAAAACAAAACCTACAAAAACAAAAGAAATGAACACAAAATCCACAAACAAAAGGAACTCAGCACAAGAGAGTAAGAAGAACAAAGAAAACTTCAGCATCACAAAAAAAAGCACTACAAAATGACAGCAACAAACTCACATCTATCAATAATTACACTGAACGTAAATGGACTCAATGCACCCATAAAGCGACGGAGAGTGGCAGAATGGATAAGAAAACAGGATCCATCTATTTGCTGTCTACAAGAGACACATCTTAGAAACAAAGATGTGAATTTATTAAAAATCAAAGGTTGGAAAAAAATATATCAAGCTAACAACTATCAAAAAAGAGCAGGAGTGGCAATTCTAATCTCAGATAAAATAGACTTTAAAACAAAATCTACCATAAAAGACAAAGAAGGACACTATATAATGATTAAGGGGATGATCCATCATGAAGACATAACCATAATAAATATCTATGCACCCAATGACAGGGCTCCAAAATACATAAAAAAAAACTCTAACAGCACTGAAAAGAGAAATTGACAGTTCCACAATAATAGTAGGAGACTTCAACACACCACTCTCAGTAAAGGACAGAACAACTAAAAAGAAACTTAGCAAAGATACAGAAGACCTAAAGGACACAATCAGCCAACTGGACCTCATAGACATATATAGAACACTCCATCCAACCGCTGCAAAGTACACATTCTTTTCCAATGCACATGGAACGTTCTCCAGAATAGACCACATCTTAGGCCACAGAGCAATCCTCAACAAGATCCAAAATGCTGAGATAATTCACAGTATCTTCTCTGACCACAATGCCATCAAGGTAGAAATTAACACTAGAAAGAGCAAGGAAAAAAAATCAAACACATGGAAACTGAATAATAATCTGCTTACACATCAATGGGTAATAGAAGAAATCAGAGATGGAATTAAAAAATTCCTAGAATCAAATGAAAATGAAAACACATCATACCAAAACCTTTGGGACACAGCAAAGGCAGTCCTCAGAGGACAATTTATAGCAATAGATGCACATATCAAAAAAGAAGAAAGGGACAAAATCAAAACATTAACTACAGAACTCAAACAAATAGAAAGAGAACAACAAAAAAAGCCTACAACCACCGGAAGAAAGGAAATAGTAAAGATCAGAGCAGAAATCAATGAAATAGAGAACAGAAAAACAATAGAAAGAATCAACAAAACCAAAAGTTGGTTCTTTGAAAGAATCAACAAAATCGACAAACCACTGGCCAGACTGACAAAAGAAAAACAGCAGAGGGCACAAATAACCCAAATAAGAAATGAAATGGGGGACATTACAACAGACCCAACTGAAATAAAAAGGATTATAACAGAATATTATGAAAAACTATATTCCAACAAATTTGAAAACCTAGAGGAAATGGATAAATTTCTAGAAACATACGGCCTACCCAAACTACAACAAAGTGATATTGAAAATCTGAACAGACCCATAACAAGAGAAGAGATTGAAAAGGTAATAAAAAAACTCCCAACCAAAAAAAGCCCTGGCCCAGATGGCTTCACTGGAGAATTCTACAAAACATTTACAGAAGAGCTCGTACCAGTTCTACTCAAGTTATTTCAGAGCATAGAAGAGGAAGCAACACTTCCAAATTCATTCTATGAAGCCAGCATAACGCTGATACCAAAACCAGGCAAAGACATCACAAAAAAAGAAAATTACAGACCAATATCTCTCATGAATATAGATGCAAAAATTCTCAACAAAATTCTAGCCAATAGAATTCAGTATCATATCAAAAAAATAATACACCACGACCAAGTAGGATTCATACCAGGTATGCAAGGATGGTTTAACATTAGAAAATCCATCAACGTAATCCACCACATAAATAAAAGGAAAGAAAAAAATCACATGATTATCTCAATTGATGCAGAAAAGGCATTTGACAAAGTCCAACACCCATTCCTGATAAAAGCTCTCAATAAAATAGGTATAGAAGGGAAATTTCTCAACATCATAAAGGGCATCTATGCAAAACCAACAGCCAACATCATTCTTAATGGAGAAAGGCTGAAAACATTCCCCCTGAAAACAGGAACAAGACAAGGATGCCCTTTATCACCACTCCTATTTAACATTGTGCTGGAAGTTCTCGCTAGAGCAGTAAGGCAAGAGAAAGAAATAAAGGGCATCCAAATTGGTAATGAAGAAGTTAAACTCTCCCTGTTTGCAGATGATATGATACTATACATAGAAAACCCTAAAGACTCCACGAGAAATTTACTGGAACTAATAGAAAGATTCAGCAGAGTAGCAGGATACAAGATAAACATTCAAAAATCAGTTGGATTCCTATACACCAGTAAAGAGAACGATGAAAAGGAGATCAGGAAATCAATACCATTTTCAATAGCCCCTAAAAAGATAAAATACTTAGGAATAAATCTGACCAGGAATATAAAAGACCTATACAAAGAAAATTACAAAACACTGCTGCATGAAACCCAAAGGGATCTACATAAATGGAAAAACATACCATGCTCATGGATAGGCAGACTCAACATTGTGAAAATGGCAATTCTACCTAAAGCAATTTACAAATACAATGCAATTCCGATACAAATACCAACAACATTCTTCAAAGAGATGGAAAAACTAATTATTAACTTTATATGGAAAGGGAAGAAACCCCGAATAAGTAAAGCACTACTGAAGAAGAAGAATAAAGTTGGAGGACTCACACTACCTGACTTGAGAACCTACTATACAGCTACAGTACTCAAAACAGCCTGGTACTGGTACAACAACAGAGACATTGACCAATGGAACAGAATTGAGAACTCAGATGTAAATCCATCCACCTACGGTCACCTGATTTTTTGACAAGGGCCCAAAATACATCAAATGGGGAAAAGACAGTCTTTTTAACAAATGGTGCTGGCAAAACTGGATATCCATTTGTAGAAAAATGAAACAGGACCCATACCTCACACCATATACAAAAACTACTTCCAAATGGATCAAAGACCTGAATATAAAGCCTCAAACTATAAAATTCATAGAAGAAAAAATAGGACCAACACTTCAGACCTTAATACATGGCATTAACAGGATACAAACCATAAACATCAACACAAAAAACCCAACAGATAAACTAGATAATTGGGATCCTCTAAAAATCAAACATCTATGCTCTTCAAAAGATTTCACCAAAAGAGTTAAAAGAGAACCTACAGACTGGGAAAAAATTTTTGGACAGTACAAGTCAGACAAAGGTCTAATCTCCATAATCTACAAGAAAATCCAACACCTCTACAACAAAAAGACAACCAATCCTATCAAAAAATGGGCAAAGGAAATGAACAGACACTTCACCAAGGAAGACATTCAAATGGCCAACAGACACATGAGGAAATGCTCGCGATCACTAGCCATTAGAGAAATGCAAATTAAAACCACAATGAGATACCATCTCACCCCGGCATTACTGGCACGAATCAAAAACACTGGAAATAACAAATGTTGGAGGGGCTGCGGGGAGACGGGAACTCTTATACACTGCTGGTGGGAATGCAAAATGATACAGCCATTTTGGAAAATGATATGGCGTTTCCTCAGAAAGCTAGAAATAGACGTACCATTCGACCCAGCAATCCCACTCCTAGGAATATATCCTAGAGAAATAAGAGTCATCACTCGAATAGACATATGCACACCTATGTTCATGGCAGCATTATTCACAATAGCAAAACGATGGAAACAACCTCGATGTCCATCAACAGACGAATGGATACACAAACTATGGTACATACACACAATGGAGTACTATGCAACGAGAAAGAACAATGAATCGGTGAACCATCTCATAACATGGATGAAACTGGAGGACATCATGCTGAGTGAAATAAGTCAATCACAAAAGGACAAATATTGTATGAGACCTCTATTGTAAAAACCCATGAAAAAATTCACATGCAAAATGTAACAATCCTTGTTGGTTACCAGGGATGGGAGGGGGGGGGAATACTAAATAGGTAATAGGTAAGTGGTAACTTGGGTGAGAGATGAGATAGTACATAGTACAGGGGAAACTAACACAACCTGCACAAGGAAAGGTCATGGAGGCCCTATAGACACATCCAAACCCCCCGAGGGACTGAGTTGTTGGACGGAGGGCTCTGGGGACCATGATCTCGGGGGACATCTAGCTCAATTGGCATGACACTACTTATAAAGATAATGCTCTACATTCTACCTTGGTGAGTAGTGTCTGGGGTCTTAAAAGCCTATGAGCGGCCATCTAAGATACTCCACTGATCTCATCCCTTCGGGAACAAGGGAGAACGAAGAGAACAGGATACAAGGAAAAGATTAGTCCGAAGGACTAATGGTCCACAGCTACCAAGGCCTCCACGGGACTGAGCCCAGTACAGCTGGATGGTGCCCGGCTACCACCAATGACTCCTCTGACCAGGATCACAACAGAGGGTTCTGGGCAGAGCTGGAGTAGGATGTAGAGTATAATTTTAACTTGAAAAAAAAAAAAAAAAAAAAGAAGACCAGATATACTGGCCTAAAGAATACTAGAGAAACCTCGAGAGTGTGGCCCCCAGACACCCTTTCAGCTCAGAGGGGAAGTTACCTTCAAGGTTCGATGTTAAGCCTGGGAATGGACACCCCAGTAAAACTAAATGGGACTAACGATGTACAGGAGTCCGGTGACAAGGGCCAGAAGGCAGAGGGAGAGTAGGAAACTGATGATAAGGAACACAAATTGAATAAGGACACTGTCGATGTATTGTGAGATTGTTGACCACTGCTATAGGGCAACATTTGTAGTACCTATTAAATGGGAGGCTGTTTTGTCCTGTAAGCCTTCATCTTGGGCGAGAATGGCAGCACAATTGGAAGAGCATAGTCAATATCACTTAAATGTGTAAGTAAAAAGTTTTGAAATGGTGTTTAAATAAAATAAAAATAAATAAATAAATAAATAAATAAATAAACAAATGAGACTAAAGAGGTACAATAGTCCACTGACAAGGTCCAGAAGACAGAAGGGGACAAGGAAGCCCCCTGGTGATAGGGAACACAAGGTGGAGTAAGGATATTCTTGATGTGCTGTGAGATTGTTAACCATTGTCATAGGGCAACATGTGTAGTAACTGTTAAATGAAAAACTATTTTTTCTGTAAGCCTTCATCTTAAGTGAGAATAACAGCACAGTTGGAAGAGCGTAGTCAATGTCACTGAACTGTGAATGTAGAAATTTTTGAAACGGTGTATCTTTGGCCATCTGTAATTTTCATCAAAAAAAAAGGTTGAGAATTTAGAGGCTTAATACGTTGTGGGGTTGTTAACCAATGTCAAAAAACAACATGTGTACTACTATTTCATGAGAAACTATTTGCTCTGTAAGCTTTCACCTGAAGTACAATAAAATATATATTAAAAAAAAAAAAATCTGTTCTCTCTCATTTCCATAGTATGAAGTTATCCACTGAAGATAGCTGCTCAGCCGATGATAACATTTCCCCTTGCATTGAGTTGTGACCACCGGATTAGTTTTCACCAATGGTATGAGGGCAGAAGTGATGTATGTCATTTTGGGAATAGTTTATCTTCACGAAGCTGGTGTGCTTTCATTGCACTTAATTCCTCCATCTGCCCGCTGGATGCAAAGTATTCCAAGGCCTTAGACAGGAAGCTAGGTCCCTCAATCACCACGTGGAAGAAAGCTAAATGCTGACCAGGAAAAACTTCATTTGACTGAAGCATCAATGAAAAATAAACTCTTTTGTTAAGTCTTTGGAACTCACAGGGTTTCATTGTTACAGCAATTAGAATTACCCTAAATAATGTGAGCACTAAGTTTTACAGGAGTCCTCACAAACAAGCCATCTCATAGTTCCCTGAGATTTAATTGCTTACTGATTCGTACTCTTCATTATTCAATATAATTAGGAAATACATTAGTTTCCCCTGTGTTTTCCTAATATTAAGTTAAACTAAAAGAAGACAAAAAATGCTAATTTCACACCTAACCCTTCAGTCTCCTTACTTATTTTAAAGTAATTTGAACCTGTCTAATTTCAGCATTTGACCTCTTTACTCAGGCTTGCAGGATGAAACAGTGAGGCACGCTAAAGAACACTCCAAGAGTCTGGAGGCTACATATATTCTCAATAATTTGGAAGGGTAGTTCTTTTTCTGTTGTTGTTAGGTGCTGTTGAGTCGGGTCCAACTCATAGCGACCCCATGTAAAACAGAACGGAACACTGCCCAGTCCTGTACTATCCTCACAATTGTTATTTTTGAGCCCACTGTTGGAGCCACTATGTCAATCCATCTCCTCAAGGGTCTTCCTCTGTTTCCCTGACTCTCTACTATTCTTCTTCTGCCTTTTTTATTCGTTGTCCAGGTTTCGCATGCATATGAGGTGATTTATAACACCATGGCTTGGGTTAGGTGCACCTTGGTCTTTGAAGTGACATCTTTGCTTTTAACACTTTAAAGGGGTCTTTTGCAGCAGATTTTGCCCAATGCAATGCATCTTCTGATTTCTTGACTGCTTCTTCCAAGAGTGTTGATTGTGGATCCAAGTAAAATGAAATCCTTGACAACTTCAATCTTTTCTCTGTTTATCATGATGATGCTTATTGGTCCAGTTTGAGGTATTTTGTTTTTTTATGTTAAAGTGTAATCCATACTGAATGCTGTAGTCTTTGATCTTCATCAGTAAGTGCTTCAAGTTCTCTTCACTTTCAGCAAGCAAGGTTGCATCATCTGCATATCTCAGGTTGTTAATGAGTCTTCCTGCAATCTTGACGCTGTGTTCTTATTCATATACTCCAGCTTCCTGGATTGTCTATGCAGCACACAGATTGAATAAATATGGCGGAAGAATACAACCTTGACCTACACCTTTCCTGACTTTAAACCACACAGTATTCCCTTGTTCTGTTTGAACAACTGCCTCTTGACCTATGTACAGGTTCCTCATGAGCACAATTAAGTGTTCTGGAATTCCCATTCTTTGTAATGTTATCCATAATTTGCTCTGATATACAGTCAAATGCCTTTGCATAGTTAATAAAACACAGGTAAACATCTTTCTGGTATTCTCTGCTTTCAGCCAAGCTGCATCTGATATTAGCAATGATATCCTTTGTTCCATGTCCTCTTCTGAATTCTGTTTCAATTCCTGGCAGTTCCCTGTAGATGTACTGCTGCAACTGCTTTTGAATGATCTTCAGCAAAATTTTACTTGTGTATGATATTAATGATATTGTTTGATTATTTCCACATTCTGTTGGATCACCTTTCTTTGGAACAGGCATAAATATGGATCTCTTCCAGTTGGTTGGCCATGTAGTAGTCTTCCTAATTTCTTGGCATAGGCAAGCGAGCACTTCCAGTGCTGCATTCGTTTGTTGAAACATCTCAGTTGGTATTCTGTCAATTCCTGGAGCCTTGTTTTTTTTGCCAGAAGGTTGGCAGTTTCAATCTACCAGCTGTTCCTTGGAAACTGTACTGCGCAGTTCTTCTCTGTCCTATAGGGTTGCTATAAGTCAGAATCGACCTCACGGCAATGGGTTCATTTTATTTATTTATTTGTTTTTCACCAACGCCTTCAGTGAGCTTGGACTTCTTCCTTCAGTACCATCAGTTTTTGATCATATGCTACCTCCTGAAGAGATTGAATGTCAACCAATTCTTTTTGGTACAGCGACTCTGTGTACTCATTCCATCTTCTTTTGTTGCTTCCTGTGTCATTTAATATTTTCCCTGTAGAATCCTTCAATATTACAACTCAAGGCTTGAATTTTCTCTTCAGTTCTTTCAGCCTGAGAAATGCTGAGCATGTTCTTCCCTTCTGGTTTTCTTACTCTAGGTCTTTGCACATTTTATTATAATAATTTACTTTGTCTTCTAGAGCTGCCCTTTGAAATCTTCTGTTCAGCTCTTTTATATGATCTTTTCTTCCTTTTGCTTTAGCTACTGTATGTTCAAGAGCAAGTTTCTGAGTCTCTTCTGATATCCATTTTGGTCTTTTCTTTCTTTCATGTTTTTTTAATGACTTTTTGCTTTCTTCATGTATGATGTCCTTGATGTCATCCCACAACTCGTCTGGGCTTTGGTCGTTAGTGTTTAATGAGTCAAGTCTATTTTTGAGATGGTCTCTAAATTCAAGTAGAATATACTCAGAGTTGTACTTTGTCTCTCGTGGACTTGTTATTATTTTCTTCAGCTTCAGCTTCAACTTATATAAGAGCAATTGATGGTCTCTCCCACAGTTGACCCCTGGCCTTGTTCTGACTGATGTTATTGAGCTTTTCCATGATTGCTTTTCACAAATATAGTCAATTTGATACCTGTGCATTCCATCTGGTGAGGTGCGTGTGTATACTCACCATTTATATTGGTGAAAAAAGGTATTTACAATGAATAAGTTGTTGGTCTTGGAAAATTCTGTCATGCAATCTCTGGTGTTGTTTCTTTCACGCCGTATTTTCCAACTACTGTTCCTTCTTCTTCGTTTCTAACTTTTGCATTCCAATCACCAGTAATTATTAATGCATCTTGATTGCATATTTGAGCAATATCAGACTGTAGAAGTAGGTAAAAATCTTCAATTTCCTCATCTTTGGCATTAGTGGTTGGTGCATAAATTTGAATAATAACCATATTAAGTGGTCTTCCTTATAGGCTATGGATATTATCACTGATAATGTTTTACTTCAGGATAGATCTTCAAATGTTCTCCTTAACGATGAATGAGTTTTATTTCGGGATAGATCTTGAAACGTCCTTTTAGATGATGAATGCAATGCCATTCCTCTTCAATTTGTCATTCCCCGCATAGTATACCATATGATTGTCTGATTCAAAACAGTCAATACCAGTGCATTTCAGCTCACTAATGCCTAGGATATAAATAGTTTATAATATAAATTATATTGAGGTACATCTGTTGATATTCATCATATATTAGTAAATGAAGAAAAACAGGTTACAGCACAACATGCTTAGCATAAACCTGTTCCTCCATTTTTTTTCCTGTCTCTCCACTCAAGGTCCTTGAATATGAATCTTGAAAATGGACCTTGTGGGAAGTCACTTTCACACTTACTTTTTTTTTTTTATATGTCCCTTATCCTTCAGAATGTCACCTCCTCTCGGAAGCCTTCTCTTACAACCCCCTGTCTATATTAGGTACACCCTATCATTCCCCATCACAACATCCCATTTATATGTCTCGTAACACTAATTACAATCTGTAATTATTTTTTCTTAGCCTGTTTCTTCCACTTGAAGGCAAATTTGATGAACGTACACTTGTCTTGTTCATAGCACAACTAGCAGAGCAACTAGCACAGTGCCTGGTGTATAATACGAGTTCAATACAAATTTAAGAAGAGAAAAATAGGAAGAAAGAAAGGAAGAAAGAGATGAAGGACGGAGGGAAGCAGAGAGGGAGCAAGAGAAAAAGCTTTAGGTAAAAAAAGTCTAGAAGAATTCACACCAAAATGCTGACAATGGTTAGTTCTGAAAGGTGGGATGTTAGATAAGTTTTATTTTTTTCACCTGACTTTTCTGCATTTTCTGATTTTTTTTTTTTTTATTGGGGCGATGAGTTCACATTAAGCAGAAAACAAAGAAACAAACCACAAATTGGCCTTTTTTTTTTTTTATTGTACTTCAGGTGAAGGCTTACAGAACAAATAGTTCCTTATGAAACAGAAGTACACATGTTATTTTATGACATTGGTTAACAACCCCACAACATATCAACCCTCTAACTTCTCAACCTCTTTTTTTTTTTTTGGTGAAAATACACATAGCTAAAGATACACCATTTCAAAAATTTCTACATGCACAGTTCAGTGACATTGACTACGCTCTTCAAATTGCGCTGTTATTCTCACTTAAGATGAAGGCTTACAGAACAAAATAGTTTCTCATTTAACAGTTACTACAAATGTTGCCCTATGACAATGGTTAACAATCTCACAACACATCAACAATATCCTTACTCAACCTTGGGTTCCCTATCACCAGCTTCTTTGTCCCCTTCTGCTAAATTGGCCTTATTTTCACAAGAGGAAAGGCTATGAAAAATGAGGGCTCAATTAAGATGATGACAATAGGAATGTAAAGTAAATGGTGAATGTTAGAGGCACTTTAGAGTTAGAATGAACAGAATTTGGCAGCTAAGTGTAAGAAGAACATGAAAGGAGGAAGAAGTCAAAGATGATGGTCATTCTCTAAAAGCTATAATAGAGCTGGAGAGTTCTTCACAGTTTCTTCCCCTCCTAATATGATACTCCTCTTCATCCTTGTTTTCATTTCATTATGGAGTGAAAGATATATTTTCTGTAGAAACATATTTTTGCTGTCAATGTTGAAATATATGGGACTGGTATCAGGGAGATGAGATAGGGGGCTGTTGCTATAATCTACATGACGGACATTGATGCTCCTGTCTAGAGTAGTAGCCATGGGGATAAGATGAGAAGGATTTGGGAGAATTGTGGAGAATATACTTCTCATGTTTTAGTGGTGTGTTTGTGTGTGTGTGTGTATGCACTGAATGGAGGTTGTAAGTAGGAAGAGGAAGACATTTTTGATCACTGCCTAGTTCTTGCTTAGGTCACTGGGTAGATGGTGGTGTTGTGTCCTGAGAGGGGTGGTTATAAGCTTAGAAGCAGAAATTTGTCTTATTTGTTTGGTTTGGGGGAGGAGCCAGTATTACTCAGTTTGTAATATGATGGGTTGGAGGCAATGATGTCAGGCTTCTAGACTGAACAGGGGATACTACTGACTTGGGATGTGGAACACAGAAGGAACATAATATTTGGCAATTTTTGTGCCCTTTGGGACTTCCAGGCATAAATGTTTACTACTTATTTAGATCTGTTCATTTCCAACTCAAGGAAAATTTTGAAGTGGAAATGTTGATACTGGGGTTATCAGGGAATAGGTGTTAAATGAAACATAAATATTCAGAAGCCACAACATTTAGTGGGACCTTTATTCAAAGGCCTCAAATCTATCCCTCTCCACTTAATAATTTTAGGTTCTTGCAGTTGTAATTACTTGTGTTGAAAATACCCAAGTGCTGTGGTTGAGCCTGCTATGGACTACCTCCTGTGTTCCTGTTGGAATAATTTTTGTGATTCCTAAGATTTGTTTCTCTACTCTTTTTCCTGTTTTGATAATTTTCTCTAGTTCTAGGCAATTGGAAGAAAAGCCAGAGTAATGTTGGAAGATTATATTTCAATATTTTTTGAGTTCTAAAGTCATTCTGCAAAACTGAAATAAAATAACTAAGTCATTAGTGTAACTTAGAAAACAGTTCCTGACCCACATTCATACGAGCATAATGAACAATTTACACATAGTAAGAAAGATTGCTTTTACTTTTTTTTATTGTACTTCAGGTGAGGGCTTACAGAACAAATAGTTTCTCATGAAACATTAGTACACATATTGTTTTATGAAATTGGTTAACAACCCCACAACATGTAAACCCTCTAACTTCTCGACATTTTTTTTTTTTTTGGTGAAAATATACATAGCCAAAGATACACCATTTCAAAATTTTCTACATGCACAGTTCAGTGACATCGACTATGCTCTTCCAGTTGTGCTGCTATTCTCACTTTAGATGAAGGCGTACAGAACAAAATAGTTTCTCCTTTAACAGTTTGTACACATGGTGCCCTATGACAATGGTCAATAACCTCACAACACATCAACACTATCCTTACTCAACCATGGGTTCCCTATGACCAACTTTCATGTCCCCTTCTGCCTTCTGGCACTTGTCCCTGGACTGCTGTGCCTCATTAGCCCCATTTGGTTTTACGGGACTGTCCACTCCCAGGCTGAACAGTGAACCTTGGAGATAACTTAACCACTGAGCTACAAGGGTGTCTGGGGGGCATACGCTCGGGGTTTCTCCAGTCTTCTTTAGGCCAGTAAATCTGGTCTTTTTTTTGTGAGTTAGAATTATGCTCTACATCCTTCTACAGCTCTGTCCAGAACCCTCTGTTGTAATCCTGGTCAGAGCAGTCAGAGGTGGTAGCCGGGCACCTTCTAGCTGTACTGGACTCAGTCTGGTGAAGGCCTTGATAGCTGTGGTCCATTAGTCCTTTGGACTAATATTTTCCTTGTATCCTGTTCTCTTCATTCCCCCTTGCTCCCGAAGGGATGAGACCAGTGGAGTATCTTAGATGGCTGCTTGCAGGCTTTTAAGACCCAAGACGTTACTCACCAAAGTAGAATGTAGAACATTGTCTTTATAATCTGAGTTATGCCAACTGAGCTAGATGTTACCCCAGACCGTGGTCCCCACAGCCCTCTGCCCAGCAATTCAGTCCCTCAGGGAGTTTGGAAGTGTCTATGGAGCTTCCATGACCTTTCCTTGTACAAGTTGTGCTGGTTTCCCCTGTATTGTGTACTGTCTCACCCATCACCCAAGATACCCTTATCTATTGCCTATATAGTATTTCCCCCCCACCCCTCCCATCCCTGGTAACCAACAAGGATTGTTACATTTTGTGTGTGAACTTTTTCATGGGTTTTTACAGTAGCGGTCTCATACAGTATTTGTCCTTTAGTTATTGACTTATTTCACACAGCATAATGTCCTCCAGTTTCATCCGTGTTATGAGATGCTTCCAAGATTCATCATTGTTCTTTCTATTGCATAGTACTCCATTGTGTGTATCTACCATAGTTTGTTTATCCATTCATCTGTTGATGGGCATCGTTTTGCTATTGTGAACAATGCTTCCATGAACATAGGTGTGCATATGTCTATTCGAGTGACGACTCTTATTTCTCCAGGATATATTCCTAGGAGTGGGATTGCTTGATCAAATGGTATGTCTATTTCTAGCTTTCTAAGGAAGCGCCATATCATTTTCCAAAATGGTTGTATCATTTTGCATTCCCACTAGCAGTGCATAAGAGTTCTGATCTCCCCGCAGCCCCTCCAACATTTATTTCCAGTGTTTTTCATTCATGCCGGTAATGCCGGAGTGAGATGGTATCTCATTGTGGTTTTAATTTGCATTTCTCTAATGGCTAGTGATCATGAGCATTTCCTCATGTGTCTGTTGGCCATTTGAATGTCTTCTTTGGTGTAGTGTCTGTTCATTTCCTTTGCCCATTTTTTAATAGGATTATTTGTCTTTTTGTTGTAGAGGTGTTGGATTTTCTTGTAGATTATGGAGATTAGACCTTTGTCTAACTTGTAATGTCCAAAAATTTTTTCCCCATCTATACGTTCTTTTTTTACTCTTTTGGTGAAGTCTTTTGAAGAACATAGGTGTTTGATTTTTAGAATATCCCAGTTATCTAGCTTATCTTTTGGGGTTTGTGCATTGATGGTTATGGTTTGTATCCTGTTAATGCTGTGTATTAAGGCCTGTAGTGTTGGTCCTATTTTTTCTTCTATGAACTTTATAGTTTTAAGCTTTATATTCAGGTCTTTGATCCATTTTGAAGTAGTTTTTGTATACGGTGTGAGGTATGGGTCCTGTTTCATTTTTTTTGCAGATAAATATCCAGTTTTGCCATAACTATTTATTAAAAAGAATGTCTTTTCCCATTTGATGGAATTTGGGCCCTTGTCGAAGATCAGGTGACTGTAGGTGGATGGATTTCCATCTGGGTTCTCAATTCTGTTCCATTGGTCAAGGTATCTGTCGTTGTACCAGTACCAGGCTGTTTTGAGTACCGTAGCTGTATAGTAGTTTCTGAAGTCAGGTAGTGTGAGTCCTCCAACTTTATTCTTCTTCTTCAGTAGTGCTTTACTTATTCGGGGCTTCTTCCCTTTCCATATAAAGTTAATGATTAGTTTTTCCATCTCTTTGAAGAATGTTGTTGGTATTTGGAATAGGATTGCATTGTATTTGCAAATTGCTTTGTGTAGAATTGTCATTTTCACAATGTTGAGTCTACCTATCCATGAGCATGGTATGTTTTCCCATTTATGTAGATCCCTTTGGGTTTCATGCAGTAGTGTTTTGTAGTTTTCTTTGTATAGGTCTTTTACATTCCTGGTTAGATTTGTTCCTAAGTATTTTATGTTTTTTAGGGGCTATTATAAATGGTATTGTTTTCCTGATTCCCTTTTCATTGTTCTCCTTATTGGTGTATAGGGATCCAACCCATTTTTTGTATGTTTATCTTGTATCCTGCTACTCTGCTGAATCTTTCTATTAGTTCCAGTAAATTTCTTGTGGAGACTTTAGTGTTTTCTATTTATAGTATCATATAATCTGCAAACAGGGACAGTTTAAATTCTTTATTACCAATTTGGATGCCCTTTATTTCCTTTTCTTGCCTTATTGCTCTAGATAGAACTTCCAGAACAATGTTAAATAAGAGTGGTGATAAAGGGCATCCTTGTCTTGTTCCTGTTTTCAAGGGGAATTTTTTCAGCCTCTCTCCATTAAGAATGATGTTGGCCGTTGGTTTTGCATAGATGCCCTTTATTATGTTGAGAAATTTCCCTTCTATACCTGTTTTATTGAGAGTTTTTATCAGGAATAGGTGTTGGACTTTGTCAAATGCCTTTTCTGTGTCAATTGAAATGATCATGTGATTCTTTTCTTTCCTTTTATTTATGTGGTGGATTACACTGATTGATTTCCTAATGTTGAACCATCTATGCATACCTGGTATGAATCCTACTTGGTCGTGGTGTATTATTTTTTTGATATGATGCTGAATTGTATTGGCGAGAATTTTATTCAGAATTTTTTCATCTATATTTATGAGAGATAATGGTCTGTAGTTTTCTTTTTTGGGATGTCTTTGTCTGGTTTTGGTATCAGCATTATGCTGGCTTCATAGAATGAATTTGTAAGTGTTGCTTCCTTTTCTATGCTCTGAAATAGCTTGAGTAGTACTGGTACAAACTCTTCTCTAAATGTTTTGTAGAATTCTCCTGTGAAGACTTCTGGGCCAAGGCTTTTTTTGGTTGGGAGTTTTTTTATTACCTTTTCAATCTCTTCTCTTGTTATGGGTCTGTTCATATTTTCAACATCACTTTGTTGTAGTTTGGGTAGGTAGTGTGTTTCTAGAAATTTATCCATTTCCTCTAGGTTTTCAAATTTTTTGGAGTATAGTTTTTCATAATATTCTGTTATAATCCTTTTTATTTCAGTTAGTTCTGTTGTAATGTCCCACATTTAAGTTGGGTTATTTACATCCTCTCCTGTTTTTGTTTTTTCAGTCTGGCAAGTGGTTTGTCAATTTTGTTGATTCTTTCAAAGAACCAACTTTTGTTTTGTTGATTCTTTTTATTGTTTTTCTGTTTTCTATTTCATTTATTTCTGCTCTGATATTTACTATTTCCTTTCTTTTGGTGGCTGTGGGCTCTTTTTGCTGTTCTCTTTCTATTTTTTTGAGTTCTCTGGTTAATGTTTTGATTTTATCCCTTTATTTCTTTTTGATGTGTGCATTTATTGCGATAAATTGTCCTCTAAGGACTGCCTTTGCTGTGTCCCAAAGATTTTGGTATGATGTGTTTTCATTTTCATTTGATCCTAGGAATTTTTTGAGTCCATCTCTGATTTCTTCTATTACCCACTGATGTGTAAGCAGGGTATTATTCAGTTTCCATGTCATGGGTTTTTTTCCTTGCTCTTTCTGTTGTTAATTTCTACCTTGATGGCATTGTGGCCAGAGAAGATACTTTGAATTATCTCAGTTTTTTGAATCTTGTTGATGATTGCTCTGTGGTCTAAGACGTCATCTATTATGGAGAACATTCTATGTGCATTTGAAAAGAATGTGTACTTTTCAGCAGTTGGATGGAGTATTCTATATATGTCTATGAGGTCAAGTTGGCTGATTACGCCCTTTAGGTCTTCTGTAGCTTTGCTGAGTTTCCTCTTAGTTGTTCTGTTCTTTACTGAGAGTGGTGTGTTGAAGTCTCCTCCTATTATTGTGGAACTGTCAATTTCTCTTTTCAGTGTTGTTAGAGTTTGTTTTATGTATTTTGGGTCCCAGTCATAGGATGCGTAGATATTTATTATGGTTTTGTCTTCATGATGGATCGTCCCCTTAATCATTGTATAGTGTCCTTCTTTGTCTTTTATGGTGGACTTTGTTTTAGAGTCTATTTTGTCTGATATTAGTATTGCCACTCCTCCTCTTTTTTGGTAGTTGTTAGCTTGATATAGTTTTTTCCAACCTTTGACTTCTAATATATTCACAACTTTGTTTCTATGGTGTGTCTCTTGTAGACAGCATATTGATGGATCCAGTTTTCTTATCCATTCTGTCGCTCTCTGTCTCTTTATGGGTGCATTGAGTCCATTTAAATTCAGTGTAACTATTGATAGATGTGTGTCTGTTGCTGTCATTTTGTAGTGATTTTTTTTTGTGGTGCTGACTTTTTCTTTGTTGTGCTTACTCTCCTGTGCTGAGTTACTTTTGTTTGTGGATTTGTTTCCATTTCTTTTGTTTTTGTAGGTTTTGTTTTTGCTGAGACTTTATGTTTTTCCTTTTTATTTTTAAGAGTTTGTTTGTTAACTTTCTTTGTGGTTACCATGAATTTTACCCTTATCTTTCTAAGTCTGAAGCAGAATACCATTGGTATCGCCTTGCCTTCCTCACCATTAGAAGGTTCTATATTTATGCCGTTTATTACCTCTTTTATTGTTTTGATGTTGCTGTCATTTACTGATTAACTGCTCTGATTCCCTGTTGTATTTCTTTTTGTTTTGGATGTCCTTGAGAGTTCATTTGGTAGATTGGTATCTGACTGGTACGATCCTGCGTCCTAGATTCTGCCTGTGAGCTGAAGTTGTTTGTTCTCTGATCAAAGAACTCCCTTTAATAATTCTTGTAATTTTTGTTTGGCTTTTACATAGTCCCTTAATTTCTGTTTATCTGGAAATGACCTAATCTCACCATCATATTTGAATGAGATTTTTTCAGGATATATTATTCTTGGCTGGCAGTTTTTTTCATTCAAAATTTTATATATGTCGTCTCATTGCCTTCTTGCCTGCATGGTTTCTGCCGAATAATCTGAGCTTAGTCTTATTATTTCTCCTCTGTATGTGACTTTTTGTTTTTCACGAGCTGTTCTCAGGATTCTTTGTTTGTCTTTGGTTTTGGCGAGTGTGATTATGATATGCTTTGTTGATTTTTTTTGAGGTCTCTCTTATATGGGGTTTGTTGAGTTGCTTGGATGGTCAGCTTTTCATCTTTCATGATATTGGGGAAGTTTTCTGTCAGCCATTCATTAATGATCCTCTCTGTGTTTTCTGTTTTCTCCCCCTGTCCTGGAACCCAATCACTTGCAAATTTTTGCTTTTGATTGTATCCCACATAACTCTCTGTGTGTCTTCATTTTTCTTTGTTCTTTTTTCTGAGTTTTCCTGAAACAGAGTTGTTTCCAAGTGTTTGTCTTCAATTCCACTGATCCTGTCTTCCACCGTTTCAAATCTGCTTCTCATCCCTTCTATGACACTGTCCATTTCTGAAATCTTGTTGTTTATGTTTTTGATTTCTAATTGTTGTTTTTGTATAATTTCTAGTTGTGAATTTATTTTGGCATTTTGTTCCTGCATTATTTTACTGAACACTTCTAATTTTTTGTCTGTATTTTCCATGAATTTTTTGATTTTTCCTCATTTTTGTCTGCTTTTTGCTTCAGCTCTTGGAGAATTCTGAGTATCAGAGATTTGAATTCCCAATTAGGTAGTTCTAGTGCCTTTTCTTCTACTGGAAAGTCATCTGGTGTTTTATTTTGGATGCCTACTAGAACAACCCTGCCATGTTTTTGTAAATATTTTTATATTGTCTGCTGTCTTCTGGGTATTCCGTAGTTATTTTTCTCGTTTATGGATTGTAGATTTGTTTGTTTCGTCCCTTTTTAAAAAAATTTGGCTATGCCAGTGCAAGTGGGCTGTGTGTTCTTTGTTCTTTGCTCGTCTATGGGCACAATCCTTTTCGCCTCCTTCTCCAAGTGGCAGGGTCAGTCACTCAGATATGGTACAGCAGGGCAGGTCTAGCAGAAGAGTAGTTACTGGGATGGGTTGTTTGTAGCACTTACTACAGCCAAAAGGCTGGGTCGGTAATCAGTTCAGGGCAGGTTCCAGTAGGCCGTGTCTGTGCTGCTTGGTGGTGTGATGTTAAGCTCACAGCGCAGGTAGGCAGGATGTATCTGGGAGATTTTTATGTGTGGAGCTACGATGGACATGTGAGAGAGGAGAGTGGAACAGGAGCCAAAAACATACAAACAAATGAAAAATAATGCTAGGGGAGCTTGCTGTTGGAGTAGAGAGATGAGAGACATGAAATGGAGTAAAAATAAAAGGGGGAAGGCAAAGGAAAAAAAAGAAAAGAAAAGAAAAGAATGAATAAATAAAAATAAGAAAGGGAAGAGAACAGCAAAGTTCCCAGGGATTCCCACCGGTGTGGCTATGAGGTCTGGGGAAGTTGTTGCCTGGTGTTGCAGTACAGCATGGCTAGAAGGCATAGAGGTATACAAAGCCAGGTTTTCAGGGAATAGAAAGAGAAGGAAGATATAGAGAGACGAGAAGCTAAGTAATGAAGAAAGAAAAAAAAAAGAAAAGAAAACAAAACAAATTAAAGTAAAAGAACAAGAAAAGCCCCCCGAAAAACAGAAAAAAAAATCAACGAAAAAATTAATGCCCTCAGGGATCCCTCTGCATATCTGTGCAAGCTGAGGTGGTAGGTTTCAAGCCACGCATCACTGCCTGGCCAGAAGGGGCTCCCAACTCAAGGAAAGGAAAAGAAAACAAACAAACAATTCAAAACAAACAAAAGAACAAAAGCCCCGGGATCCCACCAGTGTGGCAGCCCAGATCGGGAAGCAGCTCCACACTCGAAAGGAGCTCTGCAGCCCCTCAGGAAGAAGCAAAGATGGTGCATGAAGCCAGGTATTTGAGCAAAAGGAGGGGGAGGTGGTGAGAGGTAAGGAAGAAATCAAAAGAAGCAGAAAAAAAGCAACACCAGCAGCCAACAAATGGCACTCAGAGAGCCAGCTAGTGCAGGCTGGTGGAATCCAAGCAGCCAGTGCTACCTGGACAAGAGACTGTGTCCGCAGTAAGCAGAGGAAGCCGAGTGTGGGTGAAGAAGGGTAGGGGGTGGAAAAGCATATATCACAAATTACTGGTTGTTTTGTCTCCTGCTGGAATCTCCGTGAAGTTTCTTTCTCGTACCCCCTGGTTGCTGGTCTTTGATAGGAGTCCATGATGGCAGATCCGGGCTGCATTACCTGATAGGGGACCTCTGCATGAATCTCTCCTCGCTGTCCATTCTCTGTCAGTTTTCTCACTCCATTTGGTGTTTGGCTGAGTTCTTTATCTCTTCATTTGATGTTTTAGGGTTTCAGGATTGTTGTATTCTCTGTTCAGCTTAGTTTTTTGGATCTTTGCTGTAGAGGGACGGCGTGGTACTTCTGCCTAGAGAGCCATTTTGCTGGAAGTCTCTGCTTTTACTTTTTTATTACTGGCAAAACGTTGCTTCATGCTTCCAATCTGTACTATTGGTTATATTACATACACTCCCACTCCCCAGAGTAGATGTCCAGTAATGAGGATAAAGAAGCTTTTAAGGAATTTGATGGATAATAAGGAATTAATAAGTAATAGGGTTCCAGCAATGAAAAGCCTGGCAAGAAGTACAGATGACATTTTTCTTTCATGCAGCTTCCTGCTCCTTACCCAACTTGATGTTTATAAGGAGAAAGTTATTTCATCCATTTCCTGATGAAGAGTAATTCAGTTTAATAACATTTATTCTTTTATTGTCAGAAAAAATATCTTAGAAGCAGTGGTGCATTGGGTTTTCTTTTATGTGGCCTTCCTGGCCCTGGGTCTATTATTCTCCTAAAATGATTGGTCTAGACACAGTCTGCTAAATAATTGGTCGGTTTGCTATACACATAAGTGGTTTGCAAGGGATTGGTTGGTTTGCTCTCCACATAAGCAGCTTGCAAGGATTGGTCAGTTTACAATCCATCTTTACTCAGATTGACTGCCCCCCCCCGACCCAGTAGTTGAATTTTACCTGGATTGCCTGAAGAAGCCCCAACAGTCTGAGCTTTAGCAGAATTGGCTGGGGTGCTGGCCCACTGACCAATAAAAAAACCCTAGAACTGGAGTATCATATGGGGTTTCCTGATCAACAATAGCCGGGGGGGGGAGCCATCCTTTGGACATGAGGCTCTGGGTTGAGAACCTCCTAGAAGAGTTGTAATACAAGTCAAGGGCTGTAACACTGAGCTGGTAACACCGAAGACCAAGAGAAATTGTGGCAAACACAGCAGAACCAAGCAACAGAGAAATGGTGACAGCGGTTCCAGTGGCAGGGACCACGAGACCGGCAGACTGCAGCAGGTGGACAGTCGGCCCACGGAGCTGAGCTGGGCACCTCCAGGCAGGGAGTCATGAACAGAACAGGGACTTGGGCATACACTGAATAGGGATTGCCTGTAAAACTGCTTTGCCTTGAGAGCTGCTGTCATAATTACGACCTAACATAGGCACTCACCCAAGGTTGTCCTAAAGCTGAAGGTTGAGAGCTGGACTAGTAAGCACAGGGGTCCAGAGCCAGCCAAAAAAAGCCACAGAGAGAGAAAAAGAGAGAGAGAGAGAACAAACACAGCCATGCTGAACCTGACTTGAGTTGACAACACACCTGCTGAGAGAGAGAAGCAGAGAGACAGAGAGAAAGAAAGACACCTGCTGATACCTGATCCATGGCATGTCCACCAGTGACACAGAAATGGACATGGGTAATTTGAGAAGGGTGAGTGAGTCCCCTTTTAGACATAAAACCCCTACTATGTTAAGTGGTGGAACTTGTAGGGGTAGAGCAGACCAGTTCACCTCACATCGGTTCCTGTTATTTACTGTTTGCTTTCTATAAGTAATCTGTTCTTGTTGTTTACTGTTTAAATAATGATAATGACTTTCAATTGCCAATGCAGTGTAAGTGTCTTGTGTGTTCGGCTCAATCAGATCTGATAGTAGAGTCCTCATCTTAGCAGTCTTATCACTGCTAGTAATTCTGAGGTGACAGTTCAGAAGCAAATAGCTATTTCATTTCTCTAGCTGAACAGTGTTTGGGTCTTTTTATCTTTGGTGGCAATTATCTTTATTCCATTCTGCAAGCACATCCCTAAAGGTCATTTAGCAAATGCTTCTTCTCCCACCTCTACCTCACATGCCTGCCAGAGTGATTGGGTGGGAAGAAGCACCTAGTCCCATATATAAGAAAAGTTAGGTGGCCTGTTCTCTGTGAAGCCTTTGCAGGATCAGCAGCCCAGTCCATATTTTCCAAAGACATACATTTTAATCCATCATATTCCAATTAGTTACTTTATACTGAGCATATGGTTCAATTAAAAACCACTAGGAACTAGTAAAGCAAAATATTTCCTTGCTTAATTTTCCCTCTCCAGTATTATCTTTATTTCTCTCCGCAGAATGTTATCTCTGGACTTTGGGGCTCTTATTATAGCAAAAAATTGTTATCTGGGGATTGGATATACCGTTATTAGCCGAACATTCCACTGGACCAACAGATAATTTATGTTGTACATGACTGTTTTCCCCTTGTGATTTTCTGTCCATTTTGCTAAGAACTAGTAAGTGAATGAAACAACAGTGATCACAATTTTTGTTCTCTTTCCACCCCCAACCAGGTGACCAAATTTTGAAATACTTAGTATTTTTTTTTACTTCCTTATAGGCTGCTAGATTAAAATCCTTTACAATAGTAAAATGGTAGATTCTAAACACTAGATGATTCTTTTATTTTATTTGAAACATATTAGTCTTAAAATAATTATAGAATGAAGTGCAGTGAGGTAGGACTCTATTATGCAATTAAGAGAAATGGGTACCAAATTATATTTAAGTTCTTAAAAACTGCCTAGCTTTTTCTTCCTTTTAATTCAGTAAAGGAATTATTTAATCCCAGATTTCCCATAGTAATGAAGGTGTGTCTATCAAACAAAGGCTTTAGGATGCTTACTTCCCATAAGTCTTTCTGGTACAGCTCTTGGATCCGCCATGCCTTTACATAAGATACTTGACCAAGTCTGCACTACATCTCTAACAGATACACAGAATCAATCTGAAAAAAGTCATGCCTTCATTTGGAAAATGCTAAGTGACTTAACATGCATAGAAGTAGTGGCCTTCATTTGTTAATGTTCTTTGTGCTTCCTAGGAAGGTGACCCTTCTCATCAGACCATTATCTATTACCAGATTATGCACCAAAGAGTTTATTCAAGCTCTCCTTTCAAAGGTTTATACTAGATGTCTTGCTCATTCAAGAGGCTCAGAATAGCCACAGCAAATAGATTCATTCATTTGGTCATTAATGCATATTTTAAGTGTTACAACATGAAAAGAAAAAGCCAAGAAAAGTGTAATAAAAGTTAGATTTCTATTGTTAACGAGGCGTATTGTCTATTGAAAACGCTAATTTCACTACAGGGTGCAGTCTTAGAGCCTTTCGGTCTAATGAGAATTCATTTACATATTCTTTATCAATTCCTTCTCCAGCTGAAATCTTCTCAAATGACCTTTTTTTTTCACTTATGACTCCCCCAAAGACTTTATTTTCCCCCAAACAATCATTCAAATACAACTGCATTTTTCCAGTAAACATATTCTAAGAATAAATGACCTTGCTGGCAAATATCTAATAAATGGGAGGAAGGCACTGACTGTGCTAAGTTTGTTTTCAGTGTTGCAAACACTTTCAAGGATTTCTGTGGTGGTAAATAACGAGTAGAAAGCCTGTTTCTTGGGTTTCTGGGGGTAAGAGTATTGAATGTGTGCTCAGGAGTTTGCAGTTAATTGTATTTATAGTTGTCTAGTGCATATATGAACTGGATGGAAACCCCGAATCTTGGTCTAAAAGGGAGAAAATGCAGAGTCCATATGCCCATGTCCTCTACACAGGGTTCTAGCAAGGAAAACTGCCTACACACAATTGCCCTTTGAGATCATCAAGTCTACTTCAGTATGCATAGCTCCTGCAGGCATAGTGGTCTGACCCAGTGCTTTGGCAGTTCTTATTCTAGGTCATTCAGATGACTTCCAAAACTGTCTCTGGAAAGCTTTTTCAATGTTTAATAGTATATGCTAATTATCAGACAAATTTTTTTATTCAGCCCTATTCTCTGACCCCTAGTTGAGAGGCTGAGTTGTCCTCACTTATCAGAGGGAAATCGCTGGGTGGACTTATGGTGGCATGTGGGTAGTCTGGATGAAAGAGCAAATGATGAAACAAATACATCTCCCTATCCTGGAAGGATTGTAGAGGTAGCATTTGATCTCTTCTGCAGTTCATTATGGGATGATATTGTACACTGTGAAATTGGAAGGAGAGAATCAAGATGATTAATATTGAGGTAAAAAAAAAGAAAGAAGAACTCTCAGTCATTTTTCAGTTAGTCTGCTTCAGAACATTTGACAAATGGGAAATCATGTGGAAGATAAATCTGAAAATTTTATGAGTTTCTACCTACCAAATTATAACCAAATTTATAGTGGGAAGAATTTAGGGAGTATTGCATCTATCCTATCTTTTTAAAATTGTGAGAGCTTTTGTTTATATCATTGTGGTTGGAAATACTATGACATTTACCCTCATGTTACCAGAAGTGACACATCTTGCTCTTTTTTCAAGATCCTGTTATTAGTGGTGAAGTTTATATAATTCATCTTGAAGTTTTCCTTCAAGATGAAAAAAAAGTGTCTTTTTTTTTTGGCCCTATTGAGTGGTTTAATGTTTCAACAATTCTGGAAAAAGTGCAGGGTAGATTATTACTCTGACATCAATTAATCACTAGGTCTTGTTATTCAGAGTTGGCTCTACTTTTCATATCCCAAACAAAGTCAAATACTTGATTTCAGTTTAAAGATATTAAGCATATGAATTCACTGCTATTCAAACAAAATGTTAGGTTGCTAATTAAGCACATTGTGAAAACTGAGATTTGAGTTAAAGATTTGCCCAGACTCAAATATCATTTTTACTAAGTTATGATATGCACAAGCTAATAAATATCTCCTTTGACAAAAATCATATCAATGATTCTCCATAGTGAATGTAGATGTCAAAAATGCTCATCCAGAGAAACTGTCAAGAGCTTTAAATTCTTTTTTGCAGACTTGCAGTTCATAATTCTAGTTCAGTATCTCTCACAGGTTAAAACTCTCTTGTACTTTTGAAACCTTGTTATTGTTATCCTGCCACCTTTCATTCTAAGTACCATTTTCAAGTTAATTGGCCTAGTTGTGAAACACAATCTGTTTACATTTGTTCATTATGCTTTTGGGTCACCATACACATAGAGAAAGCCTTATCATGTGAACCTCCATGAACACCCACATTATCTTTGATCATTGTTGAAATTGAAAATTTAAGGTGGGAAAAAGTGAAGGCAGTTTAAGGGAAATTTCTCCTTTATGACAGAACATGAATTGAAAGAGGTCATGCAGAACATCTCAGATATCATATTCTCTACTGCCATGCAAACAGTGTAACCTTTGTAAGGGAGACTGTTTCTGAAATTTGTATAAGAAAAAAATAGTCTACAGAAATTTTTCATAACTAATCCATAATACACAACAAAACAAGACACAGTTCTTGCCCTTGAGGAACTCAAAACCCAATAGAAGGTAAACAAATAATAAATAATTCCTGTTAAAAGTGTACCCCACACTAGTACTTTTTAGCCCCCTACCTGGCTTTATTTTTTGTTACATTTTGTGATATTCTTATATTCCATACAACTTATGGGCTTAGACTTTGTTTCTGTGGGAGTGGGAGGCCATAAATTCTTTGAAAAAGGAAATGATACAATTATATCTATACTTTGAGGTAGACTGAAGCTGGGGGCAATAGTTAAGAAGTCATAATAATAGTCTAAGCATGAAATAATGAATATTTGAATGAGAAGAGTAAACATGAATTTGCTTAGAAAGAGGATAATATACGACCAAAAAAATTATGTATATATTGGAGATGTAGAAGTCATAGGATTTAATTCCTGCTTAAATACAGAGGATGATTAGGAATATGGAGAAGTAAAAACTGATTCTTAGGTTTTGATTTTAAGTGCCTTGGAGAATAGAAGTCCTTCTAAAACAAAGAAGGAATATCTTTGATAACATGAAGTTAATTGTTGGAAGGATGATCAGGTGATTTGGTTTATATATGTTAGATTTGAGATGATTCTGGGACATTAATAGACATAAATAAGGTGTATATAAATTTGTTACTACACTTCAGAAGAGTATCAGGTCTTGAGATTCTATTGCTGAAATTATGGAAAAATATGAAATTGCCAAGAGAGAATGTTGTTGTTGGTAGGTGCCGTCGAGTTGGTTCCAACTCATAGTGACCCTATGTACAACAGAATGAAGCATTTCCTGGTCCTGTGCCATCTTCAAAATCCTTGTTATGCTTAGGCCCATCATTGCAGCCACTGTGTCAATCCATCTCTTTGAGGGTCTTCCTCTATTTCACTGACCCTCTACTTTACCAAGATTGATATCCTTCTCCAGGGACTGATCCCTTCTGATAACATGTCCAAAGTATGAGAGACGGAGTCTGGCCATCCTTGCTTCTGAGGAGCGTTCTGGCCATACTTCTTCCAAGACAGATTTGTTCGTTCTTTTGGTCGTCCATAGTGTATTCAATATTCTTCTCCAACACCACAATTCAAAGGCGTCAATTCTTCTTCAGTCTTCATTATTCATCGTCCAGCTTTCACATACATATGAGGTGATCGAAAACACCGTGGTTTGGGTCAGGGGCACCTTAGTCTTCAAGGTGGCACTTTGCTTTTCAACACTTTAAAGAGATATTTTACAGCAGATTTGCCCAATGCAATGTGTCGTTTGATTTGTTGACTGCTGCTTCCATGGATGTTGATTGTGGATCCAAGTAAAATGAAATCCTTGACAATTTCAATCTTTTCTCCATTTATCATGATGTTGCTTATTGGTCCAGTTGTGAGGATTCTTGTTTTCTTTATGTTGAGGTGTAATCCATATTGAAGGCTGTGGTCTTTGACCTTCATCACTAAGTGCTTCAAGTCCTCTTCACTTTCAGCAAGCAAGGTTGTGTCATCTGCATTATTGCAGGTTGTTAATGATTCTTCCTCCAACCTTGATGCCTGTTCTTCACATAGTCCAGCTTCTCGGATTATTTGCTCAACATACAGGAAAAGTTCATCAGGAACAGAACACAGGGAAATAATAGGTGCTTAGAAGAGGAAGACAGAAGAATATTCAAAGAGAACAGAACAGAACAGAAGAGAAGGGGAAGAACATCACAGAAATCAATGGAAGAGAAAATTTAGAAATGATGGGCTGGTAAGGGAACTAAATTTTACAGATGTTGACTAGAATGAGGTTTGGAAGGAAGTCATTGTAACTGGTGCTTTGGAATGACTTAAAGTTTTTATAGCATGGTAGATGTTGAACCAAGAATGAAAGGACTTGAACAAAAACAAAAGGTAAATGATTTTGCAGTAAGTGTAAACAGCTCTTTCAAGAAATTTGATAATAATTGGAAAGGTTTGCAGGGATTGAAGAGAACAGAAAAGTTTTGGAATAGCTGCTGCAGTGAATTCAGTAGGGAGCTAATTATCTAGGAATACAAAGAATTGAAAGTGAGGGCCCAGCTGAAATTGTGTACTATGGATATTTAGTGTACCTAATCAGTATGATAATGTGTCATTCTTGGAGCAACTCACACAAACTACGGGATTCAATAAAAGGATTGGTTGTGTTAATTCAGGGTTGTAATCCGGCAAGGTAAGTGTAATGCAAAGTCAAGGGATTTGGGACATTCAGGGAATTGGTGAGAATGTCATTAAAACATTTGAATATCGGATCTTGGCTGGGTGATGAGGCATTGAGGAATTTTTTTAAAAATGTGGTACTAGGGAACAATCAGAGAACAAGGAAGGGCACAATTAGGGCAATACAGAAATTTCAAGCAATGATGAAGTCTAAGATGAGGATTGAAGTGGAGTAGATATGGAAGTTATTGAAGCTGAAATCATTATTATAATATCACTACAGGGAAATAATTTTGTTATATGAATCATTTCAAGAAATTAAGTTATTACAGCATTATGAAATGGCCTTTAAAACTTACAATTTATTAGTTTTGTTCTTACAATATCACATCTTCATAATCTTCATAATCATATGGTTTCTGAATGAAATTTTAAAGCCTGATATAAAACTTTTCAAAAGGAATGGGGAAAATATGAGTAGGATATGTTGACTAGACTACTGAAATCCTGTAGAATCTATCTGAAAACCAATAACTTTTGAGATTCCCCTTTGATTAAAAAATCTTAATTATCTACTCTGTTCTAGATGTTATGCTAGATGTTGAAAACATGTTGATGATTTCCTCAAGGTAGATATGGTTATCTATATAAGGCAATGTATCAGTTACTAATTTTTAAACATTTTTGTTATAATAAGAAATACTTATTCTTACTCTGATTTTAAAAGTTAGAAAATGCAGACAAGCAAAAAATATAATTTTAAAAGTCACTATAAAGTCACTATTCAGAGAAAACCATCATCAAAAATACTCCTAAAGTTTAGGGGGCTGTGTGTGTTTAAACATATGATATATTCACTGATTTATAACTTGAATTTTCATATTTTTCATAATTTTTATGACCATACTTCCATATCAATAAATATATTTTTATACCACATTTATCCCATTTACACATTACAGTATCTCATTATATCTGATTGGTAATTTATATCCCCAGTACTCTACACAACATTTAGGTTGTTTCCACTATTGCACCATAAATCAACACTATAAACATCCTCGCTTCTATGATATGTTATATTTTAATACAATTGAGGGAAAATTTATTTCAGAGCCTCCGTCAATTTACTCCTCTAGTTACCTGACTAAACAACATCTCTTTAGGCATTGTTGAAGTAGACAGCGATTAAATTGTGTATTTTGATAGATTAAAAATTTTCCCTAAACTCAAATATTTCCTCTCTCTTGAATGTCCTTTCATTGCCTGACTTTTTGACTTACGTATTCAAAAAATGTAATGCTATTGAAGAGGGATAAACGTTAAGCCACTGGTGCTTTAAAGTGGATGAGTTAATCAGAGAAGATCTACTCACTAAGGTACACAAGGACATGGTACTTATAAAAGGCATGTTTTGATAGAGATGGGAAACATGATATAGCATTTTAAGTACTGGGCATCCCAAGTAGGCTGCTTTATGGTGGAATATGAGAGTGCTGGTTTTCTGGGAAGTGAGGTGCTGTACCTAAAGCAAAGGGTGAATAGAAAGGGGTGGTAGGGCTGCTGAAGAGAAATTTTGTTTACTCCAAACTTGTGCAAAGGTCCAGTACTACAAACCAGGGTACTCTTGACCATATGAATGTAGCTAAAAGGATTTCACTGATGAAATATTTTTCAGTCACTGTAGATGAATAGTTCGTTTTTCTCTTTCCTATAGTTCACTCAAAATTGCTCTTTTAAAACATCTTCTAGGGAAAAATTGTGCTCTACTTAGAAAAATACGTTAATTGAAATTCGTATTATCTGACTAGAAGATGGAGAGAATGTTTATCCTTCACAAATAGCTTATCAAAACCAAAATTTGAGATTTGATTTAATATTACCAGATAGATCACACACACACACACACACACACACACACACACACACACACACACACACACACACACACACACACACACACATCATTAAATGTAAATGCGCTTCCATCTTCTTTTGGTGCTTCGTATGTCTTTCAATTGAACTGCTGACCTTTTGGATAGCAGCTGAGCTCTTAACCTCTGTGCCGCCAGGGCTCCATTTTGCCCATATAACCCTTCAGTATTGCAACTCAGGCCTTGAATTGTTTCTTCAGTTCTTTCAGATTGAGAAATGCTAAGAGGGTTCTTCTCTTTTGATTTCCTAACTCCACGTCTTTGCAAATTTAATTATAATACTTTACTTTGTTTTCTCCAACTGCCCTTTGAAATCTTCTGTTCAGCTTTTTTACTTCACCATTTCTTTCATTAGCTTTAGCTACTCTATGTTCAAGAGCAAGTTTCCGAGTCTCTTCTGATATCCATTTTGGTCTTTACTTTTTTTCCTGTCTTTTTAATGACCTTTTGCTTTCTTCATGTATGGTATTCTTGATGTCATCCCACAACTCATCTAGTCTTCGGTCATTAGTGTTCAATGCATCAAATCTATTCTTGAGATGGTCTCCGAATTCAGGTGAAATATACTCAAGAGCACACTTTGGCTCTCATGGACTTGTTTTAATTTTCTTCATCTTCAACTAGAACTTGCATAGGAACAATTGATTGTCCCACAGTTGTACCCTGACCTTGTTCTGACTGATAGTACTGAGCTTCTCCATCATCTCTTTCCACAGATGAAGTTAATTTGATTCCTGTGTATTCCATCTGGTGAGGTCTATGTGTACAGTTGTCATTTATGTTGTTGAAAAGGTATTTCTGATCGCTTCATACGCATGCAAAAGCTGAACAATGAATAAGGAAGACAGAAGAAGAAATAATGATTTGAATGATGATATTGGCAAAGAATACTGAATATACCATGGGCTGCCAGAAGAACAAAGACATCTGTCTTAGAAGAAGTACAGCCAGAATGTTCCTTAGAAGCAAAGATGGCAAGAATTTGTCTCATACGCTTTGGCTTTGTTATCAGGAGGAACCACTACCTGGAGAAAGACATCATGCTTGGTAAAGTAGACGGTCAGCAAAAAAGAGGAAGACCCTCAATAAGATGGATTGACACGGTGGCTGCAACAATGGGCTCAAATATAGCAATGATTGTGAGGATGGCTTAGGACTGGGCACAGTTTCATTCTGTTGTACATAAGGTTGCTACGAGTCTGAACTGACTCAAGGGCACCTAACAACAACAACAAATATAAATGCACTTTTTTATTGTGGTGAAAATATATATATATAACATTTTTCTATTCAACATTTTTGACATGTACAATTTAGTGACACTGGTTACATTAATCCTGATGTGCAACCATCACCAGCATCTATTGCCAAATTTTTCTTCACCATTAACAGATATTCAATGCTGCCTAAACAATGACATCCCCTTTTCCCCTTCCTCCCACCCCTGGAACTACTAATAACTTTGCTCTCTATACGTTTGCCTATTTTAGATATTTCATATAAGTGGGATCATACAACTTTGTGCTTTTGTGATTGACTTACTTCACTCATGTTTTCAAGGTTTATCCATGTTGTGTCATGTATCAGGACCTCATTTCTCTTCACAGCTAAGTATTATTCCATTGCATGTATATATCACACTTTGTTTATCCATTCGTCTGTTCATGGACTCTTGGGTTGTTTCTACCTCTTAGCTGTTGTGAAAAGTGCTGCAATGAACATTGCTGTACAGGTTTCTGAGCAATGAAAAAGGGTTCTAATTTCACCAACATTTGTTGTTTTATTGTTTGTTCATTTGTTTTTTATTGTGGTGAAAATATACATATAACATTTGTCTATTCAACATTTTCAACATGTACTATTTAGTGTTTTTATCTTAGCCATCCTAGTGGGGGTGAAGTCGTATCTCATTGTGGTTTTGATTTCCATCTCTCTAATTGGAAGCCTGGCTGCCCAGTGGTTAAGAACTGTGGCTGCAAACCAAAAGGTCAGCAGTTTGAATCCACCAGACACTCTTTGGAAACCATATGGGGCAGTTCTACTCTGTCCTATAGGGTCATTATGAGTTGGAATCAACTTGATGGCAATGAATTTTTTTTTTAATGGCTAATGATATTGAACATCTTTTCACGTGTGTTATGGATTGAATTATGTCCCCCCAAAATATGTGTTGTAAATCCTAACCTCTATGCCTGTGGTTATAATCCCATTTGGGAATGGGTTTCTTTGTTATCTTAATGAGGTAAAATTAGTATAGGGTGTATCTCGTATCAATCTCTTTTGAGATATAAGAAGAAATTAAACATGGAAGCAGAGGGAGAGATGGGGGAAGAAAGATGCTAAGCCACGTGAAGATCACCAAGGAGCCAAGGAACAAGGACATTCCCCCAAAGCTGACAGAGAAAGAAAGCCTTACAATAAAGTCTATGCCTGAATTTGGACTTCTATCTAGTTTGCTAAACTGTGAAGACATAAACTTATGTTTGTTAAAGCCATCCACTTGTGGTATTTATGTTATAGCAGCACTGGACAACTAAAACAGTGGGCTTGTTGGCCATTTGTATATCTTCTTTGGTGAAATGGTTATTCAAGTCCTTTGCTCATTTTTTGATTAGGTTGTTTGCCATTTTGTCATTAAGTTGTAGGAATTCTTTATATATTTTTGATAGTGAACACTGATATATGTTGTTGTTGTTAGGTGCCGTTGAGTCACTTCCGACTGATAGCGACCATATGTTCAACAAAATGAAACACTGCCCAGTCCTGCTATATCCTCACAATCGGTGCTCTGTTTCAGCCACTGTGTCAATCCATCTCCTTGAGGGTATTCCTCTCTTTCGCTGATCCTCTACCAAGCATTATGTCCTTCTCCAGGGCCTGGTCCCTCCTGATAACATGTCCAAAGTACTTGAGATGAAGTCTTGCCATCCTTGCTTCTGAGGAGCATTCAGGCTGTACTTTTTCCAAGACAAATGTGTTTGTTCTTCTGTCAGTCCATGGTATATTCAATATTTTTCACCAATACCATAATTCAAAGGCATGCATTCTTCAGTCTTCCTCAGCGATTGTCCAGATTTCACATGTATATGAGGAGATTGAAAATACCAAGACTTGGATCAGATGCATCTTAGTCCTCAAAGTGACATCTTTGCTTTTTAACACTTTAAAAAGGTCTTTTGCAGCAGATTTGCCCAATGAAATATGTCCATTGATTTCCTGACTGGCTGCTTCCTCGGGCATTGATTGTGGATCCAAGTGAAATGAAATTCTTGACAATATCAAAATTTTTCTACATTTATCATGATGTTGCTTATTGGCCCAGTTGTGAGGAATTTTGTTTTGTTATATGGAAGTGTAATCCATAATGAAGGCTGTAGACTTTTGTCTTCATCAGTAAGTGCTTCAAGTTCTTATAGCTTTCAGCAAGGTTGTGTCATCTGCATATCATAGGTTGTTCATGAGTCTTCCTCCAAACCCGATGCTGCGTTCTTTTTCATATAGTCCAGTTTCTCGGATTATTTGTTCAGCATACAGATTGAATAAGTATGGTGAAATGACAAAACCCAGATGCACACCTTTCCTGAATTTGAATCATGAAATACCCCGTGTTCTGTTAGAACAACTGCCTCTTGATCTATGTAGAATTTTCTCATGAGCACAATTAAGTGTTCTCGTATTCCTTTCCTTCACAATGTTAATATACACAGAGTCAAATGCCTTTGCATAGTCAATAAAAAAAAGGTAAACATCTTTCTGGTATTCTCTTCTTTCAGCCAAGATCCATCTGACATAGCAATGATATTCCTTGCTCCACATCGTCTTCTGAATCCAGCTTGAATTTCTGGCAGTTTTCTATTGATGTACTGCTGTAACCATTTTTGAATTATCTTCAGCAAAATTTTACTTGCATGTGACATTAATGAAATTGTTTGATAATTTCTGCAACTGTTGGATCACCTTTCTTTGGAATGGGCATAAATATGAATCGCTTCCAGTCAGTTGGCCAAGTAGCTGTCTTCTAAATTTCATTGCATAGATGAGTGATTGCTGCCAGGGTTGCCTTCGTTTGTTGAAATATCTCCATTGGTATTCCGTCAATTCCTGGAGCCTTGTTTTTCGCCAACACCTTCATTGTAGCTTGGACCTCTTCTTTCAGTACCATCGGTTCCTGATCATACACTACCTCCTGAAATGGTTGAATGTCAACCAATTATTTTTGGTACAGTAGTTCTGTGTATTCCTTCCATCTTCTTTGATGTTTCCTGCATCATTTAATATTTTCCCCTTAGAATCCTTCAATATTGCAATTCAGGGCTTGAATTATTTCTTTAGTTCTTTCAGTTTGAGAAATGCCGAGCATATTTTTCCCTTTTGGTTTTCTATCTCCAGGCCTTTGCACATGCCATTATAATACTTTACTTTGTTTTCTCGAGCCATCCTTTGAAATCTGTTCAGCTCTTTGAAATCATCATTTCTTCCATTTGTTTTAGTTACTTGACATCAAGAGCAAGTTTCTGATTCTCTTCTGACATCCATTTTGGTCTTTTCTTTCTTTTTAATGACCTCTTGCTTTCTTCATGTATAATTTCCTTGATGTCATCCCACTACTTGTCTTATCTTCAGTCATTAGTGTTCAATGCTTCAAATCTGTTCTTGAGATGGTCTCCAAATTCAGTGGAATATACTGGAGTTTGTATTTAGTTCTCGTGAACTTATTTTGATTTTCTCCAATTTCAACTTAAACTTGCATATGAGCAATTAATGGTGTGTTCCAAAGTCGGCCCTTGGCGTTGTTCTGACTGATGCTATTGGGCTTTTCCATCATCTCTTTCCACAGATGACGTCGATTTGATTCCTGTGTATTCCATTCGGTGAAATCCATGTGTATAGTTACTGTTTATGTTGTTGAAAAAAGGTATTTGCAATGAATAAATCGTTGGTCTTGCAAAATTCTATCATGCTATCTCTGGCATCATTTCTATCACCAAGGACATATTTTCCAACTACAGATCCTTCTTCTTTGTTTCCAACTTTCGCCTTCCAATCACCAGTAACTATCAATGTGTTTTATTGCATGTTTGATCAATGTCAGACTGCAGAAGTTGGTAAAAATCTTCAGTTTCCTCATCTTTGGCATTAGTGTTTGATGCGTAAATTTCAGTAATAGTCATGTAAAGTTGTCTTTCTTGTAGGCCTGTGGTTATTTTCCTATCACTGACAGTGTTGTACTTCAGGATACGTCTTCAAATGTTCTTTTTGAGAATGAATGTGAGTCCATTCCTCTTCAATTTGTCATTCTTGGAATAGTAGACTATATGTTTGTCCTATTCAAAATAGCCAATACCAGTCCATTTCTGCTCACCAATGCCTAGGACATCGATCTTTATGTGATCCATTTCATTTTTGGTGACTTCCAATTTTCCTAGATTCATACTTTGTACATTCCATTTTTCTGATTTTTAATGGATGTTTGCAGCTGTTTCTTCTCATTTTGAGTCAAGCCACATCAGCAAATGAAGGTCCCAAAAGCTTGACTCTATCCTTGTCATTAAGGTTGACTCTACTATATGGAGGAAGCTCTTCCCTAGTCAAATTTTAAGTACCTTGCAAACTGAAGGCCTTGTCTTCCAGCGCTGTATCAGACAATGGTCTGCTGCTATCCTTATGTTTTTCACTGGCCAGTTTTTTCATAAGTAGACCTCCAGGTCCTTCTTCCTAGTCTGTCTTAGTTTGGAAGATCCACTGAAACCTGTCCACCATAGGTGACCCTGCTAGTATCTGAAATACCAGTAGCATAGCTTCCAGCATCACAGCAACAAGCAAGCCACCACAGTATGACAAACTGACAGTCCAATGATGAAAAAGATATATAGTTTCCCCAAGTTTTCATCCAGTCTACAGGTTGTCTCTGAACTTTGTTGTTAAAGTCTTTTGTTGAACAAAAGATTTTAATTTTTATGAAGTCCAATTTATCTATTTTGTCTGTTGTTGCTTGTGATTTTGATGTTATATCTATAAATCCATTATTAAAAACTAGGTTCTGAAACAGTACCTCTGTTTTCTTCTATGATTTCTATGGTTTTACTTCTTATATTTAGGTCCCTAATTCATTTTGAGTTAATTTTCATACATGGCGTGAAGTATGATTCCAGCTTTACTCGTTTTTTTCCCATTAAAAAAATTTTTTTATTATACTTTAGATGAAGATTTACAGAACAAATAGTTTCTCATTAAACAGGTACTACACATACTGTTTTACAACATTGGTTAACAACCCCACAACATGTCAACACTCTCCCTTCTCTACCTTGGGTTCCCTATTACCAGTTTTCCTTCCCCTCCTGCCTTCTAGTCCTTGTCCCTGGGCTGTTGTACCCATTAGTCAGTCTCCTTTTGTTTTATGGGCCTGTTTAATCTTTGGCTGAAGGGTGAACTTTGGGTGTGACTTCATTACTGAGCTAAAAGGGTGTCCGGGGGCCATCCTCTCAGGGTTTCTCCAGTTTCTCTCAGGAGAGAAGTCTGGTCTTTTTTTGTGAGTTAGAATTTTGTTCTACATTTTTCTCCGGCTCTGCCTGGGAACCTCTGTTGTGATTCTGGTCAGAGCAGTCAGTGGTGGTAGCTGGGTACCATCTAGTTATACTGGACTCAATCTGGTGAGGCCATCGTAGTTGTGATCCATTAGTCCTTTGGACTAATATTTCCCTTGTACCATGTTTTCTTCATTCTCCCTTGCTCCCGAAGGGAGGTGACCAGTGGAATATCTTAGATGGCTTCTCACAGGTTTTTAAGACCCCAGAAGCTACTCACCAAAGTAGAACGTAGAACATATTCTTTATAAACTATGTTATGCCATTTGAGCTAGATGTTCCCCAAGACCATGGTCCCCACAGCCCTCAGCCCAGCAATTCAGTCCCTCTGGGAGTTTGATGTGTCTGTGGAGCTTCCATGACCTTTCCTTGTACAAGCTGTGCTGGCTTCCCCAGCATTGTGTACTGTCTTACCCTTCACCAATGTTACCATTTATCTATTGTCTACTTAGTGTTCCCCCCAACTCGTAACCATCAAAGATTGTTTCTTTTTCTGTGTAAACCTTTTCATGAGTTTTTACAGTAGTGGTGTCATACAATATTTTTCCTTTTGTGATTGACTTATTTCACTCAGCTTAATGCCCTCCAGACTCATCCATGTTATGAGATACATTTCAGATTCATCATTATTCTTTATCATTGTGTAATACTCCATTGTGTGTATGTACCATAGTTTGTTCATCCATTCATGTGTTGATGGGCATCTAGGTTGTTTCCATCTTTTTGTTATTGTGAACAATGCTGCAATGAACAAGAGTGTGCATATGTCTATGTGTGTGATGGCTCTTACTTCTCTAGGATATATTCCTAGGAGTGGGATTGCTGGATCATATGGTATTTCTATTTCTAGCTTCTAAGGAAGTGCCGTATCATTTTCCAAAATGATGGTATCATTTTGCATTCCCACCAGCAGTGCATAAGAGTTCCAATCTCTGCACAGCTTCTCCAACACTTGTTATTTTCAGTTTTTTGATTTGTGCCGGTAATGCCGGGTTTGATGGTATCTCATTGTGGTTCTGATTTGCATTTCTATAATGGCTAGTGATTGCAAGCATTTCCTCATGTGCCTTTAGGCTGCTTAAATATCTTCTTTGGTGAAGTATCTGTTCAGTTCTTTTGCCCAATTTTTAATTGAATTATTTGTCTTTTTGTTGTAGAGGTATTGTATTTTCTTGTCGAGTTTAGAGATTAGACCTTGTCTGATTTGTAATGGCCAAATTTTTTTTCCCAGTCTGTAGGCTCTCTTTTTACTCTTTTGATGAAGTCTTTTGACGAGCATAAGTGTTCAATTTTTAGAAGATCCCAGTTACCTAGTTTATCTTCTGGAGTTTGTGTGTTGTTAGTTATGGTTTGTATCCTCTTAATGCTGTGTATTAGAGCCTCTAGCATTGATCCTATTTTGTCTTGTATGAACTTTATAGTTTTTGACTTTATATTTAGGTCTTTGATCCATTTTGTATTAGTTTTTGTATATGGTATGAGGTATGAATCCTGTTTCATTTTTTTGCAGATGGACATCCAGTTTTGCCAGCATCATTTGTTAAAAAGACTGTTTCCCATTTGATGGACTTTGGGCCCTTGTCGAAGATCAGGTTACCATAAGTGGAGGGATTTACATCTGGATTCTCAACTCTGTTCCATCGGTCAATGTATCTGCGTTGTACCAGTACCAGGCTGTTTTGACTACCATAGCTGTATAGTAGGTTCTGAGGTCAGATAGTGTGAGTCCTCTTACTTTATTCTTTTTCTTCAATAGAGCTTTACTTATCCAGGGCTTCTTCCCTTTCCATATAATGTTGAAGATTAGTTTTTCCATCTCTTTAAAGAACATTGTTGGTATTTGCTTTGGGATTGCATTGTATTTGTAAATAGCTTTGGGTAGAACTGTCATTTTCACAATGTTAAATGTACCTATCCATGAACATGGTATATTTTTCCATTTATGTAGATCTTTTTTGGTTTCTTGCAGTAGTGTTTTGTAGTTTTCTTTGTGTAGGTCTTTTACATCCCTGATTATATTTATTCCTAAGTATTTTATTTTTTTAGGGGGTATTATAAATGGTATTGTTTTCCTGATTTCCTTTTTGTCATTCTCTTTATTGACGTATAGGAATCTGACTGATTTTTGTATGTTTATCTTGTATCCTGCTACTCTGCTGAATCTTTCTATTAGCTCCAGTAGTTTCCTTGTGGCATCTTTGGGTTTTCTATGTATAGTATCAGATCATCTGCAAATAGTAACTTGTTCATTACCAATTTGGATGCCTTTATTTTTTTTTTCATGCCTTATTGCTCTAGTTAGGACTTCCAGAACAATGTTAAATACGAGCAGTGATAAAGGTCTTGTTCCTGTCCTCAAGGGGAATATTTTTTGCCTGTCTCCATTAAGAATGATGTTGGCTAATGGTTTTGCATAGATCCCCTATATTATGTTGAGAAATTTCCCTTCTATACCTATTTTATTGGGAGTTTTTTTTATCAGGAATGGGTATTGGACTTTCTCGAATACCTCTTCTGCATCAATCGAGATGATTATGTGGTTCTTTTCTTTCCTTTTATTTATGTGGTGGATTAAGTTGATTCATTTTCTCATGTTGAACCGTCCTTGCACAACTGCTATGATTCCCACTTGGTCATGGTGTATTTTTTTTTTATATGATACTGAATACTATTTGCTAGAATTTTGTTGAGACTTTTTATGTCTATATTCATGAGAGATACTGGTCTGTAATTTTCTTTTTTTGTAATGTCTTTGCCTGGTTTTGGTATCAAGGTTATGCTGGCTTCACAAAATGAATTCAGAAGTGTTGCTTCTTTTCTATGTTCTGAAATACTTTGAGCAGTACAGGTGTAAGCTCTTCTCTGAACATTTGGTAGAATTCTTCAGTGAAGCCATCAGCTTAAGGGATTTTGTTTTGTTGGAAGTTTTTTAATGACCTTTTCAATCTCTTCTCTTGTTATGGGTCTGTTCAGATTTTCAATATCACTTTGTGGTAGTTTGGGTAGGTAGTGTGTTTCTAGAAATTTATCCATTTCCTCTAGGTTTTCAAATTTGTTGGCGTATAGATTTCATAATATGATCCTTTTTATTTCAGTTGGGTCTGTTGTAATGTCCCCATTTCATTTCTTATTTGGGTTATTTGCATCCTCTCCTGTTTTTCTGTTGTCAGTCTGGCCAGTGGTTTGTCGATTTTGTTGATCCTTTCAAAGAAACAACCTTTGGTTTTGTTGATTCTTTCTATTGCTTTTCTATTGTCTATTTCATTTATTTCTGCTCCGATCATTATTATTTCATTTCTTCTAGTGGCTGTGGGCTTTTTTTGCTGTTCTATTTGTATTTGTTGGAATTGTGTAGTTAGTGTTTTGATTTTGTCCCTTTCTTCTTTTTTGGTGCGTGTATCTATTGCTATAAATTGTCCTCTGAGGACTGCCTGTGCTGTGTCCCAAAGACTTTGGTATGACGTGTTTTCATTCTCATTTGAGTCTAGGAATTTTTTGATTCCATCTCTGATTTCTTCTATTACCCGGTGGTTTGTAAGCAGGTTGTTCTTCAGTTTTCAGGTAATCATATTTTTTTTCCTTTCTCTTCTGGTTGTTAATGTATACCTTGATGGTGTTGTGCTCAGACAAGTTACTTTGTATTATTTCAATGCTTTGGATTTTGTTGTAGGTTGCTCTGTGGCCTAAGATGTGGTCTATTCTGGAGAACTTTTTATGTGTGTTGGAAAAGAATGTGTACTTTGCAGTTGTTGGGTGCAGTGTTCTATATATGTCTATGAGGCCAAGTTGGCTGATTGTGCCCTTTAAGTCTTCTGTAGCTTTGTAGAGTATCTTTCTAAATGTTCTGCCCTTTACTGAGAGTGGTGTGTTGAAGTCTCCTACTATTTTTGTGGAACTCTCAATTTCTGTTTTCAGTGCTGTTAGAGTTTGTTTTATGTATTTTGGAGCCCTATTATTGGGTGCATATATGTTTATTATGGTTATGTCTTCAAGCAGGAATATCTTTTTAATTACGGTATAGTGCCCTTTTTTGTCTTTTATGGTGGATTTTGTTTTAAAGTATATTTTATCTGAGATGAGCATTGCCACACCTCCACTTTTTTGGCAGCGGTTTGCTTGATATATTTTTTTTCCATCCTTTGATTTTTAATCAATTTACTTCTTTATTTCTATGGTATGTCTCTTCTGGACAGCATCTTGATGGAGCCTGCATTTTTTATCCATTCTATCACTCTCTGTCTCTTTATGGGTGCATTTAGGCCATTTACATTCAGTGTAATTATTGATAGGTGTGAGTTTATTGCTGTGATTTTGTAGTGCTTTTTTTTGTGGTGCTGACGATTTTTTTGTTCTTCTTACTCTCCTGTGCTGAATACCTTTTGTTTGTTGATTTTTTTTCATTTCTTTTCTTTTTGTAGTTTTTGTTTTTACTGAGACTATGTTTTTCCTCTTTATTTTGATGTGTAGTTTCTTAACGTTCTTTGTGGTTACCTTGAAATTTACCGTTATCTTCTTAGGTTTGTACCAGTCTATTATTACTTGGTATTGCTTTGCCTTCCTTTCCATTAGAAGGTTCTATACCTAAACCATTTATTTCCTCTTTTATTGTTCTGATGCTGTTGTCATTTACAGATTAACCTCTCTGGTTCCCCATTGTAATTCTTTTGGTTTTAGATAGTCCTGGAGATTTCATTTCCTAGGCTGATATCTGGCTGGTACAATCTTGTGTCCTAGATTCAGCCTGTGGTCTGATGTCGTTTGTTTCAGATTGAAGGACTTCCTTTAATAAATCTTGAAAGTTTGGTTTGGTTTTTACATAGTCCCTTAACTTCTGTTTATCTGGAAATGTCCAAATTTCACCATCATATTTGAATGAGAGTTTTGCAGGATATATAATTCTTGGCAGACAATTTTTTTTTCTTTCAAGGTTTTATATATGTCATCCCATTGCCTTCTTGCCTGCATGGTTTCTGCCAAATAATCAAAGCTTAGTCTTATTTTTTCTCCTCTGTATGTGACTTCTATTTTTCATGAGCTGCTGTCAGGATTCTTTGTTTGTCTTTGGTTTTAATGAGTGTGATTATGATATGCCTTGGTGATTTTCTTTTGGGGTCCATCCTATATGGGGTTCGTTGAGCTTCTTGGATGGTCAGCTTTTCATCTTTCGTGATATTGGGGAAGTTTCCTGTCAGCAATTCTTCAGTGATCCTCTCTGTGATTCTGTTTTCTCCCCCTGTTTTGGAACTTTGATCACTCCCAAATTTTTGCTTTTGAGTGTATCCCACAGAATTCTCTGGGTTTCTCCATTTTTCTTTGTTTCTTTTTCTGATTTTCCTTAAACAGAGTTGTATCCAACTGTTTGTCTTCAATTTCGCTGATCCTGTGTTCCATCATTTCAGACTTGGTCCTCAGCCCTTCTATGACATTGTCCATTTCTGAAATATTGTTGTTTATATTTTGGACTTCTTATTATTTTTTTGTATGATTTTTAGTTGTGAATTTATTTTGGCATTTTATTCCTGTATTATTTTCCTGAATTCTTCCATGTTTTTGTCTGATTTTCCATGAAGTTGTCTGCCTTTTCCATGAATTTGGCTATTTTTTCCTCATTTTTGTCTGCTTTTTTCCTTCAATTCTTGGATAGCTCTGACTATTAGAGGTTTGGATTCCCTATCAGATAGTTATAGTGCCTTTTCTTCTACTGGAAAGTCATCTGGTGTTTTATTTTGGAAGCCTATTAGAACCATCCTATCCTGTTTTAATATGTTTTGATATTTTCTGCTCTTTTCAGGATATTCAGTAGTTATTTTCCTCGTTTACTGATATTAGATTTATTTGTTTTGTCCTGCTTTTTTGTTTTATTTGGTTATGTCTGAGCAGCAGGCTGTGCATTCTTTGATGTTTGCTTGCCTGTGGGCACAATACTTTTCAACTCCTTGTACAACAGGCAGAGTCAGTTGCTCAGCTATACTGTAGCAGGGCAGGTCAAGCTAAAGGGGAGTTGCTGGAATGGGTTGTTTGTGGCACATACTAGGGCCAACAAGGTGAGCCAGGAATCAGTGCAGGGCAGGTTCTGGTAAGCCGTGCCTGTGCTGCTTGGGAGTGTTATGTTCAGAGCACGGTGCAAATAGGCAAGAAGGATGGGGGAGATTGTGATATGTGGAGCTAAGATGGATATGGGAAAAAGTTGAGAGAGAGACAGAAACTGGAGTCAAAAACAAACAAATAAAGAAAAAAAAGAGTGCTAAGGGAGCTTGCCATTGGAATGGAGAGATGAGAAAGCAAGATGGAGAAAAACAAAAAGGAAAAAAAAGGATAAAAGAAAGTAAATAAAAATTAGTGTAAAAAAAAAAAAAAAGAAAAGTGAAGTTCCCAGGTATCCCACCAGTGTGGCTGTGAGGACTGGAGAAGTGGCTTCCAGTTCATGAAGTACAGCCTGCCTTGAAGGGGTAGAGGTGTCACACAGTGCCAGATATTCATGAGACAGGAAGATAAGGTAAGTATAGAGAGGAGAACCTGAGAAAAGAAAAAATACAAAAAGGAAAAAAGAAAGAAAACCAAACAAAAAAAGAAAAGAAAAAAATAAATGTCCACAGGATCCCACTGTGCACCTGCACAGACTGGGGAAGTAGCTCCCAAGCCTCACAATATAGCCCGGCTACAAGGGGCTCCGAAGCTGAGAAAAGAGAAGGAAAACTAACAAATGAACAAAACAAATCAAAACAAAACAAAACAAAAAGCCCCGGGGAACATAGCAGCTTGGCTGCACGGTTCAGGAAGCAGTTCTACAGTCGAGCAACATTTTACAGTCTTTGAGGAAGAAGCAAAGAAGGCACATGGAGTCAGGTATTTTAGAGAAAGGAGGGGGAGATAATGAGAGGTATGGAAGAAACTAAAAGAAGCAGAAAAAAGCAACACCAACAACAAACAAATGGCACTCAGGGAGCCGGCCAGTGTGGGCAGGTGGAATCCAAGTGGCACAGAGCTGAAGCCAGTGCCTCCCAGCCAAGAGACTGTGGCTGCAGGAAGCAAAGAAGGCCAAGTGGGAGTGAAGAAGCGTAGGTTGTGGGAAAGCATATATCGCTGGTTACCGGTTGTTCTGTCTCCTGTTGGGAGCTCCGTGAAACGGCTTTCCCATACTCCCTGTTTGCTGATCTTGGACAGGAGTCCAAGATGGCGAATCCATGCTGTGTTAGCTGATAGGGGACCTCCGCACATAACTCTCTTCACTCTATGTTCTCTGTCAGTTTCTTATTCCATTCAGTGCTTGACTGAGTTCTTTATCTCTTCATTTGATGCTTAGGGTTTCAGGATTGACATTTGTCTCTGTTTGACTTAGTTTTTCGGGTCTTTGCTGTGGAGGGATTGTGTGGTGCTTCTGTTTATAGCATCATGTTGCCCAGAAGTCTCTCCAGCTTTGTTCTTTTGTATGTATTTTTAAGGTACTTTAAATATAAAGTGTGTGTATTTTCTTCATGTCAAAACCATTGTCTTTGAAATTATATACTTGCACGGTGGCTTGACTCCTGATAGAAAACATTCTTTCTTTTTTTTTTTTAAGTACCAAAAATGTCTACTACATTAGAGGTACACTTCAATTTAAGCCATTCACTTATTTTTGTATAAAGGACTTTGGAAAATGATTGTATATGACTCTACTACTTAACTGTTCACATATGTATATGTGTATATATAGGGATTTTGAAAACATATAAACGTGTAAGTAGCCATTATGTATTATATACAAAGATTTTCAAAAATGCATTTCTTGGTTCAGATTATCAGTGTGATTTAAAAAAAAAAGATGAGCGTATCCTTTTATTTGGAGCATAAAAACTTGCAAATACACATCCAGTTGTGTTTGTAAAACTTCAACTTCAAATCTAAATATATTATATATGAAGATGTGCATGAACTAGAAATATTATGTGCAAAAAGTGACGAGTATAGTTAAAGTTTTACAAAACTCTATGCATTTGTAGTAATGGCTACATCATTTACAATGCAAAATTAAAGATATAATTTTCTCCACTCTTTGAGGTAGTACCTAAATGCAGATTTAAAAAATCTATTCTTGCCACTTAGGATCCTTGTTTGGTACCCTTTCTATTGATCTTCCTAACTTGCTTAGCTACAGGATACACAAATGAAAGGTTGATAAATTAATTTTTACAGAAATCTAGTTCCAAAAAATAAATTTCTATAATTTAAGATAATCTTTTTAGGTTGTGTGTTTAGCTTGTGGTATATTAAATGATTAAGTTTGTCAAAAGAGCATCTGAACTTAAAAAAATGATTAATTTCTAATAGTAGACATCCTTTCATTTATGGAGCTCTTTTTTTGTAGTGGTCCATTTATCCACTTGCTCATTCAACAACCAGTGGTATAGTAAAGAAAGTATGTATTTTGGAATTAGACAGACCTGTGTTCAAATTATGCCTTTGTTCCTTACTAATTACGAAAATTTGGACAAGTTAGTTAACATCATTGAACCTCACTTGCCTTAACCTCCCATTGCTTAATTATTTAATCTGTTGTTTTGAGCTTAATTACTCAAACATTTGTTGAGCACCCGATATGTGCCATATATTATTAGCAAAACTAAAACTATGTGGACCGAAGCCTAACAGATTAGTTGTTGACAAAATGTTTATTAACTGGTATCCAGATAATAAGATGGAGCTTATTCTGGTTTCACTGGGGCACAGGGTCCTCAGTTTGTATATCTCGTATCATATATTTGGCAGTTGTCTTCTTTGTTGCTTTTTTTTAAAAGGGAGAACTATCAAAACACTAATTTAAACTGTCACAATGCAAAATTTTGACAGTTACATGAAGAATAATCATTATGGAAAAGAATCAAGACAAGTAAGTAAAGGAGAATTTAAATGACTGACTAAACAGAAGTGAATTTGCTGAGGATTGTAAGATAGAGCCATGACAATTATGATTGCAAGAATTTCTGCTTTTTGCTTGTTGCTGCTCTGGCTTACTCACTCGGTTATTACCCTCAAAAAAGAAAATGATTTAATATGTAGGCTCTTTGTCACAAAATCATTTTCTCCAAAATGGAAGAGGTCTTTATCTTGTTGCTTCAGAATCAAAATAAGCTCTTAAGTAAGGATTATTTTCTGATAGTATTTGCCTTTGTTACGGAAACTCATAGGCTATCTTTTCTTTCTACAGGCAGAATGTTGGGCAGTTAAAACTGTGAGCCCAAAACTCTAAGAAAAATTCAAAAGCTGATTCCTGATCACTTTGAAGTTTTACTATTTGAAAGACAATCATATAGAGACTTCTGGGAAACATGGTGCTAGAGTCAGAAGTACCACGCCGCCCCTCCGCAGCAAAGATTGGAAAAACTAAGTCAAACAGAGTCACACGTTAATTCTGAAACCCTAAGCATCAAATGAAGAGATAAAGAACTCAGCCAAGCACCAAATGGAATAAGAAACTGACAGAGAACAGAGCGAGGGGAGATACATGCAGAGGTTTCCTATCAGCTACCGCAGCAAAGATCTGCCATCGTGGACTCCTATCAGAGATCAGCAAACGGGGGTACAAGAAAGCAGCTTCACTGAGCTTCCAGCAGGAGACAGAACAACCTGTAACCAGCGATATAGGCTTTCCCACTCCCCACTCTTCTTTACCCCCACTTAGCTTCCTCTGCTTCCTGCAGCTACAATCTCTTGGCTGGGAAGCAGCAGCTTCATCCCGCTCTCTCTTGGATTCCAATCGCCCACAGTGGCTGACTTCCTGAGTGCCTTTTGTTGGCTGCTGTTGTTGCTTTTTTCGACTTCTTTAGATTTCTTCCTTACCTCTCACCACCTCCCCTTCCTTTCTCACAAATACCTAGCTCAGTGTGCCATCTATGCATCTTCCTGAAAGGCTGTGAAACACCACTCAACTGTGAAACTGCTTTCTGGCCCGTGCCACCATGCTGGTGGGACCCCCAGGGCTTTTTTGTTTGTTTGCTCTGTTTTGATTTGTTTGTTTTCTTTTTCTTTTCTCGGCTTGGGAACCCCTTCTAGCCGGGCAGTACCACGCGGCTTGGAAGCTATTCCCTTACTCTGCACAGATGCACAGGGACATCCCTGGGGGCATTTCTTTTTTCTCATTTTTTAAATTTGTTTCTTTGTTTTATTTTCTTCTCTATCTTATTCCCTTTTTGTCTTTCTTCATTTCCAGTTTCTTGATTTATTTATTTTTCTCTTTTACCTTTTTTCTTTTTTGTTTCATTTTTGTTTTTACCCATTTCTCAGTCTCTCATCTCTCCACTCCAATAGTAAGCTCCCTTAGCACTCTTTGTTTATCTGTGTATATGTTTTTGGCTCCTGTTCCTCTCTCCTCTCTCTCATATTTCCCATACCCATCTTAGCTCCATACATCACAATCTATCCCCTCCTTCCTGCCTACCTGCAGTGTATGCTGAACATCACACTCCTAAGCAGCACAGGCAACGGCCTACTGGAACCTACCCAGTGCTGATTCCCAGTCTGCACTGTCAGCCGTGCTACCTGACACAAACAACCCATCCCAGCAACTCCCCTTCAGCTGGACCTGCCCTGCTGTACCATAATTGAGTGACTGGACCCTGCCCATTAGAGAAGGAGGTGAAAAGTATTGTGCCCAGAGAAAAGCAAACAAAAAAGAATGCACAGCCTGCCTGCTCAGACATAACCATATAAAACAAAAAAGCAGGAAAAAACAAATAAATCTACAATCAGTAAACGAGGAATGTAACCACTGAATGCCCCGAAGACAGCAGACAATATGAAAACATTTACAAAAACAGGACAAGAAGGTTCCAGTAGGTGTCCAACATAAAACACCAGATGACTTTCCAGTAGAAGAAAAGGCACTATAACTACCTGATAGGGAATTCAAATCTCTAATACTCAGAATTATCCAAGAGTTGAAGCAAAAAGCAGACAAAAATGAGGAAAAATAGACAAATTCATGGGAAAGGCAGAAGAATTCATGGAAAACACAGCAAAAAATTGAAGAATTCAAGAAAATAATACAGGAACAAAATGCTAATATACATTCACAACTAAAAATCATACAAAAACAACAATTAGAAATCCAAAAGATTTCAGAAATGGGCAATGTCGTAGAAGGGCTGAGGAGCAGGTTTGAAACGATGGAAGACAAGGTCAGTGAAACTGAAGACAAAAACTTGGAACAATGCTGTTTGAGGAAAAGTCAGAAAAAAGAATGAAGAAAAATAAAGAAACCCTGAGAATTATATGGGATACAATCAAAAGCAAAAATCTGTGAGTGACCAGAGTTCCAGAACAGGGAGAGAAAACAGAAAACACAGAGAGGATCATTGAAGAATTGCTGACAGAAAAATTCACCAATATCATTAAATATGAAAAGCTGACCATCCAAGAAGCTCAACGAACCCCATATAGGATAGAACCCAAAAGCAAATCACCAAGGCATATGATAGTCACACTCGCTAAAACCAAAGACAAACAAAGAATCCTGAAAGCAGCTTGAGAAAAACAAAAATTCACATACAGAGGAGAAACAAGACTAAGCTTGGATTATTCAGCAGAAACCATGTAGGCAAGAAGGCAATGGGATGACATATATAAAACCTTGAAAGAAAAAAATTGCCAGCCAAGGATAATATATCCTGCAAAACTCTCGTTCAAATATGATGGTGAAATTAGGTCACTTCCAGATAAACTGAAATTAAGGGACTATGTAAAAAAGAAAACAAATTTTACAAGACTTATTAAAGGGAGTCCTTCGATCTGAGAACAAACAACATCAGACCACAGGCTAAATATAGGACACAGGATTGTACCAGCCAGATACCAACCTAGGAAATGAACTCTTAATGACTATGCAAAACCAAAAGAATCACAACAGAGAACCAGAGGGGTTAATCTGTAAATGACAACAGCATCAGAACAATGAAAAAGGGAACAAATGGTGTAGGTATAGAGCCTTCTAATGGGGAGGAAAGCAAGGTGATACCAAGTAATAATAGACTGGTTCAAATCTAGGAAGATAAGGGTAACTTTCAAGGTAACCACAAAGAAAGTTAACAAACCTACTCATCAAAATAAAGAAGAAAAGCATAAAGTCACAGTAAAAACAAAACCTACAAAAACAAAATAAATGAAAAAAATCCAAACAAAAGGAACTCAGCACAGGAGAGTAAGAGGAACAAAGAAAACATCTGAAACACAGAAAAAAAGCACTACAAAATGCAATCCCACCCCTAGGAATATATCCTAGGGAAATAAGAGCCATCACATGAATAGACATATGCACAGCGATATCCATTTTAGCAATGTTCACAATAGCAAAAAAATGGAAACAACCTAGATGCCATCAACAGATGAATGTGTGAATAGACTATGGTACATACACACAATGGAGTATTATGCAAAGATAAAGAACAATGATGTATCTTTGAAGCATCTCATAACATGGATAAAACTGGAGGACATTATGCTGAGTGAAATATGTCAATCACAGAAAGACAAATATTGTATGAGACCTCTACTGTAAAACTCGTGTAAAACTTCACAGACAAAAAGAAACAATCTTTGTTGGTTACAAGGGATGGGAGGTGTGGGGGTAACTAAATGGACAATAGATAAGTGGTAACTTTGGTGAAGGATAAGACAGTACACAATACTGGGGAGCAATTACAATTTGTACAAGGAAAGGTCATGGAAACTCCACAGACACATCCAAACTCCCTGAGGGCCTGAACTGCTGGGCAGAGGGCTATGGGGGCCAATAGTCTCGGGGAACATCTAGCTCAATTGGCATAACACAGTTTATAAGGACAATGTTCTACATTCTACCTTGGTGAATAGAGTCTGGGGTCTTAAAAACCTGTGAGTAGCCATTTAAGATACTCCACTGGTCTCACTCCTTCTGGAGCAAGGGAGAATGAAGAGGAAAAGATCCATGGAAAAAATTACTCCAAAGGACTAATGGACCACAGCTACCACGGCCTCCGCCAGACTGAGTCCAATATAGCTAGATGATACCCGGCTACCACCACTGACTGCTCTGACCGAGATCACAATAGAGGGTCCTGGACAGAGCTGGAAAAGGATGTAGAAGAAAATTTTAACTCACAATAAAATACCAGATTTACTGGCCTTACATACTGGAGAAACCCCAAGAGTATGGCCCCCAGAAACCCTATTAGCTCTGTGGTGAAGTCACTCCCGAAGTTCACCTTTCAGCCAGAGATTGGACAGCCTCATAAAAGAAAACAGACTAATGAGGCACAGCAGTCCAGGGACAAGGACTAGAAGGCAGGAGGGGACAGGAAAGTTGGTGATAGGGAACCCAAGGTTGAGAAGGGACAGTGTTGACATGTCATGGGGTTGTTAACCATTGTCATAGGGCAATATGTGTACTGTTTAATGAGAAACTATTTGTTCTGCAAACCTTCATCAGATCTACAAAAAAATAGAATTATCTATGTGAGATAAAATTGGCAACAGCAACTCAGAAACTTTGATGGGTAGCCTAGGGGGCAGTGAGTTGACGATAACAGTGATGAAATACTTTGGAAAAAGATAGTGAGAAAGGCAGCACAACTGGAAGAGTGTAATCGATGTCACTGAATTGTACATGTAGAAACTTTTGAAATGGTCTAACTTAGGCTATGAATATTTTCACCAAAAAAAAGGTCCTCCAAGGTCGGGAAGGGAGAGTGTTGACATGTTGTGGGGTTGTTAACCAATGTCATAAAACAATATGTTGTACTGACTGTTTAATGAGAAACTATTTGTTCTGTAAACCTTCATCTAAAGTACAATTAAAAAAATTAAAAAAAAAAAAAAGATTATCTCTAGAAAGACAATCAAATGCCCTTGTTCACTCTACTGACAATTATACTAAAGATTCTCTGAAGTGGAGCCTGTTATGTCTTCCAAGTCACAAGTCCAAGTTTGTAGGAGAGCAGAAGCAGTTGCCCTCTCTTGGCTCTTTGAGTGTTTGTGAAGTCCTGTTAAAGTAAGACCTTCCAGGTGAGAGTGGCTGCTGATCAATTAAAAAAAAAAAAAACTCATTGCCATCGAATCAATTCCAACTTATAGCAACCCTAAAGGACAGAGTAGAACTGCCCTATAGGGTTTCCAAGGAGGAGCTGGTGGATTCCAATTGTCGTCCTTAGCTGAGCTTTTTACCACTGTGCCACCTGGGCTCTGCTGATCAATTAGGTGGATGTAAACTTTAATTTAGGATTTTTCCTGACTAGTATTAAGTGGTTTTGGCTTCCCATCACACTTAAAATGAAACTCCCATTACTTACAACAGCCGACAAAGCCTTAGATTATCTGGCCCCTGCATACCTCTCCAGCCTCATTTCCTACTATTTATTTCCTTGATTGCTGAGCCACAGCCACATTTACCTTTTTGTTCCTCAAACACACAAACTCATTCTCTTCTCGGGGTCCTTTCGGTTGTCATTGTTTAATGCCTGGAATAGTGCCTATAAATGTAGTAGGCACTCACTAATTTATTTAATTAATTAAGACATATCGAGAGTGACTTACATTCCCCCCCCCACACACAATTTATAAGCTCAGAAGATTAACATATGTTGTCATAAAGGGTTGGGACCCAGGAAGAAGGACCCTCAAGTCTGATATAGAAGAGGGAAGTCTGGGTACAATTCAATATCATCCTCCAGGAATCAAAAGTAGGTATCTGTCATGGTTTGAATTATGTCCCCCAAAAAAGTGTGTATCAGTTTGGCTAGGCCATGATTCCTGGTACTGTGTGATTTTTCTGTATGTTATAAATCTGCCTCTATGATGTTAATGAGGGAGGATGGGTGGCAGTTGTGTTAGTAAGGCAGGACCTGATCTACAAGACTGGATTGTGTCCTGAGACAATCTCTTGAGATATAAAAGACAGAAGTGAGCAATGAGACAGGGGGACCTCATACCATCAAGAAACCAGTGCCAGGAGCAGAGCGTGTCCTTTGGACTGGGGTCCATGCACCAAGAAGCTCCTAGTCTGGGGAAACATTGATGAGAAGGCCGACAGAGAGAAAAAGCCTTCCCCTGGAGCTGACGCCCTGAATTTGGACTTTTAGCCTACTTTGATTGTGAGGAAATAAACTTCTCTTCGTTAAAACCAACCACTTGTGGTATTTCTGTTATGGCAGCACTAGATGACTAAGACAGTATCTAAAGTAAACCTTGATGTAACTGCCATAATTCTGAACTCCATTAAAACCCTTCTGCTCGACTTTCCTCCAATAATGACAAATTCCGATATGCTGGCCTTGGATACGAAGGTAAAAATGAATCTTCTAGGAGCGTCTACTGCATCATTCTCTTCTCCAATCCATCCTCCCCACTAGACAGAATGGTCTTTCAAAAAATGTAAATGTAATCATAATAGGACTAATTCCCTTCAGTGGATAACATAAAACATCATGACCTTATTTTTAAAGACTGAACGATCTGGCTTTCTACACTCCAGTCACTCTGACCTTCTCTCTGTTTGTGGAATGCTCCATGCCCTTTCTCTAGTTTAGACCTGCACATATGCTATTATTTCAGCCTGAAACACTGTTTCCTTGGCATCCTCCCTTTCCTAACTAATCTTTCAAGTTTTAGATAAAATTGTACTTTCTCAATCAGGCTTCCCTTGCACTTAGACTAGTTTGAAATACTCAGCATGAACTCTCATGGTCCACTGTACCTTCTATCATTATGCTCAACACACTTTATTCTCATTCCAGAATGGAGAGCAGGGGATGAATATGTTTTAGTTACGGCTGTATCTTTACCATACTACCTAGCACAGAACAGATGCTCAAGAATTATTTATTTTTTAATTTTTTTATTGTACTTTACATGAAGGTTACAGAACAAATAGTTTCTCATTAAACAGTCAGTACACCTATTGTTTTATGACATTGGTTAACCACCCCACAACATGTCAACACCCTCCCTTCTCAACCTTGGAGGACCTTTTTTTTTGGTGAAAATATACATAGCCAAAGATACACCATTTCAAAAATTTCTACCTGTACAATTGAGTGACATCAATTGTGCTGCTATTCTCACTATCCTTTTCCAAATTATTCCATCACCTTTATCTTCAATTCGCTGTCCACTAGGATTTCCATCAAAACTTTTGAGTTGCTATCGTCAGTCTGATCTCACATAGATAATTCTTTTTTTTTGTACTGTAGATGAAGGTTTACAGAATAAATAGTTTCTCATTTAACAGTTAGTACACATGTTCCCCTATGACAATGGTTAACAACCCCATGACATGTCAGCACTGTCCTTACTCAACCTTGGGTTCCCTATCACCAGCTTTCTTGTCCCCTTCTGCCTTCTAGTCTCTGTCCCTGGACTGCTGTGCCTCATTAGTCCCATTTTGTTTTATGGGGCTGTCCAATCCCCAGCTGAACTGTAAAACTTGGGAGTGACTTCACCACTTAGCTAAAAGGGTGTCTGGGGGCCATTCTCTTGATGGTTCTCCAGTCTGTCAGGCCAGTAAATCTGGTCTTTTTTTTTTTTTTTTTTTGAGTTAGAATTTTGTTCTACTTCCTTCTCCAGCTCTGTCCAGGACCCTCTGCTGTGATCGTGATCAGAGCAGTCAGTGGTGGTAGCCGGGCACCATCTAGCTGTACTGCACTCAGTCTGGTGAAGGCCATGGTAGCTGTGGTCCATTACTCCTTTGGACTAATCTTTTCCTTGTAATCTGTTCTCTACATTCTCCCTTGCTCCTGAAGGGGTGAGACCAGTGGAGTATCTTAGATGGCTACTCACAGGTTTTTAAGACCCCAGACGCTACTCACCAATGTAGAATGCAGAACATTGTCTTTATAAACTGTGTTATGCCAATTGAGCTAGATGTTCCCCGAGACTATGGCCCCCACAGCCCTCCACCCAGGAATTCAGTCCCTCAGGGAGTTTGGATGTGTCTGTGGAGCTTTCATGACCTTTCCTTGTACAAGTTCTGCTGGCTTCCCCAGTATTGTGTACTGTCTTACCCTTCACCAAAGCTACCACTTAGGTATTGTCCATTTAGTTACCCCCACACCTCCCATCCCTTGTAACCAACAAAGATTGTTTCTTTTTGTGTGTAAACTTTTTCATGAGTTTTGTGTTAGTCATCTAGTGCTGTCACAACAGAAATACCACAAGTGGATGGCTTTAACAAAGAGAGATTTATTTCTTCACAGTAAAGTAGGCTAAAAGTCCAAATTCAGGGCATCAGCTGCAGGGAAATCTTTCACTCTCATCAGTGTTCCCCAGGACTAGGAGATTCTCTGCGCAGGGACCCCGGGTCCAAAGGATGCCCTCTGCTCCTGGCACTGCTTTGTTGGTGATATGAGGTTCCCCTGTCTCTCTGCTCACTTCTCTCTTTTATATCTCAAGAGATTCCCTCAGGACACAGTCCAATCTTGTAGACTGAGTCCTGCCTTATGAATACAACTGCCACCCATCCTCCCTCATTAACATCATAGAGGCAGGATTTACAACATATGGGAAAATCACACAATACCAGGAATCATCACCCAGCCAAACTGATACACACATTTTTTGGGGGACATAATGCAATCCATGACAAGTTTTTACAGTAGAGGTCTCATACAATATTTGTCCTTTTGTGATTGACTTATTTCACTCAGCATAATGTCCTCCAGTTTCATCCATGTTATGAGATGCTTCACAGATTCATCATTGTTCTTTATCATTGCATAATACTCCATTGTGTGTATGTACCATAGTTTGTTTATCCATTCGTCTGTCGATAGGCATCTAGGTTGTTTTCAACTTTTTACTATTGTGAACAATGCTGCAATGAACATGGTTGTGCATATGTCTATTCGTGTGAGGGCTCTTATTTCTCTAGATATATTCCTAGGAGTGGGATTGCTGGACCATATGGTATTTCTGTTTCTAGCTTTCTAAGGAAGCGCCATATCATTTTCCAAAATGCTTGTATCATTATGCATTCTCACCAGTAGTGCATAAGAGTTCCAATCTCCCCGCAGCCTCTCCAACATTTGTTATTTCCAGTGTTTTTGATTCGTGCCAGTAATGCCGGGGTGAGATGGTATCTCATTGTGGTTTTAATTTGCATTTCTCTAATGGCTGGTGATCACGAGCATTTCCTCCTGTGTCTGTTGGCCGCTTGAATGTTTTCTTTGGTAAAGTGTCTGTTCATTTCCGCCCATTTTTTAATTTCATTATTTGTCTTTTTGTTGTAGATGTGTCGGGTTTTCTTGTCGATTTTAGAGATTAGAACTTCGTCTGACTTGTAATGTCCAAAAATTTTTTCCCAGTCTGTAGGCTTTTTACTCTTTTGGTGAAGTCTTTTGATGAGCATAAGTGTTTAATTTTTAGAAGATTCCAGTTATCTAGCTTATCTTCTGGAGTTTGTGTGTTGTTGGTTACTTTTTGTATCCTCTTAATGCCATGTATTAGGGCCTGCAGTGTTAATCTTATTTTTTCTCCTATGAACTTTATAGTTTCAGGCTTTATATTTAGGTCTTTGATCCATTTTGAATTAATTTTTGTATGGTGTGAGATATGGGTCCTGTTTCATTCTTTTTGCAGTTGGACATCCAGTTTTGCCAGCACCCTTTGTTAAAAAGACTGTCTGTTCCTCGCCTGACGGTCTTTGGGCCCTTGTCGAAGATCAGGTGACTAGGTGGATGGATTTAAATCTGGGTTCTCAATTCTGTTCCACTGGTCAATGTATCTGTCTTTGTACCAGTATTAGGCTGTTTTGACTACCATAGTTGTATAATAGGTCCTGAGGTTAGATAGTGTGAGTCCTCCAACTTTATTCTTCTTCAGTAGTGCTTTACTTATCCTGGGCTTCTTCCCTTTCCATATAAAGTTAATGATTAGTTTTTCCATGTCTTTAAAGAATGTTGTTGCTATTTGGATTGGGATTGCATTGTATTTGTTAATTTCTTTGGGTAGAATTGTCATTTTCACTATGTTGAGTCTACCTATCCATGAGCATGGTATGTTTTTCCATTTATGTAGATCCCTTTGGATTTCTTGCAGTAGTGTTTTGTAGTTTGTATATGTCTTTTACATCCTTGGTTAAATTTATTCCTAAGTATTTTAATTTTTTAGTGGCTATTATAAATAGTATTGTTTTCTGGATTTCCTTTTCATTGTTCTCTATTGGTGTATAGGAATCTGACTGATTTTTGTATATTTATCTTGTATCCTGCTACTCTGCTAAATCTTTCTATTAGTTCTATTTTTCTTGTGGCGTCTTTAGGCTTTTCTATGTATAGTATCTTATCATCTGCAAATAGGGACAGTTTAACTTCTTAATTACCAATTTGGATGCCCTTTATTTCTTTTTATTTCCTTATTGCTCGAAGTAGTACTTTGAGCACAATGTTAAATGGGAGTGGAGATAAAGGGCATCCTTGTCTTGTTCGTGTTCTCAAGGGGAATGTTTTCAGCCTTTCTCTATTAAGAAGATGTTGACCATTGGTTTTGCATAGATGTCCTTTATTATGTTGAGAAATTTCCCTTGTATACCTGTTTTATTGAGAGTTTTTATCAGGAATGGGTGTTGGACTTTGTCAAATACATTTTCTGCATCAATTAAGATGATCATGTGATTCTTTTTTTCCTTTTATTTATGTGGTGGATTACATTGATTTTCTAATGTTGAACCATCCTTTCATAGCTGGTATGAATCCTACTTGGTCGTGGTGTATTATTTTTTGATATGATGCTGAATTCTACTGGCTAGAGTTTTGTTGTGTATTTTTGCATCTAAATTCATGAGAGATAATGGTTTGTAATTTTCATTTGTTGTGATGTCTTTGCCTGGTTTTGGTATCAGGGTTACACTGGCTTCATAAAATGAATTTGGAAGTATCCCTTCCTTTTCTATGTTCTGAAATAGTTTGAGTAGTACTGGTGTATCTTCTTCTCTGAATGTTTGGTAGAATTCTCCAGTGAAGCTATCTGGGCCAGGGCATTTTTTTTGTCAGGAGTTTTTCTTATTACCTATTAAATCTCTTCTCTTGCTATGGGTCTCTTCAGATTTTCAACATCACTTTGTGGTAATTTGGGTAGGTAGAGTGTTTCTAGAAATTTATCCATTTCCTCTAGATTTTCAAATTTGTTGGAGTATATTTTTTCATAATATTCTGATCCTTTTTATTTCAGTTGGGTCTATTGTAATGTCCCCGATTTCTTTTCTTATTTGGGTTATTTGTGTCCTCTCCTGTTTTTCTTTTGTCAGACAGCCAGTGGTTTGTCGATTTTGTTGATCCTTCCAAAGAATCAACTTTTGGTTTTGTTGATTTTTTCTATTGATTTCCTATTCTCTATTTCATTTACTTCTGCTCTGATCTTTATTATTTCCTTTCTTCTAGTGGCTGTGGCCATTTTCTTCCTGTTCTCTTTCTATTTGTTCGAGTTTTGTAGTTAATGTTTTGATTTTGTCCCTTTCTTCTTTTTTGATGTGTGCATCTATTGCTATTAATTGTTCTCTGAGGACTGCTTTTGCTGCATCCCAAAGGTTTTGGTATGATGTTTTTTCATTCTCATTTGATTCTAGGAATTTTTTTATTCCATCTCTGATTTCTTCTATTACCCAGTGATGTGTAAGCAGGGTGTTATTCAGGTTCCATGTAATTGATTTTTTTCCCCTTGGTCTTCCTGTTGTTTATTTCTACCTTGATGGCATTGTGGTCAGAGAAGATACTTTGTATTATCTCAGTGTTTGGGATCTTGTTGAGGATTGTTCTGTGGTCTAAGATGTGGTCTGTTCTGGAGAATGTTCCATGTGCATTGGAAAACAATGTGTACTTTGCTGCTGTTGGGTGTAGTGTTCTATATATGTCTATGAGGTCAAGTTGGCTGATTGTGCCCTTTAGGTCTTCTGTATCTTTGTTGAGTTTCTTTCTAGATGTTCTGTCCTTTACTGAGATTGGTGTGTTGAAGTCTCCTACTATTATTGTGGAGCTGTCAATTTGTCTTTTCAGTGTTGTTAGAGTTTGTTTTATGTATTTTGGAGCCCTGTCATTTGGTGCATATATATTTATTATGGTTATGCCTTCATGATGGATCACCTCCTTAATCATTATGTAGTGTCCTTCTTTGTCTTTTATGGTATTTTTTATTTTAAAGTCTATTTTATCTAAGAATAGTATTGCCAATCATGCTCTTGTTTGGTAGCTGTTTGCTTGGTATATTTTTTTCCATCCTTTGATTTTTAATAAATTTACTTCTTTACTTCCATGGTATGTCCCTTGTGGACAGCATATTGATGGATCCTGCTTTTTTATACAGTCTGTCACTCTCTGTCTCTTTATGGGTGTGTTTAGACCGTTTATATTCAGTGTAATTATTGATAGGTGTGAGTTTATTGTTTTCATTTTGTAGTGCTTTTTTTTTGTGGTGCTGACGTTTTCTTTGTTCCTCTTATTCTCCTGTGCTGAATTCCTTTTGTTTGTGGATTTTATTCATTTCTTTTGTTTTTGTAGGTTTTGTTTTTACTGGGACTTTGTGTTTTTCTTCTTTATTCTGATGAGTAAGTTTGTTAAATTTCTTTGTGGTTACCTTGATGTTTACTCTTATCTTCCTAGGTTTGAGCCAGTCTATTATTACTTGGTATCACCTTGCCTTCCTATCCATTAGCAGGTTCTATACTTACACCATTTATTCCCTCTTCTATTGTTCTGATGTTTTTGTCATTTACAGGTTAACCTCTCTGGTTCCCTGTTGTAATTATTTTGGTTTTGGATGGTCCTTGAGTTTTCATTTCCCAGGTTGTTATCTGGCTGGTAGAATCTTAGGTCCTAAATCCTAGATTTAGCCTGTGGTCTGACGTTGTTTGTTCTCAGATAGAAAGACTCCCTTTGATAATTCTTGTACGTTTGGTTTGGTTTTTACATAGTCCCTTAATTTTTGTTTATGTGGAAAAGACCTAATTTCACCATCATATGTGAATGAGAGTTTGTCATGTTATATTATTCTTGTGGGTAACTTTTTTTCATCAAGGTTTCATATATTTCATCCCGTTGCCTTCTTGCCTGCATGGTTTCTGCTGAATAATCCAAGCTTAGTCTTACTGTTTGTCTTCCGTATGTGACTTTTTTGGTTTTTCTGGAGCTGTTTTCAGGATTCTTTGTTTGTCTTTGGTTTTAGCTAGTGTGATTATGATATGCCTTGGTGAGTCTTTCTTTTGGGTTCTATCCTATATGGGGTTCATTGAGCTTCTTGGATGGTCAGCTGTACATCTTTCATGAGATTGGGGAAGTTTTCTGTCAGCAATTCTTCAATGATCCTATCTGTGTTTTCTGTTTTCTCCCCCTGTTCTGGAACTACGATCACTCACAGATTTTTGCTTTTGATTGTATCCTACATAATTCTCAGGATTTCTTCATTCTTCTTCATTCTTTTTTCTGATTGTTCTTTAAACAGTATTGTATCCAAGTGTTTGTTTTCAGTTTCGCTGATCCTATCTTCCATAGTTTCAAACCTTCTCCTCAACCCTTCTATTTCTACGACACTGTCCATTTCTGAAAACATGTTTATATTTTGTATTTCTAATTGTTCTTTTTTTATGATTTCTAGTTGGGAATTTATTTTGACATTTTGTTCCTGTATTATTTTCTTTAATTCTTGCATTTTTTGTCTGTATTTTCCAGGAATTTGTCTGCCTTTTCCATGAATTTGTCTATTTTTTCCTCATTTTTGTCTGCTTTTTGCTTCAACTCCTGGATAATTCTGAGTATTAGAGATTCGAATTCCTTATCAAGTAGTTCTAGTGCCTTTTCTTCTACTGGAAAGTCATCTGGTGTTTTATTTTGAATCCCTACTGGAACGATCCTGTCCTGTTTTTGTATACGTTTTGAAATTGTCTGCTGTCCTCGGAGCATTAAGTAGTTATTTTCCTCATTTATTGATTGTAGGTTTGTTTCATCCTGGTTTTTTGTTTTATTTGGGTATGTCTGAGCAGGTGGGCTGTGCTTTCTTTGTTGTTTGCTTGTCTGTGGGCATGATACTTTTCACTTCCTTCTCCAATGGGCAGGGTCAGTCACTCAGGTATGGTACAGCAGGGCAGGTCCAGCTGAGGTGGAGTTGCTGTGATGGATGGTTTGTTGCACATACTAGAGCCCACAGGGTGGGCCGGGAATCAGTACACCGCACGTTCCGGTAGGCTGTGCCTGTGCTGCTTAGGGTTGTGATGTTCAGTGCCCAGTGCAGGTAGGTATTAAGGAGGAAGGAGATTGTGATATGTGGAGCTAAGATGGGTATGGGAATGAGGAGAGAAAGGAGAGAGTAACAGGAGCCAAAAACATACACACAAACAAAAAATAAAGTGTGCTAAGGGAGCTTGCTGTTGGAGTGGAGAGATGAGAGACTGAGAAATGGAGAAAAACAAACAAAAAAAAAAGGTTAAAAGACAAAAATCAATAAATAAAAACTTTAGGGAAAAAAAAAAAAGAAAAGCCCCCAGGTATCCCACTGGTGTGGCTGGTAGGACTGGGAAAGTTGCTCCCAGCCCATTAAGCCTGGCTAGAAGGGGTAGAATTGTCACACACTGCCAGGTATTCAGGAGACAGGAAGAGAAGGTAAGCATAAAGAGATGAGAAACTGGAAATGAAGAAAGATAAAAAGTGAAAAAGAGAGAGAAGAAAACAAATCAGAGAAACAAAAAAAAAAGCAAAAACAAAACAAAACAAAAACAAGAAAAAAGATGCCCCCAGGGATGTCATTGTGTGTCTGCACAGAATAAGGGATTAGCTCCAAAATCATGTAGTACTGCCTGGCTAGAAGGGGCTCCCAAGCCTAGAAAAGAAAACAAACAAACAAATCAAAACAGAACAAATCAGAACAAACAAACAAACAAATCCCTGGGTGTCCCATCGTGTGGCGGCACGGGCCCTGAAGCAGTTTCACAGTCAAGCGGTGTTTTACAGCATTTCAGGAAGAAGTAAAGATGGCATATGGAGCCAGATATTTGAGGGAATGGAGAGGGGGTCGTGGTGAGAGGTAAAGAAGAAATCTAAAAAAGCAGAAAAAAGCAACACCAGCAGCCAACAAATGGCACTCAGGGAGCTGACCACTGCAGGTAGGTGGAATCCAAGTGACACTGGGGTGAAGCTGGTGCTTCCCGGCCAAGAGACTGTGGCTGCAGGAAACAGAGGAGGCCTAGTAGTGGTGAAGAAGCGTGGGGGGTGGGGGTGGGAAAGCATATATCACTGGTTACCAGTTGTTCTGTCTTCTGCTGGAAACTCTGTGAAGCTGCTTTCTCATACCCCTTGTTCACTGATCCCTGATAGGAGTCCAAGATGGTGAATCTGTGCTGTGGTAGCTGATACAGGGCCTCTGCATGTATCTCTCCTCGCTCTTTGTTCTCGGTCAGTTTCTTATTCCATTTGGTGCTTGGCTGATTTCTTTATCTCTTCAGTCAATGCTTAGGGTTTCAGGATTGACGTGTGTCTATTTGACTTAGTTTTTTGGATCTTTGCTGTAGAGAGATGGAATGGTGCTTCTGTCTACAGTGACATGTTGCCCAGAAATCCTGAAGAATTATTTAAATGGAATTCTTTAATGATGTGTTTGGAGTATAATCAGTCAGGTTTATATGTGTGGTTAGGTTAAATTCCATAACTAGAATTTTCTTTAGAAAATTGAGGTATCCTTTTCTTATTTCCTGTAGTACATTTGACATTATTTTATTTTTATCCTATGAAACAAGCCTTCTTTTCACTTGCTTCCTTATTAGTCTTTCCAAAATAAGGCCTTGGTCCAAATTGTCTCACATCTTTGAAACTGCCTCTTTTTTTTTTTGGCTGGTCATATTATATCTTTCCCCATCTTTAAATTGGTGATCCAGAGGACCAGCTTTCCAGAACACAAACAAAAGCTTTTGCTGTGATATTTCCTATTTATTTTCTTTCTTTTTTTGTGTGTGTTTTTCATTTCAGAGGATCAGTGCAAAATCAGAATGTAGGTTTTAGGAGGGCAGGAGTATTTTCCTGTTTGTTTACCTCTTTAGTATACAGTGTTAAAACAGTGTCTGGCATATCATAGGTGCTCAATAAATATCTGTTTATTGGATTTGCTTCTAGCTACCATCCTTGGCCTGGAGTAAAGAATATCTGTAAATTCTTGCTATTGTTTGGCCTACCACTGAACGTTGTATTTATAGCTTCCTAAAGAAAGGGAGAAAGATATGGCAGTCTGCTTTTTGTAAAGATTGATAGCTTTGGAAACCCTATGGGGCAGTTTTACTCTGTCCTTCAGGGTCGCTATGATTTGGAATTGACTCAACAGCAATGGTTCTTTTATTTTTATTTTTAGAGACATCTTTTAGCACATCAGAATCAGTGCAAATACTGGGTTTGGAGAACTCAGAGCATCTTCTGGGCTGATTTCAAGGTTGTTCTAACCTCATTGTCACCATGCCTCACTCACATCAAATTAGAACCATATCTCCTTTGGATTCTGGGATAAATAGTGGAACTAAAGCATCAGTGATGGTTTAAGTCTCTACATTAGCTGAACACATCAGTTCTGATTGAGTGTTGGTGTATTTTGTTAATCTTGTTTTCGTTAAAGACAAACTCTGTTGTGAATTGATGTCATGTACCTATTAGAATTTCCTTCATGCTGTTTGCCAGAACTTTTGTGAACTCAGTGAGTGCTTTTTGATCAAGATTAACTCATATTTTACACTGTAAGAGCACAATATTCAAAAAGGAAATATTAGTTGTCAAAGATCATAGCAGATTTGGTAATTTAAATGTAAAGGGTTCACTTATTCATATGACTTTTAGCAACCTTATATAGTTCAGTGAAGCTATTTTTGCTTTCACAGTCAATTCTTTCTCACCTGTTGTCCCCAGGTGAAAAGATAAACACAGCTAAATACTAGAAATGTTACTTATCTCTACTATGAAAGTATTTCCCATCTTACTGAGGAAAAAAATATAATGATCTATTTAATTTACAAAGATAGATAGGTGGACCTTAAGATTTATGTACACTACATTGGAGTCTTGAAGTCCCTTGTTCATACTGTTGCCTAGAATCTTTATTAAAACTATTCTAGATATAAATCACAATCTAGATCTAAAGCTACTCTAGATTGTGCCTAAATGTGATTTTTTTTTTTGTTTTAATTTAAGCCATGGTAAATTTGGTTTTGAGTTTCAAACTCTTTCAAAGCATAGTCTAAAATTTTGTGTTTGTAATGTGTGTTATGTTGTTAAGTGATGTTTTGATTCAAACTATATAAATACATACATAATATTGTTTCAATGGCAAAGAATTAGTACTGAGAAAGGGAAAAGTACTCTTTTCTGAAAGGAAGCAAACATGTCACACTGGCACACAGATTTATCGTATAAACTTTTCTTTCCCCTTTTCATTTTCGACAATGGTAAATGAAAATTGTAGGAATTCATAACGATTGGGGGCACTAGAAAGACAACTTCATGCCCCCTCTTTGAAAAGATTTAGAATCAGTCTCTTATTAGAGAGAGGCATGCTTGAGCAAATGTAGGAAGTTACATTGGAATGAAGTTTTGATTTCAAAGAGGCCCAAAGGGTTGTAATGATTCACTGGGAATTTTTTTTTTAATATTTTATTGTAGTTCAGGTGAAGGCTTACAGAACAAATAGTTACTCATGAAACAGTAGTACACATGTTGTTTTATGACATTGGTTAACAACATCACAACATATTAACCCTCTAACTTCTCAACCTTTTTTTTGGTGAAAATACACATAGCCAAAGATACACCATTTCAAAAATTTCTACATGCACAGTTCAGTGACACTGACTAGGCTCTTCCAATTGTGCTGTTATTCTCACTTAAGATGAAGGCTTACAGAACAAAATAGTTTCTCATTTAACAGTTATTACAAATGTTGCCCTATGACAATGGTTAACAATCTCACAACACATCAATAATATCCTTACTCAACCTTGGGTTCCCTATCACCAGCTTCCTTGTCCCCTTCTGCCTTCTGGCCCTTGTCACTGGACTCCTGTACCTCGTTAGTCTCATTTGGTTTTACGGGGCTATCCACTCCTAGGCTGAACGGCGAACCTCGGAGGTAACTTCACCACTGAGCTAAAAGGATGTCTGGGGGCCATACTCTCGAGGTTTCTCCAGTCTCCTTTAGGCCAGTAAATCTGATCTTTTTTTGTGAGTTAGAATTACTCCCTACATCCTTCTCCAGCTCTGTCCAGAACCCTCTGTTGTGATCCTGGTCAGAGCAGTCAGTGGTGGTAGCTGGGCACCATCTAGCTGTACTGGACTCAGTCCGGTGGAGGCCTTGGTAGCTGTGGACAATTAGTCCTTCAGACTAATCTTTTCCTTGTATCCTGTTCTCTTCATTCTCCCTTGCTCCCGAAGGGATGAGACCAGTGGAGTATCTTAGATGGCCCCTCACAAGCTTTTAAGACCCCAGACACTACTCACCAAGGTAGAACGTAGCGCATTGTCTTTATAAGCTGTGTCATGCCAATTGAGCTAGATGTTCCCCGAGACCATGGTCCCGACAGCCCTCCACCCAGCAATTCAGTCCCTCAGGGAGTTTGGATGTGTCTATGGGGCTTCCATGACTTTCCTTGTACAGGTTGTCCTAGTTTCCCCTGTATTGTGTACTGTCTCACCCTTCACCCAAGATACCACTTATCTATTGCCTATTTAGTATTTCTCACTGGGAAATTTTTTATCCTAAATTAAGAATTCTTAATGATCCTGAAGGTAGGGGCAAAAAGAAGATAGATTAATAACTAACATATTGGTTCAGGATTACTAAGAAAGAGATCTTATCATGTTTAAGAGTTTGTATTTCTTCAAATCTTGTTATATGTATGTGACATCTTTAAAAAATGTTTGCCAATGCAAATTATTGGTTAAGCTGAGGTATTTTAAGAAATATTTCCATTATTTGCAGTAATAGTAAGGTTAAAAATTATACCATCAATTATATTCTTTCTCTGTTGGGACACAGGCTATGGTAAGCCTCGCTCTTTGAGACATGAGAGTACAATTAAGGCACATCTAACCATATGATGATAATTTATCCAAATTTCTGGCAAAGTACTTTATTGGGAATACTTCGTGTAAACCCAATTTGTCAAGATACTTGGCTCATTCATTTCAAACTCTCTGGACTTCTCTCCCATACCACTGTCAATTCTTTTTTACATCATCTCTTTCAAAATCATGTGCAGTCATCTCAGAAAAGACTGATAAAATTAGATGAAACTCTGGCAAGTCTAACTGGAAAGAGAGAGAGAGAGAGGGAGATGTGAATGAAAGATAAATAGATACAAAAATTAGGAACGAGGTCTTCTGGAGAATTTTTAAAAATGGATAAAAATAAAGCTATGAAAAACTCTATGGAAGAAATAGGCAATTTTTAAGAAAAATATAAATTGCTAAAATTGATTCCATAATAAAAAAATAGACTAATGATCATGAAGGAGTTGGGAAAAGAAAAGTTTAAAGGAATTGTATGAAATATATCTCTGGACCAAATGGTTTTATGTCTGAGTCATTTTGAACCTTCAATGAACTAGAAATTCCTACACTTTTTTCTTATATCACCAGAAAATAAACTCTTCAAGAACATAGACAAACTAGACTCATTGTCATTGAGTCATTTTCGACTGTTGGTGACCCCATGTGTGTCAGAGTAGAATTACACTCCGAAGAGTTTTCAATGGCTGTAATCTCTTGGAATTAGAAGGTAAGGCCTTTCTTCCACAGCATTACTGGTTGGATTTGAACCACCAACCTATTGGATAGTAGCCAAGCACAAACCTTTTGTGCCACCCAGAGACCTAGACAAAGTATAAAACCAAAGAAGACAAACTCATTGCTGTCGAGTGACACTGTAGGACAGAGTAGAACTGCCCCATAGGGATTCCAAGGCTGTAAATCTTTATGGAAGCAGACTGCTACATCTTTCTCCAGCAGAGTGGCTGCTGGGTTTGAACTGCCGACCTTTCAATTAGAAGCTGAGTGCTTAATCAATGCACCACCAGACAAAGTACAGAAAAACCAAAATTCATTTTCAAAGCTAGTGTAGCTCTGATGTCTAACTGTGGCAAAAATAACACTGCAAAAAACACAGCTACAGTTTAATCTCATTTATGAGTACATATATATATGTACATATATATACATACATAAATATATACATACGTATACCATAAAATATAAAATAGCCTGAAATCATGTAAGTGAATATTTACATAATATTCGGTCTGATGAAGGACTTTCTAAGCATGACACCCAAAGCAAAAATCTGTATAAAAAAAACAAAACAATTGATAGATTTGACTGTAGGCAATTATAAAAAACCTAAATGAATAATATTAGAAGAAAAATGGCAAACTAGAAAAAAAAAGGAAAATAAATAACAGATAAAAGTTAATACCCTCAATATATGAGATATCATGTGAATCAATTAGAAAATATGGGACAATTTAAAAAAATTTTTTTTATTGTACTTTAGATGAAGGTTTACAAAACATGTTCTCATTAAAGAGTTAGTACACATATTGTTTTATGACAATGGTTAATATCTTCATGACATGTCAAGACCATCCCTTCTCAACCTTCGGTTCCCTATTACCAGCTTTCATCCCCTCCTGCCTTTTAGTCCTTGTCCCTGGACTGTTGTGCCCCATTAGCCTTGTTTTGGTTTATGGGCCTGTCTAATCTTTGGCTGAAGTGCGAACCTCAGGAGTGACTTCATTACTGAGCTAAAAGGGTGTCTAGGGGCCATAATCTTAGGGTTTCTCCAGTCTCTGTCAGGCCAGTAAGTCTGGTCTTTTTTTTTGTGAGTCAGAATTTTGTTCTACATTTTTCTCCACCTCTGCCCGAGACCCTCTGTTGTGATCCTTGTCAGGGCAGTTGGTGGCAGCTGGGCACCATCTAGTTGTACTGGACTCAGTCTGGTGGAGGCTGTGGTAATTGTGGTCCATTAGTCCTTTGGCACAGGCATAAGGGGTCTGCAGACTTTGAGTGCCTTCTACCTTTGTATAGACTTGTGTGGACTGACCTCAGCAGCGTAAGCCCTCACTACCACAGTACAACAGGATAAATACCTGAAGTCTAACTTCAACTGTTTCAGCTGTGAAGCGATAGGTTTGTGATGCTTGACACTGCTCTGCCCTTTAAGCAGGTGACTTACCTGTCCGCATCAGGGGCTTGAGGACTGGTGGCTGCACCCATGTCACCTAGACACCTGCTACATGAGTCCAAGAATAAGTGGTGCCTGCCAGTCCCTACAGCCAACAGAGTAGGGTGCTTATACTCTGGCTACAAAACTCATCTACCTACTCGCTCTAGGGAACAGGGACATGCTTTCCTTTCAGATACTCAGGGGAAGCCGTCAGCCCCCTGTTTTGCTCAGTACATGACCCCCTACTTCAGCCAGACATCTGTGCCTACACCAGTCACCCATGCCTCTTTAAGACTGTAGGTGAGAGCCTGCACCACATACTTGGTGAACGACTACCTGTACATCTGAGCTAAATCCATACAGGAAAATTTAATGGACTCCTGGGCACATATACTTAGTCACAGACCTAACTACCTGGTGACAGGACGTTAGAGCTTCAAATGTGCCAATCATCAAACTACCGCACATGAGCAGCCTATTTGGGCATATCAAAGCAAAACAAGGAGCTAGGACACACTAAACAAATACAAAATAAAATTATAATAACTTATTGATGGCTTGGAGATAATAGTCAATATCAAATCACATAAAGAGGCAGTCCAAGATGGCTTCAGCAAGTTCGTAAAATAAAGAATCTAGAAATTTTCTGGAGAAAGAGAATTTCTTGGAACAACTAGAGGCACAATACAAAAGATTAATATAAAGAACTCTTCAAGAAATTAGAAAGGAAATTGTGCGAAACAAAGAGAATACCAAACAACATACAGACAAAGCAGTAGCAGAACTTAAAAAGGTTTTTCAAGAGCATAAAGACAAATTCAATAGGCTGCAACACTCCATAGAGAGACAGCAGTAAGAAGATTAATAATAAAATTTCAGAATTAGACAACTCAATAGAAAGACATGGGAGCAGAATTGAGGCAGTAGAAGTCAGAATTAATGAGACTGAAGATAAAGCACTTGACACCAAATTATTGGAGGAAAAATCAGAGAAAAGAATTTTAAAAAATGAAGAAACTATAAGAGTTACATAGGACTCTATCAAGAGAAATAACTTACAAGTGATTGGAATAAAAGAACAGGGCGGGATAACAGAAAATACAGAGAGAATTGCTGAAGATTTGTTGACAGAAAATTTCCCTGATATCATGAAAGATGAGATGATATCTATCCAAGATGCTCATTGAACCCCACATAAGGTAGATCTCAAAAGAAAGTCACCAAGACCTATTATAATCAAACTTGCTAAAATCAAAGACAAACAGAGAATTTTAAGAGCAGCTAGGGATAAAAAAAAGTTACCTACAAAGGAGAGTCAATTAGAATAAGATCAGACTACACAGCAGAAACCATGCAAGCAAGAAGGCAATAGGATGACATATATAAAGCCTTGAAGGAAAAAAATTGCCAGCCAAGAATTATATATCCAGCAAAACTGTCTCTCAAATATGATGGCGAAAGTAGGACATTTCCAGATAAACAGAAGTTTAGGAAATTTGCAAAAACCAAACTAAAATTACAAGAAATACTAACAAGAGTCCTCCAGTTAGAAAATCAATAACATCAGATAACAACCCAAGACTAGAACACAGGACAGAGCAACCAGATACCGACCAACATAGGGAAGTCACAAAAATACATCAAAGCTAAAACACTGAAAATAGGGAAAAAATGACATTAAAACAAAAAAGAGGGACTTAAAAATGTAGACATAGATTTTTCATATGGAGGGGAAGTCAAGGCAATATAAAGAAATAAAAGACTGGTGAAAACTTAGAAAAATAAGGGTAAATATTAAGGTAAGCACAAAGGCAACTAACGATCCTACAAATCAAAATAAAAAACTAGAAAAATATAAAGACTCAGCAAACACAAAATCAACAGCAATGAAAAAGATGAAAAGAAAATACATAAACAAAATTGACTCAGCACAAAAAATTAAGGAGAACAAAGAAATTGTGAAAAACACACAAAAAAGACATCCAAATGACAGCACTAAACTCATACCTACCAATAATTACACTGAATGTAAATGGACTAAATGCACAGATAAACAGAGAGAGTGGCAGACTGGATAAAAAAACACAAACATTCTATAAGCTGCCTATAAGAGACATACCTTAGACTTAAAGGAAGAAACAAGCTAAAACTCAAAGGATGGAAAAAATATATCAAGAAAACAACAATCAAAAAACAGCAGGAGTGGCAATATTAATATTAATCTCTGACAAATTAGATTTTAAGGTAAAATCCACCACAAAGGATAAGGAAGGACACTATATAATGATTAAAGGGTCAGTACACCAGGAGGACATAACTATAATAAATACTTACACATGCAACGACAGGACTCCAAATACATAAAACAAACTCTAACAGCACTGAAAAGAGAGATAGACAGCTCCACAATAGTAGTAGGAGACTTTAACAAGCCACTTTCAGTGAAGGACAGAACATCCAGAAGGAAGCTCAACAAAGACATGGAAGAATTAAGTGCTACAATCAACCAAATTGATCTCATAGACATATACCAAACACTGCACCCAACAGCAGCCAAATATACTTTCTTTTCCAACACACATGGAACATTCTCCAGAACAGACCACATATTAGGAAATAAAGCAAGCCTTAACAAAATCTATACCATCAAAATATTACAAAGCAACTTTTCTGACCATAAAACCATTAAAGTAGAAATCAATAACACAAAAAGCAAGGGAAAAAAATCAAACACATGGAAAATGACCAACACTTTGCTCAAAAACTACTGGGTTATAGAAGAAATTAAGGATGGAACGAAAAATTCATAAAATCAAACAAGAATGAAAACACATCCTACCAGAACCTTTGGGACACAGCAAAAGCAGTGCTCAGAGGTCAGTTTATAACAATAAATGCACACATCCAAAAAGAAGAAAGGGCCATAATCAAAACATTAACCCTACAACTGGAACAAGTGGAAAAAGAGCAGCAAAAGAAGTCCTCAGGTGCCAGAAGAAAGGAAATAATTAGAATTAGAGAAGAATTTAATGAAATAGAGAATAGACAATCAATTGAAAGAGTTAACAAGACCAAAAGCGATTCTTTGAAAAGATCAACAAAATTGATAAACCACTGGCCAAACTGACAAAAGAAAAACAGGAGAGCATGCAGATAACCCGTATAAGAAATGAGATGGGTGATATCACAACAGATCCAACTGAAATTAAAAGAATCATAATAGAATACTGTGAAAAATTGTACTCTAACAAATTTGAAAACCTAGAGGAAATGGACAAATTTCGAGAAACTCACTACCTGCCTAAACTAACACAAACAGAGGTAGAATAACTAAATCAACCCATAACAAAAGAGATTGAAAAGGTAATTAAAAAACTCCCAGCAAAAGAAAAAAGCACTGGAACAGATGGCTTCACTGGAGAATTCCACCAAACTTTCAGAGAAAAGTTACACCACTACTACTAAAGGTATTTCAGAGCATAGAAAAGGATGGAATACTCCAGAACTCAATCTATGAAGCCAGCACAACTCTAATGCCAAAACCAGGTAAAGACACCACAAAAAAAGAAAATTACAGGCCGACATCCCTCATGAATTTTGACGCAAAAATCCTCAACAAATTCTAGTCAGTAGAATTCAGCAACATAGCAAAAAAATAATTCACCATGATCAAGTGGGATTTATACCAGGTATGCAGGGATGGTTCAACATTAGAAAAACAATCAATATAATCCATCACATAAATGAAACAAAAGACAAGAACCACATGATCTTATCAATCGATGCAAAAAGGCATTCGACAAGGTCCAACACCCTTTCATGATAAAAACTCTCAACAAAATAAGAATAGAAGGGAAATTCCTCAATATAATTAAGGGCATTTATACAACGCCAACAGCCAACATAATCCTAAATGGAGAGACTTTGAAAGCACTCCTCTTGAGAATGGGAAGCAGACAAGGATGACCTTTATCACCACTCTTATTCAACATTGTGCTGGAAGTCCTAGGCAGAGCAATTAGGCTACAAAAGGAAATAAAGCGCATCCAGATTGGAAGGGAAGAAGTCAAAGTATCTCTATTTGCAGATGATATGAACTTACACACAGAAAACTCCATAGAATCCACAAGAAAACTACTGGAACTAATAGAAGATTGCAGCAATGTTTCAGGATACAAGCTAAACATACAAAAATCAGTTGGATTCTTTACACCAAGAAAAAGAACCTCGAAGAGGAAATCATCAAATCAATACCATTTACAATAGCCCCCAAGAAGGTAAAATATTAGGAATAAATCTAACCAGAGAGATAAAAGACACTACTGCAAGAAACTAAGAGACCTGCATAAGTGGAAAAACATACCTTGCACATGGATAGGTAGACTCAGCATAGAGAAAATATCAATTCTATCCAAAGCGATCCAAAGATACAATGCAATCCTGATCCAAATTCCACTGGAATTTTTTAATGAGATGGAGAAACAAATCACCAACTTCTTATGGAACGGGAAGAGGCCTGGAATAAGTAAAGCATTACTGAAGAAGAAGAACAAAGTGGGAAGCCTCACACTACCTGATTTTAGAACCTATTTTACCTCCAAGGTAGTCAGAACAGCCTGGTAGTTGTACAACAACAGGTACATAGACCAATGGAACAGAATTGAGAATCAAGACATAAATTCATTCACCTATGAGCAGCTGATATTTGACAAAGGCCCAAAGTCTGTTAATCGGGGAAAAGACAGTCTCTTTAACAAATGTTGCTGGCATAACTGTATGTCCATCTGCAAAAAAACTGAAATAAGACCCATACCTCCCACCATGCACAAAAGCTAACTCAAAATGGATCAAAGACTTAAATATAAAATCGCAAATGATAAAGAACATGGAAGAAAAATAGGGACAACGCTAGGAGTCCTAATGCATGGTATAAACACAATATGAACGATAAGTAACAATGCACAAGCACCAGAAGAGAGACGAGATAAATGGGAGCTCCTAAAAATCAAACACCTATGCTCATCAAAAGACTTCACCAAAAGAGTAAAAGGACAATCTACAGACTGGGAAAAAAAATTTTGGCTACGACAAATCCGATCAGCATCGAATCTCTAAAATCTACAAGATACTGCAAAACCTCAACAACAAAAAGACAAATGACCCAATTAAAAAATGGGCAAAGGTTATGAACACGCACTTTGCCAAAGAAGATATTCAGGCCGATAACAGACAAGTGAGGAAATGCTCACGATCATTAGCCATTAGAGAAATGCAGATCAAAACTACAATGAGATATCATCTCACCCCAACAAGGCTAGCATTAATCCAAAAAACACAAATTAATAAATGCTGGAGAGGTTGTGGAGAGACCTAAACACTTATACACTGTTGGTGGGAACGTCAAATGGTACAGCCACTTTGGAAATGGATTTGGCGCTTCCTTAAAAAGCTAGAAATAGAACTACCATATGATCCAGCTATCCCGCTCCTTGGAATATATCCTAAAGAAATAAGAGTTGTCAAACGAATAGATATATGCACACCCATGTTCATTGCAGCACTGTTCACAATAGCAAAAAGATGGAAACAGCCTAGGTGCCCATCAACAGACGAATGGATAAACAAATTACGGTATATCCACACAATTGATTACTACACGACAATAAAGAACGACGATGAAGTTGTGAAACATAACATGGAGGAAGCTGGAGGTCATTATGCTGAGTGAATTTAGTCAGTCACAGAAGGACAAATATTGTATAAGACTACTATTATAAGAACTCAACAAAAGGTTTAAATACAGAAGAAAACATTGTTTGATGGTTACGAGGGTGGGGAGGGAGGGGGAGGGTTATTTACTAACTAGATAGTAGATAAGAATTAGGTGAAGGGAAGGACAGTACACAGTACAGGGGAAGTCAGCACAACTGGACTAAACGAAAGCTAAGAAGTTTCCTGAATACAATCAAACACTCTGAGGGACAGAGTAGCATGGCTAGGGGTCTGGGGACCATGCTTTCAGGGAACATCTAGTTCAATTGGCATAACAAAGCTCATTAAGAAAATGTTCTTTACCCCACTTTGATGAGTGGCGTCTGGGGTGTTAAAAGCTTGCAAGCAGCCAACTAACATGCATCGGTTGGTCCCAACTCACCTGGAGTAAAGGAGAATGAAGAACACCAAAGACAGAAGGGAAGTATTAGCCCAAGAGACAGAAAGGGCCACATAAACCAGAGACTTTATCAGCCTGAGACCAGAAGAACTAGATGGTGCCCGGCTACCACCAATGACTGCCCTGACAGGGAACACAAGAGACAGTCCCTGATGGAGCAGCAGAAAGATGGGGTGCAGAACTCATATTCTAGTAAGACCAGACTTAATGGTCTGAATGAGACTGCAGGAATGCTGGAAAGCATGGCCCCTAAATTCTCTACTAGCCCAGAAATAAAACAATTTCCAAGGCCAACTCTTCAGACAGGGATTGCACTGGACTGTGGGACATAAATTGATACTCCTGAGGAGTGTGCCTCTTAGCTCAAGTAGATACAAGAGACTAAACGGGCAGGCTCTGTCTGGAGATGAGATGGGAAGGCAGAGAGGCTTAGGAGCTGGCTGAATGGACACAGTGAATCAGGGGTGGAAAGGAGGAGTGTGCTGTCACAATATGAAGACAGCAATTTGAGTTATGTAATATTGTATAAATTTTTGTATGGGAAAAATATAAAATATTAATATAAAAAATATCAGGGATACATAGAAGAACATATTTAAAAGGACATTCATTGAAACATTATTTTAATAGCAAAATTTGCAATCAGCCTAAATATCCAAAGACTGGGGATTATTTAAACAAGTTGCGGTATATCCAATGATGGAATATTGATGCCATTACAAAGTATGTTTTAAAATAATGTCTAATAATATTGGCAATGCATGTATTTTAATCTCAGGTAAATAAAACACAATATAAAACATAGATTATAAATATGATTTTATGATATTTATACACATATCCATATGAAATGCTAAAGAAATAAACTTAACGATGTTTATGTGTTTGTGGTGGGATTTTGAGTAACATGTATTTTTCTTTTAGCTTCTCTGTATTTTTTAAATTTTCTACGGTAGATGTATGTTAATTTATCAGAAAAAAAGTGTTGCTTTTTTTTAAACAATGATACAGAATGTCTACACTGAATTGCTGAAAATCTGACCCCCCCCATGGAAATCTGATGAACAACCAGAATATGAATCCATTCAGAGCCTAGCTATGACCAGTGAGATACTCAAAATTCATTAAAACTTAGTAGGCATAAAGAGAATAATACTTCAGAAACCTAAAAGCCCTCAAGGTAGCAAAGGGTCAGCCCAAATAATTGTTCCTTTTAATGTATTGAAGACCAAGTATAGGTAGGAAAAAGATAAATTCAAAAGTCAGCACACAATTACCTTCATGAGCATGGAAGGTGTTAGTGTGACTCTGCAGATGGCAAACTGTTTGAAAAATCACATTTTACTAGCTCCTAGGTCTTTTGTTTTTCATTTAGCTTTTTCCTTTTTTATGATGCATTAAAGTTTTTGATCTTATCCACTTCGCTATAAGGATGGATTTGATCATTTAGCATTGTACTATCAGGAGTAAGCTCACTAGACCATACATTCAAGGTAATTTCATTCTATCTGGGAAATATAATTGAAGAATTGCATTTTCAATGTTAGAAGATCTCTAAAATGGTTCCTAGCATGATCCTTGGTCAACTGGATACAATCCTATTTAATAATGCCTTCGATAGCATTCATTTAGAACTCCAGTGCCAAATTCTGGGAGGGAAGGGGACCTTGAACGAAATCAGTTTCTAAAGGAACAAAGAAGGTAACATGCACTTCTTTCTCTCAGAATTGATGGCAATCTAAAAATGTCAGATCTGCCTGCATTTAAATAGCATATTCATGGGAAAACGAGCTATTTTTGCATAACATTAAAAAATACACGTAGGTAGTCATAGAACTTCCTGAGGACAAGTACTTATTTCATCTTTTCTTTATATTCTCGGAATGTAGGCTGAAACATATTCTACCAAATGGCTTTTACAATATAGTCAGAGAGGGAAAATGGTCAAGTGATTTGATCAAAGTTATAATAATCATGAGATTGAAGTACAACTTAGTTACCAGCATTTTATTTTAATTTCAGATCTTTAAAATAAAAATGCATAGGTGTAAGGCATGATGGAGTTACTTTATTCATACTATAGAGACTAAGTAACCCTCTATTTATTGTAAGAAACGAATTGGTGGGGCAATAGAATTTAAAGATATTAAGATTCTGTCCTGGCAAAGATAACCTTGTAGGTGGCTACATCTGGGGTGTACATTATATTTTTTTCCTTCACAACATGAGAGGAAAGTAAAAAATATTAGTATAAAGTGAAATGGGCAAGAAGCACATATTAAAATTATTAAAAGTTTACTTTTTCCATTATGCAAATAAAAAAGAAGAAGCTGAAGACAAATGTAGGAGGCACACAATCTTCTTGCATGGACAAATATTTGTAGATTATGAAAGTTTGTGTGTTTGTGTTGCAACAGAGGGTGTGGGGAATGAAAGAGAGACAGAATGAGAGAAGGAGACAGAAAGAGAGAGGAGAGAGGGTTAGCATGAGAGCCAGCAGGGCGTAAGGAATGGGAGGAGGTTAAATGATAAGGATCCACTCAGACAATTGTTTTCTTAAATCTTCTAAACAACTATATCTAGATAATTGTCAGGTCAGCCAGGGCCTGATGCTTTAGTCACTCCAACAGATAAAGAAACTTTTCATATCTCCGTTGGTTCTTGCTGCGTCTAATGCTAGTAGGTAAAATATATCATTCATGGGCTATCTTACCCCCTGCTATTCTATAGTTTCCAAAAGTCAATTGGCAAAGTACCATCCCAAGAGCCCATATACGAAATAATGTGAAAGTCAGTAGTTTTGAAACTGAGAGGACAGTTGGATGGACTGAAATTGAGTTTTGAGGACAATGGAAATGAAGTGTAAATACCAAATTGATTCTATCATTGACCCAATCTCATCCAATAGATTGGGTGCATGCATCTCTTTTGGCATATCAAGCGTGTTATGAGTGCTATTGAATGCTGACTCATATTTGAGGCTCATCAACATTAGAATTTAGGAAGATGTTCAATTCCCCTATCACACACACACATACACACACAATTAATTAATTACCTTCAACTCAGCTATGTAAGAGAAGACCTACTTAAAGAATGCATGATAAAAACCAAAATCAAACTTGTTGCCGTTGAATTGATTCCAACTCATAGCGACCCCATAGGGTTTCCAAGGCTGGAAATCTCTACAGAAGCAGACTGCCACATCTTTCTCCCATGGAGCCAATGGTTTTTTCGAACCACCAACCTTTTGGTTAGCAGTAGATCGGTTTAACCACTGTGCCATCAGGGCTCCTTTATAGCATGATAATAGGGAGTTAATGTGCTAATAATGAAGCAGAGTAAGGAGAAAAAGTGCTACAAATAGATTTGGGTCAACCCTTTATGTATCTGAGTTATACCACCTTTCCCTTCAACCCCTCCCAATCCCTACTCATCTGAAAGAAATTTTCTTTATCTGATTGTGACAGAGAACTCTGTTACAGATAGTGACCTGTGTTCTTTCATCCTTGTGCTATAAATAACAGTAGCAGAAAGTAGGGGCAGATCACAAAAACAGGAGGTCATGGCATTGATAATTTGGAAAAATGATATTTCTGACTTCAGCATAATCAGAGAGTTCAGTTCAATAAACATTTGTTGTATGCCTATTATATTTTGGGACGGTGGTAGGCACAAAGGGTACTAATGTGAAATATACATAGGTCTTGGATTAAGTTTATAACCTAATGAAGGTAGAAAGACAAAATTGTTGTTGTTAGTTGTCATCAAGCTGATTCTGACTCATGGTGAACCCTTGTCTGTCAGAGTAGAACTGTGTGCTATAGGGTTTTCAGGACTGTGACTTTTCAGAAGCAGATTGCTAGGCCTCTCTTCTGAGGCACCAGTGGTCATTTTAATGTGGTAACTGACAAGATGAACAATAAGCTCTGTGACAGCAGGAGTCATGTCTAATGCTACTCACTCTTATATCCCAATCACCTAGCACATTATCTTACACATAGTAAATTCTCAACAAATGTTTGTTAAAGAAATGAACAGAAGTATATGCTGAGTATTAAGGGATCAGAGAGGAGGGGAGACTTCAATCTGGGATTTGGGGAGAGTGTCTTAGAAGGGATTATGGCTGAACTGGGTCTTAAACATTAACAATTTAGCCCGGTTAAAAAAATGTGGGAATACTCTAGACATAGGAATAGCATGAGAACAGGAGGCATGGAATAGAATGTTGGATGTGGAAAACTATAAGCCGCCCTAGTGGCACAATGATTAAGAGCTTGGCTGCTAATTGAAAGGTTGGTGGTTCAAACCCAGTAGATGCTCCACAGGAGAAAAGACCTGGTGAAGTGCTCCCAGAAAGATTACAGCCTAGGAAACCCTATGGGGCAGTTCTACTCTGTCATATAGGGTCACTATGAATCAGAATTGACTTGACAGCACACAACAGCAGCAAAGTAGAACATATTTGTTGTCTATTACTTTTGGTGAGTTTGGAGATTTTGAATGGAAAAAAAGAAGGCATTTTCTTCATTTCTATAGCCTACAATACTATTATTGGGTGGGATAATCTAGGATGAAGCATCCATATGTTTTTTTCTATAGTGATTCACATGATCAATAATGCATATTTATGTAACCTGCATATATAAAAAATGGTGAAGCATAGCCTTCTAGATTTTAAAATGTGAATTTTAGCAGTGATATAAAATCATTTAATGTACTGTATTTATACGATATGCAAAGTTATAAGTCAGTGAGAAACTGCTATGAACAGCGGACTTTTTCTGGAAACAAAGATGAATTAACTTAAAGCACTGACTCTAGCTTTCCATCTCCAGTGGTCTTGATGGTGATTTTAGAAGTTACATAAGAGAAAATATGCTTTCATACAGCCAGATGGACCCAAACATAGCCCAGAGTTTGGCCACATAGCCAGAAATTTTAGTATTATTCTTGAAATTATATCCTCTTCTCCAAAATTTGAAGGATATTATGTCTGTGTGGTGAGTATATTTTGCTTTCGGCTCAATCAATTCCTCTTTGAAATGAGCTGCACTAATGGGTCAGATGTGTGATAATTCAGATACTTCCTGAGATATGAATTCCAAAAGCAGCTGTGGAATTTTTTAGCATGAATCATTTATTTTTTAAATACACAGATAACACATGATCATTTTAGAAAAACAAGAAAATACAGATAAGCAGAAAATACTAAACTCATCCCATATCCAACTATGCAAAGTTAACCATTGCTAACATATTGAGATATATCTTTCTAGAAATATGTGTGTGAGAGAGAAAAATTTACTAATAGAAATGAAATTATACTACAGTGTCCTGTAATCTGCTTTTTATTAACAATATGTATGTCATGGATGTATTTCAGGTTCAATAAATATAGGGCTATGTTTTCGTTTTTTACAGCTTCATAGTATTCAGTGAGTCGTCTCTTTGTGGACATTTAGGTTGTTTTCCTTAGTCATGAATATAAACATAACTGCCGTGAACACATTTGTATAAATATCTTTACAATCTTGTGCTAGTATCATGTCAGGATAAAATTTTCAATGATATCTATAATAAGGGTGAAAAGTCTAAGATTTACCCTATTATCCAAACAAATTACTTACCCTCCACAGTTTTATGGATGTTAGTAGAAGGTATGAGACTCTTGGCCAGAGAAGAGGACAGTTTAATATTCACAACAATAGCAGTTTCCAGAGTATCAGTAGTTTTTTTTTTGTGTGTGTGTCTGTGTGTGTGCACCAGTTTCCCAAGTCCCAATTCCCACAGTGTGATGCAAAGAAGGCTACATGGCACCTTCAAACACAGTGGGTTGCATTACAGAAGAGAAATCTTCAGCTTAGGGAACCTGAATCATCTATAATGGGCAATATTCATGCCTGCCCTTTGCTCTGGAGTGAGATACTGTATCTTCCAGGGCTGTAAGGAAACCTACCTCTTTGCACTGGAGGGATAGATACACTATTTCTGTCTTCCACTATGTAAACATCCTTGGAAAGAGTCCAGAACAAAGGGCAGCCACACTCTCAAAATGTGTGGAGAATTGTCTCCCAATACTATTTTAAGTATTACCAAGACTGTCCTACTTAAAATTTATATTAATTTCCACTCCTACCAATAGTTCCTTTTTTCTCTACATCTTCAGGTACACTGGATTTTGTCAACCCTTTAAACTGTAGCTATTATGACTGGGGAAAATGGTAGCTCATGTTTTAAAATTTTTAATTTCCCTTCTTACTAGTGAGATTGTATTTTCATGTTTGTTTTCCATTTGCATTTCTTCTGTTGTGAATTTTCCTCCAATGTTCTTTTCCCTCTTTTTTTCTATTGATGTTTTCTTTTTTTTTTCTTATTAATTTGTAGGTGGCCTTAGTATATTAAAATATGAATACATTGAAAATGGGTTTCCCTTTTAGTTTTTGTCTTTTAAAGTTGTTAGCTGCAGCAGTTTGAAGCGTGGTTTGCACTCATTAAAACTCCTGACTCTTTAAAAATTGTAACTTTTTTTCCACAAATAGTTATGCATTTAAAAAAATTGAAATGCACGCAGTCTTCAAATAATGTATGCTAAATTCATTGTCATTTTAAGTTCAAATACCTATACTTCCTTGAACATATCAAGAATGCTTTTGCTTTTTCCCTGAAGTTTCAAGTTCAGTGTAGTCAGATATCTTGTCACATCAGGAAGAAAGTACAATATTATGAACCACAGACATTCAAAAAGTTTAGCCCCTCAGAGCTCTTTCAATTCCAAAAAGTCCATGCTCAGTGAATTTCTTTAGCAAGTTTCATGACCTAGCCATCTGACAGCATTCAACAAAATTAAATAGTCTATCTTCTTCAGTTTTTTTCAAATATCTCATAAAGTGACTATGGTTAGTGGCACAAACACAAAGAAGTCTCACTGCCTCAATCACTTCTTTCACATGACTTATGAAGCCCAAGCCTGCCTGATAAATGATAGGGTAGAAACTATGTACAGAACGTTTACTTTTTCACTTGAACAAACTGTTGAAATGTTTTCTTTTGTTGTAAATGCCTTATCAATAGAAAGTGAATTCCGCTTTTCTATTTCTGGAGCAAAGTCTTCAAATTATTTATTGGCAGGTAGTTAAATACCAGTTATACCATGCATATTGGAATTTTTAAAAAATATTTGACAGAAATGTCAGGGCAGATCTGTGAGGAAATTATGGATTATTCAATAAATGGAACTGGAAAAAGTAGTTACCTATATAGAAAAAATTGAATCCCTACCTCAAACTATATACAAAATTCAACTCCAGATAAATTAAGTGCTTCAACATCAAAAGAAAATTTTAACATCGTTCATATAAACCTTAAGTGGCTATCACATTATGGTAGGTAAAGGATTTCTTAGTAGAAATATAAAAGTGGTAATAATAAAATAAAATATTATTTTCACTATATTATGGTTAATAATTTATTTTCATTAAAATACACCTTAAATATAGTAAAAAACCTACAAACTAAGAGAAGACATTTGCAACACATATAGTTATCAAAGGATTGATAGCAATGATAAAAATAAAACTCTTATAAATCAATCAATAGGGAAATGACAAAAAGCACAAGCAAAAAAATGGGCAAAAGATATGAAGGTATTTCATAGACTATAAAAAAAACATACGGCAGATAAACATATAAAAACATGTTTGACCTTATTATTAATAAGAGCAATGCATAAGAAGTCTACAGAGAGATACCATTTTACACTCATTTGAATAGAAAAAAGTTAATAATTTAATAGTACTAGAGGATATGGCTATACAGGTCTTGATATGTTGCTAGTGAGAGTGTAAATTGGTATAACCACTTCGGAAAAGTTTGATATTATCTTGTAAAGTTGAATATTCATGTACTCAGCTATTCCACCCCTAGGCATATACCAAGGGAATTTTTGCAGAAGTACAAAAATATTCACAGAAGCACTATTTGTTATAGCAGGGGGCAACAAAAAATAAAAACAAAACAAAACAAACAAAAAAGGGAGTAAAAGACCTATACAAAGAAAACTACAAAACATTACTGACGAAACCCAAAGGGATCTACATAAATGGAAAAACATACCATGCTCACGGATAGGTAGACTCAACATTGTGAAAATGACAATTCTACCCAAAGCAATTTACAAATATAATGAAATTCCGATCCAAATACCAACAACATTCTTCAAAGAGATGGAAAAACTAATCATTAACTTAATATGGAAAGGGAAGAAGCCCCTAATAAGTAAAGCACTATTGAAGAAGAAGAATAAAGTTGGAGAACTCACACTACCTGACCTCAGAACCTACTATACAGATATGGTAGTCAAAACAGCCTGGTACTGGTACAATGACAGATACCTTGACCAATGGAACAGAATTGAGAACCCAGATGTAAATCCATCCACCTACGGTCACCTGATCTTCGACAAGGGCCCAAAGTCCATCAAATGGGGAAAAGAGAGTCTTTTTAACAAATGGTGCTGGAAAAACTGGATATCCATCTGCAGAAAATGAAACAGGACCCATACCTCACACCGTATACAAAAACTACTTCACAATGGATCAAAGACCTGAATATAAAGCCCAAAACTATAAAGTTCATAGAAGAAAAAATAGGACCAACTCTACAGGCCCTAATACACAGCATTAACAGGATACAGACCATAACCATCAACACACAAATCCCAGAAGATAAGCTAGATTACTGGGATCTTCTAAAAATCAAACACCTATGCTCTTCAAAAGACTTCACCAAAAGAGTCAAAAGAGAACCTACAGACTGGGAAACAATTTTTGGACCGCACAAGTCACACAAAGGTCTAATCTCCATAACCTAGAAGAAAATCCAACACCTCTACAACAAAAAGACAAATAATCCATTAAAAAATGGGCAAAGGAAATGAACAGACACTTCACCAAAGAAGACATTCAAATGGCCCACAGGCACATGAGGAAATGCTCATGATCACTAGCCATTAGAGAAATGCAAATTAAAACCACAATGAGATACCATCTCACCCCGGCATTACTGGCACTAGTCAAAAACACTGGAAATAACAAATGTTGGAGGGGCTGCGGGGAGATGGGAACTCTTACGCACTGCTGGTGGGAATGCAAAATGATACAAACATTTTGGAAAATGATATGGAGCTTCCTTAGAAAGCTAGAAGTAGAAATACTATACGATCCAGCAATCCCACTCCTAGAAATATATCCTAGAGAAATAAGAGCCATCACTCGAATAGACATATGCACACCCATGTTCATGGCAGCATTGTTCACAGTAGCAAAAAGATGGAAACAACCTAGATGCCCATCAACAGAAGAACGGATAAACAAACTATGGTACATACACACAATGGAGTATTACGCAATGATAAAGAACAATGATGAATCTTGGAAGCATCTCATAACACGGATGAAACTGGAGGACATTATGCTGAGTGAAATAAGTCAATAACAAAAGGACAAATACTGTATGAGACCTCTATTGTAAAAACTCATGAAATTAAGTTTACACACAAAAAGTAACAATCTTTGCTGGTTACCAGGGATGGGAGGGGTGGGGGTGAATACTAAACAGGCAATAGATAAGCAGTATCTTTAATGAAGGGTGAGACAGTACACAATACTGGGGAAACCAGCACAACTTGTACAAGGAAAGGTCATGGAAGTTCCATAGACACACCCAAACTCCCTGAGGGACTTAATTGCTGGGCAGAGGGCTGTGGGGACCGTAGTCTCGGGGAACATCCAGCTCAATTGGCATAACACAGTTTATAAAGACAGTGTTCTACATTCTACCTTGGTGAGTAACGTCTTGGGTCTTAAAAGCCTGTGAGCAGCCATCTAAGATACTCCACTGGTCTCACACCTTCGGGAGCAAGGGAGAATGAAGAGAACAGGATACAAGGAAAAGATTAGTCCAAAGGACTAATGGACCACAGCTACCAAGGCCTCCACCAGACTGAGTCCAGTACAGCTAGATAGTGCCCAGCTATCACCACTGACTGCTCTGACCAGGATCACAACAGAGGGTTCTGGACAGAGCTGGAGAAGAATGTAGAACAAATTTCTAACACACACAAAAAAGACCAGATTTACTTGCCTGAAAGAGACTGGAGAAACCCCGAGATTATGGTCCCCAGACACCCTTTTATCTCAGTGGTGAAGTCACTTCCAAGGTTCACTGTTCAGCCAGGGATTGGACAGCTCCATAAAACAAAATGGGACTAATGAGGCACAACAGTCCAGGGACAGAGACTAGAAGGCAGAAGGGGACAAGAAAGCTGGTGATAGGGAACCCAAGGTTGAGTAAGGACAGTGCTGACATGTAGTGGGGTTGTTAACCATTGTCATAGGGCAACATGTGTACTAACTGTTTAATGAGAAACTATTTTGTTCTGTAAACCTTCATCTAAAGTGTGAATAGCAGCACAACTGGAAGAATGTAATCAATGTCACTGTACTGTGCATGTAGAAATTTTTGAAATGGTGTATCTTTGGCTATGTATATTTTCACTAAACAAACAAACAAACAAAAAAAAAGGTCGAGAAGGGAGAGGGTTGACATGTCATGGGGTTGTTAACCAATATCATAAAACAATATGTGTACTACTGTTTCATGAGAAACTATTTGTTCTGTAAACCTTCACCTAAAGTACAATTAAAAAAAAAAAAAGGAAAAGGAAAGCAAAACAAAATAATCAGAAGAAGAACAAGAATAAAAGCCTAGAAACAACCAAATACCCATCATCAGAAGAATGGATACATGTTTATTATAAAAAGCAAAACCCAGAAGATTGCATAGGATGATATGCTTCTTATAAAATTCAAATTTCGACTAAAATTAAACAATGTATAACTTTGGCACACATATGTATGAGATAAACTTTATTTTAAAAGTGAAGGACATGAGAAACTCAAAAATCAGGATAATGGCTGTCTTAGAAGGCGTTCCTGGGTGTTAAGTACTTGACTACTAACTGAAAGGCTGGCGGGTCAAACCCACCCAGAGGCGCCTTAGAAGAAAAGCCTGGCAATCTGCTTCCAAAAGATTATAGCCTTGAAAACCCTATGGAGCGCAGGTCTATTCTGAAACAAGCACAGATGTAGATTCGAGTTATTGTCAATGTTCTGGCTTTCAGTTTGGGCAATGAGTTCAATGAAGTTCATTATATAATGAAAAAATAAAACTGGTTTGTCTGACTTTTTTTTTTTTGCTAAAATGCTCAGGTGCACCGTCCTGATGTGAGGAGGGCTTCATTTGACAGTGATACTGCAGGTGGAATTACCCTCACTTTACAATCTAAGTCTTCCGCAGGGATCTTTCTAATCATTGGTGGTGGCATGGACCCTTTATCTATTAGACTGCAAGCGGTAAGTATGGGAGGCCTCAACAGCCTGTGTCCATATCCTCCACTACTTGGAAGAGCTGGTCTGAGAAAATGACCAGATTTCATTTTGCCTACCTTTGAAAATTATTCCAGAGCTCAAACTCATACTTTTGGACCCTGGATTTCCTGATTACCTGCATTGCTTGACTTGTTATGTTGACTGTTAATCCTTTCACTGGTCAGTACTGACTAGCACCCAGTGAGTTACTAACACTAACAATAAAGGAACATACCTAAGAATAACAATAAAGGCATATCTAAGAAAGAAAGGAAGCAGTCCTTGGCATTGAGAAACATACTATTTAAAAAGTGGAAATAAAGATATGCAACAATTTTAGAAACCATGGATAACTGCAAAAATACCATAAAGCTTTTGGATAGCTATCTATTGCTGTCTATATTTGAGGAGCTGCTTATGTAGACTCAATTCAGAAATTCACTTAACTTTCTTTTGGATATCAAGGTCTCAGTTTTTCAAATATGAATAACTTTCTATGCTGATTCTCTAGGAAGATGGTTATTAAATAATTCCTTCCTTGGCTCTCAAAGGTGATTTTGGATGGAAAGGGCAGTGAACAGCATTGGGCACAGGGCATCAGTGGTTATTTCTCTAAGAGCATTCATCCAGGGAAAATTCTTAAGCTGGTGAAAGGACCCTTATGCAGTATCTATTCAAAACGTCTTTTTTTTTTTTTTTTTAACAATTTGGAAAGTGATATCCAGTGAGTTTAAATAATTAATCTAAGACCATACTACTAACTTGTGTAAAGACCTGAAACTGGAGCCTAGGTCTCCCAGATTCTAGTCCAATGCTCTCTTTCCACAATGACTTCTCCTCCCCTGCTCCACCCCAGTGTAAACAGTGATATACTACTTGCCTGTTATTATTTAAAAAATACCATTCATAAAACAGCATGTGTACTACTGTTTCATGAGAAACTATTTGTTCTGTAAGCCTTCACCTGAAGTTCAATAAAATATTAAAAAAAAATACCATTCAAAGTATAATTTAAACAAATGAAATCACCTGGAATAGACAGACACATTCTGGTTGATGTCAAGTCTTTTATTCATTGTTTAATGTGGAAATAACAGTAGATTATGAGTCAGGAGAGGGTTTTTTTTGTGGCTTTGTCAGTAGTTAATTGAATGACCTGGGAAAATCACTTACCATCACAGGACTTCAGTTTTCTTATCTGAAAAGGAGGGGTTGAACTTATATTCTTAAATTTATATGCAACCTTCTAATCCTGATACAATTCTGAGCATCCAAGGATGCTATCCAAGTTTCCTGATATTTGAAAATAGCGAAGAGTTACAGACTGCACAGTCACCAGAAGTCGTTCTCTTGTTTCTGATACTGAATCTACTGGTAACACAATTCAATTATCCAAGTATTGATGACTTGCTATTTTTAATTGCTCTTAGCAGTGACCTTATCTAGCCTTACCAGGGCCCCTTCTATAAATGGTGTTGGTAGAATGTAAAAATGAACAAAAGTTTATATAATAGGAGAATAGCCATACATAAGGCATCATCCCATGATGAGTGCCTTCAATTTAGAAAGGCTAAGAGGATTATCAATTTTCTTAATATTTATGCTGTCAGTTCACCGTTCTCTATCAATACGGAAGCTTGGGTTACTAAGCTTCTCTTTCCTTTGTTCTGAACTCCTTTATAACGAATAGTCAATCTAATACAAAATCTTCCTTACCTCAAGCTATTTTGTTTTTCTATGTATCTTAGGTCTTAAACCTCCTAAAGTAGCTTTACCCACTCCTCCAGCTCCCTCTTATTCTGAAGTTTTCAAACATTTTGAACAGAATTATTTTAAAAGTCAGCTTTATATAGTAAATTTCCCATACCCTTCTACTGGGATTTTTGTGAAAGGAAACCAGGGCTTTGAACTGGATCATTCTGGTTCTAACCTCTGCTGAGAATTTGCATTTCTAAATGTTCCCAGATAATAGTAATGGTGCTGATTAGGGACTAACTCTTTGAACCACTAGTAGAGCAGTGGTTCTCAAAATGTATTATACAAAAGAATCACCTGGGGATCTTATTAAACTGTAGATTCTGATTTAGTATATCTGGTGTGGAAATGCAAATTCCCAGCAGGGGTTTGAACCAGACAAACTGGTTCAAGTCCTGAAGGAAACAAAGAATGAAGGAAGCTCACTGAACTTAGAATGACTGAGAAAAAGCCATTGTTGCACTATACAAAGGCTATATCCAGGGAAACATATCATGTGAGAAAGATAGGAGAAAGATACTGAAGCCCAATTGGTGACAGTAAAGGGCAGTGTCGTTATATTTTCGTTCAAGTTTTTATTCACTGAAGACTTGGCACTTGCCTCCAGACCTATAGCTGTGGTGGTTACAGTTAGGAGATTCTCAAATCTCCTTGTACTAGTCTCTATTATTTAAATTATAATTGAAAAACAATTTAAAATGAGCTCAGCTATGATTTGTGCTAGGGGCAAAATGTAAATATGAGCAAAATTTATCAGATTGTTTCTTTTTCCAGCTACAGAATTTATATATAGATCATCAACCAGCTAGAATTGAAGGCCGACTAAAATAGACAAATGAAGTCTTTTAAGTTAACAGTACACCTATAATGTGAGCTTTTTAAAAAATTCCAACTCAGTGAGGAATGAAGAGGATGGAACAATGGAAGAAATGTCTACATTTTGACAAAACAGTACAACTTTTCAACTCTTGACATTTCTTCTCAGAACCTGTTCCTGGGTTGGTTCTTTCAGTTACATGGACAAGGCTTCAAATGTAGTCATTGAACTCATTGGATTAGTTAATATGTTTCAAAAAAGATGAGTTTGTCGTTTCAAATATAAAAAGCAAGTATTTAGTGGATTCCAAATACAAATGTTTGTTGATCTTTAAAAAAAGGAATGAGATATAGTGAGAGTGAGAGCAAAAGTGGAGTAGAGATAATTAGCTAATGGGAAGGAAGGGTAATAAGATTATTGAGGAGTAACATTAATATTTAGTACCATTTATTCCATTAATTCAGAATATATTAAAAACATTCACTTAAAGTCCAATGAAATCCCACCTTAAATAGATGATGTCTAGTGACAGACATTTTCTTCTAAATACCCATGGGAAATGTGAGTAGAATTACTAGGTACTTAGGGTCACAGTTTATTGGGCTTTGTCTTATTTGACAGTATATTGCTGAAATTTCTGTCTTTAAGTGTTAATTATTCATTTTGCTATGTTTTAGGCAATTAATGTGAGAGTTATTTACTGTTTTTGGTACTTACATGTAGTGATTAGAGCATGTTTTATGTTATGCTGGAGTTTTCTTTTTTTTTCTTTTTTCCCCATACAAAAATTTATACATACATTGTTATATAACTCCGATTACTCTCCCCATACTGTGACAGCACACTCCTCCTTTCCACCCCTGATTCCCCATGTCCATTCAACCAGCTCCTAACCCTCTCTGCCTTCCAGTCTCACCTCCGGACAGAAGCTGCCTGTTTAGTCTCTTGTATATACTTCAGCTAAGAGGCACACTCCTCACGAGTATCACTTTATGTCCCACAGTCCAGTCCAATCCCTGTCTGAAGATCTGGCCTCAGAAATTTTTTCATTTCTGGGCTGATAGAGAAACCAGGGGCCATGCTTTCTGCCGTTCCTCCAGTCTCAGTCAGACTATTAAGTCTGGTCTTCTTGCTAGAATTTGAGTTCTGCACCCCACCTTTCTCCTGCTCTGTCTGGGACTCTGTTGTGTTCCTTGTCAGGGTGATCATTGGTGGTAGCCAGGCACCGTCTAGTTCTTCTGGTCTCAGGTTGATAACTCTGGTTTATGTGGCCCTTTCTGTCTCTTGAGCTAATAATTTCCTAGTGTCTTTGGTGTTCTTCATTCTCCTTTACTCCAGGTAATTGGGACCAATCGATGCATCTTAGATGGCTGCTTGCAAGCTTTTAAGACCCCAGACACCACTCACCAAAGTGGGGTAGAGAACATGTTCTTAATGAGCTTTGTTATGCCAATTTACCTAGATGTCCCTGAAAGCATGGTCCCCAGACCCCTAGCCATGTTACTCTGTCCCTCAGAGTGTTTGATTGTATTCAGGAAACTTCTTAGCTTTGGTTTAGTCCAGTTGTGATAACTTCCCCTGTAGAGTGTGCTGTCTTTCCCTTCACCTAAGATAATTCTTATGTACTATCTAGTTAGTAAATAACCCTCCCCCTCCCTCCCCACCCTCCCCCTCCCTCCCCACCCTCGTAACCATCAAACAATGTTTTCTTCTGTATTTAAACCTTTTGTTGAGTTCTTATAATAGTGGTCTTATACAATATTTGTCCTTCTGTGACTGACTAAATTCACTCAGCATAATGACTTCCAGCTTCCTCCATGTTAGAAGATGTTTCATGGCTTCATTGTTGTTCTTTATTGTTACTTAGTATTCCATTGTGTGGATATACCATAATTTGTTTATCCATTCATCCGTTGATGGGAACCGAGGTTGTTTGCATCTTTTTGCTATTGTGAATAGTGCTGCAATGAACATGGGTGTGCATATATCTATTCGTGTGACAGCTCTTATTTCTCCAAGATATATTCCAAGGAGCAGGACAGCTGGTTCATACGGTACTTCTATTTCTAGCTTTTTAAGGAAGTGCCAAATCAATTTCCAAAGTGGCTGTACCATTTGATGTTCCCACCAACAGTGTATAAGTGTTTAGGTCTCTCCACAACCTCTCCAGCATTTATTATTTTGTGTTTTATGGATTAAGGCTAGCCTTGTTGGGGTGAGATGATATCTCATTGTAGTTTTGATCTGCATTTCTCTAATGGCTAATGATCGTGAGCATTTCCTCATGTGTCTGTTAGCAGCCTGAGTATCTTCTTTGGTGAAGTACCTGTTCATATAATTTGCCCATTTTTTAATTGGGTTATTTGTCTGTTGGTTGTTGAGATTTTGCAGCATCTTGTAGATCTTAGAGATTAGACACCGATCGGGTTTATAGTAGCCACAATTTTTTCCCAGTCTGTAGGTTGTCTTTTGACTCTTTTGGTGAAGTCTTTTGATGAGCATAAGTGTTTGATTTTTAGGAGCTCCCATTTATCTCGTCTCCCTTCCGTTGCTTGTGCATTGTTACTTATGGTTCGTATTATGTTTATGCCATGTATTAGGGCTCCTAGCGTTGTCCCTATTTTTCCTTTCATGATCTTTATTGTTTTCGATTTTATATTTAAGTCTTTGATCCATTTTGAGTTAGTTTTTGTGCATGGTGTGAGGTATGGGTCTTGTTTCAGTTTTTTGCTGATATCCAGCTATGCCAGCAACATTTGTTAAAAAGACTGTCTTTTCCCCAATTAATGAACTTTGGGACTTTGTCAAATATCAGCTTCTCATAGGTGGATGAATTTATGTCTGGATTCTCAATTCTATTCCATTGGTCTATGTATCTGTTGTTGTACCAGTACCAGGCTGTTCTGACTACCGTGGCAGTATAATAGGTTCTAAAATCAGGTAGTGTGAGGCTCCCACTTTGTTCTTCTTTTTGAGTAATGCTTTACTTATTCAGGGCTTTTTCCCTTTCCATATGAAGTTGGTGACTTGTTTCTCCATCTCATTAAAAAATTCCAGTGGAATCTGGATCGGGATTGCATTGTATCTGTAGATCGCTTTGGGTAGAATTGACATTTTCACTATGTTGACTCTACCTATCCATGAGCAAGGTATGTTTTTCCACTTATGCAGGTCTTTTTTGGTTTCTTGCAGTAGTGTCTTGTAGTCTTCACTGTATAGATCTTTTACATCTCCGGTTAGATTTATTCCTAAGTATTTTATCTTCTTGGGGGATATTGTAAATGGTATTGATTTGGTGATTTCCTCTTCAAGGTTCTCTTTGTTGGTGTAAAGGAATCCAACTGATTTCTGTATGTGTATCTTGTATCCTGAAACTTTGCTGCAATCTTCTATTAGTTCTAGTAGTTTTCTTGTGGATTCTTTGGGGTTTTCTGTGTATAAGATCATATCATCTGCAAATAGAGATACCTTGACTTCTTCCCTGCCAATTTGGATGCCCTTTATTTCTTTTTCTAGCCTAATTGCTCTGGCTAGAACTTCCAGCACAATGTTGAATAAGAGTGGTAATAGAGGGCTTCCTTGTCTGGTTCCCGTTCTCAAGGGGAATGCTTTCAAAGCCTCTCCATTAAGGATGATGTTGGCCGTTGGCTTGAATTTCCCTTCTGTTCCTATTTTGTTGAGAGTTTTTATCATGAATGGGTGTTGAACTTTGTCAAATGCCTTTTCTGCATCGATTGATAAGATCATGTGGATTTTCTCTTTTGTTTTATTTATGTGATGGATTACATGGTTTGTTTTCTAATGTTGAACCATCCCTGCATACCTGGTATAAATCCCACTTGATCATGGTAAATTTTTTTTGACATGTTGCTGAATTCTACTGGCTAGAATTTTGTTGAGGATTTTTGCATAAATGTTCATCAGGGATATTGGTCTGTAATTTTCTTTTTTTTGTGTGGTGCCTTTACCTGGTTTTGGTATTAGGGTTATGCTGGCTTCATAGAATGAGTTTGGGATATTCCATCCTTTTCTATGCTCTGAAATACCCTTAGTAGTAGTGGTGTGAACTCACCTCTGAAAGTTTTGTGGAATTCTCCAGTGCAGCCATCCAGGCCAGGGATTTTTTTTTTGGGAGTTTTTAAATTATGTTTTCGATCTCTTTTTTTGTTATGGGTTTATTTAGTTGTTCTACCTCTGTTTGTGTTAGTTTAGGTAGGTAGTGAGTTTCTGGAAATTTGTCCATTTCCTCTAGGTTTTCAAATTCATTAGAGTACAACTTTTCATAGTATTCTGTCATATTCTTTTAATTTCAGTTGGGTCTGTTGTGATATTACCCATCTCCTTTCTTATACGGGTTATCTGCTTCGTCTCCTGTTTTTCTTTTGTCAGTTTGGCCAGTGGTTTGTCAATTTTGTTGCTCTTTTCAAAAAACCAGCTTTTGATCTTGTTAACTCTTTTAATTGTTTTTCTATTCTCTATTTCACTTAATTCTGCTATAATTCTTATTATTTCCCTTCTTCTGGCACCTGAGGACTTCTTTTGCTGCTCTTTTTCTACTTGTTCCAGTTGTAGAGTTAATGTTTTGATTATGGCCCTTTCTTCTTTTTGGATGTGTGCATTTATTGTTGTAAACTGACCTCTGAGCACTGCTTTTGCTGTGTCCCAAAGGTTCTGGTAAGATGTCTTTTCATTCTCGTTTGATTCTATTAATTTCTTTATTCCATCGTTAATTTCTTCTATAACGCAGTCGTTTTTGAGCAAGGTATTGTTAGGTTTCCATGTGTCTGAATTTTTTTTTTCTTTTTCTGTTGTTGATTTCTACTTTTATGGCTTTATGGTCAGAAAAGATACTTTGTAATATTTCGATGCTTTGGATTTTGTTAAGGCTTTCTTTATGGCCTAATATGTGGTCTATTCTGGAGAATGTTCCATGTGTGTTGGAAAAGAAAGTATACTTGGCTGCTGTTGGGTGGAGTGTTCGGTATATGTCTATGAGATCACTTTGGTTGATTGTAGCATTTAGCTCTTCCGTGTCTTTGTTGAGCTTCTTTCTGAATGTTCTGTCCTTCACCGAAAGTGGTGTGCTGAAGTCTCCTACTATTATTGTAGAGTTGCCTATCTCTCTTTTCAGTGCTGTTAGAGTTTGTTTTATGTATTTTGGAGCCCTGCCGTTAGGTGCATAAATATTTATTATGGTTATGTCCTCCTGGTGTATTGACCCTTTGATCATTATATAGTGTCCTTCATTATCCTTTGTGGTGGATTTTACTTTACAGTCTATTTTGTCAGAGACTTATATTGCCACTCCTGCTCTTTTTTGATTGTTGTTTGCTTGATACATTTTTTCCATCTTTTGAGTTTTAGTTTGTTTGTGTCACTATTTTCTTTTCATCTTTTTCATTGTTGTTGATGTTTTTGTTTGCTGAGTCTTTATATTTTTCTAGCTTTTATTTTGACTTGTACGATTGTTAGTTTCCTTTGTATTTACCTTAATATTTACCCTATTTTTCTGAGTTTATACCAGTCTTTTATTTCTTTATATAGCCTTGACTTCCTCTCCATATGAAAGATTTATGTCTATATTTTTAAGTCCCTCTTTTTTGTTTTAATGTTGTCATCTTTTGTATATTGACATCCTTTTCCCTATTTTCAGTGTTTTAGCTTTGATTTACTTTTGTGACTTCCCTATCTGGGTTGATATCTGGTTGCTCAGTCCTGTGTTCTAATCTTGGTTGTTATCTGATGTTACTGATTTCCTAACTGGAAGACTCCCTTTGGTATTTCTTGTAACTTTGGTTTGGTTTTTGCAACCCTAAACTTCTGTTTATCTGGAAGTTCCCTAATTCCGCCATCATATTTGAGAGACAATTTTGCTGGATATATAATTCTTGGCTGGCAGTTTTTTTTTTTTTTCCTTCAATACTTTATATGTGTCATTCCATTGCCTTCTTGCCTGTACGGTTTCTGCTAAGTAGTCTGAGCTAATTCTTATTGACTCTCCTTTGTAGATGACTTTTTGTTTATCCCTAGCCACTCTTAAAATTCTGCCTTTATCTTTGGTTTTGGCAAGTTTGATTATAATATTTCTTGGTGAATTTCTTTTGGGATCTACCTTATGTGAGGTTCAATGAGCATGTTGGATAGTAACTCCAGTTACTCGTAAGTTATTCCTCTTGATAGAGTCCCACATAATTTTTAGGGTTTCTTCATTTTTTAAAATCCTTTTATCTGATTTTTCCTCAAATAAGTTGGTATCAAGTGTTTTATCTTCAGTCTCACTAATTCTGGCTTCCTTTGCCTCAATTCTGCTCCTGTGACTTTCTGCTGAGTTGTCTATTTCCAAAATTTTATTGTTAATCTTCTGGATTTCTGATTGCTTCCCTCTATGGTTTCTCACAGCCTGTTAAATCTGTCACTGTGCTGTTCTCTTGTCTTTTTAATTTCCTTTATTGTGTGTTCTGCATTTTGATTAATTTCCTTCCTAATTTCTTGAAGAGTTCTGTATATTAATCTGCCTCCAGTAATTCCAAGAAATTTTCCTCCTCTGGAAAATTCCTAGATACTTTATTTTGGGAGCTTGCTGAAGCCATCATGGACTGTCTCTTTATGTGATTTGATATTGACTGTAGTCTCTGAGCCATCAATAAGTTATTATATTTATTTATTTTATATTTGTTTACTGTGTCCTAGCTTGTTTTTTTTTTTTTTTTTTTTGATATGCCCAAATAGGCCGCTTGTATGATCTAGTTTGATTATTGGCACCTTTGAAGCTCTAATGTCCTGTCACCAGGTGGTTAGCTCTGTTACTAGGTATGTGAGCTCAGGAGTGTGCCCCTTCCTCCTGTATGGATTCACCTTAGGTGCCCACTTAGATAGCCACCAAGTGTATGGTATCAACTTTCACCTACAGTCCTAGACAGGCATGGGTGATTTGTGTAGTCATAGGCATCTGGCTGTAGCAATGGGATACACTCTGAGCAAGGCAGGGGACTGACAGCTGCCCGTGAGTGTCCAGGAGGAAGGCATGTCCCTGTTCACTAGAGGGTATAGGTGGGTGATTTTTGCAGCCGAACTATGAGGACCTAATGTTGTTGGCTGTAAGGACTGGGGGGCACCTTTTATTCACGGGCACCTATCGCAGGTGGCTAGATGGTGTGGTTGGAGCCAGTAGTTCTCAGGCCCCTGATGTGGGTAGATGAAGACCCTGCTTAATGGGCAGAGCAGTGTCAAATGTCAAAAACCTGCCACTTCACAGCTGAAACAGTTGAAGTTAGAGTTCTTCTATATACCCTGTTGTACTGGGGTAATGAAGGCCCATGCTGTTGAAATGGGCCCACACAAGTCTATGCAGGGGGAAAGGCACTCAAAGTCCATGGATCCCTTATGCCTGTGCCCTGGCAAAGGAGCTGTGCCTACCCTGGGTTCCTGGCTTAGGGGAGTCAGCAGTTTATTTTTTCCCATTTGTTAATTAGTTCACTCTCCAAGGCAGGGAGAATGGCTCTGGGCATGTGACTAATGCTACTTCCAGCCCAGGGGACTTGGCAATTGCTGAAGCTGGCCCGGGTCCCAGTGCAGAGCAGGGAGTGGGGAGGTAAATGGGAGAGAGGTTTATCTCTAAGGGTGGGTGTTTATGATCTTCGTGGTAGGCTGTACGCAATTACTTATCTTTTGCTGGCTCAAGGGTTGCTTCTCACTGGTTCTGCACGGCCATGTAGACTCTGGCGCTGGGTCTCTCCCAGTGCGGAAAATGTGCCTCCCAAGGACCGCTGCTTGCCTGCCTCACCACTCACCCATAAGCTGATCAGGCCTGAAGGGCTCAGGCTCTCTGTGTGTCAGGACTGGCAACTCCTCGCTGCTTCTGAACCATCTCTCTCTCCCCCTGCTACTCATTCCAGTTCCTCAACTCTGACTTTGATGTTCAGGGCTCCCAGATTGCCATATGTAATCAAATCACTTGTTTTTGGAAGTCTTTGTTGTAAGAGTGTCCACCGGAAGCTTCTGACTACTCTAACATCCTGGCCCCGCCTCAGAGTTTTCTTTTTAAATAACTCATGAATGGAAAATAGCAGATGGGTTTGATGATGTGGTTAGCGTGGTAGTATTTGAAAGGAGATGATAAAGGTACATTCTTTCTATACTTAAATGGTCTCATCATAACATGCTTTGCAAAACTAACATTGTTTATGGAATTGGATAGTAAATGAATAGCAAATATTCATTGTTTGTTGTGCACAATGATGATAGCCATTTGTCAGCTTAGGTGCCTGACTTTTCCCACTAGACCATGTTAAATAATCAGCTACCAGGGACATACCAGGATTGTGTTTTGTTTTGGATCTCCAGATATGTGAGGCAAGCAGTTGCGCTATTTTTAATGCCTGACTGGTCAAATGAGAGACAACTGAATATGACAAACAATGGAATAGAATGCAGAAAAAGACTAAACATGAAGATTTCTGTACAAGGAAGCAGATTTAATAGTGCTGTCTAATGGAAATCTGTATGTCCTGTTGATATTCACAGGTGAAAAGAGTGGTTTGTGTAACTAAAGAAAGACTGATTTGGATTATCTAAAGACCATCCCCCATCTCCTGACTGAGGATAAGTATAAATTGTTCCAATTTTGGAGACCCTGGTGGTGTAGTAGTTAAGAGTTCGGCTGCTAACGAAAACGTCGGCAGTTCGAATCCACCAGATGCTCCTGGGAAACCCAATGGGGCAGTTCTACTCTGTCCTATAGTGTTGCTATGAGTTGGAATCAACTCAATGGCAATGGGTTTAGTTTTTTTTTTTTTTTTTAGTTTCAGTTTAATTATTGGCGGAATTTTTCACCTCGTATCTTTCTGAGGGATAGGCATAAGTGATGAGTAGATTTGGACATAAACATTGAATTTTGTACAAGCACCTATGAAATAAAAAGTGAAGCTTGCCAAGGTGTGTGATTTAACAAGACGGCTACCTTGATTTAATTGGGAGAAGAAACAATTTATTAATTAAATTGTAATGTCCGGTAAAGCAAAGGAGTAAAATACAACAAGATCAACTGAATACTTCAGATCAAATATTAGGTAATAATAGTAACAAAAACAATATTGGTACTTAACATTTATTTAACAATTCCTATGCTAGGCATTTTGTCAGGTGTATCATCCATTGTTATCAGAATCATGCCACATTTTATCTCATTAAGTCCCTACAACATCACGGTGAGGTAGCTATGACCATTATCAGTATTTTACAGGCAAGGAAACTGAGGTACAGAGAATATTGAGGTTAAGTGTCTTGCCTATGGTTGCACAGATATTAGGTGGCAGAATCATGAGAAAAGGCCTGGAAATGGCAGTGTGGTTATTTGCTAGGATTATAAATTAGAGCAATGACAGTGAGCCAGCTGATCTAGTTTCTTCCCAATGCTAGTCAGGCCACAGATGGCTTACCAATCTGTCTTTCTTTCAATTAACCATTTGTTATAATTTTCAGGCAACTCCCCCTTCCTAATTCCATGAATATCCCCTAGCAGCACATTGGCAACAGACAAAAGTCCAATTGTGCATAACTTCTGACAATTTCTGGGCATCTGAGTGATGGGCTTTTTTATCTAAAAGTCCCTATGACAGAGGTAGTGTTTTTTTTTTCTTTTCCTTCATTTCTGAATCTTTCTGGAAGCATAAGGCCAAATTATTAAGTACAGCCTGTTGATCATGGCTAGAATATGCCTTACATAATAACAAACAGTAAGGCCAATACTATGCTAAGCAGAGAGTTAATGAAGAACGAAAAATAAACTGGCTTTAGAGTAGAAAGAGTTTGCATTATGAAAGGATTATTTGGGAAGAGAAACTTGTTAAAATTAAAATAACAAAGGATGGAAATAAAAGAGCCATATTCTAAATGTTAAAAACAGCCTTTTACAAATTCCAAACAATCAAATTTCTGATCTGAAGTTAAAATATTATTTCCTTCTGATGAACCTCTGCGAATACCATCCTCCAGGTCCCTCCAAACTATTCTGCCACTACTAGTGATTGAATACAACCTATTTAATATTTTTTTTACTAAAGTAATTTTCTAGAGGGTAAATGATGAATTGAAAGTTCATTATTGTTACTGCAAATAAAGATTTAACCAAGGTCATAGATTATGTTACCAGGCTCAAGAATTCTAATCAGGCTATTGCTGTGTTTTTATACAGTGAGTAACACAGACAAGAGGTGGCTCTGGTCACAACTTTATCCCAGGGTGGTTTAAATTAACAGCTGCCCTCGGTTTGACATCCTTGGTCTGGACTATTTCAACAATAGCACTTTCATTTGAAACTTCTTGATATTAATAAAATTACTTCAACCACTTCTCCTATTTCCCTTTCTCCCACCCTCAAGAAATTCTTTGTTAACCACTAACCTTCAGAAGTCACATCTAGAAGGAAGAAAGTGGACACTAGTTCACGATAGAGACATTTTCAATTAGATGCACCTGAAAATGGTTCATTATCTTTGTAAATTTAAAGGAACAGTCAGACTTCCAGGAATTTCCAATTTGACTAGAAATTTCTTAAATCCTTTGGGGGTATCCCAGTGTAATTTCTACAAAGGGGACTAGGTTAGTTCAATAATGATGATGATAACAACAATAGCAGCAGCAGCAACAGCAAACTGTTACTAGAACTCACTATGTGCCAAACAGTATTAAAAGCATTTTATTTACGTCAACTTATTTAACTGCTAACAGGAAGTAGAAACAACAGCTATGGCATCGGATTACAATCTTTCACCAATTCCTGGATGCAGGTGGTTTTCAATATTAGTTGCCTTTGCAGAAAGATCTGGGTTATTTTCATTTGTTCCACTCAGAAAGGAACTCTGTTTGGTATACTATGACACCAGCCCTCATAGAAATGGATAGGTCAAACAGGTATACTATGCAGGGATAATGTGGGCCAAATGGGCCCTCAACTGCAAACAGGGAAGTCTTCCATGGCTTTTGTTAAGGCTTTTATTACTCCTTTTTTTCTCTTATGTGGTTAGAAATGAAATAGCAACTACCTGATGATAAAAAAGAATAAAATAGACAGATATAATTTCAAAAACAAGCCAGAGTATTCATTTGTCAGCAATTGGTTTACTCAAATAAAAACCTCTTTGGTAGTTAACTTTCCTCAGCTAAATCTTTTCTGTTTATGCCTGGCTGAGAGTTGAAAGAGTACACAAGGTTAAAACAATGCTGCCCCATGCTTCAAGGCTCATGACTTTTTGCCAATCGCAGTAGAATTTATTTAACCTTAATTTTGTCAAAGCGAGTTCCTAGGTGGCACAAAAGGTTAAGCACTTGACTACTAGCCAAAAGATTTTTGGTTCGAACTCGTTCAGAGGTGCCTTGGAAGACAGATCTGGAGATCTGCTTCTGAGAGGTCACAATCTTGAAAACCCTAAAGAGCAGTTCTACTCTGCACACGTACGGTGGCCATGAGTTGGAGTCAACTTGCCTGGAACTAACAACAATTTTTTCAAGCCTATAATTATGCAACCTTGATATTTCTCATAAGAATTCTCTACTCTAAATTGTATTCCTCGGAAGAGAAAATGAGAAGAGGATAGAAGGTGATTCATTTTTTCTGCATGTCCTTGAAAAAAAAAATCCCAGGAGATCTGTCTCCCTGCCCCCATTTAAAACAATAAACTAACTGGAAACTAAAATCTTACTTAAATTGAAATTTTATAGAACATCGAACCCTTTTGATGAATTTGTAGAGCATGAAAGCCATTTCGTGCTAAAAAATAATCATCACATTGAAGGTAAATTAACAAATAGCACTAGGCTTTTTTCCTCTATGGTGTTCCTGTAATACCCTTGTAAAGATTCATTAACAACTTTCCATCCGCAGATGACACAACCTTGCTTGATGAAAGTGAAAAGGACTTGAAACACCAATGAAGATCAAAGACTATAGTCTTCAGTATGGATTACACCTCAACATAAAGAAAACAAAAATCCTCACAACTGGACCAATAAGCAACATCACGATAAAGGGAGAAAGTATCGAAATTGTCAAGGATTTCCTTTTACTTGAATCCACAAACAATGCCCATGGAAGCAGCAGTCAAGGAATCCAAAGACACATTGCATTGGGCAAATATGTTGCAAAAGACCTCCCTAAAGTGTTGAAAAGCAAAGATGTCACCTTGAAGACTAAGGTGTGCCTGACCCAAGCCATGGTGTTTTCAATCGCCTCATATGCATGTGAAAGCTGGATGATGAATACGGAAGACCGATGAAGAATTGATGCCTTTGAATTATGGTGTTGGCGAAGAATATCGAATATACTATGGACTGCCAGAAGAATGAACAAATCTGTCTTGGAAGAAATACACTCAGAATGCTCATTAGAAGCAAGGATGGCAAGACTTTGTCTCACATGCTTTGAACATGTTATCAGGAGGGACTAGTCCCTGGAGAAGGACATTATGCATCATGCTTGGTAAAGCAGAGGGTCAGCGAAACAGAGGAAGACCCTCATGAGATAGATTGACACAGTGGCTGCAACAATGGGCTCAAGCATAACAATGATTGTGAGAATGGCACAGGACCGGGCAGTGTTTCATTCTGTCATACATAGGGTCGCTATGACTTGGAACCAACTCAACAGCCTGTTAAGGCAAACCTACTAGCACACTGCTTGAAAGTGTCAGATCTGACAGCCACACTCAGCTCAGAGAGAGTCTCTTCCTCTTGCATAACATCTCTTCTCTCCAAGCTTCTTGAGTGTGAGCCACTGCAATACTACTAGATAGTTCATCCAAGTATAGAATTTGCCAGTATTAGAAGAGAGCCCATGTAAATGTGGGAAGAGAATTGGACAAGAGAGAAGGATGCATTAACGAGCAAAGGACCAGAATGTCTAGGTTTTCTACAAAAATATCTTTATATTCTTCATGTGCAGGGTGCAGGATATTGTTACATGGTTATAAATGTTAACTATCTTCTAAGTGAATTTAATTTAAGCTTCCAGATTCTTCATGGGAAAATATTTTTCTTTTGCATAATAGAACAATTTGCTCAAGATGAAAAGTCGTGGAATATGAGAGAAATACATATGACATGTTTTGATAGGGGTGAGTGATCAAAAGCAGAACCTGGTTTTAAGTAGATATATGACTGGTATGGCATATTATTTCAGAGCAAGCTTTTAGAGGCAAAATACTATGAAATGTACAGTTTGGATGGAGGAATCATTGCATCAAGTATGCTGATGAAAAGAGAAAGTAGAAAGACCAGTGGTCCTGAAAACTCACCTGTAATGAGCAATAAAATGATAATAGATCATTATCTGTTTGTATTAAGTTCAGGAAATTCATAAAATAATATAATACCCCCCCCCCAAAAAAAGAGTAGTAAGCACCAATTCACTCTATGTACAGGAGTTAAAGAGTTGTTATTACTGAAAACCTGAATGTGCAGTGGGGTAAATAATAAATTAAAAATCTGCTGACACAGGAATGAGATCCTATCTTCCTATCAAGGAAAAGCAAATGGGTGACTGAAGGGAGGGGTGGTGCAATTTTATATGATAGTCATAGGAATGTAAAATTGAGGGACTCAATATGAATGGAGGTGACAGATTGCTATGTACAGGAATTAAATTATAGCAGTAGCCCAGAAATTGAGGCTATTTTTAGTCAGATACAGCAAAAGGCTACAGTGCACCTGCAACATTTCTGGGAGAAAATATTTGCACACAACAAACCCACGTGTGCAAGTGCATAGTAAGTAATCAGTATAGCATATTATCATCTTAGCAATTTTTTAGGGGACAAGCAAGCATTTTGAAGAGTCCTTTGAAACCTCTGCTCTGTATTCCTCATGGGGCAAAACCAGCATTCTTAAACTGCCTCATTGCTCCAGTTTGCAGCTTTTCCTCCTCCCCCAGTAAGGGACTTGGATTTCATGCTCAGAGAGAGCCAAGACAGATGGGAATTATTCAGAATTTGGAAAAACAAGGAAGCTTCAATTAATGTGCTGCTGGCAGGCAACCTCTGCAGTGCACATTTTACTCCCACATACATTTTGTTTGCGTGTACACAGTCATGTATATGATTTCTTTTACCTTTTTAAAGAGACGATCCCACTTTAATAATGACAGAATGTCTCTGAACAGAATTCAATATGTGTTATCTCTTAGTTTAATTTAGAGGTAACAAAGTGGGGGGGATACGCAAATCCAATTTTAGAAACAAAGATGACCTACTGACATATTTGGTAAAGGCAAGTCCAGTCTGAAAACCAAAGTCTTTCCCTCAATGTGTGGCAGGCTTAATCAAACTGAATTTTATTATAATGGAAGACAGGAAAAGAGCTACTCTTGCTTGATAGATGTGTGTGGGAGGGGGAGGGAGCTGCATGAGGAATACATTCTTATTCTCACTATGGGGGCACTACTGAATAGGTAATATTAACGGGAGTTTAAACTTTTGTTCCATTTCCTTTGATGGTGGGATTACATTAGTTCTTGGTCCTTAGCCAGATTTCAGGACAACTACTGGATAAAGAATTAGAGTACATAATCATTTAGCAATGTTAGAATTCATAGATTTTTCCTGTAAAATTGTTTTATTATTTCACTTGCTTACCAACAGCATAATATGGAGGTACAAATTTCCAGGAAATAGACTTAGAAAAAAAATTTCTAATTAGATTATATATTTTATTATGATAAAATTAAGCAGATGACAAGATTTTACAACCATTTGTGCCTTTAAAGACAATTAGGAAGTTTTGAGAATTAGTTTAAGAAGTGAAAAGAGACTGCCTTTCCAATGCCATATTTTTTGTAGTAAAGTCTTGTGAGCTATTTTTCTGCTAGGCATGTCAATTTTATACTGCACCATCTCTACATATATAAACTCTGTCTGAAATGCCACGCAATGGTTAAAGCCATATTTCAGAAGAGAAAACTGTAGAAATTATTAAAATTCATTTCTATGTGTAGAAAATTAATACTCCAGAATTTACCAGGTGAAAATGTATAAATAACAGCCTTCAAGAATATCTGTTCTTAAAGTGTTGCTGCCTTTAATTTGAAATCTGAAGGTGGCTATATTTTTCAAAGAGGAAAATGTTTGCAGTGTTGAACAAGCAACAGGACTGGAGAATATGGCAAAGGCAAAGAGTTGCCGCAGCAGCAACAAAGTGATAAGCAGGAGGAGAGTTCTAGGAAAATTGAATATTAAAATAATAGAAAGAAATATTAAGCTCAAAAAAATAAAAACCCATTGCTTTCGAGTCAATTCCAACTCATAGAGACCAGCAAGAATCAATGAAAACAATCAGCATTTTGTTTTGTTTTTGTATCAGAGTTTTTATTAAAAATTAAAAAAGTAAATCCACCAAGAAACTCTAAATCTGATAAAGAGAGAGATGCAACTTGGAGCAACTGAAATTTCCAAGTCAATTAGCAGCCTAATATCAAGACAAATTGGTCCAATTTTTGATGAATATAAAACCTGTTGAGATTGACAAGTCACTGTTGGGGGCAATGTTCACTGAGCAATATTTGTTATTAATTTATGGGCTTGATGCTTCTTTTTAAGATGCTTCCTTACTGAAGTATCATCTATGTACAGTGATCATCTATTTTACATTAGCTGTTGTGGCTTTTTTGTTGTTTAAGTCTTTGAAATCACATAGCTTTTCATGAGATAGGGAATGCTCCAAAAAGGCAACTAGCAGGATGATTGCCGTATAAAAGGGCTAATCTTGAAATAATGCCGATTAATGCCACTGATTTAGCAGGAATATCTCCACTTTGTTCACTACACATTTGCTTTCTGAATTTTTTACACTAGAAATTTTGTCTCTGACTTTGGTGTTATAATCTTCTCTTCTCCTCTATTCTGTTATCAATTTGACAAAGAGTGTTGCTAACTTTCACAGAAAAACCCAAAGTCGGGGGAAAATCTGTCTTTTCGGCTGCCTTAATGGGACTGTGGTCTGCCAGTTAGTAGGAAGAATGATTACATTGGGAAAATGGATGATAATATTTTAATGGGTTAAATACAATTGTTGAAGAAAAATGAGATTTTTACATGAACCAGAATAACCAGAAGCTGATTGCTATTCTTTTAATTTCACAAAATACATTCACCATATTTTCCTCTATTTTTCGATTTATTGTAAATGTCTTCTCTCACTGGCAGAAGCAACACAAGGAGTACTTGTAGATGTAGTTTTAATGATTTATAAACATTTCATATGCAAAAGCAGTCCACCAAATAAATTTCCACAATCATGTATAGATAACAGGCAATTGACTTTTTTATGATTAATTATTGAGCACCTTTAAAAACTGTATGCAGAAAATAGCTTTTTCCCTTCTGTCAATATTGTCAAAAAAGGTCTTCTTAATAGCAATTATTCAAAGGCAGAGAGAATGAAACTCAAAAGTTAATGAGAATAGAAACAGTGTAGGAACTCCATTGCTTTGTTTATCATTACACAAAAGCCCACTTTCTGCCACGTTTCTTTAGGACCAACGGCTTGGAATGCTTCCAGTCATGATTAACTACATCGAAAGTCAAGGCATCTGCCATTTATGTTCATATCACAATCATGCCGAGTCAGTCAGAGTATAGACATGCTCATAAATAATGAGGTTTATGTAAAAAGCTGTAAAGCAAGGGCACTTACATTTTAGAGGGGAGAAACCTCCAATTGAAGTTTTGCAAATATAAAAAACAAATATAAATTCATTTAACTAGCAGATTGATTTTAACCATTAAAATAGCAAATGTTTTAGTACATGTGTCAATTGCAATTATAGCAGTACTGTTTATTTGCTGGCGATATAAGAATCATTTACACTTCTTTATTTAACCTCAGCCTCAACAATGGAATCAAATATTATTAAATATTTGACAATTGTTTATTAGTACTGTTTTGCTGAAATTTCATGAGTTTTGAAAGGGATGGGAATAAAAATAAATTTCTCATGGCACTTTTAGATTATCAGGAGGTTGTGAAAATATTCAGAGAATGTCTGATCTTGAAAGGATTCCAGCTTACTTTTAAGAGTCATGAAAGGGCTCTTTAGCTGGGAGAAATTTTATATTCTTAGTGAACACCCATTCTCCAAGGTCCTAGACTAAATGGAGTCGATGACTATTCAGAAGTTCTTTTTACCCATAGTCTTTCCTGATCATTGAATTTGAATCATAACAATTTAATATTATGGATTTATGCATGTGCAAATGTCAACATATTCCCTTTTTAAGCCCAGCCAAAAACTATTGCCAATAATGATTTTCTCACTTTCTGGACAGCTCATATATTCTAATTCAATGTTGATTTAAATCTTTTTCAATGTTTTTCATTGAAGATAAATAACAAAATCACCTAAGTGGGGAATTTTGAGGAACATGTAGCAATTTTAAGTGTATGTTGGAAGTGGACAATATTAGGGATTAAGCAATTTGGTTATAGTCTGAGAGACTACGTCACACTGCCAGAGGGCCTAGAGACCATAAGAGCTTTCCCAGGACATCAGAATAGAGACTAGTGTGTAATGTTGAGACAGGGACTTAGACTGCAAGGTGTCTCACAGTCATGTCAATATCAGACAGCACCCTTGAACACCATGAATGAGGGGGTGGCTGGGGAGCTGACTACATGTAGTATCACATATTCACTCAACAACATAGCAACATTAGCCAGTCAGTGTGTTAGAATTTTGTTTTACTTTTTGTTTAATAAATATAAGTACATTTGATCTTTTTGAATAAGATATAAATTAGAAAGAAACACATCTTGAAGAGAAGTCAGCTAGGCTATTTATTTTGAAAATATGACAGTAAAAATGATCTGAGAGTCCTCACAATAGATATTTTACTTTAAAAACTAGAAAGGAAAGGATGATTAAATAAATATTAAGAAAATTTAGGGCAGGGAAATCTACAACTAAATATTCCAGTTGATTATTTTTAAATAACCTGTTGCCGTCGAGTTGATTCCCACTCATAGCAACACTATAAGACAGAGAAGAACTGCCCCATAGAGTTTCCAGGGAGTGCCTGGTGAATTTGAACTGGCAACCTGTTGGTTAGCAGACGTAGCTCTTAAAGACTATGCCACCAGGGTTTCCTGTTTTTAAATATGTCTATTAAAACCACTAACAAAGGAGTGATGTCATGCAAAATGAGGGAGTAGGAAGCTCAGAGAGGTCAGTCTCTACAGCAAAACAATTACACTGGAAAGAACAATTGGAACCAACTATTTTGGAACTCCGGCATCTGATTGGACCCTTAAACCAACCAGAGGATGCTAGATGAAAGGACAGGCTGCTGATTTTTCCTAGGTGACTGCATGTGTCAACTGGCTACCATGCCCCATTCCTCATCCCCATAACAGGGATGGGGATGGCAAGCTGTATTCCTAGAGTGGTTGATTGGTGCCAAGGAAAGCAGGGGGACCTTGTCCTCCAATAATTTGGGGTTCCACAGTTCACACAATTGAGTTGGTCTGGCAGTGCCCTAAGGGATTGTTGCAGACAATTTTTGTAGTTTCTGCCCTCTTGCAGAATGCCTTCTCCTAGAGGCAGAAATTCAAAGGACCAACACACACTTTCTTTCTCTCTCAGTGTCTCTCTTGGTGAAATTGTTAACCACTGACTGACTGCAGATAAAACAGAATTGGAATACACACTTTGTAGAAATATCTTGGAAAAGTTATTAAACGAACAATTGACTGCAGCACCCATAAAGTAACAACAGAAATTCCTGAGGACAGGGAGAATCAGATATTTTATGTTTTTCAATTTTTGTTTTTTCCCTGGAGTACCAAGATATCTCTTTTGAAACACTAGCTGGGCATGGGCTGCAGAACAGTGTCCTCAGTGTCCATGCACATCTTGGAGGGCAGTCTTTGCAAAAATAGCTAGGGGATGTTGCTGAGCAGACAGACTATGACAGTTTTCAACAATTCAAAAAACAATTCAATGCCCGGTGAAGGGGAAGAATCTGAGTTCCAGAGTTACCACATAATAATATTCAAATGTGACAGTTCCAACAATGACAAAATGACAAGGCATACAGAGAAACAAGAAAAGATAGCCCAATCAAAAGAACAAAATGAAGTAACAGAAATTGTCCCTATGGAATCCCAGATAATAGAGTTACCAGAAGACTAAAACAACAATATTATATATGCTCAAGGAACTAATGGAAAAGGCAGACAACATATTAAAGGATAAGAAGAAAGTCATATAGGAACAAAATGAGAATTTCCATAAAGAGATTAAAAACTATAAAAAAAAGAACCAAAGAGATTTATCGGACTCAAAAGCAGATTTAAGCCGGCAGAAGAAATAATCAGTGAACTAGACAATAAAGAAACTAAAATTATTAAGTCTGAATAACAGCAAGAGAAAAGGGTAAAGAAAACTGTGCAAAGCTTAATGGAATTATGGGACACCATCAAGTGAACCAACATATGTATAAGGAGAATCCTTGAAGCAAGAGAGAGAGAGAAATAATAGAAAGAATATTTAAAGGAATAATGATAGAAAACTTTCCAGATTTGATGAAGGATGTAAATCTACAAATCCAAGAAAGCTCAATGAACTCCAAATAAGATAAACCCAAAGAAAGTCACACCAAGACACACTATAATCAAACTTTTGAAAACCAAAGATAAGAGAGAATCTTAAAAGAAGCAATACCAAAACAAAAAACAAACAAAAAACCCCATTGCTGTCGGGTCCAGTCTGACTCATAGTGATCCTACAGGACATAGTAGAATTGCCCTACAGTGTTTCGAAGGAGTGGCTGGTGGATTCGAACTGCAGACCAAAAGAAGCAATAGAGAAGCGAGTTGTCAGATACAAGAGATCTTCAGTGAGATTAAGTGCCAATTTCTCCTCAGAAAACTTGGAGGCCAGTAGGAAGTAGAATGATATATTTAAAGTGATGAAAGAAAAACTGTCCACCAAGAATTCTATAACTGGTGAAACTGTACTTCAAAAATGAGGGCAAAATTAAGACATTCACAGATAAACAAAAGCTGAGAGATTTTATTACAACCAGACCTTCCCTACAAGAAATTCTAAAGGGTGTCCTTCAGGTTGAAAGTTAAGAACACTAAGCAGCAGCTCAACATTGTACAAAGAAAAATAAGTAAATAAAAAGATCTCCAGTAGAAGTAATTTCATGAGAAAATATAAAAGCCAGTTTCATGCTATTTTTGGTTAGTAACTCTAGTTGATGTGCCCAATATAATTTAAAGCAAAATTGTATAAAACAGAATTAGAATTTATATTATTGGTCTAATAATATATAAAGATATACTTTGTGATTAAAAACAAAAGAGGGAGAAAAAGTACAGGAATAGAATTTAACTGAAGTTATATTGGGATCAGTTTAAACTAGATTATTATAATGTTAGGATGTTAAATATAATCCCCATTGGAACCACAAAGAATATATTAAAAAAATATACAGAAAAGGAAATGAGAAGGGAATAAAAATGGTTCACTATAAAATATCAACTAAACATATAAAAAGGGGAAGAATTCAAGGAAATAAGGGCAAAAAGGTATAAGACACACAGAAAACAAATAGCAAAATACCAGAAGTAGTCCTTTATTGATAATTAATTTAAATGTGAATGGATTGATTTCACCAATCAAAAGGCAGAGATTGACATATTAGATTAAAAAAATCCATCTATATTCTGTCTACAAGAGACACACTTTAGACCCAAAGATACAAATAGTTTGAAAGTGAAAGGATGGGAAAAAATATCCATGCAAACCATGAGAGAAACTGTAAGAGAGCTGAAGTGGCTATATGAATATCAGAGAAAACAGATTTTAAGTCAAAAGCTATTACAGGAGACAAAGGAGGGCATTATATAATGATAAAAAGTCAAATCATCGGGAAGCTATAACAGTTATAAATATATACATATATATGCATCTAATATGAGAACCCAAAAGTATATGACACAAACACTGACAGAATTCAAAGAAGAAATAGACAATTCTACTATAATAGCTGGAAACTTCAATGCACCACTTTCAATAATGGATAAAACATCTATACAGAAGATCAATAAAGAAAAAGAGGATTTGAACAACAGTATATACCAACTGGAGTCCTTGGGTTGCACAAATGGTTAAGCACTCAGCAAGTACTTGAAAGGTTGGTTGTTTGAGTCCACCCAGTGGCACTTTAGAAGAAAGGCCTGGTGTTCTACTTCCAAAAATGTCAGCCATTGAAAACATTATGGAGCACATTTCTACTTTGACACACATAGGGTCACCATGAGTTGGAATCTACTTGAGAGCAACTGGTTACTAGTTATAAACCAACTAGACCCTGCAGACTTATATAGAACATTCCACCCAACATCAACACTACACACATTCTTCTCCAGTGCACGCGGATCATTCTCCAGAATAGAAGAGATGCTAGGTCACAACACAAGTCTCAATTCATTTTAAAAGACTGAAATCATGCAAAGTACCTTCTCTGACCACATTGAAATGAAACCGGAAATGAATAACAAAAGGAAAACGAGATTACTAAATATGTAGAAATTAAATAATACACTATCAAACTACCAATGGTTCAAAGAAGAAATAAAAAGGAAATTAGAAAATACTTATAGAGGGATAAAAATAAAAGAACAATAACAAAACTTATGTGATACAGCAAAGGCAGTCCATAGAGTGATATTTATATCACTAAATGCCTACATTAAAAAGGAAGAAAGATCTCAAATCAATAACATAACTTTAAACTTGAGGAACTAGAAAAAGAAGAGTAAACCAAGCCAAAAGCTACTGGAAGGAAGGAAATAACAATGATCAGAGCAAGATAAATGAACTAGAGACTAGAAAAACAGTAGAGAGAATAAAAGAAATCCGAAGTTGGTTCTTTGAAAAGATCAATACAATTATCAAACCTTTAGCTAAACTGACAAATTAAAAAAGAGAAGATGCAAATAACTAAAATCAGGAATAAAAGTGAAGACATTACTTCCAACCTTACAAAAATAAAGAAGATCATAAGATAATACTATGAACAATCGTATGCTCACAAATTATATAACCTAGAAAAAAATGGACAAATCCCTAGAGACATATAAACTATCTAAACTGACTCAAAAAGAAATAGAAAGTCTCAACAGATCCAAAACAAGTGAAAAGATTGGGCCAGTTAACAAAAATCTCCCAACAAAGAAAAATCGAAGACCAGATTGTGTCATTGGGGAATTCTACAAAACATTTAAATAATTGATATCAATTTCAAACTCTTTCAAAAAATAGAAGAGGCGTGAACACGAGACTACCACCACTTGGATCCCAAAGCCAGACCACAAGACCACAGAAAATAAAACTACAGACCAATATTCATTATGGACATAGATGCAAATATCCTCAACAAAATATTAGCAAACTGAATCGAACAGCATATTAAAGGAATTTTACACCATGGCCAATTGGTGTCTATCCCAGGAATGCAATGGTGGTTCAACATAAGAAAATCAACTGATGGAACAACGTAATACACCACATTAACAGAATAAAGGAAAAGAACTACATAATTATCTCACTTGATGTAGAAAAGTCATTTTATAAAATTCAATACCCTTTCATGATAAAAACACTCAACAAACTAGGAATAGAAGAGAAATTACTTAATATGATAAAGGACATTTATGGAAAAACCACAGCTAACATCACACTCAATGGAGAGAGACTGAAGGCTTTCCGTCTAAGGACAGGAACAAGACAAGGATACCTGCTTTCATCACTCTTTTTCAACAGTGCTTGAAGTTCTAGACTAGCAAGTAGGCAAGAAAAAGAAATAAAAGATATGCAAATTAAAAAGAAGTAAAACTATCCCTATTTGCAGATGCCATGATCCTATATATAGAAAATCTCATCGAATCCAGAAGAAAGTTACTAGAGCCAATAAGTGAATTCAGCGAAGTCACAGGATACAAGATCAACCCACAAAAATCAGTTGTTTTTGAGACATCAGCAATGGACAATCTGAAAAAGGAAATTAAGAAAAAAATCCCATTTACAGTAGTATCAAAAATAATAAAATAACTAGGAATAAATTTGACCAGGTATGTGAAAGACTTGAACACTGAAAACTATAAAACATTGCTGAAAGAAAGTAAGGAAAAGTTAAGTAAATGGAAAGATGTCTGCGTTCAGGGATTGGAAGACTCAGTATTGTTAAGATGTCAATAATACCCAAAGTGATCTACAGATCCAACACAATCCCTATCATAATTCCAACAGCTTTCTTTTCAGAAATGGAAAAGCCCGTCCTCAAATTCATATGGAACTGGAGGGGCTCTGGACAGTCAAAATAACCACGAAAAAGAACAAAGTAGAAGGACTTACGCTTTCCAATTTAAAAATGTTCAATAAAGCTACAGTAGTCAAAACAGTGTGGTACTGGTAGACCTACAGACCAATGAAATAGAATTGCAAATCCAGAAATAAACCCATACATTTATGGTCAATTGATTTTTTTACAAGGGTGCCAAGTTCTTTTAATATGAAAAAAATAGTCATTTCAATAAATGGTGCTGAAACAACTGGATTTCCACATGCAAAAGAATAAAGTTGGACCTGTACCTCACACTATATAGGTAAATTTAACTCAAAATGGATCAAGAATCTAAATGTAAGTATTAAAACTATAAAAATCTTAGAAGAAAACATAGGAATAATGCTTCAGGATCTAGTTTTTGACAATTAATTCTTGCATATGACACCAAAAGCATGAGCAACAAAAGACAAAATAGATAAAATGGACTTCACCAAAATTAAGAACTTCTATGCACCAAAGGATTTTTCCAAGAAAGTGAAGGGGCAACCTACAGAATGGGAGAAAATATTTGTGAATCATATACCTGTAAGAGTTTAATATGTACAACACATAAGGAACTTATATATTATAATGACAATGTCATTTAGTCATTGTTGTTGTTGTGTGCCCTCGAGTCAATTCCCACTCATAGAGACCCTATAGGAAAGAGTAAAACCATCCTATAGGGTTTCCTAGGCTGTAATCTTTGAGGGAGCAGATTACCAGGTCTTTCCTCCCCTAGAGCTGCTGGTGGGTTCGAACTGCTGACCTTTCGGTTAGCAGCTGAATGCTTAACCATTGTGCCACCAGGGCTCCTTCATTAGTCATTAGAGAAATGCAAATAAAATCCACAATGAGCTATCATTTCACCCCCACTAGGATTACTATTATAAGAAAAAAGGTAAAATAACAAGTGTTGGAGAGAATGTGGAGAAATTGGAACCTTTATCCATTGCTGGTAGGAATGAAAAATGGTTCAGATGCTGTGGAAAACAGTTTAGCAGTTCCCCAAAAAATTAAATATAGAATTATCAGATGACTCAGCAATTCCACTCGTAGGTATACATCAAAAGACTTGAAAGCAGGGATACAAACAGAAACTTGTATACCAATGTTTATTGTAGCATTATTCACAATAGCCAGAATGTGGAAACAGCTTAAATGTCCATCAACACACACAAATAAATGGATAAACAAAATATGGTATATACATATAGTGAAATATTAGAAGTAAAAAGAAATGAAGATCCAATACATGCTAAGATATGCATGAACGTTGAAAACATTATTCTAAATTAATTAAGTCATACTCCAAAGGACAAATACTGCATGATTCCAATTATATGAAATATCTAGACTACGAAAATGCATAGAGACAAAAGTTTATCAGTGGTTACTAGGGGGTAAGGGCAGGGGAAAATGAGGATATTGTTTAAAGGGTGTTGGGTTTCTGTTTGGCTAATAAAGTTTTTTGTTTGATTTTGAAATGGATAGTGGTAACGGTGGCACAGCATGGTGAATGTGATTAATGTCACTGAATTATACACTTAAGAATGGTTGAAACAGTAAACTTTTTGTGACATATATTTTGCCACAATTAAAAAAAACAGAAACACCAATACATTTGATCAACCCCTGACCTGATAATATTAATCTTTATAGTGTGTTTTTCATTCAATCTACGGGTACTTTTAGAGCTTTATTTTGCTTAATTGATGGGTAACAGTGATAGTGGCTCTCTCAGAGGGAATCTTGAGTGGTGTTACCTTCCCTGTGAAACATCTGGAAAGCGTTCTGATATGTTTCAGATTTTTTGGCGATTGCTGACATCAATTTTGGTTAAGAGTCCAACATGCTGTGAACATACTCATTTCGTCTGATTAGTTTCTCTGAAATCCTGCGCCAGCTGTCATCACACGCGTTAGGCTCCTTAGAGGTAAAACTAAAGTAGGGTTTTAAGCACGAAGAGACTCTAAATATTCAAAGTAGTGCTTTAAAGGACCTTATGTTAAGTTTATCTTAATAAACTCTATGCTTTTAATGGAAGCCTTTGATCAGTACTCATTGAATAAACTTAAATGGCACTCTAGTCTTACCGACCACAACTCTCCTGAAATGTATCAGTTTCATCATCATCATTATTATCATCATCATCATTGTCATTATGAAGATATATTTATTGAGCACCTACTGTGTGCCCGATACTAGGAACTTCGAGAACGTATGTTGATTCCAAACACTATTGAATAGTTAAAGTTGTGATAAAATGTAGTTTTACTGCATGAATTTTGATATTTAAGAATCTTTAAGTAGTCTCTGAATTAATCACTTAAATGTTTGTACATACAACGTGGTATTGCTTTCTACACTTTGGTTTCTGTTGTGAATGAAAATTTACTTATAATTTTAAAAACCCTGGATATTAAGAGGATTATATTTGGTATTAATTCTGGTGATTTTTTTCCTGGGGGCAAATCAGAGAGGATGAGATAAAAATATCATTGAATATTTTGTATCACCAAAAAGATCAACAAACTGAAAAAAAATTGACTTGCACTCTATTAGAAGGTCATACCCCAAAATAAATCTACAGGTTTGCATTTCTATTCTTGGTGCTATACTACAGGAATAAAGAAACTCTCTTCAAAATGGAATTGCATCAAAATCAAAAGCCTAATCAATTCAAATGTTTGTGGAATACCTCTCTACATCCATGCAAGATAATATACAAAATTTAAAGATCATCATTGACTTTAAATACCGTTCTAAATATGGCTTTGGAAATATTTATGAGATAGGCACAGAATGTACTCATCTGTGTACCAGGTCAATAATGAACTTGTACTATGGACATTAACATACTGTTTCAGATCTATATTGCATTGCAAACATGATCTGAGAAACTGTCTACTCTTCCTGTTGTTTTGAATTATTTTTTATTAAATATTATTTAGAATGGTTGGTCTGTTGGTTAGACTTGGAACTATTTTCTTATGATGGCTTTTGTTGATATTTATTTACTTTTATTTATTATAAATGTTTCAGAATTCTGCTGTTTTTCTGTGGCTTTGGGCAAGTTATTTCAACCTTCCTAGGCCTTACTTTCTTCCTATGTCAAATGAGGGATTCAGATTAAAAATCTTCCATGTTTGTCATTTCATAATTTGATAATGTTAAGTGTAATATTGCAGTTGCCTCAGAATAATATTTTGTCAGAATAAAAGAATAGACAAAAAATGCTGAAAATAATTCAAAGTGTAATGTATGTTTTTTAAAAGTCCTTTGAAAATTATAAAGGGATATAGCAACATAAGATATTATTAAATTTTAATTAGTTTAAATAGATAAATAAACTAAGGGATTAAGCACGAGGATTGAACTTGCCTAGATCCAAATTTAATTGCCCCTTTTGGGCATACCGGCATTTGCTTTCCATACAACTTGCTCTCTGCCAGGTATAACAGGCTGTTGTAATAATGATAATCATAGTAATAATAGTAGTAATGATAATGATAATGTTAATAATAGATTAATTGAACATCTGCTGTGCAACAATCACTGTGAGATATAGATGGATAGATAGAGAGATGATCTTAAATTCTTACAATTATCTTGCAAGGTGGGTATCACTGTCCCCAGCTCACTGATGGAGAGGAAACTCAAGGGACATAGAGATACCTTGCTTCTGTTTTGAATCTAGTCAATGTCAGATCTGAGATTCTGGCCTGGGCCTGTTTTACTTCAGGCATGCTTCTAATCACTCCGCCTTGAGGCCATTGAACGTCTCATTTCACTTTCCTTATTTATTATTTCTCCACTTTCCCTCCTGCCCTTGCAACTTTTTTTTTTTTAAATTACTGGTTTTAGAAACTACTGACATAAAGCAAAGCTTGAGGCTAAAACAGCTACCAGGTGTCTTGCTCTGAACAAATGCTGAGTTATGAAAACATGGTTTGCAGCAAAATCGTAGTTTAAGATCTCTTATATATCTGTATTGCATGCTGCTTTTCTTACCCTGGTACACTAAGAGTCTTAAATATACTTAATATATTTATTAAAAAATGGCCAACTATAGTGTTACTAGGTATAATTCAAAAGGATGTATATTTAATTCTAAACGTGAGCGCATAGACACATTCACTTTTTTTTTTTTTTTTGCTTCTGGGAAGGTCTGGGCTGGATTAACTGATTGAAGTTTTATATTCCCCAATTTATAAAATATTTACCAAAGGCATATGGGCTTTTTACAGAGGATGTGTCAGGTGAGTTGAGACATTAGTTCATGGCAGATAGCTACTGCCTGTCAGAACTGGGGTAGTGGTCAGTGAGCTTTGTTTACTGCCAAAAGTCTAAATTCCAATTTCAATTTAAAAAGTTCCATTGGAAATGCAGATTATCATTCTGACACTGAAGTTAATCTTTAAGAGTAACACATGATGGAAGATTGGAGATTTTGCTGGATTAAACCATAAATTCTAAACAGTAAATATTTATTGTAACTGGATAAAAACTAATATTTTATGGAGTAATTAATTACAATATCTTTTGAATACTCTAGGAACTGTCTGTATATGTTAAGAGAAGGGAAACTGTCAGATTTTTAGTAAAAATTTGCATTATTTGGGGACTTGAAATAGTGAAAGCTCTGATGGTGTCCTGGAAATGAGGGGGTCCATGTGGTTGCTTTCATTCTTCTTTGATGGCTTCTCTGTTTGCTTCTCTCCCTTTTCCATATCTCTTTCCATCATCATTGATTTCCTTTTCCTTTCTTCTCACGTATCCATTCAACAAAGTTTTTTGCGTACCGACTATGGCTCAGTCACTAAATTAGTATTGGGGATTCTGAAATGAAAACAAGACAAAATAAAACAAAAAGTCTGTCTCATGCCATCATCTCATTTATTCATTAACAAATATGCCAATCATAAATGTGCACATTTTGCTAACAAATTTTAAGTTTTACTTTTAAACATTTGCTAACCTGTAAACTTAAAATATATCATACCGATCTGGGTCAAAAAAGACAAGTATTTATTTCTCTAAAAAATTCTTTGTTGCAAATTGTATAAGTTGCTTTTTATTACTTCATCTCCCCCTCTTTCTCTTTCCCAGTCCTTGAATTACTGATGCTCTTTTCCTCCCTCTCCTTACCTTGAGTCACTAAAAGTCCAAGCATCATAGGAGGACACTGTGATCAAGGAAGGAAATACAATTGGTGCTGGAATAGTATGTATTTTTGTGGGAGTGTATTTCAGCTTCTTGTATTGCTTTCAGCCATGACCAGCTCAGTGTCTAATTTAAGGAGAACAGCTGATATATTTTCCTTGCTGTTAAATAACAAACTTGTTCTCATTTAGATGGAAAGCTGTGATTATAGGACTGTGTCCTTTTTTAACATAGTGCTGACCACCATATTGGCTGCTAATAGATAAGTATAGTTAAATCCCATTAATTTGAAACACAGGGGACTATAAAGGACTATAAAACATGGACTCTGAATTAAGTAGAGTATCTGTTATTTTATTTAAGAATGGGGCAATCTAGTTAGCTAGGAAAAGCAGTTGCTCAGCAGAGACTATTGACTGAACTTAAATATGTTAATAAATGGTTAAACTATGTAACCATTCATAGAATTAATACGCTAAACATCTTGCAGTTTTGAATGTAGCTGAACTATAGTCATGCACTATTTCTACAGAAATGGATAGCCCTGAAGATGAAGAAAGTTTATGGAGATTTGAAAGCAACTTAAAATCCATGAAAAACATCTTATTCCAGTACACATTGGGGTAGTAATAAGAAGGTAGTATGTTTTGTTGAATTTGGAATCACTAAACCAGCTTTTCATGTGACACAAATATGGGCATTATATTTAGCAGCTCAGAAATATGACTCAGGGATGAAATTTCATGAGAGAATTTGATGGTTGAAAGGATGCATAGCTAGGAATTGTGCCATTGGTTGCATGGCCCTCCAGATTTTCTCATTTAAGGGCTAGTCTTTCAAGGTCAAGAGAAATGCCAAAATATGCCAGTTTCTTACTTGGTCACAGATGGTGCAGCTGAAAGACCTCAGAGGTGTGAGTGTATTGTACTTTCTCTCTCAACAACAGTGTTTAACACAATTTTGAAAGGATAGATTTTTTTCCTTTCTACTTAATTTGATCCATAAATACCATGAGCTGTTATTTATTAGAGTCTTTGTTGTTTAGAGGATTCAAACAAAAGCTGTTTATTGAAAATTTAAAAATATTAAGTTAAGCTTTTTGAATATGCAAGACCTCTCTGTTTAACAGATGGCTCACCAGTTACAAGAAAATTATTCACCACCCAAAAGCAGCACAATTGCTTTAAAACACTGTTTGTTCTCAATCTGCATATTTTTAAAAGAGACAGTTATTTTGTGCTGTCTCCCTCTCTTACTGTGCCTTTGACCAGACAGAACATTTTGAAACTGACAGTAGATAAACCTTACCTCCTGATGGGCACTGGATTGATGCTACTCTTATTAGCTTTTTATGCAATTGCTATTTGTGTCAGCATTGTACCTAAGCTAGCCATGCTCAGCAAAATGAAAGCATATTTTTCTGCCAAATCAATGCCAGGCATTGTTTTACATCTTCCCCAAACTGGTTCTTTGGGAGAAGAGTTATAGTGGCTATCAATCTCTAGCAGCGGCCGCCAGATCAGATTGATTCTGATAGTTAAAACTGCCTCACTGATTGCAGGCCTATGAACATTGTGCTGTTTTCCAAAGTGTCCACAGTTTAGATAATAACTCACCTCTATTCCCAGGCTAAGATGCTACAGTAACCTATTGATTTTCCTAGAAAGCGTGTTCCTTTGCTATACTATCTCCTGTGCTTTTGTTAACTGGTGCATGCGCTGTCAATCATAAATCATTATAGAGATAAAGGAGTAGTGCTTTAACTACTTATGCAAGAACTTGAAGCCTACATAATTTCCCTCTGATACCATTAAGGAGGTAAAAAGCTCTATTCTTCTGTCTGTTTTCCTCTGTTTTTTCATTTTATGGTGTTTTAGGTGAAAGCTTACAGCACAAATTAGTTTCTCATTCAAAAATTTATACACAGATTGTTTTGTGACATTGATTGCAATACCCACAATGTGTCAGCACACTCTCCCTTTCCCTTTCCATCTTGGGTTTTCCATCCCCATTCCTTCAGTTTTCCTATCCCTTCCTGCCTTCTCATCTTTGCTTTTGGGCAGGTGTTGCCCATTTGGTCAGGTATACTTGATTGAACTAAGAAGCACGTTCGTCACTTGTGTTATTGTTTGTTTTATAGGCCTGTCTAATCTTTGACTGAAAGATGGACTTTGGGAGAGGCTTCAGTTCTGAGTTAGCAGGATGCCCAGAGGCCATAGTCTTGGGGGTTCCTCCAGTCTCTGTTAGACCAGTAAGTCTGGTCCTTTTTTGTGAATTTGAAATTTAGTCTACATTTTTCTCCTACTCTGCCAGGACCCTCTATTGTGATCCCTGTCAGAACGGTCAGTGGTGGTATCTGGGCACCACTTAGTTCTTCTGGTCTCAGGCTGGTGTAGGCTGTGTTTCATGTGGTCAGTTAGTCCTTTGGACTGATATTTTCCTTGTGTCTTTAGTTTTCTTCATTCCTCTTTGCTCTGAACATGATGGAACCAATAGGTGTATCTTAGAAGGCTGCTCACAAGCTTTTAAGACCTCAGACACTACTCAACAAAGTAGGAAGTAGAACATTATCTTTATGCACTATGTTATGCAATTGACCTAGATGTCTCCCAAAACCATGGTCCCCAGCCCTCAGCTCTAGTAACTCAGTCCCTCAGGGTGTTTGGATGTGTTTAGGAAGCTTCTATGACTTTGCCTTGGTCAAGTTGTGTTGACGTCCCCTATATTGTATGTTATTTTTTCCTTCACCAAAGTTAACACTTGTCTACTACCTGGTTAGTGATTTTCCCTCCCAGTCCCTCCTCTCCCTCATAACCATCAAAGATCGTTGTTTTCTTTTCTTTTCTTTTTTTCTGTGTGTAAACCTTTTCTTGGGTTTTTATAATAGTGGTCTCATACAATATTTGCCCTTTTGTTATTGGATTGACTTATTTCACTTAGCATAATGCCCTCCAGATTCATCCATGTTATGAGATGTTTGGAGGATTCATCATTGTTCTATATCATTGCTTAGTATTCCATTATATGTACTGAAATTTGTTTATCCATTCATCTGTTGATGGGTACTTAGATTTTTTCCCATCTTTTTGCTATTGTGAATAATGCTGAAATGAACTTGAGTGTGCATATGTCTTTTTGAGTGATGGTTCTTATTTCTATAGAAGTGGGATTACTGGATCATATGGTATTTCTATTTCTAGATTTTAAAGGAGGCATCATATCATTTTCCATAGCAGTTGTACAATTTCACATTCCCACTAGCAGTGCATAAGAGTTCCAATCTCCATGCAACCTCTCCAGCATTTGTTATTTTCTGTTTTAATTTGTGCCAGTAATGTCAGGGTGAGGTAGTATCTCGTTGTAGTTTTGATTTGCATTTCTCTAATGACTAATGATTGCAAGATTTCCTCATGTGTCTGTTAGCCACCTCAATGTCTTTTTTGGTGAGGTGTCTGTCAATATTCTTTGCCAATTTTTTAATTGGATTATTTGTCATTGTGTTATTGAGGTGTTGAAGTATTCTATAGATGTTAGAGATTAGACCCTTGTAGGATACATTGTAGCCAAAATTTTTTTCCCAGTCTGTAGGTTCTCTTTTTACTCTTTTGGTGAAATATTTTGATGAACATAAACTGTTTAATTTTTAGGAGTTCCCAGTTATCTAATTTCTCTTTTGGTGTTGGGCCTTGTTAGTTATGGTTTCTGTTGTATTTATGCCATGTATTAAGACCCCTAGCATTGTCTACATTTTTTCTTCCATGTTCTTTATTGCTTTGTGTTTTACATTTAAGTCTGTGATCCATTTTGAGTTAGTTTTTGTGTACAGCGTAAAGTATGGGTCCTGTTTCTCTTTTCTACAGATGGACATCCAGTTTTGCCAGCACCATTTGTTAAAAAGACTGTCTTTTCCACATTTAATGGACTTTGGTCCTTTGTCAAAGATCATCCGACCATAGGTGGATGGATTTACATCTGCGTTCTCAATTTTGTTCCACTGGTCTACGTGTATGTCCTTGTACCAGTACCAGGTTATTTTGACTACCATAGCTGTATAGCAGATTCTGAGATCAGGTGGTGAGAGGCCTCCTACTTTGCTCTGTTTTTAAAATAGTACTTTGCTTATCCAGGGCCTCCTTCCTTCCCGTATAAAGCTGGTAATTAGTTTGTCCATCTCGTTAAAGAGTGCTGTTGGTATTTAGAACAGGATTGCATTATATCTGTAGATCACTTTGGGTACAATTGATATTTTCACAATGTTGAATATTCCTATTCATGAGCATGGTATATTTCTCCATTTATGTAGGTCTCTTTTGGTTTCTTGCAATAGGGTTTTATAGTTTTATTTATATAGCTCTTTTATGTCCCTGGTTAGATTTATGCCTAAGTATTTTATCTTTTCAAGGGATATTATAAACTGTATTGATGTCCTGATTTCCTTTTCAAAGTTCTCTTTGTTGGTGTATGGGAATCCAACTGATTTTTTTTTAATATTTTATTGTACTTCAGGTGAAGCCTTACAGAACAAATAGTTTCTCATGAAACAGTAGTACACATGTTGTTTTATGACATTGGTTAACAACCCCACAACGTATTAACCCTCTAACTTCTCAACCATTTTTTTTTTTTTGGTGAAAATACACATAGCCAAAGATACACCGTTTTAAAAATTTCTACATACACAGTTCAATGACATTGACTATGCTCTTCCAATTGTGCTGCTATTCTCACTTAAGATGAAGGCTTACAGAACAAAATAGTTTCTCATTTAACAGTTACAACAAATGTTGCCCTATGACAATAGTTAAAAATCTAAGAACACATCAACAATACCCTTACTCAACCTTGGTTTCCCTATCACCAGCTTCCTTGTCCCCTTCTGCTTTCTGGCCCTTGTCACTGGACTCCTGTACCTCGTTAGTCTCATTTGGTTTTACGGGGCTGTCCACTCCAAGGCTGAACAGTGAACCTTGGAGGTAACTTCACCAATCAGCTGAAAGGGTGTCTGCGGGTCATACTCTCGAGGTTTCTCCAGTATCCTTTAGGCCATTAAATCTGGTCTTTTTTTTTGTGAGTTAGAATTATGTTCTACGTCCTTCTCCAGCTCTGTCCAGAACCCTCTGTTGTGATCCCGGTCAGAGCAGTGAGTGGTGGTAGCCGGGCACCATCTAGCTGTACTGGACTCAGTCCGGTGGAGGCCTTGGTAGCTGTGGACAGTTAGTCCTTTGGACTAATCCTTTCCCCGTATCATGTTCTCTTCATTCTCTCTTGCTCCCGAAGGGATGAGACCAGAGGAGTATCTTAGATGGCCACTCACAGGCTTTTAAGACCTCAGACACTACTCACCAAGGTAGAATGTAGAGCATTGTCTTTATAAGCTGTGTCATGCCAATTGAGCTAGATGTTCCCCAAGGCCATGGTCCCCACGGCCCTCTGCCCAGCAATTCAGTCCCTCAGGGAGTTTGGATGTGTCTATGGGGCTTCCATGGCCTTTCCTTGTACAGGTTGTGCTAGCTTCCCCTGTATTCCGTACTGTCTCACCCTTCACCCAACATACCACTTATCTATTGCCTATTTAGTATTTCCCCCCCAACCCTCCCATCCCTGGTAACCAACAAAGATTGTTACTTTTTGTGTGTAAACTTAATTTCGTGATTTTTTACAATAGAGGTCTCATACAATATTTGTCCTTTTGTGATTGACTTATTTCACTCAGCATAATGTCCTCGAGTTTCATCCATGTTATGAGATGGTTCACAGATTCATCGTTGTTCTTTCTCGTTTCACAGTACTCCATTGTGTGTCTGTACCATAGTTTGTTTATCCACTCATCTGTTGATAGACATCTAGGTTGTTTCCATCGTTTTGCTATTGTGAACAATGCTGCCATGAACATAGGTGTGCATATGTCTATTCGAGTGACAACTCTTATTTCTCTAGGATATATTCCTAGGAGTGGGATTGCTGGATCGAATGGTATGTCTATTTTTAGCTTTCTGAGGAACTACTATATCATTTTCGAAAATGGTTGTATCATTTTGCATTCCCACCAGCAGTGTATAAGAGTTCCCATCTCCCCGCAGCCCCTCCAACGTTTGTTATTTCCAGTGTTTTTGATTCGTGCCAGTAATGCCGGGGTGAGATGGTATCTCATTGTGGTTTTAATTTGCACTTCTCTAATGGCTAGTGATCGCGAGCGTTTCCTCATTTGTCTTTTGGCTGCTTGAATGTCTTCTTTGGTGAAGTGTCTGTTCATTTCCTTTGCCCATTTTTTAATAGGAGTATTTGTCTTTTTGTTGTAGAGGTGTTGGATTTTCTTGTAGATTATGGAGATTAGACCTTTGTCTGACTTGCACTGTCCAAAAATTGTTTCCCAGTCTGTAGGTTCTCTTTTGACTCTTTTGGTGAAGTCTTTTGAAGAGCATAGGTGTTTGATTTTTAGAAGATCCCAGTTATCTAGCTTATCTGTTGGGTTTTGTGCGTTGATGGTTATGGTCTGTATCCTGTTAATGCCATGTATTAAGGCCTGTAGTATTGGTCCTATTTTTTCTTCTATGAACTTTATAGTTTTAGGCTTTATATTCAGGTCTTTGATCCATTGTGAAGTAGTTTTTGTATACGGTGTGAGGTATGGGTCCTGTTTCATTTTTTGGCAGATGGATATCCAGTTTTTCCAGCACCATTTGTTAAAAAGACTGTCTTTTCCCCATTTGATGGACTTTGGGCCCTTGTCGAAGATCAGGTGACTGTAGGTGGATGGATTTACATCTGGGTTCTCAATTCTGTTCCATTGGTCAATGTATCTGTTGCTGTACCAGTACCAGGCTGTTTTGAGTACTGTAGCTGTATAGTAGGTTCTGAAGTCAGGTAGTGTGAGTCCTCCAACTTTATTCTTCTTCTTCAGTAGTGCTTTACTTATTCAGGGCTTCTTCCCTTTCCATAGAAAGTTTATGATTAGTTTTTCCATCTCTTTGAAGAATGTTGTTGGTATTTGGATCTGGATTGCGTTGTATTTGTAAATTGCTTTGGGTAGAATTGACATTTTCACAATGTTGAGTCTGCCTATCCATGAGCATGGTATGTTTTTCCATTTATGTAGATCCCTTTGGGTTTCATGCAGTAGTGTTTTGTAGTTTTCTTTGTATAGGTCTTTTACATTCCTGGTCAGATTTATTCCTAAGTATTTTATCTTTTTAGGGGCTATTGAAAATGGTATTGTTTTCCTGATTTCCTTTTCATCGTTCTCCTTACTGTTGTATAGGAATCCAACTGATTTTTGAATGTTTATCTTGTATCCTGCTACTCTGCTGAATCTTTCTATCAGTTCCAGTAGATTTCTCGAGGAGTCTTTAGGGTTTTTACGTATAGTATCATATCATCTGCAAACAGGGACAGTTTAACTTCTTCATTACCAATTTGGATGCCATTTATTTCTTTTTCTTGCCTTATTGCTCTAGCTAGAACTTCCAGCACAATGTTAAATAGGAGTGGTGATAAAGGGCATTCTTGTCTTGTTCCTGTTTTGAAAGGGAATGTTTTCAGACTCTCTCCATTAACCAACTGATTTTTATATGTTGATCTTGTATCCTACTACTCTGCCTAATCTATTAGTTCCAGTAATTTTCTTGTGGAATCTTTAGGGTTTTCTATGTATAGAATCATATCATTTTCAAATAAGGATGGTTTTACTTCTTCTTTTCAAATTTGGATACCCTTTATTTCTTTTTCTTGCCTTATTTCTGTAGCTAGGACTTCCAGTACAATGTTAAATTGGAGTAGTGATAAAGGGCATCCTTGTCTTATTCCTGTTCTCAGAGGAAATGCTTTCAGTCTCTCTCTGTTGAGAATTATGTTGGCTGTTGGTTTTTGTATAGATATTGTTATGGATTGTACTGTATCCTCCAAAAATGTGTGTCAACTTGGCTAGGCTATGATTCCCAGTATTATGTGGTTGTCCACCATTTTGTGATCTGATATGATTTTACTATGTGTTGCAAATCCTACCTCTGTGATGTTAATAAGGCAGGACTCAATCTACAAATTAGGCTGTATATGGAGTCAATCTCTTTTGGGATATAAAAGAGAAAATTTAGTAGAGAGGGGAGGGACCTCATGCCACCAAGAATAAAGAACCAGGAGGGGAGTTCGTCTTTAGATTTGGGGTCCCTGCACTGAGAAGCTCCTAGACTAGTGGAAGATTGATGACAAGGACCTTTCCCCAGAGCAAACAGAGAAAGAATGCCTTCCCCTGGAGCTGGCACCCTGAAATTGGACTTTCAGACACTTAGACTGTGAGAAAATAAATTTCTCTTTGTTAAAGTCATCCACTTGTGGTATTTCTGTTATAGCAGTACTAGATAATGAAGACAGATGTCCTTTTTATGTTGAGGAATTTCTCATCTATTCCTATTTTATTGAGTTTTTTTATCAGGAATAGGTGTTAGACTTTATCAAATGCCTTTTCTGTGTCAGTTGAGATGATCATGTGATTCTTTTCTTTCACTCTATTTATGTAGTAGATTACGTTTAATGATTTTCTAATGTTGAACCATCCTTGCATACCTGGTATGAATCCCACTTGGAAGTAGTGTATTATTTTTTTGATATGATACTGAATTCTATTGGCTAGAATTTTGTTGAGAATTTTTGCATCTATATTGTGGTGTGATTAATTACTTTTGTGTGTGGCCTTTCTAGCCCATGGTCTTGTGACTCTGATCAGGGTGATTGGGTGTAGATAATAATTGTGGCCCATTGAGGGGATTGGTCAGTATTGCCTTAAAACAGAGCCAATTCCAGAGCAGAGAGAAGAGCCCGCCATCACCAAAGAAGGAGAAACTCGCAGCAGAGATCCACAGGAGATGGCGTAGTGGGCTTCCTGGCCCACAGAGTGAGAAAGCTGAGTGTGTTTGGGCAGAGACTGAGGGCCAGGGAGAAGTCTATGCCTGACCCACGAATTTGGGACTTACCAGCCTCCCCAACCACATGAGCCATTTCCATTATATGGTTTGTGAGTTCTGTGAGACATTGCAGTGAATTCGGGAATCCAAAGACAGGAAAGAGAGCACTGAAGTGAGAGGGAGTAGTTGATGTTAGAGATGATGAAGGGGTACAGCATCTTGGAAAAGTTAGACATTTGGGACATCTTTAACCTCAGCCTCATGGGAACCGGCTTTGTGCTGATCCTTATAAAAGAAATTATTCATTTAGTTGGTGTTAGAATGGTGGGTTTCGCTACAACGGCCCAGACTCAGTGGAATATGTGGTTCTGGGGATAAAGGGGGTAAAGGGAAATTAAGAAACCTTTTGTTTCTAGATGGGATAAAAAAAATCTGTGGATTGAAGCATCTGTTATGTTGCAGTCATTTACTCAAAGCAAAAGCTATTCATGGGATTTAGGAAGGGTGGATCTAACTCCTGAGGAATTGGCTAATTGGATGCATGTGGAAATACAAAGTGATAAGGTAAGGGCCAGACATACAATTCCTTGGTTTCTGTTATCTGTAATAGCTGCAATAGCAGGGAAAAAGAATGTAGGGGCTGATTTTAGCATTTAATCAAGCCCAGATCTGGCCCAGTCAGAGCTATGACCACTAGTCTCAGGTCCTACCTGGAAAGGAAAAATCGGGTCAGAACAACAGGTAGTTCCTCTATGACCCTTGACCACCAAGAAGGTAGTCTGGGGGAAAATGGCAAAATCAAGAAACTATAGAAACCAGAGTATAGTGTAAAGGAGTTTCTTCAATTTGTAGATTGGTATCATCAGCTTCCTGAGGAACCATTACTAAAATGGATTGTGAGACTGACTAATTTATGGGCAATGTTTTTAGTTTTGAATGCTGCAGAATGGAAGAGTATGTTTGGGTTGATCCAAGATGCACAACTCACTATGGAACAATCACGAATGATAATACAAGATCCATTTACACAGCAGGTTAACCCAGAGGTGAAGGTCAGTCTAGTAGACTAGATAAAATTTTCAGTGAGATTTGTTTACCCTGAGAAGGGAAACTACCCCCCTCCCCTTCTAAATAGCCAATGGAACACTCCAGAGGAAGCAGCTGATGTGCTGCTTATGCAAGCCATGCTGGAATGTCTTTATGTTGATCAGGGTATTCATCCAATGAGTATGCCGCTTACACAGGTCCTGATAGATATGGTAATCAAGGGAGCCCCTTCTACATGGCCACCCCATGTAACCTTGCTACTGTGAAACAAAGCAACAATATGAGAAGCCTTGTCGGATCTGTTGACACAGCTCCCCCGCATGGGTCTTACAGATGCAAGAAACATAAGGGTGATTTATAGAATGGGAAGAGGCAATGGGGAAAAAACTTACCCCAGAAGAACAGAGATTTTTAGATGGTTAAGAAGAAAAGGGATGAATACAGCGGGCATTGATGGAGTTGAGACAAATGTTCTAAGGCAGCACTACAGGAAGTTGGATGGACCAACGAAAATTCCTGCTGGTCCCCCAGTGTTAAAGAGACCTAAACAAGTCTGTCCTATTTACCCCAGCTGGGAGGTATTTAATGATGGGGCCATTTGAAGCAGAGGCTCAGCTAGTTGATCAAGATAAGGATTGAAGAGGGGGCCAGGGTCTTCTGGTCCAGCCCTCAGCAGGGGACCCAAAGTCATATGCGCATGTGTGGGTGAAATGGCCCCGGGGTGGGAAAGAGACCTTCTTGGGGATCCTGGACACAGGAGCTCAAGGTACTGTAATCCAAAACATGTCAATAAAATCTTGAAGGGGCCTAAGGTTAAACTGGGGGGATATGGGGATGCAATGGTTGATGAGACTATGGTGAAAATTTGGATGAGAACTGGAAGATTTAAACAGATCTTGTATGAAGTGGTTGTATCTCCCTTACCTGAATATATTATTGGCATGAATGTTATGTCTTATTGGGGAACATGCCCTCTACTTGATATTGTGAAACTGAAGGCGATTAAGACGTGCTAAATGGGAACCGTTAGAATTGCCTGAACCAACTCAGGTTATTAATTTGAAATAGTATAGGATACCTAAAAGGAGATTACTGCCTTGATTAAAGATATACTAAAGGCTGGAGTATAGGCACCAATAAATTCTCTGTATAACATCCCTGTATGGCCCGTGAAAAAAGACAGATGGCTCATGAAGGCTGACAGTAGACTATCAAAGCCTAAGTAAAGTCGTGCCACCTGTGGCTTCAGCTGTTCCAGATGTGGTATCAACGGTGGAGAAAATACAGCAGGCTAGAGGAGACTGGTACTCATTGATGGTCATGAAAATGCCTTTTTCTCCACACCAATCTCAGAAAAGAGTTAGCCGCAGTTTGCTTTCACGTGGGAAGGATTTCAGCTTAGTTCCACTACATCGCCACAGGTTACCTGAATTCACTAGCTTACAGTTATAGTTTTGTTAGAAGAGACTTGGAATTGGTGTGGATCTCAAGTATAATGATACATTATATTGATGATATTATGTTAATAACAAGCACTGAAGAACAGGCTAGGGCTGATTTGAATACAGTGGTGGTCCACATGGCCAAAAGAGGCTGGTTAATAAATCCAGAAAAAATCCAGGGCCCTGCCCAAACAGTGAAATACTTGGGAATAACTTGGGCAGGAGCCACCCGTGACATTCCACAGGCGACTAAGAATAAGTTGTTGCTGCCTACACCCAAGACTAAACAGGAGGTCCAACATTTGGTTGGTTTACTTAGATTTTGGAGAACGCATATTCCACATCTGGGAATATTACTGGCCCCCATCCATAAAACCACTCTGAAGAAAACTTCATTCAAATGGGGGCCAGAGCAACAGCAGGCTATGTCTGAATTACAAAAAGCAGTTTCGCTTTTCCTGCCTTTAGGCCCTTATGATCCACATTGAGACATGATTTTGGAGATGTCTACTACACACACTTATGCAGGCTGGAGCTTATGGCAAAAACCTGAGAATGCTGCCCTATGGCAACCACTGGGATTCTGTACTAGAATATTTCCAGATGCTGCAGCACAATACCTGCCATTTGAAAGACAATTGCTTGCCTGCTATTGGGCATTGACTGAAACTACCTCAATGACAGAAGGACATAAAATCATTATGAGACCTGAAATACCTATAATGTCTTGGTTGATATCAGAGAAACACTGTAATAAGGAAGATGGTGCCCCAAATAATTCCATAATAAAATGGGAATGGTTCATACAGAACAAGCTACTGGGGGAATGCAGGAAGGCACCCACTGTATTCACTAGCAGGTAGCCTCTTTTCTCATAGGTCCTACCATGAAACAACCTGAGAAGCTGCCAGAGCCCATTACTACATGGACAGTGTCCTATGAACAACTTTATACAAACCAGCAGAAGGCTGCTTGGTTTACAGATGGCAGTTCCTAGGTACATGGACAACATGTGATGTGGAAAGCTGCTGCGTTAAGACCAACAGATGGAAAGAGTATGATTGAAGAAGGTAAGAACAGGTCAGCTCACGCTGTTTTCCTAGCTGTGATGGAAGAATTGCACAATGGTGAGAGCCCATATGTCTGGATTTTTACCGATTCATGGGAGTTGGCCAACAGCCTGGCTATATGGTCAGGCAAATGGGCGATGGAAAATTGGACTATTAAGGGGACATCCATGTGGGGCACAAACCTATAGAAAGCACTCTGGGAACTTAGAGGGCTCATCAGAGTAGGGCATGTCGATGCCCATCAGAAAAACCCCCTTCCTGTATCTGATGGCGATTGGAATCAGCAAGTGGACCTGTTGGTACGCTCACTTGAGGTGGCCAATTGGGTCCATGAAATGAGCGGACATGGGGGTGCTGCAGCAATGCAGAGATGGGCTGAATCTAGACACATTCCCCTTGCACCCTCTGAGGCACAGCACAAAATGCCAATAAGGACTGCTCTGTCTGCCAGCAAGAAGTTGCAGACAGCAATGAGGACAGATTCCCCAGGGGGAGGTCCTTGCACATAGCTGGCAAGTTGACTATATTGGTTGACTATTTTGGACCAATGAAACCAGTGGCACCAGGGTCCTCACAGGAGTAGATACTTACTCTAGACTGGGCTTTGCATATCCCGTGACAGATGCAAATGCCAAAAATAGCATTAAGGGATTGGAACAAAACATACTAATTTGAGCCACCGAGTTATATTTCATCAGACTAAGGAACACACTTTACAGCCCACAGGGTGCAGCAATGGGCCAAGAACATCATATTAAATGGACATACTATGTTGCATACCACCCTTAGAGTAATGGTTTGATAGAGAATTAGAATGGGCAATTGAAACATTTGTTATCCAAAATGGGGGGAGATAAATTCATGAAGAGCTGGCTCACACAGTCAACATGAGGGAGACAAAGGGAGGATCACCACCGGACAGATTCCTCTGCTTCGCTGGGGGATCTGGGGAAGTGGGGTGGGGGAGGATGCTGGCGCCACTGTACAGTTCTTCCCCACATCACCTAAAATTTTTTTTTTCCTGCCGGATGTTGCCATTCCAGGACCAGGGATGCAGCTGTGGGTGTCAGAAGCAGGGGTGATCCTTAAGCAAGAGACTGTAACTATATCCCTTAGCATGTATGCCAGAATTCCCAGTGGCCTTATGGGATGGATTTTACCGTCCCCCCATCTGGCAATATCGGGGTTGACAGTTAATAATGCCATATTGCCTAGTGTGCGAGATAGCCCACTAGTGTTATTCCTATGTAACCCTACCCAACATGAATGGGAGTTGACTGAGGGGGAACCACTTGCTAGACTGGTCCTGCTACTAGCAATATGGACTAGCATAGCAGCTGAACCTGATGTTCCTTCCCAAGTTGGAAAAGTTTGGGTAAAAGTAAATGACAAATGGAAGGAAGGAGAAATAATTGCTGAAGGTAAAGGAATGAATAAATGGCTTATGCAGCAGGGGAAACTTAACATTATGCTGATACCTCAAGAGAGGCTCAGAAAAAGGGAATTATCTCTCAGTTGAATTTTGTCAGAGGCCAGAAAGGGTGAAGATGAGATGATTTTTGGAGAACCTGACCAGATAAGATGGAAATCCCCAGCAGACTTGAATGGCTGGTACCTGAGTAAACTCACTCATTGGTCTCTTTGCTGTATTGAAGGACTAATTGTTAACTACTGTTTTAGACAGGTAAAGTGATTGGAGGGGGAAGTTATCTTCCAAATATGGAAGAACCATGGCTAGAAAAGCCAGGGGGTGGCCTGCTTGTGTGATTATTATTTTTGTGTGTGGCCTTTCTAGCCATGGTCTTGTGATTCCACCCAGGTGATTGGGTGGGGCTGTGTAAATATGATAATTGTGGCCCACTGAGGGGATTGGTCAGTTTTGCCTTAAAAGAGAGCCAATTCCAGAGCAGAGAGGAGAGCCCATCACCACCAAAGAAAGAGAGACCCACAGCAGAGACCTGCAGAAGATGTTGTAGTGGGCTTCCCCACCCACAGAGCAAGAAAGCTGAGTGCGTTTGGGCAGAGACGGAGGGCCAGGGAGAAGTCTATGCCTGACTCACGAATTTGGGGCTTCCCAACCTCCACAACCACCTGAGCTATTTCCTTTATATGGTTTGTCAGTTCTGTGAGATGTTGCAGTGAATTAGGGAACCCAAAGACTTGAGGAAGAGTACTGAGGCGAGAGGGAGTAGTTGATGTTAGAAATGATGGAGTGGTACAGCAGCTTGGAAAAGTTAGACATTTGGGACATCTTTAAACTCTGCCTCATAGGAACCAGCTTTGTGCTGATCCTTATAAAAGAAATTATGTATCTATATATTCATGAGAGATATTGGTCTGTAATTTTCTTTTTATGTGGTGTCTTTGCCTGGCTTTGGTATCAGGGTTATGACGGCTTCATAGAATGAATTTGGGAGTATTCCTTCCTTTTCTATGCTCTGAAACAGTTTGAATAGTACTGGTGCGAGCTCTTCTCTGATTGTTTGGTAGAATTCTCCAGTGAAGCTGTCTGGGCCAGGGCTTTTTTTTGTTGGGAGTTTTTTTGTTTTTTTTTTTTTTTTAATTACCTCTTCAATCTCTTCTGTTGTTATGGGTTGCTCAGATTTTCTATCTCAGTTTGTTGTAGTTTAGGCAGGTAGTGTGTTTCTGTAAATTTGTCCATTTCCTCTAGGTTTTCAAATTTGTTGGAGTACAGTTTTTCTTACTATTTTGTTACGATCCTTTTTATTTCTCATTTCTTATTTGGGTTAATCACTTCCTCTCCTGTTTTTCTTTTGTCCGTTTGGACAGTTGTTTGTCAATCTTGTTGATCTTTTCAAAGAACCAACTTTTGGTCTTGTTGATTCTTTCTATTGTTTTTCTGTTCTCTTTTTCATTTATTTCTGCTCTAATCTTTATTATTTCCATTCTTCTGGTGCCTATGGGCTTCTTTTGCTGTTCTCTATTTTTTCTAGTTGTAGGACTAATGTCTTGATTTTGGCCCTTTCTTCTTTTTTGATGTGTGAGTTTATTGCTATAAATTGACCTCTGAGCACTGCCTTTGCTGTGTCCAGAGGTTTTGGTATGATGTGTTTTCATTCTCCTTTGATTCTAGAAATATTTTTATTCCCTCTTTGATTTCTTTTATTACCCAGTTGTTTTTAAGCAAGGTTTTATTCAGGTTCCATGTATTTTATTTTTTCCACTTGCTTTGCTTTTATTGATTTCTACTTTTATGGCATTGTGATCAGAGAGAAGTCTTTGTAATATTTCAATATTTTAGTTTTTATTGAGTGTTTCTTTGTGGCCTAAAATGTGGTATATTCTGGAGAATGTTCCATGTGTATTGGAAAAGAATGTATACTTTGCTACTGTTGGGTGGAGTGTTCTATATATGTCTATGAGGTAAAAATGGTTGATTTTGGCCTTTAGAGCTTCTGTATCTTTGTTGAGTTTCTTTCTAGATGTTCTGTCCTTTACGGAGAGTGGTGTGTTAAAGTCTCCTACTATTATCGTGGAACCGTCTATTTCTCTTTTCAGTGCTGTTGGCATTTGTTTTATGCATTTGGGAGCCCTGTCTTTGGGTGTGTAGATATTTATTAAGTTTATGTCTTCTAGGTGGATTGTCCCTTTAATCATTATATGATGTCCTTCCTTGTCTTTTATGCTGGATTTTGCTTTAAAGACTATTTTATCTGAGATTACTATTGCCACTCCTGCACTATTTTCATTAATGTTTGATTGAGATATTTTTTCCATTCTTTGATTTTAATTTATTGATATCTTTGTGTCTAGGGTGTGTCTCTTGTAGACAGCATATTGATGGGTTGTGCTTTTCTATCCATTCTGCCACTCTCTGTCTTTTTACAGGTGCATTTAAGCCATTTACATTCCTTGTGATTATCAGTAGGTATGAGTTTATTGTTGTCATATTGTGCTTTTTTTTATAGTACTGACGTTTTCTTTGTTTCTCTTACTATCCTGTGCTGAGTTCCTTTTGTTTATGGATTTTGTTTTCTTTCATTTTAATGAATAGGTTTTTTAACTTTCTTTGTGATTCTCTTGAAATTTACCATTGTCTTCCTACATTTGAACCAGTCTTTTATTATTTGATAATCGTCTTGACTTCCTCTCCATTTGAAAGTTCTACACCTGAACCATTTATTCCCCCTTTTATTTATTTATTTTTTTTGACGTTTTTGTAATTTACTGATTGCCATCTCTGTTTTCCTATTTCTACTCCTTTAGCTTTATTTTATTGAGAGTTCTTTACCTAGGCTGGTATCTGGCTGCTGCTGTCCTGTGTCCTATATTCCGGTTGTATTTTTTTGATGGTGTTGATTCTCTAGCTGAAGGAATCTTTTTAATATTTCTTTTAAGTTTGGTTTGGTTTTTACAAATTCTCTTCATTTCTGTTTATCTGGAAATTCCTAATTTCACCATCACATTTGAGAGAGAGTTTTGCAGGATGTATTATTCTTTGTTGGCAGTTTTTTTCTTTCAAGGTTTTAAATATGTTGCCCCATTGCCTTCTTTCCTGCATAGTTTCTGTCAAGTAATCAGTGCTTAAACTTATTGTTTCCCCTTTGTAAGCAAAGTTTCATTTTTCCTGAGCTGCTCTGAGTATTCTTTTTTTATCTCTGTTTTTGGCAAGTGTGACTATGATGTTTCATGGTGACTTTCTTTTTGGGTAAATCCTATATGGAGTTTCTTTGAGCTTCTTGGGTGGTCAGCTTTTCATCTTTCACGATATTTGAGAAGTAAATTTGCCAGTAAATCTTCCATAGTCTTCTCTGTGTTTTCCATTTTCTCCCCCTGTTCTGGAATTCAGGTCCGGTGGAAATTTTTACTCTTGATTGTGTCCCACATAATTCTTAGGTTTTCTTCATTCTTTAATCTGATTTTTCCTCAAAGTGGTGTCCATGGATTTGTCTTCAATCCCACTGATTCTGTCTTCCATTTAGCCAATTTGCTCCTAAGACCTATTGAGTTGTCCCTTTCAGAAATTTTGTTTATCTTTTGGATTTTTAGTTTCTGTTTTTGTATGATTTCTAATTATTTATTTTGACATTTTGTTCTTGTATTATTTTCCTGAATTCTTCTATTTATTTGTCTGGGTTTTCCTTGTTTTTGCTATGTTTTCATTGGTTTTGTCTGTGTTTTCTATTATTTTTTGTCTATTTTTTCCATGGTTTTGTCTGTGTTTTCATTGATCTCTTTCCTAAACTCTTGGAGGGTCCTAATTCTTTTGAATTCCATATCAGGTAGTTCCACTGACTTTTCTTCTACTGGAAGGTCATCTGATTTTTTTATTTTGGTCACTAGCTAGAGCCATTTTTCCTGCTTTTTTATATGTTTTGATATTGTCTGCTGTCTCTGAGACATTAAAGTACCATTGTCTTTATTCATTGATTGTATGTTCATTTGTTTTGTCTTGATTCTGTTTTTTTTTTTTTTTTTCAATATGCTAGAGTAGGTGGGCCAGGCATGCTTTGTTGCCTGCTCGCCTATGGGCATGATAGCTCTCACCACCTTGTCCAGTTGAGTAACACAGCAGCAGGCAGGGTGAACCCACTTTGCTGTACACAGGTTTGGAGAGGTGGCTGAGGACAGACTGGGTTGATGCAGTCTACCTCCTGATATTGGTCCAGCACTGTGGGAACATTCACAGCCCCTTGCCAGATAGATGGGGGTGTCAGATGGGGAGTGGTACAGACTCACTTCCCTCTGTTCATCAGCTGGTCAAGTTGCATTAGGGGAGTGGTATTGTGGGCCCAGAGTGGCAGCAGGCCTGAGCACCAGAGATGCTCTAGCTGTGGCTGCATGGCGAGGGCAGTGGTAAGGGGGAGTGTTGTATGGGGCTAGGTGGGGGGAGAAAGAAAAAAGAGAGAGAAATAAAAAATAAAATTAAAAAGAGTAGCTGGTGAGTGGGGACTGGGAAGACCTGGGAGGCTGGTGGGAAGGGGAGATGTGACATATGGGGCTAGGTGGGAGGTAGAAAGAAAAGAAAGAAAGAAAAATAGAAAAGAATAAAATAAATGTTAGTGCAGTAGGGGCTGGCAGGTGGGGGGGGGCATGGACCCACAGCTATGGAGGGCTGGCATGTCAGGGGCACTGTCTCCACAGTGGTACAGTAGGGGCCAGTAGGAAGAAGGGAGGTGGTATATGGGGCTAGGTGGGAGGGATAATGAAAAGTAAGAAAGAAAAAAATAAAAAATTTGACATTGCTGCCAGTTTGGCAAGTGGGGGTGAGGAGGGCCCAGGGGCTGGTGGTAAGTGAGGGGAGGTGATGTACTGAGCTAGGTGGTGGGTAGAACATAAAGAAAAAAATGACAGCATGATGATGGCTGTGGGTAAGGGTGAGGTGGGCCCAGGGCAGTGGCAGGCTGGTGTGTTGATGGCTTTTTAGCTGTGGTGGTGTGGCAGGGTCTGGCAGGAAGGGGGTAAGTGCTGTACAGGGCTAAGTGGGAGGAAGAAAGAAAATGAAGCTAGAGAATAAATGAATGAATGAATAAATAAAAACTGGCTGTGAAATGGGGGCTGGCGAGCAGGGGCAGGGCTGGCCCAGGGGCCAGTGGGAAGGGAGGGAAGGTGACATATGGGCTAAGCAGGGGGTAGAAAGAAAAAGAAGAGAAAGAAAGAAAAGCCAAAAAATGGCAGCACTGCAGGAGTGGGAAGGACAGACTTGGGGTGGCAGCAGGCTGGTGGCTTTCTAGCTGGGGTGGTGTGGTAGATTCTGGTGGTAAGGTGGTGTGGTGGCCTACGGGTTAGGTGGGAAGGAGAAAGAAAAGGAAGAAAGACAAAAGAAAAAAAGTAATAAAAAAAAAAAAAACTGGCAGCAAGGTGGGGGCCAGCAAGAGGGGGCAGGGCAGACTGAGGGCCAGTTGGGAGGGGAAGTGATGTATGGGGCTCAATGGGAGGGAGAAAGAAAAGAAAGAAAAACAAACAAACAAAACACAAAATATTGTGTCCTGGCAGGAGTTGGTGAGTGGGAGTGGGGCAATAGCTGGCTAGTCAAGGCAACATGACATGGCCCAGCAGAAAGGGGTAGAGGTGTCACGTGGGGCTAGGTGGGAGAGAGAAAGAGAAGGAAGAAAGGGGAAAAAATGGTGTGGCAGGTGCGATGGGTGGGATCATGGCAGACCTGGGGCGTTGGCAGGTCAGTTCTCTCTAGCCAAGGCAGCGTGTTGTGGCCTGGTGGGAAGGAGTAGAAGTAGGGTATGGGACTAGGTGGGAAGGAGAAAGAAAGGGAAAAAATGGCATGGTGGGAGCTGGCAGGTAGGGGCAGGGCAGACCTGGGGTGGCAGTGGGTCAGTGGTTTTCTAGCCAAGGCAGTGTGGCATTGCCTGGCTGGAAGGGGTAGATGTGGGGTACAGGGCTAGGTGGGAGGGAGAAAGAGAAGAAAGGGGGAAAATGGCACAGCAGGAAGCACCGGGTGGGGATAGGGTGGACCCAGGGTGGCTACAGGGCAGTGGCTCTTTAGCCAAGGTAGTGAGGCATGGCCCAGTGGGAAGGGGTAGGGGTGGCATATGGGGCAGAAGGGTGAGAAGTGGGAAAGCATGTTTCTCTGGTTACCCGGTGCTTTGTCTCCTGTTGGGAGCTCCGTAAAGTTGTCTTCCCATACTCCCTGTCCACAGTTGTTGCTGGCTGTGTTCCAAGATGGCGACACTATGCCATTTTAGTTAGCAGTAGACCTCCGTTCTGTATCTCTCCTCATTCTCTGTTTTCTGTCAGTTTCTCCTTCCATTCAGTGTTTGATCTAGTTCTTCATCCCTTCATTTGATGCTTAGGGTTCAGGATTGATGCTTGTATCTATTTTACTTAGTTTTTTTGGTCTTTACTGCAGAGGAATGACATGATGCATCTCTCTGGGGCACCATGTTGGCTCTGCCTCTCCTCATCATTTTTTTTAGTTCAAAAATGGAAAGGCAACATTGATATAGTAGGAAAACAAACAAACAAACAAAAAATACCCTTAAACATTAATTTTAAGGTTTATATTAAATTATAGTCCTGGAGCCCTGGTGGCGTAGTGGTTAAGAACTGTATCCTCTCACCAAAAGGTCAGCAGTTTGGATTCACTAGCTGCTCCTTGGAAATCCTACAGGGCAGATCTACTCTGTCGTACAGGGTCACTATGGGTCAGACTCGACCTGACAGCAATGGCTTTGGTTTGGTTATTATAGTCCTGCCTGTGTCACTAACTAGTTGAATGACCTTAACCGGAAGAGTCACCTAACTTCTAAGAGTCTCAGTTTCCTCTTCTTTCAGATAATGCCATAATGGCAAAAGCTATTTGAAAGAGCAGTAAATTATATTCAATAGAAGTTAAAATTGTTAACATTACTTTGAAAACCCTATGCATAATTTTGTTGTTGTTATTAGGTGCCACTGAGTTGGCTATGATTCATAGCAATGCTATATGTAACAGAACAAAACACTGCCTAGTCCTGTGCCATCCTCACAGTCATTGTTATGTTTGAGCCCATTGTTGCAGCCACTGTGTCAATGCATCTCCTTGAGGGTCTTCCTCTTTTTCGATGACCCTCTACTTTACCAAGAATGATGTCCTTCTCCCATAATTGGTCCCTCCTGATAACTTGTCCAAGGTAAGAGAGATGAAGTCTCATCATCCTCACTTCTAAGAAACATTTGAGCTGTACTTCCTCCAAGAGAGATTTGCTTGTTTTGTCAATCCATAGTATATTCAGTATTCTTTGCCAAGACCACAATTTAAATGTATCAATTCTTCTTTGGTCTGTCTTTTTCATTGTCCAGTTTTTGCATGCATATGAGGCAATTGAAAATACCATGACTTGGGTCAGGTGCACCTTAGTCATCAAAGTGACATCTTTGCTTCTTAACACTTTAAAGTGCTCTGTTATGGATTGAGTTGTGTCCCTCCAAAATGTGTGTCAACTTGGCTAGGCCATGATTCCCAGTGTTGTGTGATTGTCCACCATTTTGTCATCTGACGTGATTTTCCTATGTGTTGTAAATCCTACCTGATGTTAATGAGGCAGGATTAGAGGCAGTTATTGTTAATGAAGCAGGACTCAATCTACAAGATTAGATTGTGTCTTGAGTCAATCTCTTTTGAGATATAAAAGAGAGAAGCAAGTAGAGAGATAGGGGGACCTCATACCACCAACAAAGGAGTGCCAGGAGCAGAGTGCATCCTTTGGGCCCTGGGTTGTTGCGCTGAGAAGCTCCTACACCAGGGGAAGATTGATGACAAAGACCTTCCTCCAGAGTCGACAGAGAGAAAAAGCCTTCCCCTGAGCTGGCACTCTGAATATGGACTTCCAACCTCCTAGACGATGAGACAATAAACTTCTGTTTGTTAAAGCCATCGACTTGTGGTATTTCTGTTATAGCAGCACTAGATAACTAAGACAAGGTGTTTTGCAGTAGATTTACCCAATACGACACATCATTTGATATCTTCACGGTTGCTTCTGTGGGTGCTGATTGTCAAAATCCTTGACCTCAATTTCTCCATTGTTTATCATGATTTTTATTAGTCTAGTTGTAAGAATTTTCATTTTCTTTATGTTAAGGTGTAATCCATACTGAAGGCTATTGACCATCATCAGTACGTGCTTCAAGTCATCTTCACTTTTGGCAAGCAAGGTTGTGTCATCTACATGTCACTGGTTGTTAATGAATCTTCCTCCAATCCTGATGTAATGCTCTTCATATAATATAGTCCAGCTTCCAGATTATTTGGTCAGCCTACAGATTGAGTAAGAATGACAAAAAGATATAACCCTGATGCACAACTTTTTCCATTTTAAACTACTCAGTATCCCTTCACTCTGTTCGAACGACTGCTACTTAATCTATGTACAAGTTCCCAGTGAGTACAATTAAGTGTGCTGGAATTCCCATTCTTTTGCCATGATACATTTATGTTTTCTGAAAGAACAGTAAACGCTGCTTTCATTTTCCCTTTTATTTCTCTTTTTTCCCCTATTATGAAGGAACTGATAATATAACGTTATGAATTCTCTTAATTCCTCTTTCCAAGGAAGCTTACAATTGCATAAACTTTTCATTTGGGGGAAGTTTATTATTATACTTAGAATTGAAACACAGATATTCTCTAAACATTCTCTGAGACTCCTGTCTTGTCAAATAGATCTTATGAAATAAAACAATGGAAGGGACTACATTCTGGTTCTTTCACTAGACTGGAATATAATTTTCTGAAAAGTAGAAACGTTTTTCGTCTGTGGTTTCTATTTTACTCAGAGCAGCAAATGCCTGAGTAGAACACAGAGACATAGCATTTCTGACTCTTTTTGTGCTTCACTGCTTGTCTTGCTCCATGGTCTCTCAAGGAAAATCAAGAAGCATCAGCAGTAGGAGGTATTTGCAATGTAAGCCGTTGTGGCAGACTCATCAGTTTGGTGATGCCAGGTTTACAACACTTTGAACCCTTTGCTTAATTGAGATGTTGAATATCTCAGATTGTTCTAATTGATGATGACGTCTAATTGATGGTTTCTCTCTTTTACTCATACCCTATATCTAATCCGTGGGTAAATGGCACTGATTTAAATCTGACCATTTCTCACCATATCCAGGGTTTCACCTCTCATCCAAACCACCTTAATTTCTCATCTGTTTTAATGAAATAGACTTTAACTTGTCTCTGTGTTTCTAACCTTGGTCCTCCAGTATATTGTCAACACAGCAACTACAGTGATCCTTTAAAAACTTAAGATAAATGATATCATTCCTTCGATCAGCACTCTTCAATGGCTACATATTTCACTTGGGATTTAAGCTGAAGTTGTAACAATGAGCTACGAGGCCCGATATAATCTCTAAACCCCTCCTGTTGTGTCTCTAACTTCATCTTCTACTATTCTCCTACTCCAGCCACATGAACATCTTTGTTATTCTTTGAATAGTCTAAGTGCACTCCTGAATTTAGGCCTTCGTATTGATTTTTTTTGCATCTGTATGAAAGCTCCAGAGGGCTAACTCCTTCCCCTCTTTCAAGTCTTTATTCAAATGTCACCTTATTCAGTTTCTTAGTTTTCTAGGGCTACCATTACAAAATACTACAAAGTGGGTGACTTTAAAGAACAGAAATTTATTATTTCACAGTTCTAGAATCCAGAAGTCCAAATCAAGTTATTGGCCAGGTTGATTTCCTTCTGAGGGTTGTGAAAGGGAGGACCTGTTTCATACTACTTTCTTAGCTTCTGGTGGCTCTCAGCAATCTTTGGCATTCCTTGGTTTATAACTACATCTTCACATGGCGTCTCCCCCCTGTGTGTATCTGTGTGTGCTCTTCTGTTTTATAAGACTCCACTCAGATAGGATTAGGACCCACTCTACTCCATCTTAAAAATACCCTATTTCAAACAAGATCATGTTCACAGGTACCAGGGGTTAAGACTTCAACATATCTTTGGGGGGGGGGGCATAATTCAATTCATAACACTCAGCAACCCCTCTACCCAACCTTCATTCCACACTCTCAGTCTCCTTTACCCTTACTTACCTTTTCTTCTTTTTCCATAGTAATTATCACCTTCTGTCCTAATTATAATTTACTTATAATGTTTACTGTTTGTTGTCTATGTCCCACCACTAGAATATAATCTTCATGAGGGCAAGAACCTTTGTTTTATTCACCAATATATTTCTGAGGCTTGGAAAAATTCTTGGAATATAGTAGGAATTCATCAAATATTTGGTATATGAATTAAATAATTAATGGATGGAAAGAAGTGTAATTCAAAGGATAGGAAATAGAACAGAGTGAGCCTGTGGAGAACTCTAGCAACTTTCCTATCTCTCATGGGAACTTCTTTAGCCTGATAAAGGATATCTATGAAAAACCCACAGCTAACATCATGCTTAATGGTGAAAAAATAAAGATTTCCCCCATAATCAGAAACAAGACAAGGATGTCTACTCTTGCCATTCTATTCAAAATTGGATCTTCTCTTCCCTGCTTCTCTCTGTATAATTTCTCTATCATCCTACTGATATTTGCTTTTCAGCTTCCTTTCTTCATCACTTTTCCGATCCTCTCTACAGTATGTTTCATATGGGTTTGTCTTGTTGTAGTTATGACTTCATCACCAACTGCACATGATTTTCTGTACAAGCATTATTATCTACCTGACTACAACTCTTGTCCCAGTTTTAAATTCATGGGAGAGAGAATCTGATCAGTCCAGCTTTGGTCAGTTTACTCCTTATACAATTACTGTGACTAGGGAATTTTTCTTTTAATTAAGAAATAATTTGTATATGATAAACTTTTTCAAAGTATACAAATTTGGTGATTTTTAGTATATTCACAAAATTATACAACCATCACTACCATTTTCAGATAATTTTCATCACCCCCAAAAGAAAACTCATACCCTCTAAATAGTTACTCCCCATTTCTCCTCTCCCTAGCCCTGGAAACTAGATTCCACTCTGTTTCAATGGATTGGCCTATTGAGGACATTACATGTAAATGGAATCATGAAATAAGTGATTTGGATTCTTTCACTTAGCATTGGGTTTTTAAGGTTCTTCCATGTTATAGCATGTACCAGAACTTCACTCCTTTTTATGGTCAAATAATATTCTGCTATGAATATACCACATTTTGTTTATCCATTTACCAGTTTTGACTCTTATAAAAAATACCGCTATAGGGATTTGTATACAAGTTTTTTTGTGTAGAAATATGTTTGCATTTCTCTTGGGTATATATGTAGGAGTGGAATTGATGAGTCATCTGGTAACTCTCTGATTAACATTTTGAGAAAATGCCAAACTGTTTTCTAAAGTGGCTGCTCCATTTTACATTCCAGCAATGTATGAGGGTTCCAATTTTTCCACATGCTTTTCTCTTTTTTTAATTGTAGACATCCTGTTGTTATACTTGTTCTATGCCGTCAAGTCTATTCTGACTCTTAACGACTCTATAGGACAGAGTAGAACGGCCCCATAGGGTTTCCTATGCTATAGTCTTCATGAGAGCAGATAGCCACATCTTTTCTCCTGTGGAGTGGCTGGTGGGTTCAAACCACAGATCTTTTGGTTAGCAGCCCAGCGCTTAACCATTGCATCACCAGGACTCCTTATAGTCATCCTTGTGGTTGTGAAATGTCTCATTTTGGTTTTGATTTGCATTTCCTAATGACTAATGATGTCAACTTCCCTTTATGTGTTTATTGGCTATATGTATATTTTCTTTGGAGAAATGTCTATTCAAATACTTTGCCTATTTTTTAATTGGGTTATTTGTCTTTTTATTGTTCAATTGTAAGAGCTCTTTATATGTTCTGAATACTACTAGCCCATTATCACATATATGATTTGCAAATATTTTCCTCACTGTATGAGTTGTATTTTCACTTTCTTGATAATGATTTTGATGTACAAATGTTTTTAAGTTTAATGAAGCCCAATTTACCTATTTTTTCTTTGGTTGTGCCCTTGGTGTCATATCTAAGAAACCATTGCTTAATCCAAGGTTAAGAAAATTTATACCTATGTTTCCTTCTGAGAGCTTTATGGTTTTAGCTCATACATATAGATTTTTTTAATCTTTTTTGCATTAATTTTCCATATGGTGTGAGGTAGGGGTCCAACTTCATTCTTTTGCATGTAACTATCTAGTTTTCCTACCAGTATTTCTTGAAAAGACTATTCCTTCTTTATTGAATTGTCTTGGCACCCTTTTTGAAGATTAATCAACCATAAATGTGGGGTTTATTTCTAGACTCTCAGTTCTACTCCATTGATCTATATGTCTATTCTTATGCCAGTACCACACAATCTTGATTACTGTATCTTTGTAGTAAGTTTTAAAATCAGGAGATGTAGACCTTCCAACTTTTTTTTCCCCCTCCCTCTTCAAGATTATTTTGACTATTCCGGGTCCCTTGCATTTCTATATGAATTTTAGGATAAGTTTGTCAATTTCTACAAAAGAGGTAAACTAGGATTTTGATAAAGATTATGTTGAATCTGTAAATCAATTTGGGGAGTATTGTCATCTTAACAACATTAAGTTTTCTTTCAGTCTTCTTTATTTCAATTATGTTTTATAGTTTTTAGTGTAGAAGTCTTGAATTTCTTCTGTTAAGTTTATTCCTAAGTATTTTATTTTTATGCTATTATAGATTGACTTGTTTGCTTACTTTTATCTTGGGATTGTTCATTGGTACTGTATAGAAATACAGTTGATTTTTTATATTCATCCTGTTTCCTGCAGCCATGCTGGACTCATTTGTTACCTCTAACAAATTTTTATGAATTCCTTAAAATTTTCTATATACTATAGAAGATCATGTTGTCTATGAATAGAATTAGTCTTATTTCTTTTCCAATCTGGATGTCTTTTATTTTATTGCCTAATTTCTCTGGCTAGAACCTCCAGTACAATTTTGAATAAAATGGCAACAGTGGACATCCTTGTCTTGTTCCTGATTATGGGGGAAACTTTTAGTTTTGTACCATTAAGTATGTTGTTAGCTGTGGGTTTTTCATAGATATCCTTTGTCAGGTTAAGGGAGCTCCTTTCTATCCTTGCTTTTTGAGTGATTTTTAAAATGAAAGTGTTGGATTTTGTCACATGCCTTTTCTGCATCAATTGAGATTATCGTGGTTTTTGCTCTTTTATATTAATATTATGTATTATATTGATTGATTTCTGAATGTTCTACCAACCTTGCATTGCTGGCATAAATCTCACTTGATCACAGTGAATGATTTTTTTTTTATATATTGCTGGATTCAGCTTTCTAGGATTTTGTAGAGAAATATTATATCTATATTCACAAGGAATATTGATCTGTAGTTTTCTTTTCTTGTAGTATATTTGTCTGGTTGTGGCCTCACAAAATGAGTTGAGAATTATTCCCTCTTATAATTTTAAGAAAATTTTGAGAAGGATTTGTACTAATTCTTCTTTAAATATTTGGAGACTATACCAGTGATCCCATCTGTGCCTGGGCTTTATTTGGTGGTAGTTTTTTGATTACTAATTCAATCTCTTTATTTTATATAGGTCTATTCAGACTTTCTTTTTCTTGATGAGTCAGTTTCAATAGTTTGTGTCTTTCTAGGAATTTGTCCATTTCATCGAAGTCATCTAATTTGTTGGAATAGAGTTGCTTATAGTATTATTTTATAAACCTTTTTATATCTCTAAGTTTGCTGGTAATGCCCCCACTTTTCTTTCTGTTTCTAGTTATTTGTATCTTCTCTTTTTTTTCTCTTGTCAATTTTGTTAGAGCTTTTCCAAAAAAAAAAAAAAAAAAAACTTTGGTTTTGTTAATTTTCTCTCTTATTTATTTATTTCCACTCTAGTGTTGATTATATTATTCCTGCTGCTTCCTTTGGGTTTAGTTTGTTCTTCTTTTTCTCATTCTCAAGGTGGAAGGTTAGGTTATTGATTTGAGACCTCTCTTGGGATATTTTTCGTGTCTTGTGATATAATGTGACTTCTAGGGATTCTTGATACTATCAATCATCTAAGAAGATGGTGAGATAATGACAGGCATGTCTATTCTGTCTACCAGTGTACTTGGAGGGGGTTTTAACTCAGTATTTTATAAAGAAAATAAAAGAGTAATTTGAAAATGACTAAATCCACAATACAGCATTGTTGTTGGTGTTGTTAATTGCTGTCAAGTGGGCTCCCAATCACGGCAACTTTATATGTAGCAGAATGGAACATTGCCTGGTCCTGTGCTATCTTCATAATCGCTGACATGTTTGAGTCCATTGTTGTGGTTATTGTGTCAATCCACCTCACTGAGGGTTTCCCTCATTTTAATTTGCCCTCAACTTTACCGAACATAATATCCTTTTCTAACAATTGATTGTTCCTGATTACATGTCTGTTATGGATTGAATTATGTTCCCCCAAAATATCTGTCAACTTGGCTAGGCCATGATTCCCAGTATTGTGTGATTGTCCACCATTTTGTCATCTGGTGTGATTTTCCTATGTATTGTAAATTCTATCTCTATGATGTTAAGGAGGTGGGATTAGCAGCAGTTATGTTAATGAGGCAGGACTCAATCAACAAGATTAGGGTTTTTTTCTTGAGTTAATGTTTTTTCAAATGTAAAAGAGAGAAGCAAGCAGAGAGACAATGGGACCTCATACCACTAAGAAACAAGAGCCAGGAGAATAGAGACCCAGAGTCCCTGTACTGAGAAGCTCCTCAACTGGGGAAGATTGATGACAAGGACCTTCACCCAGAGCTGATAGAGAAAGTCTTCTTCCCCTGAAGCTGGAACCCTGAATTCAGACTTCTAGCCTCCTGGACTGAGAGAGAATAAATTTCTCTTTGTTAAAGCCATCCACTTGTGGTACTTCTGTTATAGCAGCACTAGATAACTGAGCCAGAATTTGGTACTGGTAGTGGGGTGCTGCTGTAACAGATACCTAAATTGTGGAAGCAGTTTTGAAACTGTAAATTGATAGAGGCTGGAAAAGTTTTAAAGTGCCTAATAGTAAAAGCCTAGATTGCCTTGAAGAAACTGTTGGTGGAATTGTAGACATGGAAGACAAATCTGGTGAGGACTCAGAAGGAAGTGAGGAGAGCTGTTAAACTGGAGATGGCGCAGACAGTAAGAAGCAGCAGCAGAGGAATGGCAGCAGAAGAGAAACAGCAGCAGCAGAGAAGCAGCAATAGCAGAACCAGAAGACCAGAGCAAGACAGCATTGGATCTGAAACACAAAGCAAGAGAGCTGAGTGCCTTTGCACAGGCTTCCTGGTGGAGTGGGGTGCCTCCAGGTACTTATTGGTGGAGCTAGTCTTGCTGATGACAGGAGCAAAAGAGCTGAGTGCCTTCCAGTCAAAGTTTACTAGAGGAGTGGAGTGCCTCCAGGCACTTATCAGTGGAGCTAAAGAGCTTTGGAACACTTGCCCCAGCAGGGCAGACACAGACAGTGAGGCCCGAGGGACCAAGAGGCCAAGGAACTAGGAAGCAGAAGCTGAAGAGACAAGGAACACAGGAAGCTGAGCTGCCTTGGTCTCAAAGACTGGAGTTGCCACTCAGATGGACTAGGAGAATGGGGCTGCTCAAATTCGAGGGAGCAGAGTTGTAATTCCAGTGGGCCTGGAAGACAGAGCTGAAGCCCAGCACCAAGGGGCTTCCAGTCAGAATCCAGACAGCTTGACTAATACCTAGAGTCTGGAGGACATGACCATTGTATAAATGGTCTCAGAGAACAGATGATTATTTTCAAGCCTTGAGGGCTAACATAATGTGTTCTGCTGACTTGCTTGGTGCCTGTTATGCCTTCTTTCCCTCCAATTTCTCCAATTTGTAATGGCAATGTCTAGTTTGTACCTTTTCCACTATTTTACTTTGGAAGCAGATAACTTATATTCTAGATTTCACAGATGGAGAGGAATTTTTGGATTTTTGACTTAGAGTTGATTTAAGACTTTTGCTACGATATGATGGGATAAATGTGTTTTACATGTAGCAAGGACTTGAGTTTTGGGAGACAAAAGGGTGGAATATTATGGGTTGAATAGTGTCCCCCAAAATTATCTGTCAACTTGGCTAGTCCATGATTCCTTATATTGTGTGATTGTCCACCATTTTCTCATCTGGTGTGATTTTCCTATGTGTTGTAACTCCTATCTCTATGACGTCGATGAGGTGGGATTAGCAGCAGTTATGTTAATGAGACAGGACTCAACCAACAAGATTAGATTTTGTCTTGAGTCAATCTCTTTTGCGATATAAAAGAGAGAAGTGAGCAGAGAGATGGGGACCTCATACCACCAAGAAACAAGAGCCAGGAGAATAGTGTGTCTTTTGGACCCAGAGGCCCTGTGCTGAGAAGCTCCTTGACCAGGGAAAATTGATGACAAGGACCTTCCCCGGAGCGGACAGAGAGATAAAGCCTTCCCCTGGAGCGGCACCCTGAATTCGGACTTCTAGCCTCCTGGACTGTAAGAGAATAAATTTCTCTTTGTTAAAGCTATCCACTTGTGATATTTCTGTTACAGCAGCACTAGATAACTAAGACAGTAAGCAAGTTGAAGTCTCAACATTCTTGTTTCTAAGGAACATTCTACTTGTATTTCTTCTAAGATTGATTTCTCCGTTCTATTGGCAGTCCACGGTATACTCAATATTCTTCTCCAATACCCCAGTTCAAATGCATCAATTCTTCTGTCTTCCTTTTTCATTGTCCAGCTTTTGCAGGCATATGAGACAATTAAAGAAACCATGGCTTGGGGGAGACACATCATAGTCATCAAAATGATATCATTGCTTTTTAAAACTTTTAAGAGGTCTTTTGCAGCAGATTTGCCAAATGCAATATGTTATTTGATTTCTTGACTGAAGATTCCATGAACAATATAGCATTAGCCTTGATATTATTTATTGAACTCAAGTTAAACATGAATGTTTAAATACATATACCATCATATACATGTGAAAACTTAAAATATTATATAATATTATTTTGGTAGGAACTAACATGTACTCAGTAGGAATTGGGCCAATTCTTAGCCATGTGAGAACCAAACAAATGTGTATGTCTAGGATCAATTTTATATGTCTTATTTCATAATATTAGAATACATTACTTTGTTCCTTTCCAGTTTGTGTTTCTTGCCAGGTTCATTGAGTGGCCTCTTCCCTGTAACTAGGTATTTAATATGAATCACAGAGAATTCTGTCTTTCTCTCTGCAATTTCACAAGCTCTCACTTTAAATGTTGTGTGTTCATTAACTCTATTTCTAAGGAGTTTATTTTCCTCCAAGGCATTCTAAACTTTCAGATGTAGCTGCTTAATACCTGAACAATAGTTTTCCTGCTTCTGTGCTATGATTTTGTGTGCTGCCTGCTATGGTCACTGTCTTTAGTGCTGCATATCTTCTTATCTGCCCTATGTATATCTCAGCTGCTCTATAGATACAGGAAGAGGTTTACTGTACTCTGATATTTGATGTAGAGAGAAATTTCAGGATGAGCCTGACCTAAAATATCTCCCACATTTCACAGGGTCATGGACACTTTGTTACTTGCACTGTAAGCCTATTAAAGAGCTCCGTGGTTATAGCACTGCAGGGCTTTACTTTTAGCCCTTTAACAAACATCAAGTGAGACTACACCACAATTCATTGAAATGGAATTCTCTTGCTGAAGACAGCTTAGATATTATCTGGTGTAGTGATTAATTATTGGGGGGCAGTTGGGGTAGATTCCAATTTACATACTTCTCCAAGGTATTCTTTTATTTCTATTTTTGAAGTATTTTATGAAACATATCATATGCAATAATATATGTCCTTATCATATTATTCATGTATGTGCACTTTAAAGAATAATGACTAAGAAAAAATTCACTACTCAGAAAAAGAAAATTATGAAAATTATTGAAGGCTTCTGTGTATTCCTACCTAACTACATTTCAAAACTACTAGTCTTTCAAATATAAGGTAATCACTGTCCTCAATTTGATGTTTATAATTTCCTTGCTTTTCTATACAGTTTTGCCACACTTGCACGTTTACCTAAACAATATATTGTGTAGTTGTACTTGTTTTTTAACTTTATATAAATTGAACCATCCAGTTTATATTATTGTGTGTCTTATTTCTTTTTCTTACCTTTGTCTTATATAATCCATCCATGTTGTTAGTGTTTCTTCCTATTTGAAAAGTCTTTTCAAGTTTGTTGATAAATTTTCTATTTTTTTGTTATTTGTCTTTTAATTTAATTTGCAGAATACTTTATGTATGTTGTAATCCCATAATTAATAATCATATAATTTACAAATAGATTATTCCAGCTCGCGGCTGTCTTTACCCCTTTATCTTTGTTGTCTTTTGATTAATGAAAGTTTTAATTTTAGTTGAATTTATCAATCTTTTTTTTTAGTTTGTTTTTTGTTCTTGTTAAAAAATTCCCCCATATTTTCATCTAATGGCTCAATACTTTTGCCTCTATATTTAAGTTTTTAATGTATATGGAATTAATTTTGTATATCATGTGAAGTAGGTATCTATTTTTGTTTATTTTTCTAATATGAATTCCCAGTTATCCCAAAACATTTTTTTATTATTGTGCTTTAGGTGAAAGTTTACAGCTCAAGTTAGTTTCTCATTCAAAAATTTATACATATATTGTTTTGTGACATTGGTTGCAATCCTCACAATGTGACAGCACTCTCTCCCTTTCCAGCCCAGTTTTCCCATGTCCATTTGTCCAGCTTTCCTGTCCCTTCCTCCGTTATCATCTTGCTTTTGGGCAGGAGTTGCCCATTTGGTCTCGTATATTTGTTTGAACTAAGAAGAACGTTCCTCACATGTGTTATTGTTTGTTTTATAGGCCTGCCTAATATTTGTCTGAGAAGTGGGCTTCAGGAGTGTTTTCAGTTCTGAGTTAGCAGAGTGACCGGGGGCCTTATTGTTGGGGGCTCTTCCAATCTCTGTCAGACCAGTAAGTCTGGTCTCTATTTTTGTGTGTGAATTTGAATTTTGTTCTACATTTTTCTCCCATTCTATCTGGGAGTCTTTGTTTTGATCCCTGTTAGAACAGTCAGTGGTGGTAGCTGAACACCATCTAGTTCTTCTGGGCTCAGGCTGGTGGAGTCTCTGGTTCATGTCCTTTAGTCCTTTGGGTTAATATTTTCCTTGTGTCACTAGTTTTCTTCATTCTCCTTTGCTCCGGATGGGATGGGACCAATAGATGGATCTTAGGTGGCACCTCACAAGCTTTAAATACCCCAGACGCTACTCACCAAAGTAGGATACAAAACATTTTCTTTATGAACTGTATTGTGCCAATTGACCTATATGTCTCCTGAGACTTGGTCCTTAGCCCTCATCCCTAGCAACTTGGTCCCCCAAAGTGTTTGGATGTGTCTAGGAAACTTCTATGCCTTTGCCTTGGTCAAGTTGTGCTGACTTCCCCCTATATTGTCTGCTGTCTTTCCTTCCACCAAAGTTGACAGTTGTTTATTATCTAGTTAGTGGTTTCCCCTCCCCTTACCTAAACATTCTTGTAACCATCAAAGAATGTTTTTTCTGTGTGTAAAGCTTTTCTTGAGTTCTTTTATTATTGTTGTAATTAAATGAAGTTTACATTTCAAGTTAGTCTCCCATACAATTTTTTTTACATGCATTGTTATGAGATCCCAACAGCTCACCGCATTCTGCAACAGCACACTCCTCCTCTCCACCCCTGATTCCCCATGAACATTCAGCCAGCTCCTAACTCTCTACTTTCCCAACTCACCTCTGGACAGAAGCTGCCCTTTCGTCTCTTGTATCTACTTGACTAAGAGGCACATTATTCACAAGTATCACTTATTGTCCCACAGTCCAGTCCAATCCCTGTCTGAAGAGTTGGCCTCAGAAATTGTTTTAGTTCTGGGGTGATAGAGAGTCCAGGGGACATGCTTTCCAGGGCGCCTCCAGTCTCATTCAGACCTTTAAGTCTGGTCTTCTTACTAGAATTTGAGTTCCGCATCCCATCGTTCTGTTCCATCAGGGACCCTCTGTTGTGTTCCCTGTCAGGACGTTCATTGGTGGTAGCTGGGCACCATCTAGTTCTTCTGGTCTCAGGCTGATGAAGTCTCTGGTTTATGTGGCCCATTCTGTCTCTTGGGCTAATACATTCCTTAAGTCTTTGGTGTTCTTCGTTCTCCTTTACTCCAAGTTGTTGGGACCAATTGAAGCATCTCAGATGGCCGCTTGCAAGCTTTTAAGACCCCAGAAGCCACTCACCAAAGTAGGATGCAGAACATTTTCTTAATAATCTTTGTTATGCCAATTTAAATAGATGTCCCTTGAAAGCATGGTCCCCAGACCCCTCATCCTTGCTACTTTGTCCCTCAAAATATTTGATTGTATTGAGGAAATTTCTTAGCATTGGTTTAGTCCAGTTGTGCTGGCTTCCCCTGTAGTGTGTGCTGTCCTTCCCTTCACCTAAGATGATTCTTATCTACTATCTAGTTAGTGAGTAACCTTCAACCTCCCTCCCAACCACCATAACCATCAAAGAATGTTTTCTTCTGTGTTTAAACCTTTTCTTGAGTTCTTATAATAGTTGTCTTGTACAGTATTTGTCCTTATGTGACTAACTAAATTCACTCAGCATAATAAGTTCCATCTTCCACCATGTTATATGATGTTTCACAGCTTCATCGTTGTGTAATATTCCATTGTGTGGATATACCATAGTTTGTTTATCCATTCGTCCGTTGATGGGCACCTTGGTTGCCTCCATCTTTTTGCTATTGTGAACAGTGCTGTGATGAACATAGGTGTGCATATATCTATTTGTGGGATGGCTCTTATTTCTCTAGGGTATATTCCAAGGAGCGGGATAGCTGGATCGTATGGTACTTCTATTTCTAGCTTTCTAAGGAAGCGACAAATCGATTTCCAAAGTGGTTGTACCATTTGACATTCCCACCAACAGTGTATAAGTGTTCCAGTCTCACCACAACCTCTCCAGCATTTGTTACTTTGTGTTTTTTTGGATTAATGCTAGCCTTGTTGGGGTGAGATGATACCTCATTGTAGTTTTAATCTGCATTTCTCTAATGGCTAATGATCGTGAGCATTTCTTCATGTGTCTGTTAGCTGCCTGAATATCTTCTTTGGTGAAGTGTCTGTTCATATCCTCTGCCATTTTTTAATTGGGTTATTTGTCTTTTTGCTGTTGAGGTTTTGGACTATCTTGTAGATTTTAGAGATTAGACACTGATCAGATTTGTCGTAGCCAAAAATTTTTTCCCAGTCTGTAAAATGTCCTTTAACTCTTTTGCTGAAGTGTTTGATGAGGAGAAGTGTTTGATTTTTAGGAGCTCCCATTTATCTCGTCTCTCTTCTGGTGCTTGTGCATTTTTACTTATGGTTTGTATTGTGTTTATGCCATGTATTAGGGCTCCTAGCGTTGTCCCTATTTTTTCTTCCATGATCTTTATCATTTTTGATTTTATATTTAAGTCTTTGATCCATTTTGAGTTAGTTTTTGTACATGGTGTGAGATATGGGTCTTGTTTCAGTTTTTGCATATAGCTATCCAGTTATGTCAGCACCATTTGTTAAAGAGACTATCTTTTCCCCAATTAATGGACTTTGGACCTTTGTCAAATATTATCTGCTCATAGGTGGATGAGCTTATATCTGGATTCTCAACTCTGTTCCATTGGTCTATGTATCTGTCGTTGTACCAGTACCAGGCTGTTCTGACTACTGTGGCAGTATAATAGGTCCTAAAATCAGGTAGTGTAAGGCCTCCAACTTTGTTCTTCTTCTTGAGTAACGCTTTATTTATTTGGGGCCTCTTCCCTTTCCATATGAAGTAGGTGATTTGTTTCTCCATATCATTAAAAAATGCCGTTGGAATTTGGATCGGGATTGCATTGTATCTGTAGATTGCTTTGGGTAGAATTGACATTTTCACTTTTGAGTCTACCTATCCATGAGCATGGGATGTTTTTCCATTTATGCAGGTTTCTTTTGGTTTCTTGCAGTAGTGTCTTGTAGTTTTCATTGTATAGGTCTTTGGAATCTCTTGTTAGATTTATTCCTAAGTATTTTATCTTCTTGGGGGCTATTGTGAATGGTATTGATTTGGTGATTTCCTCTTCAAGGTTATCTTTGTTGGTGTAAAGAATCCAATTGATTTTTGTATGTTTAGCTTTTATCCTGAAACTCTGCTGAAATCTTCTATTAGTTCCAGTAGTTTTCTTGTGGATTCTTTGGGGTTTTCTGTGTGTAAGATCATATCATCTGCAAATAGAGATACACTGACTTCTTCTCTACCTATTTGGATGCCATTTATTTATTTTCCTACCCTAACTGCTCTGGCTAGGACCTCCAGCACAATGTTGAATAAGAGTGGTGATAAAGGGCATCCTTCTCTAGTTCCGGTTCTCAAGGGGAATGCTTTCAAAATGTCTCAATTCAGGATGATGTTGGCTGTTGGTTTTCTATAAATTCCCTTAATTATATTCAGGAATTTCCCTTCTTTTCCTATTTTGTTGAGATTTTTTTTATCATGAATGGGTGTTGGACTTCGTCAAATGCCTTTTCTGCATCGATTGATAAGATCATGTGGTTCTTGTCTTTTATTTTATTTATGTGATGGATTACATTGATTATTTTTCTAATGTTGAACCACCCCTGCATACCTGATACAAATCTTACTTGATCATGGTGAATTGGTTTTTTGATATGTGGCTGAATTCTATTGGCTAAAATTTTGTTGAGGATTTTTTGGCAATGTTCATGAGGGATATTGGTCTATAATTTTATTTCTTTTGTGTTGTCTTTACCTTGTTTTGGTATCAGGGTTATGCTGGCCTCATAGAATGAGTTTGTGAGTATTCCATCCTTTCTATGCTCTGAAATACCTTTAGTAGAAATGGTATTATGTCTTTTCTGAAAAATTGGTAGAATTCTCCAGTGAAGACATCTGGGCCAGGGCTTTATTTTTGTTGGCAGTTTTTTAACAAACTTTTCAATCTCTTCTTTTGTTATGGGTTTATATAGTTGTTCTACCTCTGTGCTAATTTATGTAGGTATGAGTTTCTAGAAATTCGTCCGTTTCCTCTAGGTTTTCATATTTGTCAGAGTACTTTTTTTTATAGTAATCTGTTATGCTTCTTTTAATTTCAGTTGGGTCTGTTGTGGTATTACCCATCTCATTTCTTATACGGGTTATCTGCTTCCTCTCCTGTTTTTCTTTTGTCAGTTTGGCCAATGGTTTATCAATTTTGTTGATCTTTTCAAAGAACCAGCTTTTGGACTTGTTAACTCTGAATTCTTTTTCTAGTCTCTATTTCATTTAATTCTGCTCTAATTCTTATTATTTCCTTCCTTCTGGCACTTGTGGGCTTCTTTTGCTGCTGTCTTTCTACTTGTTCCAGTTGTAGGGTTAATGCTTTGATTATGACCCTTTCTTCTTTTTGGATATGTGAATTTATTGCTATAAACTGACCTCTGAGCACTGCTTTTGGGGGTTCTGGTAGGATGCATTTTCATTCTCGTTTGATTCTATGAATTTCTTTATTCCATTCTTAATTTCTTCTATAACCCAGTCATTTTTGAGCAAGGTGTTGTTCAGTTTCCATGTGTTTGATTTTTTTCCTTGCTTTTTGTGTTGTTGATTTCCACTTTTATTGTTTTATTGTCAGAAAGATGCTTTGTAGTATTTTGATGTTTTAGATTTTGTTAAGGCTTGCTTTACGGCCTAATATGTGGTCTATTCTGGAGAATGTTCTGTGTGCGTTGGAAAAGAAAGTATACTTGGCTGCTGTTGGGTGGAGTGTTCGGTATATGTCTATGAGATAAAGTTGGTTGACTGTAGCATTTATATCTTCCGTGTCTTTGTTGAGCTTCTTTCTGGATGTTCTGTCCTTCACCGAAAGTGGCATGTTGAAGTCTCCCACTACTATTGTGGAGCTGTCTATCTCTCTCTTCAGAGCCGTTAGTGTTTGTTTTATGTATTTTGGAGCCCTGTTATTGGGTGCGTAAATATTTATTATAATTATGTACTTCTGGTGAATTTACAATTTAATCATTATATAGTGCCCTTCCTTATCCTTTGTGGTGGATTTTACTTTAAAGTCTATTTTGTCAGAGATTAATATTGCCCCTCCTGCTCTTTTTTGAGTGTTGTTTGCTTGATATATTTTTTTCCATCCTTTGAGTTTTAGTTTGTTTGTGTCTTCAAGTCTAAGGCGCGTCTCTTGTAGATAGCATATAGACGGATCATGCTTTTTTATCCAATATGCCACTCTCCGTCTCTTTATTGGTGCATTAACTCCATTTACATTCAGCGTAATTATTGATAGGTATGAGTTTAGTGCTGTACTCCTGATATCTCTTTTTGTGTGTTGTTCACAGTTTCTCCATTCTCCTCCATTTTCTGTGCTGAGTCATTTTCCTTTATGTGTTGTTCTCATCTTTTTCTTTGTTGTAGATTTTGTGTTTGCTGGGTCTTTATGCTTTTGTACTTTTTATTTTGATTTGTAAGATTGTTAAATTCCTTTGTGGTTACCTTAATATTTATCTGTATTTTTCTAAGTTTATACCCATCTTTTATTACTTTACATCACCTTAACTTCCCCTCCATATGAAAATTCAATGTCTCCATTTTTAAGTCTCTTTTCTTTGTTTTAATGTTGTCCTTTTTTACATATTGATATCTATTTCTCTATTTTCAATGTTTTAGCTTTCATGTGTTTTCGATATCCGTATCTGAGTCAATATCTGATTGCTATGTCCTGTCTTCTAGTCTTGCGTTGTTATCTGGTGTTATTGATTAGCCGTTGGATTCCCTTTAGTATTTCCTGTAATTTTGGTTTGCTTTTTGCAAATTCTCTGAACTTCTGTTTATCTAGAAATGCCCCCATTTTGATATCATATTTGAGAGACAGTTTTACTGGATATATAATTCTTGGCTGGCAGTCATTTTCTTTCAAGGCTTTATATATGTCATCCCATTTCCTTCTAGCCCGCATGGTTTCTGCTGAGTAGTCCAAGCGTATTCTAATCGACTCTTCTTTGTAGATGATTTTTCTTTTATCCCTAGCTGCTCTTAAAATTCTCTCTTTATCTTTGGTTTTAGTAAGTTTGATTATAATATATCTTGGTGACTTTCTTTTGGGATCTACCTTATGTGGGGTTCAATGAGCATCTTGGGAGATATCTTCTCATCTTTCATGATATCAGGGAAGTTTTCTGTCAACAAATCTTCAACAATTTTCTCTGTATTTTCTGTTTCCCCACCCAACGTTCTGGTACTACAGTCACTTGTAGGTTATTTCTCTTGATAGAGACCCACATAACTCTTAGAGTTTCTTCATTCTTTTTTATTCTTTTATCTGAATTTTCCTCAAATAAGTTGGTGTCAAGAGCTTTATCTTCAGTGTCACTAATTCTAACTTCTGCCTCAATTCTGCTCCTATGACTTTCTATTGAGTTGTCTAATTCTGAAATTTTATTGTTCATCTTCTGGATTTCTTATTGCTGTCCCTCTGTGGCTTCTTGCAGCCTATTACATTGGTCATTATGTTCTTGAATAACTTTTTAAAATTCCGCTACTACTTTGTCTGCATGTTCCCTGGCTATTACTGCATTCTGTAGAATTTCTTTTCTAATTTCTAGAAGAGTTTTGTATATTAATATTTTGTATTCTGCCTCTGGTAATTCCAAGAAGTTCTCTTCCTCCAAAGCTTTTGTTGATTCTTTATTTTGGGATCTTACTGTAGCCATCATGGACTGCCTCTTTATGTGACTTGATATTGACTGTTGTCTCCTAGCCATCAATAATTTATTATAATTTTATTTTGTATTTATTTAGTGAGACCTAGCTTAGTATTTTGTTTTGTTTTGATATGCCCAAATAGGCTGCTCGTGTGTACTAGTTTAAGTTTTGACACTTTTGAATCTCTCATGTCCTGTCACCAGGTATTTAGTTGTATAACTAAGTATGTGTGCAGAGGAGTCCATTAAATTTTCCTATACGGGTTCAGCTCGGGTATTCAGGCAGTTGGTCACCAAGTGTGTGATGCAAACCCTCACCCCCAGTCCTACAGAGGCATGGGCGATTGGTGCAGGCACTGGACTCTGGCTGTGGTAGGGGATCATGTGCTGAGCCAGGCAGGGGGCTGACGGCTGCACCTGAAAGTCTGAAAGGAAAGCATGTCCCTATTCTCTATGGTGAGTAGATAGGTGAGTTTTGCAGCCAGACTATGAGCACCCCACTCTGTTGGCTGTAAGACTCGAGGGCACCACTTCTTGAACTCCTGTATCAGGTGACTAGGAGGTTTAGGTGATAACACCAGTCCTCAAGCCCCTGCTGCAGGTAGATAAAAGTGCCTACTTAAGGGACAGGGGTGTTTCGAAGGTCACAAATCTGACAGTTCACAGCTGAAGCAATTATAGTTAAACTTCAGATGTTTGCCCAGTTGTACTGTGGTAGTGAGAGCTAATGCTGTTGAGATGGGTCCCCACAAGTGTATACAGGAGTGTAAGTCACTCAGAGTCAGCGGACCCCTTATACCTGTGCCTAGCAAAAGAGCTGTGCTGACCCTGTGTTCCTGGCTTAGGGGAGCCAGTAGCTTATTTGTTCCCTCCCCAAGGCCAGGATAATGGGTCAGGGCACATTTTGGGATCTACTTCTGGCCCAGCAGACTCCCGGTGCAGATCGCAGAGAGAGGAGGTAAAAGGAAAGAGGTTTTTCCCAAATGGGCTTTTTTTTTTTTTTTTAAATCCCCATGAAAGGCTGCACGCACGTACTTATCTTAGCCACTTGGGAGCTGCTTTTCACAGGTTCGGAGTGTCCAAGCAGAATCTCTGCTGTCAGGTCTCTCTCGACGTGGAAACTGCTTCCCGAGCATGTGCGTAGCACAGCTGTTTGCCTGTTTCGCTGCGGACCAGCGTGCTGAAGAATTGTAGTTTCTGGCGCTCTTTGTTTCTTCCAAACCATCTCCCTCTCCCCTGTCATTCAGTCGGATTCCTCAACTTTGCCTTGTTCAGGGCTCCTAGATAATCATATGCAATCAAATCACTTGTTTTTCCAGGTCTTTGTTTTAAGAGGGATATAGGAAGTATCTAACTACTCTGCCATGTTGGCCACGCCCCCTTGAGATCTTATAGTAGTCGTCTCATACAATTTTTGTCCTTTTGTGATTGACTTATTTCACTCAACATAATGCCCTCCAGAGTCATCCATGTTGTGAGATGTTTCGTGGATTCATCATTGTTCTTTATTGTTGCATAGTATTCCATTCTGTGTATGTACCATAATTTGTTTATCCATTCATCTGTTGATGGGCACTTAGATTGTTTCCATCTTTTTGCTGTTGTGAATAATGCTGCAATGAACGTAGGTGTGCATATGTCTATTCGTCTGAAGGCTCTTATTTCTCTAGGATATATTCCTAGGAGTGGTATTGCTGAATCATATAGTATTTCTATTTCTAGCTTTCTAAGGAAGTGCCATATCATTTTCCACAGTGGTTGTACTGTTTCACATTCCCACCAGCAGTGCAACGTCTCTAACATTTGTTATTTTCTGTTTTTTCATTCTTGTTGGTATTGTAGGGGTGTGATGGTATCTCATGTGGTTTTGATTTGCATTTCTCTAATGACTAATGATCAGGAGCATTTCCTCATGTGTCTGTTTGCCGACTGAATGTCTTCTTTGGTGAAGTGTGTGTCTGTTCATATCATTTGCCAATTTTTAAAATTGAATTATTTGTCTTTTTGTTGTTGAGGTGTTGACGTGTTCTATAGATTTTAGAGACTAGACCCTTGTCGGATATGCCATAGCCAAAATTTTTTTCCTAGTCTGTATGTTCTCTTTTAACTCCTTTAGTTAAGTCTTTTGATGAGTGTTTAATTTTTAGGAGCTCCCAGGTATCTAGTTTCTCTTTTGACATTTGTGTATTGTTAGCTATGGTTTGTATCCTATTTATGCATGTATTAGGGCTCCTACTGTTGTTCCTATTTTTTCTTCTATGTTTTTTATAATTTTAGGTTTTTTGTTTGTTTTTGATCCCTTTTGAGTTAGTTTTAATTTTTCTTCTTTTTTTATAGATATGCATATGCATTTTATTAAAAAACTGAATAACCAGTAATCTTCATTATTTCTTTTCTTTTGGTGCCTGTGGGGTTCTTTTGCTGTTCTCTTTCTATTTGTTTGAGTTGTAGGGTTAATGTTTTATTTTTGGGCCTTTCTTCTTTTTTGATGTGCGCACTTATTGCTATAAATTAACCTCTAGCACTACTTTTGCTGTGTCCAAAAGGTTTTGGTAAGACACGTTTTCATTCTCATTTGATGCCATGAATTTTTAAAATTCCATTCTTGGTTTCTTCTATTAACCAGTAGTTTTTAAGGAAGGTGTTCTTCAGTTTCTTAGCATTTGATTTTTTTTCCATTGCTATTTCTGTTATTTATTTCTAATTTTATGGCATTATAATCAGAGGAGATGCTCTGTATTATTTTGATGTTTTGAGTTTTGTTGAGGCTTGCTTTGTGGCCTAAAATGTGGTCTACTCTGGAGAATGTTCCAAGTGCACTGGAAAAGAATGTAAACTTTGCTTCTGTTGGGTGGAGTGTTCTGTGTATGTCCATGAGGTCGAGTTGGTTAGTTGTTGCATTTATATCTTCTGTATCTTTATTGTGTTCCTTTCTATATGTTCTGTCCTTCACCAAAAGTGATGGGTTGAAGTCTCCTACACTACTAGTATTATTGTGGAGCTGTCTATTTCTCCTTTCAATGCTGTTAGAGTTTGTTTTACATATTTTGAAACCCTGTCATTGGGTGCGTATATATTTATTATGGCTATGTACTACTGGTGATTGATCCTTTAATCATTATATAGTGTCCTTCCTTAGCCTTTATTGTAGATTTTGCTTTAAAATCTATTTTACTGGAGATTAATTTGGCCATTCCTGTTCTTTTCTGGTTATTGTCTGCTGGATATTTTTTTTCATCTTTTGAGTTTTAGTTTGTTTATGTCTTTGTGTCTAAGATGTGTCTCTTGTAGACAGCATATAAATGGACCATGCTTTTTTATCATCCATTCTGGCACCGTCTGTCTCTTTACTGGTGCATTTAAGCCATTTAAATTCAGTGTAATTATTGATAGGTATGAGTTTACTGCTGTCTTTTATTTTTGTAGTGTTGACAGCTTCTTTGTCCTGCTTAATTTTTTGTGCTGAGTTCTTTTTGTTTATGGATTTTTTTTTCATCTCTTTCATTACTGTTGGTTTTGTACTTGCTGAGAATTCGTTATTCTTCTTTATATTTTGATGGGTAGGTTTGTTAGTATTCTTTCTGATTACCTTGAAATTTAACTTTATTTTTCTAAGTTTAAATCAGTGTTTTATTTCTTGATATTGCTTCTACTTCATCTCCATATGAAAGTTCTATGATTACACCGTTTATTCCCTCTCTTTTGTTTAGAAAAATTTTTTTCTACCATTCTTTTTTTTTATTGTACTTCAGGTGAAGGCTGACAGAACAAATAGTTTCTCATGAAACAGTAGTACACATACTGTTTTATGACATTGGTTAACAGTCCAAGGATATGTCAACCCTCTAATTTCTCAACCTTTTTTATTTGGTGAAAATACACATAGCCAAAGATACACCATTTCAAAAATTTCCACATGCACAGTTCAGTGACATTGACTACACGTTTCCAATTGTGCTGTTATTCTCACTTAAGATGAAGGCTTGACGAGATTAAAAGGGTAATAAAAAAACTCCCAACCAAAAAAAGCCCTGGCCCAGATGGCTTCACTGGAGAATTCTACAAAACATTTACAGAAGAGTTTGTACCAGTACTACTCAAGCTATTTCAGAGCATAGAAGAGGAAGCAACACTTCCAAATTCATTCTATGAAGCCAGCATAATGCTGAAACCAAAATCAGGCAAACACATCACAAAAAAAGAAAATTACAGACCAACATCTTTCATGAATATAGATGCAAAAATTCTGAACAAAATTCTAGCCAATAGAATTCAGGATCATATCAAAACAATAATACACCACGACCAAGTAGGATTCATACCAGGTATACAAGGATTGTTCAACATTAGAAACTCAATCTATGTAATCCACCAGATAAATAGAAAGAAAGAAAAGAATCACATGATCATCTCAATTGCTGCAGAAAAGGCATTTGACAAAGTCCAACACCCATTCCTGATAAAAACTCTCACTCAAATAGGTAGAGAAGGGAAATTTCTCAACATAATAAAAGGCATCTATGTAAAACCAATGGCCAACATCATTCTTAATGGAGAGTGGCTGAAAACATTTCCCTTGAAAACAGGAACAAGACAAGGATGCCCTTTATCACCACTCCTATTTAACATTGTGCTGGAAGTTCTAGCTAGAGCAATAAGGCAAGAAAAAGAAATAAAGGGCATCCAAATTGGTAATGAAGAAGTTAAACTGTCCCTGTTTGCCGATGATATGATACTATACATAGAAAGCCCTAAAGACCCCACGAGAAATCCACTGGAAATAATAGAAAGATTCAGCAGAGTAGCAGGATACAAGATAAACATTCAAAAATCAGTTGGATTCCTATACACCACTAAGGAGAACAATGAAAAGGAGATCAGAAAAACAATACCAGTTTCAATAGCCCCTAAAAAGATAAAATACTTAGGAATAAATCTAACCAGCGATGCAAAAGACCTATACAAAGAAAACTACAAAACACTACTGCATGAAACCCAAAGGGATCTACATAAATGGAAAAACATACCATACTCATGGATAGGCAGACTCAACATTGTGAAAATGTCAATTCTACCCAAAGCAATTTACAAATACAATGCAAACCCGATCCAAATACAAACAACATTCTTCAAAGAGATGGAAAAGCTAATCAATAACTTTATATGGAAAGGGAAGAATCCCCGAATAAGTAAAGCAGTATTAAGAAGAAGAATAAAGTTGCAGGACTCACACTACCTGACTTCAGAAACTACTATACAGCTACAGTAGTCAAAACAGCCTGGTACTGGTACAACGACAGATACATTGACCAATGGAACAGAATTGAGAACCCATATGTAAATCCATCCACCTACGGTCACCTGATCTTCGAAAAGGGCCCAAAGTCCAGAAAATGGGGAAAAGACAGTCTTTTTAACAAATGGTGCTGGCAAAACTGGATATCCATTTGCAAAAAAATGAAACAGGACCCATACCTCACACCGTATACAAAAACTACTTCAAAATGGATCAAAGACCTGAATATAAAGCCTAAAACTATAAAGTTTATAGAAGAAAAAATAGGACCAACACTACAGGCCTTAATACATGGCATTAACAGGATACAAACCATAACCATCAATGCACAAACCCCAATAGATAAGCTAGATAACTGGGATCTTCTAAAAATCAAACACCTATGCGCTTCAAAAGACTTCACTAAAAGAGTAAAAAGAGAAACTAGAGACTGGGAAAAAAAATTTGGACAGTACAAGTCAGACAAAGGTCTAATCTCCATAATCTACAAGAAAAGCCAACACCTCTACAACAAAAAGACAAATACTCCTATTAAAAAATGGGCAAAGCAAATGAACAGACACTTCACCAAAGAAGACATTCAAATGGCCAACAGACACATGAGGAAATGCTCATGATCACTAGCCATTAGAGAAATGCAAATTAAAACCACAATGAGATACCATCTCACCCCGGCATTACTGGCACGAATCAAAAACACCAGAAATAACAAATGTCGGAGGGGTTGCGGGGAGATGGGAACTCTTATGCACTGCTGGTGGGAATGAAAAATGATACAACCATTTTGGAAAATGATATGGCACTTCCTCAGAAAGCAAGAAATAGACATACCATTCCATCCAGCAATCCCACTCCTAGGAATATATCCTAGAGAAATAAGAGTCGTCATTCGAGTAGGCATATGCACACCTATGTTCATGGCAGCATTGTTCACAATAGCAAAACGATGGAAACAACGTAGGTGCCCATCAACAGATGAATGGATAAACAAACTATGGTACATATACACAATGGAGTACTATACAACGAGAAAGAACAACAATGAACCTGTGAAGCATCTCATAACATGGATGAAACTGGAGGACATTAAGCTGAGTGAAATAAGTCAATCACAAAAGGACAAATATTGTATGAGATCTCTTTGTAAAAACCCATGAAAAAGTTCACACGCAAAATATAACAATCTTTGCTGGTTACCAGGGATGGGAGGGGTGGGGGGGGAATACTAAACAGGCAATAGATAAGTGGTATCTTGGGTGAAGGGTGAGACAGTACACAATACAGGGGAAACTAGCACAACGTGTACAAGGAAACGCCATGGAAGCCCCATAGACACATCCAAACTCCCTGAGATACTCAATTGCTGGGTGGAGGGCTCTGGGTCCATGGTCTCGGGGAACATCTAGCTCATTTGGCATGACAGAGCTTATAAAGACAATGCTCTACATTCTACCTTGGTGAGTAGTGTCTGGGGTCTTAAAAGTCTGTCGGCCATCTAAGATACTCCACTGGTCTCATCCCTTCGGGAGCAAGGGAGAATGAAGAGAACAGGATACAAGGAAAAGATTAGTCCAAAGGACTAATTGTCCACCGCTACCAAGGCCTCCACCGGACTGAGTCCAGTACAGCTAGATGGTGCCCGGCTACCACCACTGACTGCTCTGACCAGGATCACAACAGAGGGTTCTGGACAGAGCTGGAGAAGGATGTAGAGTATAATTCTAACTCACACACACAAAAAAGACCAGAATAGTGGCCTAAAGGAGACTGGAGAAACCTCGAGAGTATGGCCCCGAGACACCCTTTTAGCTCAGTGGTGAATTTACCTCCGAGGTTCACTGTTCAGCCTGGGAGTGGACAGCCCCGTAAAACCAAATGAGACTAAACGAGGTACAGTAGTCCAGTGAGAAGGGCCAGAAGGCAGAAGGGGAGAAGGAAGCTGCTGATAGGGAACCCAAGGTTGAGTAAGGATATTGTTGATGTGTTGTGAGATTGTTAACAATTGTCATAGGGCAACATTTGTAGTAACTGTTAAATGAGAAACTATTTTGTTCTGTAAGCCTTCATCTTAAGTGAGAGTAACAGCAAAATTGTAAGAGCGTAGTCAATGTCACTGAACTGTGCATGTAGAAATTTTTGAAATGATGTATCTTTGGCTATGTATATTTTCACCAAAAAAAAAAAAAAAGGTTGAGAATTTAGAGGGTTAATATGTTGTGGGGTTATTAACCAATGTCATAAAACAACATGTTTAGTACTATTTCATGAGAAACTATTTGTTCTGTAAGCCTTCACCTGAAGTACAATAAAATAAAATTAAAAAAAAAGTTAAACATAAAAAAAAAAAAAAAAGATGAAGGCTTACAGAACAAAATAGTTTCTCATTTAACAGTTACTACAAATGTTGCCCTATGACACTGGTTAAAAATCTCACAACACATCAGCAATATCCTTACTCAACCTTCTGTTACCTATCACCAGCTTCCTTGTCCCCTTCTTCCTTCTGGCCCTTCTCACTGGACTACTGTACCTCGTTAGTCTCATTTGGTGTTATGGGGCTGTCCACTCCCAGGCTGAACGGTGAACCTTGGGGATAACTTCACCACTGAGCTAAAGAGGTGTCTGGGTCCATACTCTCCGGGTTTCTCCAGTCTCCTTTAGGCCACTAAATCTGGTCTTCTTTTTGTGAGTTAGAATTATGTTCTACATCCTTCTCCAGCTTTGTCCAGAACCCTCTGTTGTGATCCTGGTCAGAGCAGTCAGTGGTGGTAGCCGGGCACCATCTAGCTGTACTGGACTCAGTCCGGTGGAGGTCTTGGTAGCTGTGGACAATTAGTCCTTCGGACTAATCTTTTCCTTGTATCCTGTTCTATTCATTGTCCCTTGCTCCCGAAGGGATGAGACCAGTGGAGTATCTTAGATGGCCGCTCACAGGCTTTTAAGACCCCAGACACTATTCACCAGGGTAGAATGTAGAACATAGTCTTTATAAGCTGTGTCATGCCAGTTGAGCTAGAGGTTCCCTGAGACCATGGTCCCCACAGCCCTCTGCCCTGCAATTGAGTCCCTCAGGGAGTTTGGATGTGTCTATGGAGCTTCCATGGCCTTTCCTTGTACAAGTTGTGCTAGTTTCCCCTGTATTGTGTAATGTCTCACCGTTCACCCAAGATACAACTTATCTATGGTCTATTTAATATTCCCCCCCCACCCCTCCCATCCCTGGTAACCAGCAAAGATTGTTGCATTTTGTGTGTGAACTTTTTCATGGGTTTTTACAATAGAGATCTCATACAATATTTGTCCTTTTGTGATTGACTTATTTCACTCAGCATAATGTCCTCCAGTTTCATCCATGTTATGAGATGCTTCACAGATTCATTGTTGTTCTTTCTCGTTGTATGTACCATTGTGTGTATGTACCATAGTTTGTTTATCCATTCATCTGTTGATGGGCATCTAGGTTGTTTCCATCGTTTTGCTATTGTGAACAATGCTGCCATGAACATAGGTGTGCACATGTCTATTCGAGTGACGACTCTTATTTCTCTAGGATATATTCCTAGGAGTGGGATTGCTGGATCGAATGGTATGTCTATTTCTAGCTTTCTGAGGAAGTGCCATATCATTTTCCAAAATGGTTGTATCATTTTTCGTTCCCACCAGCAGTGTATAAGAGTTCCCATCTCCCCACAAGCCCCTCCAACATTTGTTATTTCTGGTGTTTTTGATTTGCGCCAGTAATGCCGGTGTAAGATGGTATCTCATTGTGGTTTTAATTTGCATTTCTCTAATGGCTAGTAATCACGTTCATTTCCTCATGTGTCTGTTGGCCATTTGAATGTCTTCTTTGGTGAAGTGTCTGTTCATTTCCTTTGCCCATTTTTTAATAGGAGTATTTGTCTTTTTGTTGTAGAGGTGTTGGCTTTTCTTGTAGATTATGGAGATTAGACCTTTGTCTGACTTGTACTGTCCAAATTTTTTTCCCAGTCTCTAGTTTCTCTTTTTACTCTTTTGGTGAAGTCTTTTGAAGCGCATAGGTGTTTGATTTTTAGAAGATCCCAGTTATCTAGCTTATCTATTGGGGTTTGTGCATTGATGGTTATGGTTTGTATCCTGTTAATGCCATGTATTAAGGCCTGTAGTGTTGGTCCTATTTTTTCTTCTATGAACTTTATAGTTTTAGGCTTTATATTCAGGTCTTTGATCCATTTTGAAGTAGTTTTTGTATACGGTGTGAGGTATGGGTCCTGTTTCATTTTTTTGCAAATGGATATCCAGTTTTGCCAGCACCATTTGTTAAAAAGACTGTCTTTTCCCCATTTGCTGGACTTTGGGCCCTTTTCAAAGATCAGGTGACCGTAGGTGAATGGATTTACATCTGGGTTCTCAATTCTGTTCCATTGGTCAATGTATCTGTCATTGTACCAGTGCCAGGCTGCTTTGACTACTGTAGCTGTATAGTAGGTTTTAAAGTCAGGTAGTATGTGTCCTCCAACTTTATTCTTCTTCTTCAGTAGTTCTTTACATATTCGGGGCTTCTTCCCTTTCCAAATAAAGTGAATGATTAGTGTTTCCATCTCTTTGAAGAATGTTGTTGGTATTTGCATCGGGATTGAATTGTATTTGTAAATTGCTTTGGGTAGAAGTGTCATCCTCACAGTGTTGAGTCTGCGTATCCATGAGCATGGTATGTTTTTCCGTTTATGTAGATCCCTTTGGGTTTCACACAGGAGTGTTTTGTAGTTTTCTTTTTATAGGTCTGTTACATCCTTGGTCAGATTTATTCCTAAGTATTTTATCTTTTTAGGGGCTTTTGAAAATGGTATTGTTTTCCAGATTTCCTTTTCATCGTTCTCCTTACTGGTGTATAGAAATCCAACTGATTTTTGTATGTTTATCATGTATCCTTCTACTCTGCTAAATCTTTCTATTAGTTCCAATAGATTTCTCATGGAGTCTTTAGGGTTTTCTGTGTATAGTAGCATATCATCTGCAAAAAGTGACAGTTTAACTTCTTCATTACCAATTTGGATGCCCTTGATTTCTTTTTCTTGCCTTATTGCTCTAACTAGTGCTTCCAGCACAATGTTAAATAAGAGTGGTGGTAAAGGACATCCTTGTCTTTGTTCCTGTTTTCAAGGGGAATGTTTTCAGCCTCTCTCCATTAAGAATGATGTTGGCCATTGGTTTTGCATAGATACCCTTCATTATGTTGAGAATTTTCCCTTCTCTACCTATTTGAGTGAGAGTTTTTATCAGGAATCGGTGTTGGACTTTGTCAAATGCCTTTTCTGCATCAATTGAGAGGATCATGTGATAATTTTCTTTCCTTTAATTTATGTGGTGGATTATATTGATTGATTTTCTAATGTTGGAGCATCCTTGGATACCTGGTATGAATCCTACTTGGTCTTGGTGTATTATTTTTTTAATATGATGCTGAATTCTATTGGCTAGATTTTGTTAAGAGTTTTTGCATCTATATTCATGAGAGATATTGGTCTGTATTTTTCTTTTTCTGTGACATCTTTGCCTGGTTTTGGTATCAGCACTATGCTGGATTCATAGAATGAATTTGGAAGTGTTGTTTCCTTTTCTATGCTCTGAAATATCTTGAGTACTACTGTTACAAGCTCTTCTGTAAATGTTTTGTAGCATTCTCAGGTGAAGCCATCTGGGCCATGGCTTTTTTTTTGTTGGGAGTTTTTTTTATTACCTTTTCAGTCTCTTCTCTTGTTATGCGTCTCTTCAGATTTTCAACATCACTTTGTTGTAGTTGGGTAGGCCGTGTGGTTCTAGGAATTTACCCATTTCCTCTAGGTTTTCAAATTTGTTGGAGTATAGTTTTTCATAATAATCCTTTATAATCCTTTTTATTTTAGTTGGGTCTGTTGTAACTTCCCCCATTTCAGTTCTTATTTGCGTTATTTACATCGTCTCCTGTTTTTCTTTTGTCAGTCTGGCCAGTGGTTTGTTGATTTGGTAGATTCTTTCAAAGAACCAACTTTTGGTTTTGTTGATTCTATTGTTTTTCTGTTCTCTATTTCATTTATTTCTCCTCTGATCGTTACTATTTCCTTTCTTCCGGTGACTGTGGGCTTTTTTTGTTGTTCTCTTTCTATTTGTTTGAGTTGTGTAGTTAATGTTTTGGTTTTGTCCCTTTCTTCTTTTTTGATGTGTGTATCTATTGCTATAAATTGTCCTCTGAGGACTGCCTTTGCTCTGTCCCAAAGGTTTTGGTATGATGTGTTTTCATTCTCGTTTGATTATAAGAATTTTTTGATTCCATCTCTGATTTCTTCTATTTCCCACTGATGTGTAAGAAGGGTAGTATTCAGTTTCAATATCATTGATTTTTTTCCTTGCTCTTTCTATTGTTAATTTCTACGTTGATGTCATTGTGGTAAGAGAAGATACTTTGAATTATCTCAACGTTTTGGATCTTGTTGAGGATTGCTCTGTGGCCTAAGATGTGGTCTATTCTGGAGAACGTTCCATGGGCATTGGAATAGAATGTGTACTTTGCAGTGGTTGGATGGAGTGTTCTCTATATGTCTATGAGGTCAAGTTGGCTGATTTTGCCCGTTAGGTCTTCTGTATCTTTGCTGGGTTTCTTCTTAGTTGTTCTGTCCTTTACTGAGAGTGGTGTGTTGAAGTCTCCTATTATTATTGTGGAACTGTCAATTTCTCTTTTCAGTGTTGTTAGAGTTTGTTGTATGTATTTTGGAGCCCTGTCATTGGGTGCGTAGATGTTTATTATGGTTATGTCTTCATGATGGATCATCCCCTTAATCATTATGTAGTGTCCTTCTTTGTCTTTTATGGTGGATTTTGTTTTAAAGTCTATTTTATCTGAGATTAATATTGCCACTCCTGCTCTTCTTTGGTAGTTTTTAGCTTGATATATTTTTTTTCCTACCTTTGACTTTTAATAAATTCACACCTTTGTTTCTAAGGTATGTCTGTATTAGACAGCATATTGATGGATCCTGCTTTCTTATCCATTCTGTCACTTTCCATGTCTTTATAGGTGCATTGTGTCCATTTATATTCAGTGTAATTATTGATACACATTAATTTGTTTTTGTCATTTTGTAGTGCTTTCTTGTCGTGCTGACGTTCTCTTTGTTCTTCTTACTCTCCTGTGCTGAGTTACTTTTTTTTGTGGTTTTTATTTCTTTCATTTCTTTTGTTTCTGTAGATTTTGCTTTTGCTGAGACTTTATGTTTTTAGTCTTTATTTTTATGAGTATGTTTGTTAACTTTCTTTGTGGTTATGAGGAATTTTACCCTTATCCCTCTAAGTTTGAAGCAGAATACTATTACTTGGTATCGGCTTGCCTTCCTCTCCATTAGACAGTTCTATAACTATGCCGTTTATTCCCTCTTTTATTGTTTTCATGTTGTTGTCATTTACTGATTAACTGCTCTGATTCCCTGTTGTATTTGTTTTGGTTTTGAGTACTCCTTGAGAGTTCAGATACTAGATTGGTATCTGGCTGGTATGATCCTGCATCCTAGATTCTGCCTGTGAGCTGAAGTTATTTGTTCTCAGATGGAAGAACTCCCTTTAATAATTCTTGTAAGTTCGGTTTGACTTTTACATATTCCCTTAATTTCTGTTTATCTGGAAATGTCCTAATTTCACCATCTTATATGAACGAGAGTTTTGCAGGATACATTATTCTTGTCTGGCAATTTTTTTTCTTTTCAAGATTTTATATATGTTATCCCATTGCCTTATTGCCTGCATGGTTTCTGCCGAATAATCTGAGCTTAGTCTTATTGTTTCTCCTCTGTATGTGACTTCTTGTTTTTCACGAGCTGCTCTCATGATTCTTTGTCTTTGTTTTTGGTGAGTGCGATTACGTTATGTCTTGGTGATTTTCTTTTGGGGTCTATCCTATATGGGGTTCGTTGAGCTTCTTGTATGGCCAGCTTTTCATGTTTCATGATATTGGGGAAGTTTTCTGTCAGCAGTTCTTCAATGACCCTCTTTGTGTTTTCTGTTTTCTCCCCCTCTTCTGGAACTCCGATCACTCGAAAATTTTTGCTTTTGATTGTATCCCACATAACTCTCAGTGTCTCTTCATTTTTGTTTGTTTGTTTTCTGAGTTTTCCTGAAACAGAGTTGTTTCCAAGTGTTTGTCTTCAATTCCACTGATCCTGTCTTCCACCATTTCAAATCTGCTTCTTAGCCCTTCTATGTCACCGTCCATTTCTGAAATCTTGTTGTTTATCTTTTGGATTTCTAATTGTTGTTTTTGTATAATTTCTAGCTGTGAATTTATTTTTGCAGTTTGTTCCTACATTATTTTCCTGAATTCTTCCAATTTTTTCTCTGTATTTTCATGAATTTGTCTATTTTTTCCTCATTTTTGTGTGCTTTTTGCTTCAGTTCTTGGATAATTCTGAGTATCAGAGATTTAAATTCCGTATCAGATTTAAATTCTTCCACTGGAAAGTCATGTAGTGTTTTATTTTGCTGCCTACTGGAACCATCCTGTCCTGTTTTTGTAAATGTTTTGATATTGTCTGCTGTCTTCAGGGAATTCAGTAGTTATTTTTCTCATTTATTGATTGTAGATTTGTTTGTTATGCCCATTTTTTTTTTTAAATTTGGCTATGTCTGAGCAGGTGGCCTGTGTGTTCTTTGTTGTTTGCTTGTCTGTGGGCACAATACTTTTTGCCTCCTTCTCCAATTGGCAGGGTCAGTCACTCAGATATGGTACAGCAGGGCAGGTCTAGCTGAAGAGGAGTTACTGAGATGGGTTGTTTGTGGCACTTACTATAGCCACCAGGGCTGGTCGGTAATCAGTGCATGGCAGGTTCCAGTAGGCTGTGCCTGTGCTGCTTGGTGGTGTGATGTTAAGCGCACGGTGCAGGTAGGCAGGGTGTAGCAGGGAGTTTGCTATGTGTGGAGTTAAGATGGATATGGGAGAGAGGAGAGAGGAACAGGAGCCAAAAACACACAAAAAAAATGCTAGGGGAGCTTGCCATTGAATTGGAGAGATGAGAGACTATGAAATGGAGAAAAACAAAAGGGGGAAGAGGAATTAAAAAAAAGAAAAGAAAAGAATGAATAAATAAAAATCCAAAAGGGAAAAGAACAGCAAAGTCCCCAGGGATCCCACCAGTGCAGCTATGAGGTCTGGGGAAGTAGTTCTCCAGTGTTGCAGCACAGCCTGGCTAGAAGGCATAAAGGTATACAGTGGCAGGTATTCAGGGAACAGAAAGAGAAGGAAGATATAGAGAGATGAGAAACTGAGAAATGAAGAAAGAGAAGAAGAGGGAAAAGAAAACAAACAAATTTTTAAAAAAAAAGAACAAGAAAAGCCCCCCAAAAAAAGAGAAAAAAAAGCAACAAAAAAAAGAAATGCCCTCATGGATACCTCTGCACATCTGTGCAAGCTGAGGGGGTAGGTTCCAAGCCATGCAGCACCGCCTAGCCAGAAGGGAATTCCAACTCAAGAAAAGGGAAAGAAAACAAACGATTCAAAACAAAAAAATGAATAAAAGCCCCGGGATCCCACCAGCGTGGTAGCCCAGACTGGGAAGCAGCTCCACACTCGAATGGAGCTCTTCAGCACCTCAGGAAGAATTAAAGATGGCTCACGGAGCCAGTTAGGGGGAGGTGGTAAGAGGTAAGGAAAAATCAAAAGAAGCGGAGATAAAGCAACACCAGCAGCCAGCAAATGGCAGTCAGTGAGCCAGCTAGTGCGTTCTGGTGTAATCCAAGCAACCAGTGCTTCCTGGACAAGAGTCTGTGTCTGAGGAAAGCAGAGTAGGCCGAGTGTGGGTGAAGAAGGGTAGGGGGTGGGAAAACATATATCACAAATTACTGGAGCTCCGCAGCCCCTCAGGAAGAAGCAAAGATGGCGCACAGAGCCAGGTATTTGAGTGAAAGTAGGTGGAGGTGGTGAGAGGTAAGGAAGAAATCAGAAGAAGCAGAAAAAAGCAACACCAGCAGCCAACAAATGGCACTCAGGGAGCCGGCCTGTTCGGGTTTGTGGAATCCAAGCAGCCGGTGCTTCCTGGACAGGAGATTGTGGCTGCGGGAAGCAGAGGAGGCCGAGTTGGGGTAAAGAAGGGTGGGGGGTGGGAAAGCATGTATCATAAATTACCCGTTGTTTTGTCTCCCACTGGAAACTCTGTGAAGCTGCTTTCTCGTACCCCCTGCTTGCTGGTCTCTGACAGGAATCCAAGATGGTGGATCCGTGCTGTGTTAGCTGATAGAGGACCTCTGTATGAATCTCTCCTCGCTCTCCGTTCTCTGTCAGTTTTCTCACTCCATTAGGTGCTTGGCTGAGTTCTTTATCTCTTCATTTGATGTTTTAGGGATTCAGGATTGTTGTTTTCTCTGTTCAGCTTAGTTTTTCGGATCTTTGCTGTGGAGGGACGGTGTGGTGCTTCTGCCTCTAGTGCCATTTTGCCGGAAGTCCCCCTATTCTTGCTATCTTTGAAGAAATAATGAAAGGTATTAAAAGTATAACAAGGAAGAAGTGACTATAAAAAATGACCAGGCAGATTTGAAGAACTAAATATAACTCTAGAAATATGTATATATGTACATATTGAATTACAAATTCAATGCATGAGTTAAAATGTTGATTAGACAACGAATAAGATAGCTGCAAGATAGGTATGTAAATTATGAGAGAATGCAGTAGAGACATAGTGACGGAAAATATGAAAGAGACACAAATGATAGAGTGAGAAGGCCCAACATAGATCTAACTGGAGACCCAGATTAAGATGATAGAGAATTTGTGGAGAGAAAATATTTGAAGGATAATTGTCTAATAGTCTTGCAGAATTGATGAGAGACATGATCTTCAATTTTAAAGTTTCAAGAAGGCTAAATGGATTCCAAGAAGGGTAAATAAAAAGATATCAGTGCTTTGTCATCCTATAGTGAAACTTCAGAACATCAAGTACAAATATACAGCAGCCAGAGAGAGAAAAAGAGATCAGCTATAAAGGAAGGACAATTATATCTTGTCAGCTGATTTTTCAACAGCAGCAATGGAAGCCAAAAAAAAAAAAAAAAAAAAAAAAAAAAAACCCAGTGAAATAATATTTAAAGTGTTAAGAAAAAATATAACTGTCAACTTAGAATTGTATATCTAAGCAAAATGATATTTCAAAAAGTACACTGGACTAAAACTATGTTCACACAAATATAAACGGTGAAGCTTACTTAAGCTTAATAGTTTCTCACTAAAGGAACATCTAAAAGTTGCTTTTAAGGAAGATGGAAAGTTACCCCAGAAAGAAGGTCAAGGATACAAGAAACAATGGCAAGAGAATAATAAACATAAGGATAATGCTAATTAAATAAAACAATAAACAAGTGTATTTGTCAGCTTTTCTTGGGTTAAACCCAATGGCTAAATATCAATGGCTTACTATACAAAACATTTATTTTCCCTTTTACCCATATATGAGTTATCTGCAGCTGTGCTCCATGTGTCTTCTCTTTCTAGAATACCAGCTGATAAAATAGCCCTCATATTGGACATGATAGTCTATAGCATTTTCAAGTTCTGTTGGCTAGTGGCAAACTGTCATTTCTGCTTATATCAAATTGATCCAAGAAAGTAACATGGCCAAACCTGACAATGGGCAGGGAAGACTATGTATGCTGTATCTTGCATGTATCATTTTAAATATATATTATATGTGTGTAATTCTAAGTATATATCATATATCTATAATTTTAAGTATTTTCTGTATGTTTTAATCATTGCATAATTTTAAAAATTGAAACATTATTTCCTTGTTTTATTTGTGTATTTTGCTTTGTGCTAGGATTGTCAGAATGGAGTCATAAAATGAGTATAAGAATGGAAGCTAGGAAAACTGATTTATTATCTCATCATTGTTACTGTATAATACGGTTTAAGTGTTTTAATCTTTCTGTACCTGAAACCAGATGGTCCTCTTGACATCACTCAAGCTGGATCCTTGTCACCAAAGAAAACTAAGAAATCTTCTCTGGTTTTCAGATTTAACAAACGAATCAACAAATAGTCAAGTAAACAACAAACTATAACAGCCAACATAAATGTTAATTGACTAGGTGCTCAGAATGTAACCAGAAATATTTACTGGATGGGCAACAAGAATTACTAGTAGAATAGACAGCAAATACACAATTTCATAATAAAGCCATGCGTGTAAAATATTTTACACTTTGTTGACATGTTAACAGAGAATTTCACACTTCTTTGAAAAGTCATTAAGACAATTACCAGGTCATTAGTGTAGACTTTAAGTCTCAGCTTTGAACCCTTATTCTCTAAAGAATTTGTTTTGACAGGCAGTTTAGCTCTTAGAATATGCTGAATCAGGATGAAATATGCTCCGTCTTTTCTACCCACCTAGCAGCTAGTCTTCAGAGACTGCTGAGGGAGTGTTTCTAGGACTTGTTAAGGAAATTCAAGGAAATTTATTTTACTATTTATGGACTGCAAGTTCTTTCACGTTTCCTAAAAGAAAATCTCCATAATCTGATACACTGGGATTCTGGTATAGTGGGACTATTGAGTGTCCATTTCTGTCTTTAAAATATTAATCATTAACCTTCTTTTAAATGCAGAAAATTATAAATAAAAGATATTTATAATTTTATTGCTCATATATCTCACATTAATTTTTAAAAATGCAATACAGATGATTACAGAATTCTATCAGAGTGTATGTATAGAATATATTTTTAAAATTTTTACAAAACTATATTTTACAGACTGTTTTGCACATTGCACAGGATATAACAAGTCTTGTAAATTTTTTCATATTAGTATTTACAGATACTTCTATTTAGTGGCTGCTTTTCATTCCACTATGTGTTTGCATCATATAATAATTTATTTAATGATTCTACTGTTGTTGAATATTCAGGTGGCTTCCATTCTTTTACTATTATGAACTGAGCTGCAATGAACATCCTTATACATGTATATCTTGTTGTATTTTTATGACTATATCCATATATTTCCATTTTTGATGTGTCTTCTAGGCCCAACAGATGGCAGGAAGTTTTGTCATGTGTATGAGAGAGTTATAAAAACATATTTGGAGCAGTGCATCAGTAAGGCAGACAGTCTTTATAAAGAAAGTAAGAAAACACATAAATTTAGGCCACACGGTGTTAAGGCAGATTATCTGTGATACTCATGTGTTATCTTTGCAAGAATCCTTGGTATTGTGAGGGAGATGAACATTTACCTGTTATAGACTCTCTCTACTGAAACATAAAACCTGCCCAACTAAAGTTATAAAAAAATCCCTTTGCCGTTGAGTCGATTCCAACTCATAGCAACCCTATAGGCCTGAGTAGAACTGCCCCATAAGATTTCAAGGAGTGGCTGGTGGATTCGAACTGCCAACCTTTTAGTTAGCAGCCGAATGCTTAACTACTGTGCCATCAGGGCTCCACCAAAGCTATAGTACCTGCTAATCTATGTAACGGGTGAGTTTAGCAGTTTTTTTAAATGTGGATTTTTTTCCCTTCATTTTCAAAGACTATAACCAGTAGATGCATAGTGAGAGTAAATGGTGCTTGTGGGATGATGTAACAAATTCACACCCCTTCTCCTTTACAGAATGCTTTCTAAGTGACAAAATTCCCAAATACTAAAACTGTCTTTAAGGTGTTCTCACAGACATATGTCGAGGAAAGTATGTACTTTTCTACCCCGCTTTTAACTCTGTTGCCGTTTTCCAAACCAGATGGTTATTTGGCAAATCAGGGAAGAGGTGGGGTAGGGATATGCTGGCAATACAGTCCTGGCCAAACATGACAGTATTCTCAAAGATGGTAGCCAGAATTTATTTGTTGAGTATTTCAAAATTACACCATTTTAATAAATTGAAAGGAGATTGAGAGTAAATAGTCTATTTTTTTTTGGAGGGATTATGTTCTTTTGGGTGTAAAGTGGTTCAGAAAATTGAAAAAAATATATATCACTACTTCTCTCAGCCTCCCAGTACACACTCAGGATCCAAAGTTTTTACTCTTATTTTCCCAATTTAAAAGTTGGGTTACTTTAGTAATGAGAAAAGAGTTCAAGGAAGACTGTTGGCCACTAGAAAAATAAGGTTGGAAATGATAGACTGTAAGTGTCCCCTGATATTTTGGGTATCTGTGACTTCTCTCAGTTTTCTCTGTTCCTGAATGGGAATAGACCTCAGTTAGAAGGGATCATATTGGCTCTGGCAGACAGCCCCAGAACTCCTGATTTATGACACCTCAGTCCAGCCACTCACTGAGCTGAACATGACCTTGCTTGTTGACCCAGCACACAGCCAGCCCTGCATGACCTGGGCAGTTATAAGAAGCTGCCCACAATTTAGCATCTAGTAGTTCATGAAAAAAACCTGCTGCTGTTAGGAAATACTTGCTCATCCTTGCAAAAACATAGTGAAGCCTGGGGATACAGCACTCCTCAAAAGCCTTGTGAGAAGGGGAAATTATGTCCTTTTTTTTTTTTGTAGTCATAGTATAATTCCTGATATTTTTCTTCTGATATAGCTACAGATGTTTGTACGGGGTTGTATAAATGAGCTAAAGAGGCCAAAACAACTAATCTATTATATCATCTTGCTACTTTCCTTGTTATTGTGCTATATTAAGACATAATTCTCTGTCCCCTTTGCCTTTCCACCAGCAAAATTTCCAGTTGATCTCTCTTGGTAATGGTCATATGGATCTACAGCATTATGTGGCACTAATGTATAGGTGAGGTTGTCACACAACACTCCTGATGGTGCCTGGTAAGCTTTGTCACCAAATTCCTTTAACAATGAATCAGATCAAAGTCCCATGCTATATTATTGAAGGAACCTGCACTCTAGACCTCCTAGGTGTTTGCTTTCATCTAAAGTCACATGAAACAAACATTCTTTGTTAATTAAAACATGCTAAGAAACTATTACTAAAATATGGTTGGGTGACTGTCTCTGATCCAAGACACAGATTATCTCTTTGTAAGATTGTAATTTAAAATTTTCTGAAGATAAGGCTGAAAAAGGGAAAATCTTACATCCTATGAGAGTATCATATAAACTATATGCTTTTTTCCGAGTGTCTGGAAGATTAAATCAATCTCTACATGGAACAATGAAATAATTTGTCACCTACAAGGGTTTCTTCCATACTAAGGCAGTTGACCATTGACAGATTAATTTAGTCACAGTATGCAGAAGTCAAGAATAGAGTTCAAGTATTAATTACATGAAAGAGGAATGAAAAAGATAGAAGGGAAGGAAGGAAGGAAGACTGGAAGACTAGAAGGAAGACTTTTCAGTTTTGGATAAATAACATGTCCACATATTTTAATTTAAATACTATGATGATTTATTAATTAATTTATTTGATTTTTACAATTGTGCCCAAGTACCTATTACTTAAGTAATTTTTAAAATCAATTAGGCACTTGTGTCTCAGGGCATAAATAGAGTAGTTAACATATTTAAACATAACCAGCCCAATAAAAACATAGTGCAATCTGTAAGTATATATTGCAATTTTGTATGCAACCAGTATTCTCAGGATTGAGGTAGGAAAAGAAGATTACATAAGACATTGTCCTTGATCAGTAAATACTTCAAAAACAGCAACAGTGACTACAACTTTCACTTATATATTATTTTACAGTTTATGAAACTCTTTAACCTATTTTTGCCTCTTTATCCAAATATAAGCTCAAAGATAATTTTATTTTATCATTCCATCAAGGAATAGATAGTTTAAGATTAAAACACATCTTGTACTATGTTCTGAAGATCAGTAAAATGCCACATCAGCCCAGGAGGCCTAATGCAACTACAGTGGCATCATTAGAGTTGGTGTCACCCAGTGCAGTAACTCATGATGTCGCCCCCTTATGCTAATTACCACAATGTTGTAGCTAAAACACAAAAAAGTGACAAAATCAACGACTATAGAAACATCGACAGCAACAAAACCACAGCGTGTGCTTACAGCGTGTGCAGATGAAACCATGTTATCTGAAGCGTCATTGTAATTGGGTAATAATGACAGCTCTGACCAAAGTGCTTTAAAAGGTTCAAAAAGTAAATTAGCATAGAGTTTTAGCTTCGTAGGTATATTGATACATGTAAACTGGGCTTACAAAAATATTTTTTTGTTGTTGCTATAGCTAACTACAGGAATATTTTGGTATAAAGTAATAAATTTCTGCTGAAACACTGCACAAAATTTTTACAGACAGTCATTTTGGTCTCACTCTCTCAAACAGTGTCATTCAGTGTGGTCTGCATGCCCTGCACCCCTCTAGTAGCGCCACTGTGTGACTACTCTGTGGAAAATAACCAGCTGCTCCTTTCTTGAGATATAAACCTAGGACCTCTTAGTGTGAGCACTAACTTAACCAAATTATAAAAGTGAATGAGAAAAAAAAAATGCTGTGTTATCCCTCCAGTGAACAGTATTCTAAGCGATTTTTAGCTCTAATTTCAGATAAATCTAGTCAGATTTAGAATTGACTAGGACATAAGTAAATTAAACATATTTGTATCTCGGTAAACATTCAAAGTGCTTCAGCAAGATCCACTGGGACTTAGGGGTCTGATGTGTGCTGCAAAACTGGCTGTGCTTTATCTTTATGGTTCCAGTTACTGTCTTGTCTTACAGCAGCAAAACTTCTTATTTTTCCAAATAAAATAGATTGAGATTTTCAAAGGAAGATTTATATTGGATTTTGATTGCAAAGAAAGATGCGCTCCTTGAATATATAGTAGTTTGTTAAGCAAAATCTTGTTTATAAATTTGGTATTCTATCAAAATGTTAACTCAGATTATCCCACTAGAAACTGGAGTTTCCTTCACAGGCATGGGGTCTGATTAAAAGTTAATAGCCACTGCTTTGTTGTAAAGACACTGCTCAAAGTCATAAACTTATAAGTAAATTTGTTTCTCCAGGGTATATAAGTTGGGGAGGCAACAGAGAAATTGAAAAGACCTTGTTATTGTTAGTTGCTGTTGAGTTGGCTCAGACTCAAGGCGATCCAATGTACAACAACAGAATTAAATGTTGCCTGGTCCTGTACCATCCTCAAGATTATGAGTATGCTTTATTACGCTGTTGTGGTTACTGTGTGTTTTTTAGTGCCTTCCAACCTTGGAAGATCATCTTCCGGTACTATATTGGACAATATTCTGTTGTGATCCATAGGGTTTTCACTGACTAATTTTTCGAAGTAGATCCCTAGGCCTCTCTTTGAGTCTGTCTTAGTCTGGAAGCTCCACTGAAACCTGTCCACCCTGGCTGACCCTGCCGGTGTGTGAAATACCACTGGCAGAACTTCCAGCATCATAGCAACATACAAGCCATCACAGTATAACAAATTGACAGATAAGTGGTAGGAAAAGACTCTAGAGAGTATATATTATCAGAGTTTGGGTTGGAATAGGATATGATATTAATCCAGTTTACGTGGGAGACTAATGTAGAATCTGCTATTCCAGAAACTTAAGAAGTAATTGAATGCATGCTACACGTGGGAAGCAATGCTGCATTTTGAGAGAGGACCTATCATCTCTTGTGTGCATATGTTACCCATGCAAATTCTTCTTTTACTGTGGTCATCTAAGTAGTTTTTCGGGTTGTTATGGATGCCTAACATTAAGCTCTTTTAGTCCCACCTTTGTACATTGAACTTTGTTGTTCTACTTAGAATCATTTTCTATTAGCCTCTGCTAACTATCCTGCACGTTCTTCTCTCATTCCCTATCATCAGTGAAACAGGAATGCGGAGGAAGTTAGAATGGCAGAGGAGGCAGAAAGACACTTGCAAATTCTCCTAACATAATTTTAAGTGAGATTCTGTTTTGAGACTTTGTTGTTATTGTCAATAGGTGCTGTTGAGTCCATTCCAACTCACAGAGAGCCTATGTAAAACAGAGTGAAACACTGCCTGGTCCTTCCCATCCTAATAATAATTGCTATATTTGACCTCATTGTTACAGTCAATGTGTCAGTCCATCTCATTGAGGGTCTTCCTCTCTTGCTGACCCTCTACTTTACCAAGCATGATATCCTTCTCCAGTGATTAGTTCCTCCCACTAACATGTCCAAAGTATGTGAGATGGAGTCTTGCCACCCTTGTTTCTAATGAGCATTCTGGCTGTACTTCTTCCAAGACAGATTTGTTTGTTCTTCTGGCAGTCCATGGTATATTTAATATTCTTTGCCAACACCATATTTCAAAGACATCAGTTCTTCTTCCACCTTCCTTATTCATTGTCCATCTTTCACATGCGTATGAGGCAATTGAAAATACCATGGCTTGGGTCAGCTGCATCTTAGTCCTCAAAGTGTCATCTTTGGTTTTGAACACTTTAAAGAGGTCTTTTGCAACAGATCAGTCAATGAATATGTCATTTGATTTCTTGACTGCTGCTTCCATGGGTCGCTATGAGTTGGAATCAACTCAACGGAGGTGGGTTTTCTTGGCTTCCATGGGCATTGATTGCAGATTCAAGTAAAATGAAATCCTTGACAATTTCAATCTTTTCTCCGTTTATCATGATGTTTCTTATTGGTCCAGTTGTGAGGATTTTTGTTTTCTTTATGTTGAGGTGTAATCCATACTGAAGACTGTAGTCTTTGATCTTTCATCAGTAAGTGCTTCAAGTCCTCTTCACTTTCAGCAAGCAAGGTTGTGTCTTCTGCATAATGTAGGTTGTTAATGAGTCTTCCTCCAATTCTGATGCCAGGTTCTTCTTCATATAGTCCAATTTCTCGTATTAATTGGTCAGCATGCAGATTGAATAAGTGGGGTGAATGGATACAACCTTGACACACACCTTCTATGATTTTAAACCACACAATGTCCCCTTGTTCTGTTTGATGGACTGCCTTTTGGTCTATGTACAGGTTTTACATGAGTGCAATTAAATGTTCTGGAATTCCCATTCTTCGCAATGTTATCCATAATTTGTTATGATCCATACAGTCAAATGCCTTTGCATAGTCAATATAACACAGGTAAACATCTTTCTGGTATTCTCTGCTTTCAGCCAAAATTCATCTGACATCAGCAATGATATCGCTTGTTCCACGTCCTCTTCTAAACCTGGCTTGAATTTCTGGCAGTTCCCTGTCAATGTACTGCTACAACCGTTTTTGAATTATCTTCAGTAAATACCACATTTAAATTTTCCACTTTTCTGGAATCTTACCAAATGAGTACATATGGTTTAATAAATATGTTAATCAATTTCCCTAACACTCAATGAATATACAGGCATAATTTGTTCATTTATGCAAGTTCAGATTTTCCAAGGACCTTACCTTTTTGCTAATAGCTGTTTATGTAAGATATTTCACTTCTGCTCAATTACCTAAATTTCTTTTATTCTTTTTTTCATCTAAACACTTAAGAAAATGAATTTAATTGTTTATTGGTTTATTCATCATTTATTTCAAAATTGTCTTCATTAACTGGCAGAATTTTCTTCTTAGAGATATCCTTTAGTCTTCATTGTTGTAGTAGTATTGCTCTTTAGTATTTATTAAGTGTCTATATTACAGTAGCATAATACAAACACATATAGACTAGTCCCTATTTTTGTAGAGATTTCCTCTTATGAAATAAATTGATGGATGGTAGAGGAAACTGGTATTAAGTAAATTGTTTTTGGACTTAATTGTGGTGGATAAAAGTATCTGGAGGTGAACTTACTGATAACTTTGTTAAATTCACTTTATTACATTTAAAAAAAATAATTTATTTTAGTTTTTTGTTGTTGTTGAGAATATACATAGTAGGATATACACCAATGAAATAATTTCTACATGTACAATTAAATGACACTGATTATATTCTTCAAGTCGTGTAACAATTCTCACCCTCTTTTTCCAAATTGTTCTGCCCCCATTAATATAACCTCACTGTCCCCTAAGCTTCCTATCTAACCTTTCTAGTTGCTGCTGTCAATTTGATTCCATTTAGATAGTTCTTTAAAAAACAAAATGCTAAAGTAGACATTCTTTACTTATTAAACTAAGATATTGTTTAGTTTAAAAATGATATCGGGGATAGTTTTGGGTTAAAGTTTAAGGTTATTTCAGGGCAATAGTTTAGGGGGTTCATTCAGCATCTGTGGCTCCAGAGAATCTCGATTCCATGAGAGTCTGCAATTCTGTTTTGCATTTCCCCCCATTTTGATGAGCATTTTTCTATAGTCTTTGATCAAAATGTTCAATAATGGTAGCCAGGCACCATCTAGGACTTCTGGTCTCATAGCAAAGGAGGCAGTTGTTCATGGAGGCAATTAGCCACACATTACTTTTCCTCCTCTTATTTCTGACTCTTCTTTTTCCTCTGTTTCTCCGGGTGAGTAGAGACCAATTATTGCACCTTGGATGTCCACTTTCAAGGTTTTAAGACCCTAGAAACTATGCAACAAACTAGGACATAGAACAGAAGTACTAAATATGATATTAAGGCAATTATCAGGGATATCCCATTGTCTTAGGCTGGGTTCTCTAGAGAAGCAAAACCAGTAAAGTGTATAAATATATATATATAGAGATTTATATCAAAGCAACAACTCACGTGATTCTAGAGGCTGGAACGTCCCACGTCTGTGGATTAGGATAAAGGCTTCTCCAAATTCACATAGCTGTAGGGCTGGTGAACCCAAGACTGGCAAGTAAGAAAGCAGGGCTCTTGCTCACAGGCTGTGAATGTCGACAAATCCCAAGATTGACAGGCGAGACCGCAAGGCTTCTCCTGATTCACATAGCTGCAGGGGCTAGTGTACTCAAGATTGGTAGGTCGGAGAGCAGGGCTCCGCCCACAGGCTGTCAAGAGCAACAAATCCCAAGATCGGCAGATAAGCTGAGAGCTCAAGTCCCAAGAACTGGAGGTCAGATGAACAGGAGGCAGCCGCAGGATCCAGAGCAGCAAAAAGCCAGAATGTCTGCTTATATTCAGATGCAGGCCACACCCTCAAGGAAACTCCCTTTCGACTGATTGGCTACTCATAGCAGAGTCAATCATGGGAGTGATCACATATAAACACTGAGAATCATGGGCCAAGCAAAATGACACGTAATCGTAACCATCACATGAAACCATGACCCAAACCTCCAAAGTGAGAAATCAATTTCTATGAGATGTTTGGTTTTACATAATCAGCCTAAGCAGCTGCTTTTTTGTTGTTGTAAAAATATATATCACACAACACTTATCAATCCAAATTTTAACAGGTATACAACTTATTACATCAATTACATTAATAGGCTGTGCAGCCATTATCCTTAATGCAGATTCTCCATCACCATAAACAGAAACTCAGTACTGCATAAATAATAACTCCCCTTTTCCCCTTCCCTCCTGCCCCTGGTAACTACTAATAAACTTTGGTCTCTATATATTTTATATTCTTGTCTTTATATATAAGTGAGGTCAAACAATATTTGTCCTTTTGTGATTGATTTATTTCATTCAGCTTAATGTCTTCAAGCTCCACCCATGTTGTAGCATGTATCAGGACTTCATTTATCTTTATGGCTGAGTAATAGTCCATTGTATGTATATACCTAAATATATAAATACATGCAAACATTGTATGCATGTACCTATATGTATAAAGTAAGCAGTGATAGAATTATAAGGAGAAATAGACAGCACTGCAATAATAGTGAGACTTCAATACACCACTTTCAGTATTGGACAAAATATATAGAAAGAAGGTCAACAAGAAAACAGAGGACCTGAATGACACTGTAAATCAACTAGACTTAACAGATATATAGAACACTTCACCCAATGACTGCACAATGTACATTCTACTCCAGTGCTCATTCTCCAAGACAGAGCACATGTTAGTTCATAAAGCAAGTCTCAACAAACTTAAAAGACTGAAATCATATAAAGTATTTTCTCTGACCACAATGTAATCAAACTAGACATCAATAACAGAAAAAAATGGAAAATACACAAACATATGAAAATTAAATAAGACACTATTAAATTACCAATGAATCAAGGAATAAATCAAAAGAGAAATCACAAATATTTAGAGTCAAATTAAAGCACAAGAACAACATACCAAAATTTATGGGATGCAGAAAGGCAGCACTTGTAGGGAAACTTACAGCAAAAAATACCAACGTGAAAAAATAACAAAGAAATCAACACCCTAACTCTACATGTTGTGGAACTAGAAAGAGAAGAGCAAACTAAGCCTAAGACACCAGAAGAAAGGAATTAACAAAGATCAGAGAAGAAATAAATGAAGTTGAAAACAGAAAAACTGTGGATTCAACAAACCAGAAATTGGTTCTTTGAAAGGATCAATAAAATTGATAAACCTTTAGCTAGACTAACAAAAAAAGAGTAGATGCAAATTAATTAAAATAAGAAATGAAAAGTAGAAACATTACAACTGATCTGATAGAAATAAAAAGAATTAGGACAGAATACTATGAACAACTGTATACCAACAAACTTGATAATCTACATGAAATGGACAAATTCTTAGAAGCACATAACCTACCTAAACTGACTCAAGAGGAAATAGAAAATCTCTGCAGACCCATAACAAGTGAAGTGATCGAATCAGTGACCAAAAACCTCCCAACAACAAAAACAAAAGGGTCCTGGATCACTTAGCTTCACTGATGAATTCTCCAAACATTTAGAGAAGAATTGACACCAATCCTGTTTAAACTCTTCCAAAAGATAAAGAAGGAAAGAATACTCTCTACTCATTCTATGAAGCAAACATAATCCTGATACCAAAACAAGACAAAGACACCACAAGAAAACTACTGGCAAAAATCCATTACGAACAAAGATGCAAAAATCCTCAACAAAATGCTAGTGAACAAATCTAACAGCATATTAAAAGAGTTTTACACCATGACCAAGTGAGATTTATTCCACTTGCAAGGATGTTTCAACATTAGACAATCAACCAATTATCAACCACATTAATAGAACAAAGGAAAAGAACCACATCATCATCGGTATGGATGCAGAAAAGGCATTGATAAAATCCAACACATTTTCTTGATGAAAATCCTCAACAAGATTGGAATAGAAGGGAAGTTGCTCAAGGTGATTAAGGGAATCTATGAAGAACCAATGACCAACACTGTACATAATGAAAGATTGAGAGCTTTCCCCTTGAAACCGGGAACAAGACAATGGTGCCCACTCTCACCACTCTTATTCAATACTGTATTAGAAGGCCCAAGCAGAGGAATAAGACAAGAGAAAGAAATAAAATGTATCCAGATTGGAAAACAAGAATTAAAATTATCTTTATTTGCAGATGGAAACCCTGCATTGAGCAAATCTATTGGTGCCATTTTTCCAACAGCATGTGCTCACTTTGTGTCTCTGTATCACCTTTTGGTAATTTTCACAATATTTCAAACTTTTTTGTTAGTATTATATCTGTTATGGTGATCTGTGATCAGTGATCTTTGATGTTGCTATTGTAATTGTTTTGGGATGCCATGAACTGAGCCCATATAAGACGGCAAACTTAATAAATGTTGTATGTGTTCCTACAGCTCCACTGACTGGCCATTCCCCATCTCTCTCCCTCCCTTGGGCCTCCCTATTCCCAGAGACAGGACAATATTTTAATTAGGCCAATTAAAACCCGATAATGGCCTCATAGTGTTCAAGTGAAAGGAATAGTCACGCTCTCTCATGTCAAATCAAAAGCTAGAAATGATTAAGCTTGGTGAAGAAGGCATGTCGAAACCAAGATAGGCCAAAAGCTAGGTCTCTTGCATCAAACAGTTAGCCAAATTGTGAATGCAAGGAAAAGTTCTTGCAATGTAAGGAAATTAAAAGTGCTACTCTAGTGAACACACAAATGATAAGAAAGAGAAATAGCCTTATTGCTGATATGGAGAAAGTTTTAGTGTTCTGGATATAAGATCAAGCCAGCCACAACATTCCCTTAAGCTGAAGCCTAATCCAGAGAAAGGCCCTAACCCTCTTCAATTCTATGAAGGCTGAGAGAGGTGAGGGAGCTGCAGAAGAAAAGCGTGAAGCTAGCAGAGGTTGGTTCACGAGGTTTAAGGAAAGAAGCTGTCTCCATAACATAAAAGTGCAAGGTGAAGCAGAAAGTAATGATGTAGAAGCTTCAGCAAGTTATCCAGAAGATCTAGCTAAGATAATTAAGGTGGCTAACTAAACAACACATTTTCAGTGTGAATGAAATAGCCTTATATTGGAAGAAGATACCATCTAGGACTTCCGTAGCTAGGGAGGAGAAGCTAATGCCTGGCTTCAAATCTTCAAAGGACAGGCTGACTCTCTTATTAGGGGTTAATGTAGCTGGTGACTTTAAGTTGAAACCAATGCTTATATACCATTCCAAAAATCCTAGGGTCCTTAAGAATTATGCTAAATCTACTCTGTCTGTGCTCTGTAAATGGAACAACAAATCCTGGATAACAGCACATCTGTTTACAACATGGTTTACTAAATATTTTAAGCCCACTGTTGAGACTTTCTGCTTGGAAAAAAGACTACTGCTTTCAAAATATTACTTCTTATTGACAATGCATTTGGTCACCTCAGATCTCTGAAAGAGATGTACAAGGAGATTAATGTTGTTTTCATACCTGCTAACACAACATCTATTATGCAGCCCATGGATCAAGGAGTAATTTCAACTTTCAAGTCTTGTTATTTAACAAATACGTTTCATAAGGCTATAGCTGCCATAGATAATGACTCTTCTGATGGATCTGGGCAAAGTAAATTGAAAATATTCTGGAAAGAATTCACCATTCTATATGCTATTACGGACATTTGTGATTCATGAGAGGAGGTCAAAATATCAACATTAACAGGAATTTGGAAGAAGTAGATTCCAACCCTCATGGATGACTTTGGGGGGTTCAAGACTTCAGTGGAGGAAGTAACTTCAGATGTGGTGGAAATAGCAAGAGAACTAGAATTAGAAGTGGAGTCTAAAGATGTTACTGAGTTGCTGCAATCTCATGATAAAAATTTTAATGGATGATAAATTGCTTCTTACAGATGAAGAAAGAACATGGTTTCTTGAGATGGAATCTACTACCGGTGAAGATGCTGTGAATGTTTTTGAAATGACAACCAAGGATTTAGAATATTACATAAACTTAGTTGATAAAGCAGTGGCAAAGTTTGAGAGGATTGACTCCAATTTCAAAAGCAGTTACACTGTAGGTAATATGCTATCAAACAGCATCATATGCTACAGATAAATCTTTCATGAAAGAATCAATAGATGCGGCAAACTTCACTGTTGTCTTATTTTAAGAAATTGCCACAGCCACCTCAACCTTCAGCAACCACCACCCTGATCAGTCAGCAGCCATCAACATCGAGGCAAGACCTTCCACAAGCAAAAAGATGTTGACTCATTGAAGGCTCAGATGATGGTTAGCATTTTTTAACAGTAAAGTATTTTTTAATTAAAGTAAGTACATTGATTTTTTAGACATAATACTATTGCACACTTAAGACTACCAAACCCGTTGCTGTTGAGTCAATTCTGACTCATAGCGACTCTATAGGAGAGAATAGAACTGCCCATAGGAGCAGTTGGTAGATTCGAACTGCCAACCTTTTAATTAGCAACCAAGCTGTTAACCACTACACCACCAGGGATACTTAATAGACTACAGTATAGTATAAAAATAACTTTTATATGACCTGGGAAACCAAAAAAATTGTGTGACTCGCTTTATTGTGATATTCGCTTTATTGTGGTAGTCTGGAAACAAACCCCCGATATCTTTGGAGCATGCCTGTATGTAGAAAATCCCTAAGAACCCACAAGAAAGCGTCTAGAGCTAATAGGGGAATTTAGCAAATTTGCAGGGTACAAAGTCATCAAACAAAAATCAGTTGGGTTTATTTACAAAAACAATGAGAAATCTGAAAGGAAAATTAGGAAAACGATTCCATGTATGACAGCATTTAAGAGAATAAAATACCTACGAATAAATTTAACTAGGATGTGAAAGACAGTTACAATGAAAATTATAAAACACAACTGAAAAAGATTAAAGAAGATAAATAAATAGATGTTCCGTGTTCATAAATTGAAAGGCTTAATATTGTTAATGTGCAAATACTACCCAAAGCAATCTATAGATTCAACACAATACTGATCAAAATTCCAACAGACTTCTTTACAGAAATGGAAAAAACAATCCTCAGTTTTGTAAGGAATGGCAAGAGGCCCCAAACAGGTAAAGGACTTTTGAAGGAGAACGAAGTAGGAGAACTCATGCTTCCTCATTTCAAAACATATGGCTACAGTAATCACAATAGCCTAGTACTGGTATAATAATAGACACATAGACCAATGAAATAGCATTGAGAGTCCAGAAATAAACTCACGCATCTATGGTGAACTGATTTTTGACAAGGGTGCTGAGTCTATTCAATGGGGAAAGAAGAGTTTCTTCAATAAATGGTGTTGGGAAAATTGGATTTCCACATGCAGAAAAATGAAACAGGATCTGTGCCTCACAACATTCACAAAAACAAATTCAAAATGGATTAAGGACCTAAATGTAAGAAGTAAAGCCATAAAATTCTTAGAAGAAAATGCAGGACAAGGCAGTCACGCCTAGCTTTTAACAATGGGTTATCTGAAATAATAACAAAAGCATGAATAGCAAAAGACAAAATAAATAAATGGGAACTCATAACAATTAAATCCTACTTTTGTTCATCAAAATATTTTACAAAAAAAGTGATAAGACAAATTTCTTATTGGGAGAATCTCTTCAGAAACCATATATCTGATAAGACCCTAATAACCTATATATATAAAACAAACAAAAAAAAAAAAACATTGCTGATGAATCGATTCTGACTCTAGGCAGCCCCACAGGACAGACTAGAACTGCCCCATAGGGTTTCCAAGGAGTGCCTAGTGGATTCCAACTGCTGACCTTTCGGTTAGCAGCCGTAGCTCTTAACCAATATACCACCAGGTTTTCATACACACACACACACACACACACACACACACACACACACACCCTGGTGGCTCAGTGGTTAAGAGCCTGGCTGCTAACCAAAAGGTTGGCAGTTCGAATCTACCAGCCTCTCTTTGGAAACCCTATGGGGCTGTTCTAGTGTGTCCTATAGGGCTGTTATGAGTCAGAATCGATTCCACAGCAATGGGTATTTTTACATACAAAACTATCCAACAAACTAACAACAAAAAGATAACTCAATCAGAAAGAAAGCAAAGGACTTGAGCAGACTTTTCACCAAAGAGGATATTCAAATAACCAACAAACACATGAAAAAATAGTCGACATTATTAGCCATCAGGGAGATGCAAACCAAAACAACAATGAAATACCATTTCACTTTCACTAGGATGGCTAAGACAAAAAAAAAGACAGAAAATAATAAATGTTAACCAGGATGTTGGGAAATTGGAACTCTTAACCATTGCTGGTGAAAATTCAAAATGACATAGCCCTTATGGAAAACAGTGTGGCATTTCCTCAAAAAAATTAAAAATAGAACTACAATATTATACTTTTAAAAATTCTTTTGTTAAACTAGACTCCTTTCTGTTTTCCTGTTTTACTTTAACTAATACAATACACTTTCATTATTGTTCTTTTCTATAATTTATTTTATTTTTGTTGTTGAGAATATATACAGCAGCACATAGACCAATTCAACAGTTTCTACAGGTAGAATTCAGTGACATTGATTACATTCTTTGAGTTGTGCAACTATTATCACCCTTCCTTTCCAAGTTATTCCTCCCCCATTAACATAAACTCACTGCCCCCTAAGTTTCCTATCTAATCTTTCAGGTTGCTGTTGTCAATTTGCTCTCCTATTCTTAATGTGTACTTATATACGACTTGCTATTGCAAAACAATAAGAGCATGAACTTTAGTAGTAGACAAATCTGTGTTCAAATTCTGAGTCCACCAATTATGGACTGTGTAGCTTTTAGTAATAACTTAATAGATGTAAGCCCTACTGTCTTTAACTGTAAAATGGAAATATAGTATTATATCACTCTTTCAAGGCTGATATGAGAATATAATAGAATAACATAAATAGGCACCTATCATAATGCTTAGCATAGAATAGTTGTTCAACAATGTTAGAAGAATTTTATCTTTCCATCCTGACTCATTTTTAATTTTTTTAAGTTCAGCTTTATTGAAGCATAACTTATATATAATAAAATTAACTGTTTTTTACGTGTAACATTTGATGAAATTTGACAACTGAATATAATCATTAACAAGTCATGTAACACCACATTTCTATCATGCCAAAAATTTCCTTGTGCCCTATTGCAGTCAATACCTTTCCCTAAGTCCCATGACTTAAATCTGTAAACCTGTTTTTGTCACTATTGGTTTATCATTTCTAGAATTTCACTTAAATGAAATCATGCAATATGTAAGCTTTTCTGTCTGGCTTCTTTTGCACAGCATAAGGCTATTAAGATTCATCTATATTGTTGTATGTATCAGTAGTTAATCGCTTTTAATTGATGAGTAGTATTTCATAGTATAGATACACCACAATTTGTTTCTGCATTGATAGTCATTTTGGTGCCCTTGCCTGAGATCAATAAAACTGCTATAAATATTCATGTACAAGTCCCTCTGGGAATATTTGTCTTCATTTTTCTTGGGTAAATACCTAGGAGTGGACTCATTGGTAAGTGCATGTTTAACTGTGGAAGAAACTGCAGAACTGTGATTATACCATTTTACATTTCCACTAGCAGTGTATGAGAATTCTAGTTCCTCCACATCATCCTAACATTTGGTGTGGTTATTCTTTTTAAATTTTAGGTTTCTCCAGTGGGTGTTTATAAGTATTTCCTTGTGGTTTCATTTCAATTTCTAAAATGACAAACCCCACCCGTCTGTCAGTTTGTCCTACTGTGGTGGTTTGAGTGTTGCTGTGATCCTGGAAGTTATGCCACCGGTATTTCAAATACCAGCATGGTCACCCCGGGTGGGCAGGTTTCAGCTGAGCTTCCAGACTAAGGCAGACTAGGATGAAGGACCTGACAGCGTACTACTGAAAAAATTAGCCAGTGAAAACCTTATGAACAGCAGGAGAATGTTGTCTAATATAGTGCCAGAAGATGAGCCCCTCAGGTTGGAAGGCACTCAAAATACGATTGGGTAAGAGCTGCCTCCTCCAAGTAGAGTCAAACTTAATGACGACAATGGAGTCAAATTTTCAGGACCTTCATTTGCTGTTGTGACACGAATCAAAATGAGAAGAGCTGTTAACATTCATTAATAATTGGAACATGGAAAGTACCAAGCATGACTCTAAGAAACTTGGAAATTGTCAAAAATTCAATAGAACACATTAACATCAATATCCTAGGCATTAGTGAGCTGAAATGGACTGGTATTGGCCATTTTGAATTGGTCTACTATGACAGGAATAACTAATTGAAGAGGAATGCCATTGCATTAATTGTCAAAAACATTTTGGGACATATCCTGAAGCACAACTGTGTCAAAGATAGAATAATATCCATAGGCCTACAAGGAAGACCACTTAATACAACTATTATTCAAATTTACGCACCAACCACTAAGGCCAAAGATGAAGAAATTAAAGATTTTTACCAACTTCTGCTGTCTGAAATTTATCAAATATGCAATCAAGATGCATCGATGATTATTGGTGATTGGAATGTGTGAGTTGGAAACAAAGAAGAAGGATTGGTATTTGGAAAATATGGCCTTGTTGATAGAAATGACACCAGAGATCACATGATAGAATTAGGCAAGAACAACGACTTCTTTATAGCAAATACCTTTTTTCAACAAGAAAAATGGTGACTATACACTTGGACCTCACCAGATGGAATACACAGGAATCAATTTGACTACATCTATTGAAAGAGACAATGGAAAAGCTGAATATCATCAGTCAGAACAAGACAAGGAGCCAACTGCAGAACAGACCATCAATTGATTATATGCAAGTTCAAGTTGAAACCGAAGAAAATTAGAATGAGTCAATGGGAACCAAAGTATGATATCCCACCTGAATTTAGAGACCATCTCAAGAGCAGATTTGACACACTGAACACTAATGACCAAAGACCAGATGAGTTGTGGAATGACATCAAGGACATCATACATGAAAAAAGCAAGATGTCATTAAAAAGACAGGAAAGAAAGAAAAGACCAAAATGGATGTCAGGAGACTCTGAAACTTGCTCTTGAACTTTGGGTAGCTAAAACAAAAGAAAGAAATGATGAAGTAAAAGAGCTGAACCAGAAGATTTCAAAGGATGGCTCGAGAAAACAAAGTAAAGTATTATAATGAAATGTGCAAAGACCTGGAGTTACCAAACCAAAGGAAAGAAAATGCTTGGCATTTCTCAAGCTGAAAGAGCTGAAGAAAAAATTCAAGCTTCGAGTTGCAATATTGAAGAATTCTACCCAGAAAATATTAAACAACACAAGAAGCATCAAAAGAAGATGGAAGGAATACACAGAGTCACTGTACCGGAAACTATTGGTTGACGTTCAACCATTTCAAGAGGTAGCATATGATCAGGAACCGATGGTACTGAAGGAAGAAGTACAAGATGCACTGGCGGCATTGGTGAAAAACAAGGCTCCAGGAGTTGATGAAATACCGATTGAGTTGTTTCAACAAAGGGATGCTGTGATGGAGGTGTTCACTCATCTATGCCAAGAAATTTGGAAGACAGCTACCTGGCCATTCAACTGGAAGTGATCCATATTTGTGCCCATTCCAAAGAAAGGTGATCCAACAGAATGTGGAAATTATCAAACAATATCATCAATATCACACAAAAATAAAATATTGCTGAAGATCATTCAAAAGCAGCTGCAGTGGATATCAACAGGGAACTGCCAGAAATTCCAGCCAGATTCAGAAGAGGACTTGGAACAAGGGATATTATTGCTAATGTCAGATGGATTTTGCCTGAAAGCAGAGAATAGCAGAAAGATGTGCACCTGTGTTTTATTGAGTATGCACAGTCATCTGACTGTGTGAATCGTAAATTATGGATAACATTGCAAAGAATGGGAATTCCAGAACATTTAATTGTGCTCATGAGAAAACTGTACATACACCAAGAGACAGTCGTTTGAATACAATAAGGGAATACTGGGTGGTTTAAAGTCAGGAAAAATGTGCATCAGGGTTGTATCCTTTCACCATACTTATTAATTCAGTGTGCTGAGCAAATAATTTGAGAAGCCTCACATTATGAAGAAGAACAGGACATCAAGATTGGAGGAAGACTCATTAACAACCTTGCCATACGCAGATGACAAAACCTTGCTTGCTGAAAATGAAGAGGACTTGAAGCACTTACTGATGAAAGTCAAAGACTACAGCCTTCAGTATGGATTACACCTCAACAAAAAGAAAACAAAAATCCTCACAACTGGACCAATAAGCAGCAGCATGATAAACGAAGAAAAGATTGATGTTGTCAAAGATTTCATTTTACTTGGATCCACTATCAATGCTCATGGAAGCAACAGTCAAGAAATCATACAATGCATTACATTGGGCAACTCTATTGCAAAAGACGTCTTTAAAGTGTTAAAAAAAAAAAAAGATGTCACTTTAAGGACTAAGGTGCACCTGACCCAAGCCATGGTGTTTGCAATTGCCTCATATGCATGCAAAAGCTGGATAATGAACAAGGAAGACCAAAGGAGAATTGATGCCTTCGAATTATGGTGTTAGCAAAGAATATTGATTATATCGTGGACTGCTAGAAGAATGAAAAAAATCTGCCCTGGAAGAAGTACAGCCAGAATACATCTTGGAAGCAAGGATGGCAAGACTTAATCTCACATACTTTGGACATGTTATCAGGAGAGATTAATCCCTGGAGAAGAACATCATGCTTGGTAAAGTATAGGGTCAGCAAAAAAGAGGAAGACCTTCAAAGAGATGGATTGACACAGTGGCTGCAACAATGCAGGACCTGGCAGGGTTTTGTTCTGTTACACATAGGATCGCTACGAGTCAGAACCGACTCGATAACACCTAACAACAACAGCATAATGACTAATGATGGGCAGCATTTTTCATGTGCTTTATTAGTCATTTCACATACCTTCTTTATTAAAGCGTCCGTTAATTTTTCTCCCATTTTACTATATGGGGTTTCCTACCTTCTTATCATTGATTCATGTATTTATATATTCTGGATACAATTATTTTATTAGATATATGTTTTGCAAGTATTTAGTCTCCATCTATGGATTCTATTTTCATTTTCATATCATACTTTTTGAAGAGCATTTAAAAAATTTAAAGTCTAATTTATCATTTTTTTTTTACCTTTCTGGTTCATGTTTTATGTTCCAGTTAAGCATTTTTTTAACTAAATCAAGAACACAAAAATGTCCCTGTATGTATTTTTTCTAGACGTTTTATAGCTATAGCACCTGTATTTATGTCTATGACCCACTTTGAGTTAATTTTTGTAGGTAGTTTGAGGAAAAGGTTAAAGCTAATTTTTTGCATGGGTATATTCAATTGTATTTGCACTATCTGAAATGAACTTTCCCAGTTTTTCTCTGTTTCTGTGTGTGTTCTGAAGTTATCTTTATTTTGCCTTCATTTTTTAAATATATTTTTGCTTAGTTTAGAATTTTCCACCACTCATCTATTGGTTTGTCACAATGTGGTGGCTTGACTGTTGTGTGATGCTGGAAATACCATCAGGGTCACCCAGAGTGGACAGGTTTCAGCTGAGCTTCCAGACTAAGACAGACTAGGATGAAGGACCTGGTGGTCTACTTCTCAAAAAAAATTAGACAGTGAAAACCTTATGAATAGCAGGGGAACATTGTCTGATATAGTGCCAGAAGATGAGCCCCTCAGGTTGGAAGGCACCCAAAATGTGACTGGGGAAGAGCTGCCTCCTCAATGTAGAGTCAACCTTAATGATAAGGATGGAGTCAAGCTTTTGGGACTTTCATTTACTGATGTGGCACAACTCAAAATGAGAAGAAACAGCTGCAAACACCCATTAATACTCGGAATGAAGAATATATGAAATTTGAATCTAGGAAATTGGAAGTTGTCACATATGAAATGGAACACATAAAGATCAATATCCTGGGCATTAGTGAGCAGAAGTGGACTGGTATTGGTCATTTTTAATCAGACACTCATATGTTCTACTATGCTAGGAATGACAAATGGACACAGAATGACCTCACATTCATCATCAAAAACAACATTTCAAGATCTATCCTGAAGTACAACACTGTTAGTGAGAGGATAATATCCATATGTCTACAAGAAAGACCAGTTAATATGACTATTATTCAAATTTACACATCAACCACTAAGGCCAAAGATAAAGAAATTCAAGATTTTTACCAATTTCTTCAGTCTGAAACTGATGAAACATGCAATCAAGATGCATTGATAATTATTGGTGATTGGAATGTGAATGTTGGAAACAAAGAAGGAGGATCTGAATTTGAAAAATATGGCTTTGCTGATAGAAACAACGCCAGGTATTACATGGTAGAATTTTGCAAAACCAATGACTTATTCATTGCAAATATCTTTACAAACAACATAAATGGTGACTATACATGTGGACCTTGCCAGATGGAATACACGGGAATCAAATCAACTGCATCTGTGGAAAGAGAGAATAGAGAGGCTCAATATCATCAGTTGGAGCAAGGCCAGGGACTGACCTGGCGGAACAGATCATCAATTGATCATATGCAAGTTCAAGTTGATGGTAAAGAAAATTTTAAAAAGTCCACGAGGGCCAAAATACAATGTAGAGTACATACCACCTGAATTTAAAGACCATCTCAAAAATAGATTTGACACATTTAACACTAATGACCTGAAGAGTTGTGGGATGATATCAAGGACATCATACATGAAGAAAGCAAGATGTCATTAAAAAGACAGGAAAGAAAGAAAAGACCAAAATGGATGTCAGAAGAGACTCTGAAACTTGCTCTTGAACATAGAGCAGCTAAAGCAAAAGGAAGAGATGACAAAGAGCTGAACAGAAGATTTCAATGGGCAGCTCGAGAAGACAAAGTGAAGTATTATAATGAAATGTGGAAAGACCTGGAGTTAGAAAACCAGATGGGAAGAACAGACTCTGTATTTCTCAAGCTAAAAAAACTGAAGAAAAATTCAAGCCTTGAGTTCTAATACTGAAGGTTTCTATGGGCAAAATATTGAATAATGCAGGAAGCATGAAAAGCAGGTGGAAGGAATACACAGAATCACTGTATCAAAAATAATTGTTCGATGTTCAACCATTTCAGGAGGTAGGTTATGATCAAGAACTAATGATACTGAAGGAAGAATGACAAGCTACACTGAAGGCATTAGTGAAAAAGCAATGCTTCAGGAATTGACGAAATACCAATTAAGATGTTTCAACAAATGGATGCATCACTGGAAGTGCTCACTTGTCTATGCCAAGAAATTTGGAAGAGAGCTACATGGACAACTGACTAGACGGGATTCATATTTATGCCTATTTCCAAGAATAGTGATCCAACAAAATGCAGACATTATCAAACAATATCATTAATATCCACACAAGTAAAATTGTGCTGAAGATCATTCAAAAGCAGCTGCAGTGGTGCATTGACAGGGATCTGCCAGAAATTCAAGCCAGATTCAGAAGAGGGCACAGAACCAGGGATATCATAACTGATGTCAGATGGATCCTGGTTGAAACCACAGAATGCCAGAAAGATGCGCACTTGTGTTTTATTGACTATGCAGAGGCATTCGACTGGGTGGATCATATCAAACTATAGGTAACATTGTGAAGAATGGGAATTCTGGAACATTTAACTGTGTTCATGAGTGACAATTTCCAGCAATGCATCCTTTTCTTGAAACATCTCAATTGGTATTCCAGCAATTCCTGGAGCCTTGTTTTTCACCAATGCCTTCAGTGCAACTTGGACTTTTTCCTTCAGTACCATCGGTACCTGATTGTATGCTACCTCCTGAAATGGTAGAATGTCGACCAATTCTTTTAGTATAGTGACTGTGTATTCCTTCTATCTTCTTTTGATGCATCTTGCATTGTTTAATATTTTCCCGGTAGAATCCTTCAATATTGCATTTCGAGGCTTGAATTTTTCCTTCAGTTCTTTCAGCTTGAGAAATGCCGAGTGTGTTCTTCCCTTTTGGTTTTCTATCTCCAGCTGTTTGCACATGTCATTATAATACTTTGCTTTGTCTTCTTGATCTACCCTTTGAAATCTTTTCAACTCTTTACTTCATTTCTTCCTTTCACTTTAGCTACTCGAAGTTCAAGGGCAAGTTTCAGAGTCTCTTCTGACATCCATTTTGGTCTTTTCTTTCTTTCTTGTCTTTTTAATGATCTCTTGTTTTCTTCATGTATAATGTCCTTGATGTCATTCCACAACTCGGCTGGTCTTTGGTCATTAGTGCTCAACGCGTCCAATCTGTTCTTGAGATGGTCTCTAAATTCAGGTGGGATATACTCAAGGTCGTACTTTGTCTCTCATGGACTTGTTCTAATTTTCTTCAGTTTCAACTTGAACTTGCATTGGAATAATTGATGGTCTGTTCTGAAGTAGGCTCCTGGTCTTGTTCTGACTGATGATATTGAGCTTTTCCATCATCTCTTTACACAGATTTAGTTGATTTGATTCCTGTGTATTCCATCTGGCAAGGTCCACGTGTACAGTCACCATTTATGTTGTTGAAAAAAGATTTTTGCAATGAAGAAGTCATTGCTGTTGCAAAATCCTATCATTCGATCTCTGGCATTGTTTCTATCACTTAAGGCCATATTTTCCAACTACTTATCTTTCTTCTTTGTTTCCAACTTTCTCATTCCAATCACCAGTAATTATCAATGCATCCGGATTGCATGTTCAATCAGTTTCAGACTGCAGAAGTTGGTAAAAATCATCAATTTCTTCATCTTTGGCCTTAGTGGTTGGTGTCTAAATTTGAATAATAGTCGTATTAACTGCTATTCCTTGTAGGCTTATGGATATTATCCTATCACTGACAGCGTTGTACTTCAGGATAGATCTTGAAATGTTCTTTTCGATGATGAATGCAATGCCATTCCTCTTCAAGTTGTCATTCCTGGCATAGTAGACCATATGATTGTTCAACTGAAAAAGGCCAATGCCAGTCTATTTCAGCACATTAATGCCTAGGTTATTTCGATGTTTATGCATTCCATTTCATTTTTGACAACTTCCAGTTTTCCTAGATTCATACTTATTACATTCCACGTTCCAATTATTAATGGATGATTGCAGATGTTTCTTCTCCTTTTGAGTCATGCTACATCAGCAAATGATGGTCCCAAAAGCTTGACTCCATCCTCGTCGTTAAGGTCAACTCTATTCTGAGGAGGCAGCCCTTCCCCTGTTGTCTTTTGAAAGTCTTCCAACCTGAGGGGCCTATCTTCAGGCACTATATGAGACAATGATCTGCTGCTATTCATAAGGTTTTCACTGACTAATTCTTTTCAGAAGTAGACCGCTGGGTACTTCTTTATAGTCTTAGTCTGGAAGCTCAGCTGAAACCTGTCCACCATGACACTGCTGGTATTGGAATACCAGTGGCATAGCTTCCAGCACCACAGCAACGAGCAAGCCCCCACAAAAGACAAACTGACAGATGTGCTATAGTGTGGTTTTATTCATGATTTTTTGCTTGTGGTTCACTGAGATTGTTGCATCTCCAGGTTTATATTTTTTTAATCAAATTTTGAAGAAAATTGGCGATTTCTCTTAAAATATTTTTGTCACTGCCTCTATCCTCTCAGGAATTCCAATGCACATGTATTAGGCCAGTTGTTACCGTCCCACACATAATTTATGCTCTGTTACTTTTTTTCAATTGTTTTTGTCTTTGTGCTTCATTTTGGAGACTTTCTATTGCTATGCCTTGAAATTCACTAACATTTTATTCTACAATGTTTAACTTGCCTTTAATTCATCCATTGTATTTCTCATTTCAAATATTTTATTTTTTCATTTTGTTCAATTTAGATGTTTTTTATAAAAAATGTCTCTACTCATCATTCTTATATTTTTTCTCTACTTGTTGAACATTTGGAACATATTTCTAATAGCTGTTTCAATGTCCTTGTCAAATAATTCTATCATCCGCATCATGTCTGGGTTTGCTTCTAATGATTGATTTTTCTCTTGGTTATAGGTCATATTTTCCTGATTCCTTGCATTCCTTTCAATTTTTGATGGAATGACAGACATTGTGAACTCTACATTTCCGAGTGCTGGATTTTATTACATTCCTATAAATAGTACTGTACATTGTTCTTCCATGCAGTTAAAATACTTGTAATTAGTTTAATCATTTTGAGGCTTAATTTTCCATTTTTTATAGTATGTCATTTGAAGCTTTTAGTCTAGGCTGAATTTAAACTCAGTAGTAAGGATTTATCCTTCCAAAGACTCTACCTGATGCCCCATGTATTGTAAGTTCTTTTCACTCTGGATGTTAAGACCATCAAATATTCCTGGCTATGTATGAGTTCTGAGAATGGCTCAGCCTGCTATTTTATGATGATTCTGTTTCTGGCTTCAGGTAGCTTTCTCTCATGCACATGCAGAGTGGTACTCAGCCAAAGATTCATAGGGATCCCTCTGGAGGTCTTCAAAGCTCTCTCTCTCTCTCTCTGTAGTTAACTCCTAAATAGTACTCTGTTTCCAAAATTCTAGACACCTTGGCCTCCATGTACTCTGACTCTTCTTCAACTCATTGAGATTTATCTTTGGGCTCCTGCTCCCTGTGTACAACCTAGAAACTGCCTTCTACCAGTAACTTGGAGCAATCATAGGACTCACCTCATGTGTTGCCCTTCTCTCAGGGATTACTAGTCTAGGATGCTTTTTGTCTAAATTTAGGAAATATCTGTTTCATTTTCTTTTCCTGATCTTCTAGTTCTTTAAGGCAAAAGGGTAAATCCAGTAGTTTTACAAGTATGTATATATAAGGTAAGTTTGGTCTGTCAATCTCTTGAGGGAACTTTAAAGGTCTTATTCACCTTTGCATTACCCAGGGTCTAACAAAAATAAAACCAAAACCAGTTGCTGTTGGGTTGATTCTGACTCATGGCAACCCAATGTGTGTCAGAGTAGAACTGTGCTCTGTAGTGTTTTCAGTAGCTTATTTTTCAGAAGTAGATCATGAGTACTTTCTTCCTTGGTACCTCTGGGTGGAACATCCATCCTTTTGGTTAGTAGTCCGGTGCTTAACTGTTTGCACTACCCAGGGGCCCTGTAGCAAAAATAAAACCTGTTGCTATCGAATGGATCCCTACTCATAGAGACCATAAAGGATACAGTAGAACTGCCCCATAGGGTTTCCAAAGAGCTTCTGGTGGATTTGAACTGCCGACCTTTTGGTTAGCAGCCATACGTCTTAACCACTACGCCACTAGTGTTTCCCTAGCAAAAATAGTTGGTGTTAAATAAACTATTTTTTTGAATGTGTAAATGAGTGGGTGGATGTATCTTTATTAATATCTGCATTATTCCATCTAAAAATAAGTCCTTTATTTTCTCTTCTTCCTTAAGTCACACTCGAGCAATAAAACACCTCATATCACTTACAAAGCACTAAAGGCTTCAGGCTGTCATTTCTTCCTACTTGAACTATCTCTGTTGAAATTTCCATCTCTTGAAAGTGTTGTAAAAGAAGTTGCTTTACTTCAACATTTTCTTCAAATAATATTTTTAATTACAGCAAGTGTCATTTTCTGCTACTTTAAAGATTTACTCTATTTTTACACAAATAATGCACACCTTTATTCCCTCTTTTATTGTTCTGATGCTGTTGTCATTTACAGATAAGCTGCTCTGATTCCATCTTGTAATTCTTTTGGTTTTGCATAGTCCTTAAGAGTTCATTTCCTAGGTTGGTATCTGGCTAGTACAATCCTGTGTTCTATATTCAGCCTGTGGTCTGATGTTGTTTGTTCTCAGATTGAAGGACTCCCATTAATAATTCTTGTAAGTTTGGTTTGGTTTTTACATAGTCCCTTAATTTCTGTTTATGTGAAAATGACCTAATTTCACCATCATATTTGAATGAGAGTTTTGCAGGATATATTATTGTTGGCTGCCAATTATTTTCTTCCAAGGCTTTATATATGTCGTCTCATTGCCTTCTTGTCTGCATGGTTTCTGCTGAATAATCTGAGCTTGGTCTTATTGTTTGTCCTCTGTATGTGACTGTTTTTCTCGAGCTGCCCTCAGGATTCTTTGTTTGTCTTTGGTTTTAGCGAGTGTGATTATGATACGCCTTGGTGATTTTCTTTTGGGATCTCTTCAATATGGGGTTCATTGAGCTTCTTGGATGGTCAATTTTTCATCTTTCATGATATTGGGGAAATTTCCTGTCAGCAGTTCTTCAATGATCCTCTCTGTGTTTTCTATTTTCTTCCCCTGTTCTGGAACTCTGATCACTCTCAGATATTTGCTTTTGATTGTATCCCACATAATTCTCAGGGTTTCTTCATTTTTTTTTTCTGATTTTTCCTCCGAGTTGTAGCCAAGTGTTTGTCTTCAATTTCACTGATCCTATCTTCTATCATTTCCAACCTGCTCCTCAGCCCTTCTATGACACTGTCCATTTCTGAAATCTTGTTGTTTGTCTTTTGGATTTCTAATTGTTGTCTGTGTATGGTTTCTAGTTGTGAATTTATTTTAGAATTTTGTTCCTGTATTATTTTCTTGAATTCTTCCTTTTTTGTCTATATTTTCCATGAATTTGTCTGTCTTTCCCATGAATTTATCTGTTTTGTCCTCATTTTTGTCAGCTTTTTGCTTAAACTCTTGGATAATCCTGAATATTAGGGGGTTGAATTCCCTATCAGTTATGTCTAGTGCCTTTTCTTCTACTGGAAGGTCATCTGGTGTTTTATTTTGGACTCCTACTGGAACCATCCTGTCCTGTTTTTGTAAATGTTTTGATATTGCCTGCTGTCTTCGGGGCATTCAGTCCTTATTTTCCTCATTTATTGATTGTTGATTTGTTTGTTTAGCCCTGCTTTTTTGTTTTATTTGGTTATGTCTGAGCAGGCAGGCTGTGGGTTCTTTGTTGTTTCCTCGTCTGTGGACATTGTACTTTTCACCTCCTTCTCCAATGAGCAGGGTCAGTCACTCAGGTATGGTACAGCAGGTCAGTTCCAGCTGACGGGCAGTTTCTGGGATGGATTATTTGTGGCATGTACCAGGGCTGACAGTGTGGACCAGGAATCAGTGCAGGGCAGGTTCCAGTTAGCCGTGCCTGTGCTGCTTGGGAGTGTGATATTAAGTGCATGGTGCAGAAGGAGGGTGTAGGTCATGATGTGTGTAGCTAAGATGGGTATTAGAAAGAGGAGAGAGAGGAGAGAGGAACAGGTCCCAAAAACATACACACAAACCAAAAAGAGTGCTAAGGGAGCTTGCTATTGGAGTGGAGAGATGAGAGACTGAGAAATGAGGAAAAACAAAAATATAAAAAAGAAAAAGGGTAAAATAAAAAATTAATAAATACAGTAATTGGAAATTAAGAAAGACAAAAAGGAAATAAGAGAGAGAAGAAAACAAAACAAAGAAACAAACAAAAGAAAAAAAAACTAAAACCAAAAACAAAAAAAACAAGAAAAAATAAATGCCCCCAGGGATGTCCGTGTGCATGTACGCAGAGTAAGGGACTAGCTTCCATGCCGTGTGGTACTGCCCAGCTAGAAGGGGCTCCCAAGCTGAGAAAAGAAAAAGAAAACAAACAAACAAATCAAAGGAGAACAACTCAGCAAATAATCAAACAAACAAAAAGGTCCGGGGGTCCTACCAGCATGGCGGCACGGGCCTGGAAGCAGTTTCACAGTCAAGTGGTGTTTTACTGCCTTTCAGGAAGAATCAAAGATGGCATACGTAGCCAGGTATTTGAGAGAAAGGAGGGGCAGGTAGTGAGAGGTAAGAAAGAAATCTAAAAAGCGGAAAAAAAGCAACACCAACAGCCAACAAAAGGCACTCAGGGAGTCAGCCAGTGCGGACGGGTGGAATCCAAATGACACCAGGGTGCTTCCCATCCAAGGGACTGTGGCTGCAGGAAGCAGAAGAGGATAAGTGGGTGTGAAGAAGGGTGGGAAGTGGAAAAGCCTATATCGCTTGTTGCCGGTTGTTCTGTCTCCTGCTGGAAGCTCCGTGAAGCTGCTTTCTCTTACCCCCTGTTTGCTGATCTCCATTAGGAGTTCAAGATGGTGGATCTTGCTGTGGTAGCTGATAGGGAACTTCTGCATCTATGTTCTCAGGCAGTTTCTTATTCCATTCGATGCTTGGCTGAGTTCTTTATCTCTTCATTTGACGCTTAGGGTTTCAGGATTGATGTGTGACTCTGTTTGACTTAGTTTTTCTGATCTTTGCTGCAGAGGGACGGCATGGTGCTTCTGACTATAGTGCCATGTTGCCTGGAAGTCCCTAAGTTTATATTTTTAGGTAGGAGATGGGAGGTCACTTTTATTGTTATTTTCCTGCATTATTCTTCAATTTCCAACCCCTCTCAGTTTAAAGGAGATCTGGTGGTGCCAGTGGTTAAGCATTTGGCTGCTAACCAAAAAGGTTGGCAGTTCAAATCCACCAGCCTCTCCTTGGAAACCCTATGGGGCAGTTCTACTCTGTCTTATAAGGTCTCTATGAGTTGGAATCGACTTGACAGCAATTTTTTTCCCTCAGTTCAAAGGGAATATAAATGTTTTCCCTGATGTAAGAAAACAAAAAGCGTTTAGCAAATACAAGTGTTTAGTGGACGTAGGAACTATCATACATTATACTTCTTAATAAATTGCTAATGTTAGGGAAAATTGATCATGGAATTGAGTTTTACCTTTTTTTTAAAGTATTTTTAAATTATTCAGTAACACATGTACATAGTGAAAAAAGACAAATAGTTTGAAAAGATATATGACAAAAAGACAGTCTCCTTCTCATGTCAAACGACCCCTCCAACAGTTTCTTAGCTATCTTTCCAGAATTATACCATGCATACATACAGTTATTCTGTATGTACTTCCCGGCAAATCAGATTTTTCATTTAACCATGTCAGAGATTTCCCCATGTCAATACAGAACTATGTCATTCTTTTTATTGTCTGGTTAGTTTTCCACTATAAGTGTGTGTGTGTGTGTGTTAAAAACAAACATCTACTGATGAATATTTAGGTGGTTTTCTACCTTTGTTTTCTCCTCAAAACAATGATGAAATGAACATCCTTGTGTATATGCACAAGTTTATGTAGACGATAAATTAATAGAAATAGAATTGCTACATTAATCAGTATATGTGTTTAAAATTTTGATAATTTTTGTCATATTGCCATTAAAAAGGTGCTAACAATTTTCCAAGCCACTAGTGGTATATGAGTATCTGGTTTTCCTCACTGTTGCAAAACTAAATTAACACACTTTTAATTTTTTGAAAATCTGATAAGATCTATATTTGTGCCCATGCCAAAGAAAGATGATCCAACAGAATGTGGAAATTATTAAACAGTATCATTAATATCACAGGCAAGTAAAATTTTGCTGAAGATAATTCAAAAATGGTAACAGATATGTGGAGCCAACTTGGCGCTATAGACAGAAGCACCACACTGTCCCTCCACAACAAAGACCAGAAAAACTAAGTAAAACAAATACAAACGTCAATCCTGGAACCCTAAATATAAAATGAAGGTATAAAGAATTCATCCAAGCACTGAATGGAATAAGAAACTGACAGAAGACAGAGAACGAGGAGAACTATGGAGTGGAGATCCCCCATCAGATCATGTGACATGGATCCACCATCTGGGACCACTTAGCCACCAAGATCAGTGTACAGGGAGAATAGGAAGGCTGCTTCACGGAGCTTCCAGCAGGAGACAGAACACCTGGTAACCAGGGATACCTGCTTTCCCACCCCCCACCCTTCTTTCCCCTGCACAGCCTCCACTGCTTTCTGGTGGGCCACAGTCCCTCAGCGCAGGAGACACCAGCTCCATGCCAGTTGGACTCACTGCACCCCCACCAGCCGGCTCCTTCAGTTCCATTTTTTCTTTGCCATTGTTATTATTTTGGCTTCTTTTGGTTTCTTCTCTCTCTATCTCACCTCCTTCCATTCCATTCTCACGAACACCTGGCTCCATGTGCCATCTCTACTCCTTCTTCATGGACTGTGCACTGCTGCTTGGCAGTCCAGGCTGCCATGCTGGTGGGCTCCCTTGGGGCTGTTTTTTTCTTTTCTAGGTTTCTTCTCTCTCTCTACCTTCCTTCCTTTATTTTCTCCCAAACTCTATGTGCTGTGTGCCATCTCCACTTCTTCTAGATGGGCTGTTCAGTGCCACTCGGTGGGGAAACACTTCCTGGGTCTATGCCACCAAGGCAGTGGGCTCTCTTGGGGCTTTCTTTCCTTTTTCTTTTCTCAGTTTCTTGTTTCTCTCTACCTTCTTTCCATTCCTTCCTCCTAACCACCTTGCATTTTTTTCTTGGTATCTTTTTGTCTCTACCTTCCTTCCTTTCTTTTCTCCTGACCACCTAGCTGCATGTGCCTTTCCCTTTTTTTCCTCAATTTCTTATCTCTCTCTCTCTCCCTTCCTTCCTTTCCTTTCTCCTGCCCACCTAGCCATATGTGACAACTCTGTCCCTTCTTGACAGGGTGTGCCACACCACCCAGCTAGAAAGCTACCAGCACATAGCTTCACTGGGTCTGCCCACTCCAAGGGCAGGCTCCCACAGCACCTCTTTCATTTCTTTTGTTTTGTTTTGGCTTCTGTTTCCCTCTCTTCTTTCTCTTTTTCTCCACACCCGCTTAGCTCCATACATCACATCCTCCCATTACCTCCTGCCTATCTTCACTGCACTCTGAGCACTGCACCCCCAAGTGGCACAGGTGTGGACCACTGGATCCTGCCCTGCACTTCCCCCAGGCCTTGCCCTGTTGACCCAAGTACGTGCACCAAAGACCCATCCTGGCTCCTCCGCCTTCCCTGGACCAGCTCTGCTGAACAATAGCTGAGCGACTGGTCATGCCCATTGGAAAAGGTGGTGAGAAGAATCATGCTCAAGGATGAGCAAACAACAAAGAACACTCAGACTGCCTGCCCATATATAACCAAATAAAACAAAAAAGCAGGACAATACAAACAAATCTACAACCAATAAACAACGAAGAAAATAATTACTGAATGTCCTGAAGACAGCAGACAATTTCAAAACATATTTTAATAAAGGACAGGATGGTTCCAATAGGCATTCAAAATAAAACACCAGATAATCTTCCAAAAGAAAAAAAGGCACTAGAACTACCTGATAGGGAATTCAAAACTCTAATATTCAGGGCTATCCAAGAGATGATGGAAAAAGCAGACAGACATTAGGAAAAATGGACAAAATCATGGAAAAGACAGACAAAACAATGGAAAAATTCAGGAAAATAATACAGGAACAAAACGTCAAAATAAACACACAACCAGAAATCATACAAAAACGGCAATTAGAAATCAAAGAGATAAACAACAAGATTTCAGAAATGGACAGTGTCACAGAAGGTTTGAGGAGTAAGTGTGAAACAATGGAATACGGGATCAGCGAAATTGAAGACAAATCCATGGATACCACTTTGTTTGAGGAAAAATCAGAGAAAAGAATGAAGAAAAAGGAAGAAACTCTGAGAACGATGAGGGATACAATCAAAAGCAAAAATTTATAAGTCATCGGGGTTCTAGAACAGGTGGAGCAAATGGAAAACACAGAGATAATCATTGAAGGGTGGCTGACAGAAAACTGCCCTAATATGAAAGACAAATTGCTAACCATCCAAGAAGCTCAATGAACCCCATATAGGATAGACCCCAAAAGAAAATTGTGAAGACATATCATAATCACACTGGCTATAACCAAAGACAAAGAAAGAATCCTGAAAGCAGCTTGAGATAAATGAAAAGTCACATCAGAAGGGAAACAATAAGACTAAACTCTGATTACTCAGCATAAACCATGCAGGCAAGAAGGCAATGAGATGAAATATACAAAACCTTGAAAGAAAAAAAAATTGCCAAGCAAGAATAATATATCCTGCAACACTCTCAAATATGATAGTGAAACTAGGACATTTCCAGATAAAGAGAAATTAAGAGAATATGTAAAAGCCAAACCAAATCTATAAGAATTATTAAAGGGAGTCCTTCAGTTAGAGAACCAACAACATCAGAAATCAACCTAAATCTAGGATGCAAGACCACATCAGCCAGATACCAACCTAGGTAATGAACTCTCAAGGATAAAACAAAACTAAAACATTTACAACAGGGAACCAGAGAGGTTAATTTGTAATTTACAACAATGTCAGAACAAAAAAAGAGGGAATAAATGGTGTAGGTATATAACTGTCAAATGGACAGGAAGTCGAGGTGATACCAAGTAATAAAAAACTGGTTCAATCTTAGGAAAACAGGGGTAAATTTAGAGGTAACCACAAAGAAAGTTAAGAAACCTACTCATCAAAAGAAAAAAGAAAAACATAGAGCCTCAGTAAACAAAAAATCTACAGAAATGAAAGAAACAAAAAGAAAAGACACAAACAAAAGGAATTCAGCACAGGAAATAAGAGGAACAAAGAAAATATCAGCACCACAAAAGAAAGCGCTACAAAATGACAGCGATAAACTCACACATATCAATAATTACACTGAATGTAAATGGTCTAAATGTACCCATAAAGAGACATAGAGTGGCACAATGGATAAAAAACAGGACCCATCAGTATGCTGTATACAAGAGACACACCTTAGAAACAAAGACATAAATTTATTAAAAATCAAAGGATGGAAAAAATATATCAAGCAAACAGTTACCAAAAAAATCCCAGGAGTGGCGATACTAATCTCATAAAATAGACTTTGAAACAAAATCCACCATAGAGGACAAATGAAGGTATTATATAATGATTAAAGGGACAATCCATTATGAAGACATAACCATAATAAATATCTATGCACCCAATGACAGGGCTCCAAAATACATAAAACAACCTCTAACAGCACTGAAAAGAGAAATTGACAGTTCCAGAATAATAGTAGGAGACTTCAACACACAACTGTTGGTAAAGGAAAGAATGTCTAGTAAGAAACTCAACAAAGATACAGAACATTTAAGGCCACAATCAACCAACTTGACCTCATAGACATATATAGAACAATCCACTCAAGAGCAGCATAGAACATATTCTTTTCCAACACACATGGAACGTTCTCCAGAATAGACCACATCTTAGGCCACAAAGCAAGACTCAACAAAATCCAAACTATTGAGATAATACAAAGTATCTCCTCTGATCACAATGACATCAAGGTAGAAATTAACAACAGGAAGACCAAGAGAAAAAAATCAAATACATAGAAACTGAATAACACCCTGCTTAAAAACCAACTGGGTAATAAAAGAAATCAAACATGGAATTAAAAATTCCTAGAATCAAGTGTGAATGAAAACACATCATACCAAAAACTTTAGGACACAGCAAAGGCAGTGCTCAGAGGTTAATTTATGGCAATAGATGCACACATCAGAAAAGAAGAAAGGGACAGAATCAAAACATTAGCTACAGAACACAAACAAATAGAAAGATAACAGCAAAAGAAGCCCACAACCACCAGAAGAAAGGAAATAATAAAGATCAGAGCAGAAATAAATGATATAGAGACTAGAAAAACAATAGAAAAATCAACAAAACCTGAAGTTAGTTCTTTAAAAGGATCAACAAAATGGACAAACCACTGGCCAGACTGACAAAAGAAAAACAGGAGAGGACACTAATAACCCAAATAAGAAATGAAATGGGGGACACTACAACAGACCCAACTGAAATAAAAAGGATCATAACAGCATATTATGAAAAAGTATACTCCAACAAATTTGAAAGCCTAGAGGAAATGGTAAATTTCTATAAACACACTACCTACCCAAACTAACACAAACCGAAGTTAAAAATCTGAACAGACCCATAATAGGAGAAGAGATTGAAAAGGTAATAAAAAAAAAAAACTTGCAATAAAAAAAACCCTGGTCCAGATGGCTTCACTGGAGAATTCTATCAAACATTCAGAGAAGAGCTCATACCAGTACTACACAAACTATTTCAGAACATAAAAAAGGAAGGAATATTTCTGAATTCGTTCTATGAAACCAGCATAAACCTGATACCAAAACCAGGCAAAGACAAGATACAAAAAAAGAAAATTACAGACTAATATTTCTCATGAATATAGACGAAAAATTCTCAACAAATTTCTAACCAACAGAATTCAGCATCATATGAAAAAAAATACGACCCAACCAAGTGGGGTTCATTCCAGGTATGCAAGGATGGTTCAACATTATAAAATCAATCAACTTAATCCACTACTTAAATAAAAGAAAAGAATCACATGATCATCTCAATTGACGCAGAAAAGGTTTCAACAAAGTCCAACACCCATTCCTGATAAAAACTCTCAATAAAATAGACACAGAAGGGAAATTCCTCATCCTAATAAAGGGCTTATATACAAAACCGACAGCTAACATCATTCTTAATGGAGAAAGGCTGAAAACATTCCCCTTGAGAACAAGAACAAAACAAGGATGCCCTTTATCACCACTCCTATTAAACATTGTTCTGGAAGTCCCAACGAGAGCAATAAAGCAAGGAAAAGAAATAAAAGGCATCCAAATTAGTAACAAAAAAGTAAAACTCTGTCTCTTTGCAGATGAAATGATACTATACATAGAAAACCCAAAAGACTCCACAAGAAAACTACTGTAAGTAATAGAAAGACTCAGCAGAGTAGCACAATATAAGATAAACATACAAAAATCAGTTGGATTCCTATACATCAATAAAGGGAATGATGAAACGTAAATCAGAAAAAAAATAGCATTTATAATAGCCCCTAAAAAAATTAAATACTTAGGAATAAATCTAATCAGGGATGTAAAAGACCTATACAAAGAAAACTACAAAACACTGAAGCAAGAAACCAAAATAGACCTACATAAATGGAAAAACATACCATGCTCATGGATAGGTAGACTTAACATTATGAAAATGTCAGTTCTACCCAAAGCAATCTATAAATACAATGCAATCCCGATTCAAACACCAACAGCATTCTTTAAAGAGATGGAAAAATGAATCATTAATTTTATATGTAAAGGGAAGAGGTCCCAAATAGTAAAGCACCACTGAAGCAGAAAAATAAATTAGGAGAACTCACACTACCTGACTTCAGAACTTACTATATAGCTACTGTAGTCAAAACAGCCTGGTACTGCTATGATGACAGATATATTCACTAATAGAACAGAATTGAGAACCCAGATATAAATCCATCCACCTACAGTCGCATGCTCTTCGACAAAGACCCAAAGTCCATCAAATGGGGGAAAGACAGTCTTTTTAACAAATGGTGCTGGCAAAACTTGTTGTCCATCTTCCAAAAAATTAAATAGGACCCATACCTCACACCATATACAAAAACTAATTAAAAATGGATCAAAGACCTAAATATAAAACCAAAAAACTATAAATATCATAGAAGAAAAAATAGGGTCAACATTAGAGTCCCTAATACACAGCATTAACAGGATACAAACCATAACTAATAATACACAAACCCCAGAAAATAAGCTAGATAACTGGGCTCTTCTAAAAATCAAACACCGAAGCTCTTCAAAAGACTTCACCAAAAGAGGAAAAAGAGAGCCTACAGACTGGGAAAAAAAATTGGCTATGACAAATCTGACAAAGATCTAATATCTAAAATCTACAGGAAAATCCAACACCTCTAAAACAAAAGGAAAACAATTCAATTAAAAATTGGGCAAAGTATATGAACGGACACTTCACCAAAGAAGACATTCAATTTGCTAACAGACACATGAACAAATGCTCACGAGCACTAGACACTGGAGAAATGCAAATCAAAACCACAATGTGATACCATCTCACCCTGACATTATTGGTACAAATCAAAAAACAGAAAATAACAAATGTTGAAGAGGCTGCCAGGAATTTGGAACTCTTATGCACTGCTGGCCGGAACAGAAAATGGTACAAGCATTTTGGAAAAAGATTTGGCATTTCCCTAAAAAGCTAGAAATAGAAAGACCATGAGATCCAGCAATCCCACTCCTACAAATATATCCTAGAGAAATAAAAGCCTTCACATGAATAGACATACACACACCCATGTTCATTGCAGCATTGTTCACAATAGCAAAAAGACAGAAGCAACCTAGGTGCCCATCAACAGATGAATGGATAAGCAAATTATAGTACATACACACAATGGAGTGCTAAGCAACAATAAAGAAGAATGATGAATCTGCAAAGTATCTCACAACATGGATGAATCTGGAAGACATTAACCAAAAAAAAAAAAGAAAAAGAAAAAGAAAAGAAACCCGTTCTCGTGGAGTGGATCCCAACTCATAGTGACACTGTAGGACAGAGTAAAATTGCCTCATAGTGTTTCCAAGGACTGCCTGGTGTACTCAAACTGCTGATCTTTTAGTTAGCAGCCATTGCTTTTACCCACTATGCCACCAGGGTTTCCCTGGTGGGCATTATGCTGAGTGAAATATGTCAATCAGAAAAGGACAAATATTGTATAAGACCACTACTGTAAAAACTCATGAAAAGTTTACACACAAAAAGAAACAATCGTTGATGGTTATGAGGTAGGGGAGAGCAGAGGGAGGGAAAAACACTAAATAGACAAAAGATACGTGGTAACTTTGGTGAAGGGTAACACAGCACACAAAACAGGGGAAGCCAGCACAACTTGTCCAAGGCAAGGTCATGGAAGCTCCGTAGAAACATCCAAACTCCCTGAGGGACCAAATTATAGGGCTGAGGGCTGTGGGATCATGGTCTCGGGGAACATTTAGCTCAATTGGCATAACATAGTTTATAAAAAAAATGTTTACATTCTACTTTGGTGTGTAGTGTCTGGGGTCTTAAAAGCTTGTGAGCAGCTATCTAAGATACTCCACTGGTCTCACCCCATCTGGTTCAAGGGAGAATGAAGAAAATCAAAGACACAAGGGAAAGATTAGTTCAAAGGACTAATGGACCACAACTACCACAGCCTCCACCAGACTGAGTCCAGTACAACTAGATGGTGCTCTGCTACCACCGTTGACTACTCTGACAGAGATCATAATCGATGGTCCTGGATATGGCTGGAGAAAAATATAATATAAAATTCTAACTCATAAAAATAACGAAAAAGACCAGACTTACTGGCCTGACAGAGACCAGAGAAACCCCAAGAGTATGGCGGTCGGACATCCTTTTAGCTCAGTAATGAAGTCACCCCTGAGGTTCACACTTCAGCCAAAGATTAGACAGGCCCATAAGACAAAACAAGACTAAATGGACACACCAGCCCAGGGGCAAGGAAGAGAAGGCAGGAGGGGACAGGAAAGCTGGTAATGGGGAAACTAAGGTCAAGAAGGGGAGAGTGTTGACAAGTCGTGGTGTTGGCAACCAATGTCACAAAACAGTATGTATATTAATTGTTTGATGAGAAGCTAGTTTGCTCTGTAAACCTTCATCTAAAGTATAATAAAAAAATTAAATTTAATTAAAAAAAAACAAAAATGGTTGCAGGAGTACATTTACAGGGAACTTCCAGAAATTTAAGCTGAATTCAGAAGAGGTCATTGTTGTTTATTTTGTTAGGTGCTGTCGAGTTAGTTTCATCTCATAGTGACCCTATGTACAACAGAACAAAACAGTGCCAAGTCCTGCACAATCCTCACAATCGTTGTTATGCTTGAGCCCATTGTGGGAGCCACTGTGCCAATCCATTTCATTGAGGATCTTCCTCTTTTTCACTGACCCTCTGCTTTACTAAGCATGATATCTTCTCCAGGGATTGATCCCTCCTGATAACATGCCCAAAGTATGTGAGACATAGTTTTGCCATCGTTGCTTCTAAGGAGCATTCTGGCTGTACTTCCAAGATAAATTTGTTCTTTTGACAGTCCATGGTATATTCAATGGACACGGAATGAGGGATATCATTGCTTATGTCAGATGGATTTTGGCTGAAAGCAGATAATGGCAGAAAGATGTTTACCAGTGTTTTATTGACTATGCAAAGGCATTCAACTGTGTGGATCGTATCAAATTTTGGATAACATTGCAAAGAATGGGAATTCCAAAACACTTAATTGTGCTCATGAAGAACGTGTACATAGATCAAGAGGCAGTTGTTCAGACAGAACAAGGGGATACTGTGTGGTTTAAAGTCAGGACAGGTGTGTGCCAGGGTTGTATCCTTTCACCATACCTATTCAATCTGTATGTTGAGCATATAATCCGAGAAGCTGGACTATATGAAGAACGTGGCTTCAGGATTGGAGGAAGACTCATTAATAACAATCTGCAATACGCAGATGGCACAACCTTACTTCCTGAAAGTGAAAAGAAGTTGAAGCACTTACTGATGAAGATGAAAGACTGCAGCCTTCAGTATGGATTACATCTCAACATAAAGGAAACAAAAATCCTCACAACTAGACTAATAAGCAACATTATGATAAGTGGAGAAAATATTGGAAGTTGTCAAGTATTTCATTTTACTTGGATGCCCAATCAATGCATGGAAGCAGCAGACAAGAAATCTAAGGATGTATTGCATTGGACAAATTTGCTGCAGAAGACCTCTTTAAAGTGTTGAAAAGCAAAGATGTCACTTTGAGGACTAAGGTGTGCCTTACCCAAGTGATGGTATTTTGAATCACCTCATATGCATTTGAAAGCTTGACAATGAATAAGGATGACCGAAGAAGAATTAATGCCTTCGAATTATGGTATTGGTGAAGAATATTGAATATACCATGAACTGCCAGAAGAATGAACATATCTGTCTTGGAAGAAGTACAGCCAGAATGCTCCTTGGAAGTGTAGATAACAAGACTTCATCTCATGTACTTTGGACATGTTATCAGGAGGGACCACCAGTACCTTCAGAAGGACATCATGCTTGGTAAAGTCAGCAAAAAAAGGGAGACCCTCAACGAGATGGATCGACACAGTGACTGCAACAATGGCCCCGGACATAGCAACGATTGTGAGGATTGTGCAGGACCAGGCAGTGTTCTGTTCAGTTGTACGTAGGGTAACTATGAGTTGGAACTGATTCGAGAGCACCTAACAACAACAACAGGTAATTTTTAAACTCCTTGAGCTATAGCTCCCAAATAACCTTATTTAGTGCTTAGAATATATTGGGCACTTATCATCCATTTATGATTAATTTGCTGCTCCTACCCAAGCAGATTTTAGTTCCAGACACAGTCAGAATTGAGTTGACAGCATTGGTGATATTAGGAAGTACTCCAAAATTAAGGTATTTAATAAAAACCATTTAATACCTTCTGGAGAAAACAGAGTCACAAATTTCTACCCCCAGCCTCCTCTCCTGCCTTATCTCCTGATACTCTTTTCCAGTACCTCTTCTATTTGAGTGCAGCCCCAGAATTGTCAGCATAGTGCTCCAGAAATCCACTATCAATCAATTGCAAATAGCATATGAGGTGAAACATACTTTCCATCTCTATGTTGCTTAACTGTGGATAGACACAACCTTAATCCAGTAGCTAGTTGACTGGTAATATGGTTAATGTAGTGGTGTTTAGGGGTTAGAGAACATCTTAGAAATATTTTGTTTTGTGTAGTGTACTTATAGGGAGTATTTTATACATTATGTGGAACGAACGCTTTTTTTTTTTTACACTCAAGTCAAGAAAGAATAGTCCCTTATTTTATAACAAAATATTTTCAGTAAAGATCATTTCATTTAATTTACTTATTTTTTGTCTCTTTTATTTAATATGGTTTTAATAAAAAGCTTTTATTTGTTTTTGCCTCAGATAAGTGATACTTACAGTGTGGTCCCAGACAGGTGCCAGTCTGCTAACTCTTGGTTGCTGGTCTCTGACAAGCTAAGCATAGAATTTGAAAGTAAGCACTTAGAAAGTTGTATAGCAATTTGATACAGTAATTTTATGTCTGTTGAATCTATAGTACAAAAATTGTGGGCATGTCTTTTTTCTATCTTTGTGTTTTTCTCTTTCATTTTACTAATTATTTTTATTGTATTTAACAAAACTATTAGAGATTTAGAGGGAAAAAAACTGCTCCTTCGCTATAGATAGTGTGAAAAGCACTATTTTAAATGATGTGTATAAATAACTTTTGCTCTATTCATATTTTTTTCATAAAATTCCCATTTCCTTTGCTTTTCCTTGAAGAAACACAATTAAATAATTCTATGTAATAATTTTCAAATCATGTTAATTTATTAATGAACTTTCATTTTGATGACTTAATGTTTAATAGGTTCTTAACATGTCGGTATTATTTCAAAGTGTTATTCAACTTTAGATCCTATTAAGGAGCTCTGGTGGTGCAGGGTTAAAGTGCTAGACTGCTAACCAAAAGCTCAGCAGTTCAAAACCACCGGCGGCTCCAAAGGGGAAAGATTTAGCAGTCTGCTTCCATAAAATTTACAGCCTTGGAAACCCTGTGGGGTCACTATGAGTCAGAATCCACTCAACGGCAGTGGGTGTTGGGTAGATCCTATTAAATTCTAAGCACTGCATGTAGTGCAGAAATAATTTAAGGTAATTATAATTTTTAATTGCAGAACAACATTCCAACTCAAACATCAATCTGTGTAAAAGTGGCATAAATTCTCAAAGCAGTTGACAGGCATGTTAGCTCTGTGATATTTCTGTAAAAGTGATTTCCCCTATTTGTACCAGTTTGGTTTTTCACATAACTAAAAGTAGTTTTGACTTTCCGTCTTGTATTTTTTTTACATTAAATTGCCTAAATACCCCAGTTTAATCTCTTTCTTTTTTTGTTGCTGTTTTATAGCCTATTCATTATTGTTGTTGTTGTTTTTAAATAGCATGTTTTCCCATGTGTCCTTTTTTGCAGTTTGGCAGGAGTTGGGTTTTATTGGTTGTATTTATGTTTTTTTTCCCCTTTCTTTCCATAATCAGACACTTCAGAGCCATTGGAAAACTTGTTCTGTGTTGAAAACCAAGCATATGAATCACATTTTGCCATTTTAATGGTGTTCACTTTGAAGTATGAACGACAGTTTGTGACTATGCCAGGTCTTATAATAAAAAATAGTTTGCAGTTAAATAATAGCTCTTGATCGAAGATCTCAAATTATGACAGAGAGTTAAACGGTCAATGTTCAATGCTGATGTAATAGATAAGGTTTATTATGGCCATATGTTTACTACAGTAAAGAAAAAGAAGTAGGCATAATATAGTCAAATGGTATTATAAAGGCCTTTGGAGTCATAGAATATGGGATTGAATCTTGGCTCTGCTACTTTCTTTAGGTAACTTTGAACAACTTAATCTCTCTGAACCTCAGTTTCTTGTTCTCTAAAATGGGGATGATAATTAAAAATCCATCTAGTATACTTGTTATCAGGAATATATGGTATCATATATTTATAGCACCTGACTCCAAAGCAGTTTCTTTGTATGGTTGTGTGAGTGGAGCACCTTTATTATCTCAGTCTAACATTAAGCATTGGAAGCTCCTAGAGGTTGCGACTTGCCTGAGGTACAACCAAGACTTGAAATCATATTTTAACTCTAGGTCCAAAGTTTTACGTTACACCACTCTGCCTGTATAGAGTTTCTATGCTTTGGAATGTGGATAAATGAAACCTCAGGATTCTTTTGTTTAATGTGATTTGCCTTTTTCATGCTCTATTGTCTGGTTTCAATCAACTGCCTGTGATTTTTATTTTTTTTATTTACTTACATTTTTAATATCAATCATGGTGTCGTTTCTTGCAGTTCTAAACAACCAATAGAGTGTGGTGAAAGTGGTGGTGTCTGACTTCTGAGGCTGGGTCATAAAAAGTAATGAGGCTTTCTCTTTGTTTGTTGGTACTTGTACTTAGAGCCCTGAGTGACCATGTAAGAGATCTGACTACTCTGAGGTCAACATGTTGTTTGGTTAAGCCACATGCAGAGGTCATGTGTAGGCACTTTAGCTGTCAGTGCCTATAGAGCCCAGTCTTCCTGCCATTTCTGCCAAGGCACCAGATATGTGAGTGAGCGCCTTGGACCCCCCAGGCCAGCCCATCTGTCATCTGAACACAAGTGAATGACTTCAGATGAGGCCACAAAGAGCAGAAAAATTTCCCAAGTGGGCCTTGTCAGAATTCTGGACCTACCATCTCTGTGAGATATAATAAAATGGTTGTTGCTTCAGCCACTGCATTTTGGGGTAGTTAGTTACACAGCAATAAGCAACTGTAACGAGCTCTTTATATATGCAATTCTATATTCATGGAATGCTTTTCCTTTCTATCTTTAACTTTTAGTACTTTTGTCTCTTTGACAGGGATATGAGTTCACACTCACATTCTTTTATCTTAAAGGAAAAACAGAAATATCTTAATCAGACTTAATGAGAAGTACAAAGAAATGGGGATATGATTGCAGGGCAGGGATGATACTATAGACGTTGCATAACAGAAAATTAAAATAAGATAACAAGTAAACATTTAGATTACAAAATTATTTGTATATAATACTTGGAAAGAAAAAGAATCGAAAGGACACATTGAAACACTATTTTTTTTATTGTACTTCAGGTGAAGGCTTACAGAACAAACAGTTTCTCGGGAAACAGTAGTACACATATTGTTTTATGACGTTGATTAACAACCCCACAACGTATCAACCCTCTAACTTCTCAACATTTTTTTTTTTTTTGGTGAAAATACACATAGCCAAAGATACACCATTTCCAAAATTTCTACATGCACAGTTCAGTGACATTGACTATGCTCTTCCAATTGTGCTGCTATTCTCACTTAAGATGAAGGCTTACAGAAGAAAATAGTTTCTCATTTAACAGTTACTACAAATGTTGCCCTATGACCATGGTTAACAATCTCACAACACATCAACAATATCCTTACTCAACCTTGGGCTCCCTATCACGAGCTTCCTTGTCCACTTCTGCCTTCTGACCCTTGTCACGGGACTCCTGTACCTCAATAGTCCCATTTGGTTTTACGGGGCTGTCCACTCCCAGGCTGAACAGTGAACCTCGGAGGTAACTTTACCACTGAGCTAAAAGGGTGTCTGGGGGCCATACTCTCGGGATTTCTCCAGTCTCCTTTAGGCCAGTAAATCTGGTCTTTATTTTTGTGAGTTAGAATTATGTTCTACATCCTTCTCCAGCTCTGTCCAGAATCCTCTGTTGTGACCTTGGTCAGAGCAGTCAGTGGTGGTAGCCGGGCACCATCTAGCTGTACTGGACTCAGTCTGGTGGAGGCCTTGGTAGCTGTGGTCCATTAGTCCTTCGGACTAATCTTTTCCTTGTATCCTGTTCTCTTTATTCTCCCTTGCTCCTGAAGGGGTGAGACCAGTGGAGTATCTTAGGTGGCTGCTCACAGGCTTTTAAGACCCCAGACACAACTCACCAAGGTAGAATGTAGAATATTGTATTTATAAACTGTGTTATGCCAGTTGAGATAGATGTTCCCCGAGACCATGGTCCCCACAGCCCTCCGCCCAGCAATTCAGTCCCTCGGGGAGTTAGGATGTGTCTGTGGGGCTTCCATGACCTTTCCTTGTACAGGTTGTGCTAGTTTACCCTGTATTGTGTACTGTCTCACCCTTCACCCAAGATACCACTTATCTATTGCCTATTTAGTATTTCCCCCCCACCCCTCCCATCCCTGGTAACCAACAAAGATTGTTACATTTTGTGTGTGAACTTTTTCATGGGTTTTTACAATAGAGGTCTCATACAATATTTGTCCATTTGTGATTGACTTATTTCACTCAGCATAATGTCCTCCAGTTTCATCCATGTTATGAGATGCTTCACAGATTCATTGTTGTTCTTTCTCGTTGCATAGTACTCCATTGTGTGTATGTACCATAGTTTGTTTATCCATTCATCTGTTGATGGGCATCTACGTTGTTTCCATCATTTTGCTATTGTGAACAATGTTGTAATGAACATAGGTGTGCATATGTCTATTTGAGTGATGACACTTATTTCTCTAGGATATACTCCTAAGAGTGGGATTGCTGGATCAAATGGTATGTCTATTTCTAGCTTTCTGAGGAAGCGCCATATCATTTTCCAAAATGGTTGTATCATTTTGCATTCCCAACAAGCAGTGCACAAGAGTTCCTATCTCCCCGCAGCCACTCCAACATTTGTTATTTCCAGTGTTTTTGATTCGTGCCAGTAATGCTGGGGTGAGATGGTATCTCATTGTGGTTTTAATTTGCATTTCTCTAATGGCTAGTGATCATGAGCATTTCCTCATGTGCCTGTGGGCCATTTGAATGTCTTCTTTGGTGAAGTGTCTGTTCATTTCCTTTGCCCATTTTTTCATAGGATTATTTGTCTTTTTGTGGTAGAGGTGTTGGATTTTCTTGTAGATTATGGAGATTAGAGCTTTGTCTAACTTGTACTGTCCAAAATTTTTTTCCCAGTCTGTAGGTTCTCTTTTTACTCTTTTGGTGAAGTCTTTTGAAGAGCATAGGTGTTTGATTTTTAGAAGATCCCAGTTATCTAGCTTATCCATTGGGGTTTGTGCATTGATGGTTATGGTTTGTATCCTGTTAATGGTGTGTATTAAGGACTGTAGTTTTGGTCCTACTTTTTTTTCTATGAACTTTATAGTTTTAGGCTTTATTTTCAGGTCTTTGATCCATTTTGAAGTAGTTTTTGTATACAGCGTGAGATATGGGTCCTGTTTCATTTTTTTGCAGATGGATATCCAGTTTTGCCAGCACCATTTGTTAAAAAGATTGTCTTTTCCCCATTTGAAGGACTTTGGGCCCTAGTCGAAGATCAGGTGACCGTAGGTGGGTGGATTTACATCTGGGTTCTCAACTCTGTTCCATTGGTCAATGTATCTGTCATTGTACCAATAACAGGCTGTTTTGACTACTGTAGATGCTGAAGTCAGGTAGTGTGAGTCCTCCAACTTTCTTCTTCTTCTTCAGTAGTGCTTTCCTTATCCGGGGCTTCTTCCCTTTCCATATAAAGTTAATGATTAGTTTTTCCATCTCTCTGAAGAATGTTGTTGGTATTTGTATCAGGATTGTGTTGTATTTGTAAATTGCTTTGGGTAGAATTGTCATTTTCACAATGTTGAGTCTGCCTATCCATGAACATGGTATGTTTTTCCATTTATGTAGATCCATTTGGGTTTCATGCAGTAGTGTTTTGTAGTTTTATTTGTATAGGTCTTTTATATCCCTGGTCAGATTTATTCCTAAGTATTTATCTTTTTAGGGGCTATTGAAAATGGTATTGTTTTCCTATTCCCTTTTCATCATTCTCCTTATTGTTGTATAGGAATCCAACTGATTTTTGAATGTTTATCTTGTATCCTGCTACTCTGCTGAATCTTTCTGTTAGTTCCAGTAGATTTCTTGTGGAGTCTTTCAGGTTTTCCATGTATAGTATCAGATCATCCACAAACAGGGACAGTTTAACTTCTTCGTTACCAATTTGGGTGCCCTTTATTTCTTTGTCTTGCCTTATTGCTCTAGCTAGAACTTCCAGCACAATGTTAAATAGGAGTGGTGATAAAGGGCATCCTTGTCTTGTTCCTGTTTTCAAGGGGAATGTTTTCAGCCTCTCTCCATTAAGAATGATGTTGGCCATTGGTTTTGCATAGATGCCCTTTATTATGTTGAGAAGTTTCCCTTCTACACCTATTGTATTGTGAGTTTTTATCAGGAAGGTGTTGGACTTTTTCAAATGCCTTTTCTGCATCAATTGAGATGAACATGATATTCTTTTCTTTCCTTTAATTTGTGTGGTGGTTTACGTTGATTGATTTTCTAATGTAGAACCATCCTTGCATACCTGGTATGAATCCTACTCGATCGGGGTGTATTATTTTTTTGATATGATGCTGAATATATTGGCTAGAATTTTGTTGAGAATTTTTGCATCTATATTCATGAGAGATATTGGTCTGTAATTTTCTTTTATTGTGATGTCTTTGCCTGGTTTTGTATCAGCGTTATGCTGGCTTCATAGAATGATTTTGGAAGTGTTGCTTCCTCTTCATGCTCTGAAATAGCTTGAGTAGAACTGGTACAAGCTCTTCTGTAAATGTTTTGTAGAATTCTCCATTGAAGCCATCTGGGCCAGGGCTTTTTTTGGTTGGGAGGTTTTTTATTACCTTTTCAATCTCTTGTTTTGTTATGGGTCTGTTCAGATTTTCAATATCACTTTGTTGTAGTTTGGGTAGGCCGTATGTTTCTAGAAATTTATCCATTTCCTCTAGGTTTTCAAATTTGTTGGAATATAGTTTTTCATAATATTCTGTTATAATCCTTTTTATTTCAGTTGGGTCTGTTGTAATGTCCCCCATTTCATTTCTTATTTGGGTTATTTGTGCCCTCTCCTGTTTTTCTTTTGTCAGTCTGGCCATTGGTTTGTCGAGTTTGTTGATTCTTTTGAAGAACCAACTTTTGGTTTTGTTGATTCTTTCTATTGTTTTTCTGTTCTCTATTTCATTTATTTCTGCTCTGATCGTTACTATTTCCTTTCTTCCGGTGGTTGTGGGCTTTTGTTGCTGTTCTCTTTCTATTTGTTTGAGTTCTGTAGTTAATGTTTTGATTTTGTCCCTTTCTTCTTTTTTGATGTGTGCACCTATTGCTATAAAATGTCCTCTGAGGACTGCCTTTGCTGTCCCAAAGGTTTTGGTATGATTTGTTTTCATTCTCATTTGATTCTAGGAATTTTTTGATTCCATCTCTTATTTCTTCTATTACCCAGTGATGTGTAAGCAGGGTATTATTCAGTTTCCATGTAGTTGATTTGTTTCCCTTGCTCTTTCTATTGTTAATTTCTACCTTGATGGTATTGTGGTCAGAGAAGAGACTTTGAATTATCTCACCGCTTTGGATCTTGTTGAGGATTGCTCTGTGGCCTAACCCGTGGTCTATTCTGAAGAACGTTCCATGTGCATTGGAAAAGAATGTGTACTTTGCAGCGGTTGGGTGGAGTATTCTCTATATGTCTATGAGGTCAAGTTGGCTGATTGTGCCATTTAGGTCTTCTGTATCTTTGCTGAGTTTCTTCTTAGTTGTTCCGTCCTTTATTGAGAGTGGTGTGTTGAAGTCTCCTATTATTATTGTGGAACTGTCAATTTCTCTTTTCAGTGTGGTTAGAGTTCGTTTTATGTATTTTTGAGCCCTGTTATTGGGTGTGTAGATGTTTATTATGGTTATGTCTTCATGATGGATCATCCCCTTAATCATTATGTAATGCCCTTCTTTGTCTTTTATGGTGGATTTTGTTTTAAAGTCTATTTTATCTGAGATTAGTATTGCCACTCCTGCTCATCTTTGGTAGTTGTTAGCTTGGTATATATTTTTCAAACCTTTGTCTTTTAATAAATTCACACCTTTGTTTCTAAGGTGTGTCTCTTGTAGACAGCATATTGATGGATCCTGCTTTCTTATTCATTCTGTCACTTTGCGTCTCTTTATGGGTGCATTGAGTCTGTTTATATTCAGTGTAATTATTGATAGACGTGAGTTTGTTGCTGTCATTTTGTAGTGCTTTCTAGTCGTGCTGACATTGTCTTTGTTCTTTTTACCGTCCTGTGCTGAGTTACTTTTGTTTGTGGAATTTTTTTTTCATTTCTTTGTTTTTGTAGGATTTGTTTTTGCTGAGACTTTATGTTTTTCCTCATTTGTTTATGAGTTTAGTTTGTTAACTTTCTTTGTGGTTACCATGAATTTTATCCATATCTTTCTAAGTTTGAAGCAGTCTACCATGACTTGGTATCACCTTTCCTTTCTCTCCATTAGAAGTTTCTATACCTATGCAGTTTATTTCCTCTTTTATTGTTTTGATGTTGTTGTTATTTACTTATTAACTGCTCTGAATCCTGTTGTTTTTCTTTTGGTTTTGGATAGTCCTCGAGAGTTCATTTCCTAGATTGGTATCTGGCTGGTATGATCCTGCATCCTAGATTCTGCCTGTGAGCTGAAGTTGTTTGTCCTCAGATCGAAGAACTCCCTTTAATAATTCTTGTGAGTTTGGTTTGACTTTTACATATTCCCTTAATTTCATTTTATCTGGAAATGACCTAATTTCACCATCAAATTTGAACAAGAGTTTTGCAGGATATATTATTCTTGGCTGGCTATTTTTTCTTTCAAGATTTTATATATGTCATCCCATTGCCTTCTTGCCTGCATGGTTTCTGCCGAATAATATGAGCTTAGTCTAATTGTTTCTCCTCTGTATGTGACTTCTTGTTTTTCACGAGCTGCTCTCAGGATTCTTTGTTTCTCTTCGTTTTTGGTGATTGTGATTATGATATGCCTTGGTGATTTTCTTTTGGGGTCTCCCCTATATGGGGTTCATTGAGCTTCTTGGATGGCCAGCTTTTCATCTTTCATGATATTGGGGAAGTTTCCTATCAGCAGTTCTTCAATAACCCTCTCTGTGTTTTCTGTTTTCTCCCCCTGTTCTGGAACTCCAATCACTCGAAAATTTTTGCTTTTGATTGTATCCCACATAACTCTCAGGGTCTCTTCATTTTTCTTTGTTCTTTTTTGTGATTTTTCCTGAAACAGTGTTGTATCTATGTGTTTGTCTTCAATTCCACTGATCCTGTCTTCCACCATTTCAAATCTTCTTCTCAGCCTTCCTATGACATCATCCATTTCTGAAATCTTGTTGTTTATCTTTTGTATTTGTAATTGTTGTCTTTGTATAATTTCTAGTTGTGAATTTATTTTGGCATTTTGTTCCTGCATTATTTTCCTGAATTCTTCCAATGTTTTGTCTGTATTTTCCATGAATTTGTCTATTTTTTCCTCATTTTTGTCTGCTTTTTGCCTCAGCTTTTGGAGAATTCTGAGTATTCGAGATTTGAATTCCCTATCAAGTAATTCTTGAGCCTTTTTTTCCACTGAAAGGTCATCTGATGTTTTATTTTGGACACCTACTGGAACCATCCTGTCCTGTTTTTGTAAATGTTTTGATATTGTATGCTGTCTTAGGGGCATTCAGTAGTTATTTTTCTCGTTCACTGATTGTAGATTTGTTTGTTTCATCCCTTTATTTTTTAAAATTTGACCATGTCTGAGCAGGCGGACTGTGTGTTCTTTGTTCTTTGCTCATCTGTTTGAACAGTACTTTTTGCATCCTTCTCCAGTTGGCAGGGTCAGTCACTCAGCTATGGTATGTCAGGGCAGGTCTAGCTGAAGAGGAGTTACTGGGATGGGTTGTCTGTGGCACTTACTACAGCCACCAGGGCAGGTCGTTAATCAGTGCAGGGCAGTTTCCAGTAGTCCATGCCTGTGCTGCTTAGTGGTGTGATGTTAAGTGCGTGGTGCCTGTAGGCATGATGTCACGGGGAGATTTTTATGTGTGGAGCTAAGATGGATATGGGAGAGAGGAGAGAGGAACAGGAGCCAAAAACATACAAACAAACAAAAAAGAATGCTAGGGGAGCTAGCCGTTGGAGTGGAGAGATGAGAGACTATGAAATGGAGAAAAACAGAAAGGGGAAGAGGAAGAAAAAAAGGAATGAATAAATAAAAATCAGAAAGGTTGAAGAACTGCAAAGTTCCCAGGGATCTCACCAGTGCAGCTATGAGGTCTGGGGAAGTTGCTCTCGGGTGGTGCAGTAGAACCTGGCTAGAAGGCGTAGAGGTATACAACGCCAGGTATTCAGGGAACAGAAAGAGAAGGAAGATATAGAGAGAGGAGAAACTGAGTAATGAAGAAATACAAAAAGGGAAAAAGAGGGAAAAGAAAACAAAACAAATTTAAAAAAACAACAGCAAAAAAAGAAATGCCCTCAGAGATCCCTCTGCACGTCTGTGCAAGCCGAGGGGGTAGTCTCCTTGCCAGGCAGCACCGCCTGGCTAGAAAGGGCTCCCAACTCAAGAAAAGCAAAGGAAAACAAACAAACAATTCAAAATAAAGAAACGAAGAAAAGCCCCGGGATCCCACCAGCGCGGCAACCCAGACCAGGAAGCAGCTCCACCCACACTTGAATGGAGTGCCACAGACCTTCAGGAAAAAGCAAAGATGGCGCATGGAGCCAGGTATTTGAGCGAAAGGTGGGGTAGGTGGTGAGAGGTAAGGAAGAAATCAAAAAAGCAGAAAAAAAGCAACACCAGCAGCCAACAAATGGCACTCTGAGAGCCAGCTAGTGTGGGCTGGTGGAATCCAAGCAGCCGGTGTTTCTTGGACAAGAGACTGTGTCCGCGGGAAGCAGAGGGGGCCGAGTGTGGGTGGTAAAGTGTAGAGAGTGGGAAAGCATGTATCACAAATTACCAGAGCTCTGTAGCCCCTCAGGAAGAAGCAAAGATGGCGCACGGAGCCAGGTATTTCAGAAAAAGGAGGGGGAGGTGGTGAGAGGTACGGAAGAAATCAAAAGAAGCAGAAAAAAGCAACACCAACAGCCAACAAATGGCACTCAGAGAGTTGGCCCACTCGGGTGTGTGGAATCCAAGCAGCCAGTGTTTCCCGGTCAAGAGATTGTGGCTGCAGGAAGCAGAGGAGGCCGAGTGGGGGTGAAGAAGGGTGGGGGGTGGGAAAGCGTATATCACAAATTACCGTTTTTTTTTTTTTTGTCTCCCACTGGAAGCTCCTTGAAGCTGCTTTCTCGTACCCCCTGTTTGCTGGTCTCTGATAAGAGTCCAAGATGGCGGATCTGCGCTGCATTCACTGGTAGGGGACCTCTGCATGAATCTCTCCTCGCTCTCTGCTCTCTGTCAGTTTTCTCACTCCATTTGGTGCTTGGCTGAGTTCTTTATCTCTTCATTTGATGTTTTAGGGTTTCAGGATTGTTGTTTTCTCCGTTCGGCTTAGTTTTTCAGATCTTTGCTGTGGAGGGATGGCGTGGTGCTTCTGCCTAGAGCACCATTTTGCCGGAAGTCTCTGAAACACCTTTTATGTTCAGTAAAGTTATCTTTTTAAAAAAAGAGGACTTGAAGCACTTACTGATGAAGTTCAAATCAAAGACTACAGCCTTCTGTATGGTTACATCTCTACATAAAGAAAACAAAAATCTTCAAAACTGGACCAGTAAGCAACATCATGATAAATGGAGACAAGATTGACATTGTCAAGGATTTCATTTTACTTGGATCCACAATCAATGCCCATTGAAGCAGCCGTCAAGAAATCAAAAGACGCATTGCACTGGGCAAATCTGCTGCAAAATACCTCGTTCAAGTGTTAAAAAGCAAAGATGTTATCTTGAAGACTAAGGTTTCTCTGAACCCAGCCGTGGTATTTTCAATCGCTCATATGCATGCAAAAGCTGGATAATGAATAAGGAAGACCAAAGAAGAATTGATGCCTTTGAATTATAGTGTTGATGAAGAATATTGATCATACCATGGGCTGCTAGAAAAATGAAAAAATCTGCCCTGGAAGAAGTACAGCTGGAATGCTCCTTAGAAGCGAGGATGGTGAGACTTTGTCTCATATACTTCGGACATTGTTATCAGGAGGGATCAGTCCATGGAGAAGGACATCATGCTTGGTAAAGTACAGGGTCAGTGAAAAAGAGGAAGACCCTCAACAAGACGGATTGACACAGTGACTGCAACAATGGACTCAAGCATAACAATGATCATGAGTATGGCATAGGAACGTGCAGTGTTTCATTCTGTTGTACATGGGGTCACTATGAGTCAGAAGTGACTCGACAGCACCTAACAACAACAAAGTTATCTTTTTTTTTCTCTTTTCATTACAGGATTGGAACTGTGAGAGTTTTGGTAGAGGCATGAGCCTGTGACAATAATATAGGGATTAGTTCTTCCATGGCTTAGTAGATTACTTTGGTCAAAAACCAAACTAAACCCATTGCCGACAAGTCAATTCTGACTCACAGTGACCCTGTAAGATAGAGGAGAACTGCCCCACACGGTTTCCAAGGAGCAGCTGGTGGATTCGAACTGCCGATCTTTTGGTTAGCAGCCGATCTCTTAACCACTGCACCACCAGGACTCCACTTTTGTCAAGCACTAATAAAAACAATAATAATAACTGGTATCTATTTAGGATACTTAATACACTATCTTATTTAATCTTTGTACCAACTCTGCAAGGTAGATATATTGTTGCCATCATCCCCACTTTAAAATCAAGAAAACTAAATCTCAACAAGTTTAGGGAACATGCCCAAAGTTTCTGACTCTTACCCTAAAGTTTGAGCCTTCCCCACAAACTTCCACTGCCAAAGCCACAAAATAGGCTGTTTGGCATTTTTTTTAATTTCCTTTTTTAGAGACACAGATGGTATCACTGAGCTATAAAGATGATTTTCAAAGTCATGTGTATGATCTCAAGAGGCAGAGAAGGGGCTGAGGAAAACAGAAAAAGAGAATGTAGGTAGCTTAATGTAAAACTATCCACTCCACTAGAAATATGTCACAAACGTTTCTTCTCTTTTTTCTTATTCCAGACCTATTAATAAGGTCTTCTCTAAGATTCTGTTAGCATAAGTTATTTCTCAGTGCTTTAGAAAATAAAAAGTCTTTAGCATGCTACACCAAAAAAAGAGGCCTGCCTTACTACTAGGAAATTGCTGTTGTGATTTGCAATCTGAGGTTTCTAAGTTTGCTATGTTAATGTTTTCAATTTATAGCCTATGTATCTGGAAGTTACTCTTGGGAATGTTTGCATTTATAGTCTACTAGATAGCAGACAGGAGCCCTGGTTGCACAGTGGTTAAGGTCGGTGGTTCAAACCCACCAGCCTCTCCATGGGAGAAAGATGTGGCAGTCTGCTTCTTTAAAGATTACAGCCTTGGAAATCCTACAGGACGGTTCTACTCTATCCTTTATGGTCACTATGAGCCAGAATTTAACTGGATAGATAACAGACTATATTCTGAAGTCTAAGATTCTTGTGTGTTATGTTTCCAAATTCAGTGTGCATTTGCAAAATTACTAGTTTGCTAGATCAAAGCCTGCAACTGTAGTTGGCTTGGAGATTGAGGTATTGGCTGGTGGAGGGGTTTAAAGAAGGGATCAATGAAATGTGGTGTTCAGTACACTTCCTTTGAAGGTCCACTGCTGGAATCTTCAGTTATGCTTGTTTTCCTATGGAAATGTAAACTCCAGGGAAGAACTATCTCCAAAGGAAATGCCATATTTCTTGAAACCCAAGCAAGTCTTAAGTGGCAATGCTTTTATGTTTTTATAGCAAAAGCAGCAAGCATTCTTAGTTTGGTTGCCAAAATATCTCTTCTGTTTTTCATTTACTCTTTGATATAGTAGCTTTCAAATATTTTTGATCATGACTCATATTAATTTAAGAAATGCAATTTAACTCAAAATTCAGTGAACACATACATATATAACTGAAATAAAAGTTTTGGGAAACAATACTTCCCTTGCTTATATGTTTTGTTCTGTTTTATTCTATTAATATGTATTCTATTCTCTTTTATATTTTGTTCTAGTCTATGCTATTCTAGTCCAGCCTGTTCTATTTCAAGGAAAAAATACTGTTCCAATGCACTAAAATGATTTCATGACCCTAATTGATGGGTCTTCCTCCCCCTTCAGTTCTAGAAAGCAGTGTCTTAGTGAAGCAAAGAGCGCATACAATTAATAACTTACCCAGGCTCAGGCTTTTAACAGAAGGTAGACCAGAACAAGATGGGAGCAGTAAAAAGACACCCAGAGGTGCTCTCTTTTAAATGAGGAAAAAAAGTGAAAAAAAGAAGGAGAACAGCTTGTCACCACTTGTAACAGCATAATATGTGAAACTCCTTATGAATTTTAGAATTTTTTCCCTTGGACTAGGTTAAAGGAAACATTTGAATATATGTAATATGCCTTTAATGAAATATGAGAGTCACAATTTTTATTTGACCACTTAGCTTTTTTTCCTCCTAGTTTTAAAAGTAATATAAACACATTTACAGATAATGTGAAATATTTTGAGAGAGAAAAATAAAATTACCTATAATCCAATACTTTATTAAAATATTTAATAATACTTTGATATATCGCCTTTGCATTTTTTGCATTCTTTCTTTGTATATGTATTTTTATATACATATTTCATATTTATATTATATACAAAAATTGAGGTCATGCCATAAGTATGCTATTTTTACTTAAAATTATGTCATTAAAATTTCCATGCAATTAAATATTCCTTAAAATATCTTAATGTGAACATTGTATTATAGTACAGATATGTACTATGATTTATATATGTTTGTTGTTAGACATTTATTTGTATTTGCTCAGTATTATAATGTTGCACTGAACATTATTACAAATAAATTCTAGGTGATTTTTTGGATTTTAACCTATTGGCATATTTTCCAGGATGTGGGATTAAGAGGTTAATGAGTACAAATATTTTAATGTCTCTTTAAGCATTTTGCCAAAATTCTTGCCAGAGTGGCATACAGTCTATACAGTGTGTGAGAGTGCTTTTCAACATTACATCTTTAAAAAAAAAAAATAAAACGGTATTATCTTAAGAAAATTACCAATTTGATATTGGCTGCTTTTATTTTTGCTTTTGTCTGTTTTATAAAATGTTACAATTATATATGAGACTATATTGTCTATAATTATAAAATTTGGGACCAGTAAAATACATTTTATTTCTTTTCATGTAAGTTGAAATATTTAGCATCTTTTACTATATCCTCTCACCACTTCCAATATAATTGCCAACTACCTATAATATGTAATACCATTGTAATTGAGGATTACAGACCTGCATTACTATTGCATAATTATTTCATTATTGTAGTTTTCTTTCAAACATTACTTTAACCCTTGCAATTAATTCTGTTTATAATAGTTATATAAATACATCTCCACATGTTTAACTGATATAATTGGCCATCAAAAACTTATTTTTGAGTTCTTACATTTGGTTTTAGAGTATTTTTTAAGTGTACTTTCAGCAAGTATACATTGGTATATACTGTGAGCTCTGATACATTAGTGATTTTTGTTTGTTTGTTTTACAGTACCACCACTGAACATTCCCTTTCACCCTTTGCAGTGTTGCATCATTGAGAACTATATTTTCCTTAAGGAATTTAGCAAGAGGTCTTTAAGGGGGGCAGGTGAAGGTGAACATCTCTGACTTTAAAAACTTAATGAATGTCACATGAGTGTTAGATGAGTGACTAACACTTTTTCTATTTTATATTCCCATCCTTGAGTGGCTAATATGGCAGTATAGAATGGGAAGAGACCAAATCTTCTTCTATCTATATTTGCATTGACCATGTCACTTTTCTAGATGTTAAGCAAAACTAGGCCTTTGCCTATTAGTCTGGCTCATCTACTAAGAGCAGCTCCTCCCAGGGCTTTTTAGGTTTTACACTTTGTTCTGCATTTTCATAGGTGTTTCAGTGGAAAGGTAGAGTAATGTGAATAAGATATCACCATGGCAACTTGGTACGGCCATTTATTTGCACTATAGAGTTTTATACAGTCGAAAAGACTATCCTGCAGCATTGGAAGGCTTATTATATGTTTGTAATGTATTTTGAGTGTATATAGTTTTTGTGGTGAAGAATATTGAATATACCATGGACTGCCAGAAGAATGAACAAATCTATCTTAAAGGAAGTACAGCCAGAATGCTCCTTAGAAACAGGGATGGTAAGACTTCATCTCACTTACTTTGGACATGTCATGAGGAGGGACCAACTGCTGGAGAAGGACATCATGCTTGGTAGAGGGTCAGTAAAAGAGAGGAAGACCGTCAGTGAGATGGATTGACACAGTGGCTGCAACAATGGGCTCAAACAGCAAAAATTGTGAGGGTGACACAGGACCAGGCAATTTTTTTTCTGTTATACATCAGATTGCTATGAATTGAAGCTGACTCTACATCACCTAATAACAACAAAGTCTTTGTGAATATTTTATATCTACAACATGAAACCCTATGAGATCTTCTAATGAACTCCAGTAAAGAATCATTTCCAAATTATCTTATTACTTTAAAAAGTGATGGGATCCAGTTTCAAATCTTGAACAATTTTGTTCTGTTACCTCATATGGACTATCACGGTGCTTAGTGGAGAGTTTGTTGTGTAAATATTATACAGAAATTTGCTTTTGCTGGAAAAATTATCTAATATGTCCCTCCTCTCTTGCCTGAACACAGCATGAATATGGAATCTAAGTTTTAAATATCTCTTTAAATCAATGCTGACCCTGTAAAACAGTTGTGTGAATACTGTTTGAGATGCTTTTTGAGAAATGACTTAATAGAATTGCTACCCAATTCCTATCTTAAGGTATTTTGTAAGATAAATTGATTTACATCTTTAAATAACTTTTGATGAATTAATAAAGCTCAAGTGATTTAGAACACAACATAGATGACATGAATGCGTAAAATGATATCATTTTTTTCCTTCATCATATGCACAATGTAATACGCAATGTTGGTGGAATGCAAATAGAAATAATGGAAAAGGAAGAGCAGGAGGGCGCCAACATTTATTGAATTCTTACGACATGCTAGATGCATTTTACATCTCAATTCATTGAAGATGTAAGGAAGAAAAATATTCTAGGAAAGGACAGAGTACACCTTTGGCCCAGATTCTGTCTTCAGTTGCAGAATAACATATTACTTCTTTCGTAAGCTGTTAGCTAGCAGTTGTACTTCAAGAAATTACCTATCAAATGAGCATAAACATTCAAGCTGGCATTGAACAGATTATTTGCAATGTAAACTTTAGTTACCGTCTTTTGAAATAAGATACATAATATTTTTGAGTAACAAAGAACAGATTCTAATTTTTGACAGGTTTGATAGTAATTATGTTCTTTTAGAACTAGGTGCTCTCCCCTCCTTGAACTTTTAATAGACATGAGAATCCACACTTATTAATATAGTAAAGTAGGTAATTTTCATGGGCTAAATGAAATTACAAATTAAATTCAAAAGAAAGCAAATTGTTTCTGTTAGTGGTATATGGGCCAACTTCCATGAAGTTTGGGAAATCTTGAATTAGGGATCATTATAAAAATTGTTTTTTATGAAATATTGCCAAACTTCAGAAAACAAAAACTTGGAGATTACTGTAAAATTTTGTGGACTGTAATCCAATGTTTACCTCTGCTTCCTCCTCATACTTCATTAAAATGACAGCAAAACGTTGAACAGAGCATAAACCCATAAGAAAGAGAACAGGAAAAAGATGACAACAACAACATTTTCAGAACTGGTAATCGTATGATTTAGCAACCAGGGAAACCTGAAACCTAAGCCATAAACTGATGGGGTGGCATGGACGCAACCTAGGAGAAAGCCAATGTGTGACCCCCCTCCAAACAAAACAAAACAAAACAAACTCACGGTCGAGTCAATTTCAACTCATAGCAACTCTAGAGGACAGAGCAGAACTGCCCCATAATAGCATTTCCAAGGAGCAACTGGTGGATTCAAACTGTTGACCTTTTGGTTAGCAGCCGAACTCTCAGAAATGCTCAGGAATTAGAACAAGAACTTAAAATATAGGAAGAGGATTGTCTATAAATCCCCAGCTCTTCTCCCTACTCCACACATCTAGGGGATTACCCCTTCTACAGTCTCTGGGTTGAGCAAACGGTAAGTGCTGAACTACTAGCTGGAAGGTTGGAGGTTCAAACTCACTCAGAGGTGCCTCAGGAGACAGGCCTGGTGATCTGCTTCTGAAAGGTCACAGCTTTGAAAACCCTATGGAACAGTTCTACTCTGCACACATGAGTTCACCATGAGTTGCAGTCAACTCAATGGCAACTAACAACGATCCCTCTTACACTCTGAAAGAAGATTGGAGGTTTGCTATCTTAAGACGCTAAACTAGAGAGACTCAGGACTTGAAGATTCCTAGCGCAAATGAGTGCAAGGATATGATTACAGAGGAATTAAGTAAAAACGGTGAGAACCCAAGTCCGTTTTACCCATTAGGACTTCATAATTCTCAAGCCAGGACTCTCAAGCAAGGTGTTGAAAGATTCTGCTCTGGAGAAACTCAGTAACCCAAGAGAATAGATTTTAAGATATCGACTCTTGGGGGTTCTCCAAAGAAAGAGCCCAATCAGGTCATCACACATGAAGTCAACCAATAATAAGCCTCATCTATGCAGAGTTTCCAATGAGTGTTTTGTATGCTTTGCTCTTAAATATAAGTGTACTTCCATAATCACCATATATTTGAGGAAAATCTGTAACAAGAAGGACAGGGAACAAAACAAGCCATAAAGTAAAAGAAACTTGGAGAAAACAGACAATGCAGGAAACAGAAGAAATCCTTGTTTTAAAAAAATCATAATTACTACCCTCACAGAAATAGGAAAAAAGAACATGAAGCTATGAAAATGAAGCATTCAGAAGGACAGAAAGTAGTTCTCAGAATAATAAAAAAATAAGCAAATAAAAGGAATGGAAGGTAAATTTGAGACTTCTCTAAAGAAACCTTGCAAGATATCATATGACAATGCCTTCAAATTTCTTAATGGAGTTTTTAATTTCTTGAATTCTATATCCAGTCAACCTATTAATCAAATATTAAGATAAAATAAAGGTATTTTCAATTATTCAGTGTCTCAAAAATTTTTTTTTTACCTTCCATGTACCCTTTTCAGGAATCTGCTGGAGGTTGTGTTGATACTCCACAATGAGGAAATGAGCTAAGAAAGAGTAAAACATGGGACACGAGAAACAAAGGATCCAACACAGGAAATGGAAATAGGAATTCCTAGGATGATGTTGAAGGGAGATAAAAAACAGCACAGATATGCAGTAGATTCTGTGAGTAACCAGCTCAAAGTGGAGCAGGAGCATGAAGTGTAGTTGAAAAGCTGCCTTTAAGAAAAGTAATTCAACTTATAGATTACCTGATACACTGAAAGTATTGTGAGGAGATTTACATCTCTGGTGGAAAGTTTGGAGATAAATTAGAGAAAAGTATGCAGAAAAACTTTGCAAATAAATAAATGCAAGTATTAACTCTGGGGATAACAAGTGCTATACATGAAAGGAAATGAAGTATTCTGTTAGTATCTAGTTGCTCGTAATAGTATAAACAATGAATGTTAATTTATGCCAAGAAATATAATCTAACTCTACTGGGAGAATTGGAAAGGGCAAGAGCCTGCGTGCGTGTGTGTGTGTGTGTGTGTGTGTGTGTGTGCGTGCACGCATGGGCACACACATACACGCGCATATGTGTGCACGTGTGGTTAGGGATGTAAAGGACCTAAATCTTTGTCTTCCATGGTAGAAGTCAATATATAATTTTTAAAAATTAAAAGTAAAGAAATAATCATCTAAGCCTGTTATTTAGAAATATATATGACAGAAGATACAGCTAAAAGAAAGATACTTGTTGCCTCTAAGAGAAGAAATACAGGGTGGGGAAGGATGTGTTAGAGAATGCTGCTTTCTTATTATAAGGCTTGTACATGTATTTGATTTTTAAAATATGTACATGGATAATGTTGATAGCATTGTAATAAGTTAATGGAAAAAATATATACATGGGATGGTCCACTGGTGGTTTCCTGGCAATCTCTGTGTGAACTGACTTCATTCATACAATATTGCTGTCTTCTGCCTTTATTCATTCCTTAAACAAATATTTTTGAGAATTTACAGCATGTTAGGCACTGTCCTAAATGTCGGGAGAATAAAAATGTGTAAAGACGTCAATTTTCATAGATTTTATTGATGGAACATCTCCCAAGCTTCTCTGTTTCTCTTCTCTGTGTTGTTGTTGTTAGGTGCCATCTAGTCGGTTCTGATGCATAGTAACCCTACGTACAACAGAACGAAACACTGCCAGTCCTTCACCATCCTCACAATCTTTGCTATGCTTGAGCCCATTGTTGCAGCCACTTTGTCAATCCATCTCGTTGAGGGTCTTCCTCTTTTTCACTGACCCTCCACATTACCAAGCATTTTACACATTGTAGAATCTAGAACTTTTCATATACAAGGTATCACATGTAACTGGATATCTGATGAGGTGGGGAACAAATTTTACTCTCTAAAAATCCTTGAATAAATTAAAAAGAAATGCTACTTGAAAGAAAAACTAATTTAAAAATTACTTAATTCTCATGATTTTTTTGGCAGGGAAGAATTCTCACTGCCTCAAATAGTGAGAACCTTTGGACTTCTCCTGACATGGTTGTTGTCATTCTATAAGGTAGCTATGTACAGATGCATGCTAACAGTTGCCCTCTGTTGAGGATATTCATCTTCCTTTAAAAAATAAATCTGCCTTTGGTGAAATCATTGGGTCATGTGGAATTTTACAGCAAAGCACACAAGTCATAGTGTGAATATTCAACCAATATGCATGACTTTGTTACTATTCTAGCAGCTGAGTGGTGGAAATGAGATTAAAAATTTGAAGTTGGATCTTGCATTTTAAGAAAAACTAAGATCTTTTCTGAGGTTCTCAGGACAGAGTTGTGAGAGTGCCAAACAAATCTCAAGAGAATTTTGCCTGTGTATTGCATAGTCAATAAAGGCAGTGATTTCCTCAGAGACCTGGCCTAGAGGCATTATCACCCTACTCTCTTCCAAAGCTGGCTCTCCTTGTAGAAAATATAACATGCAAATATCACATATTCATACATCTTTTTACATCCTCTTTTCTTTCTCATACACGGAAGGTGCCCAATAAATATTAGTTTAATAAATAAATTCATGAGTCGTTAGTTTTTAGAAAGGCTGAAGAAGTTTTGCTCTAAAGGGAACACTGGATTTGAAGTCAGAAATCATGATGTTGGTCCAAGTCATTTGAGTTTGGGCAAGCCACAACTCCCTGAGTAGAGCAGTCTTCATCTATAAAATAGGAATAGTATTAAGAACAACAACAATGACAACATCTGGATCTAATCAGAGAATGCTTTTTGATTCATTTGTAAACCATGTGACGTTATAAAAATGTAAGTTGGCTTTATTGTTGAGAATTTACTGTATGCCCTAATCTCTGCTAGGTGCTGTGGGGAATAAAAAAGAAGTATTATTCTTTGTCATTCATTCAGATATCAATGCACTCATCTATATAATTTTGGAAAACGGCCTTGTTTGATTTTAAAAAGTAGATTAGTGACAGGAAATTAGATAGATGGACGCAGTTAGATATAAAATAGCAAGTTCTAGTGAAAGGTTTGACCAACAAATTCAAATAACTAGATAGTTGACATAATCTTGCAGAAGATAAATATTTTGGAAAATTCTGTTTTGTTTGATCAGCTAGAAAGTGCTGTGGATTGCTACTATTTTTTATAAGATGGTAGTTCAGGGCTCCTGATAACTGGGGGATCTAACCACACTGTTTTATAAAGAGTAGTAAGGGGGTCCATGATTAGAAACTGAAATCTTGAGATATACATCATATACCTTTGAACTCTGAATATGTGTACTACTGTAGTTGACAGAACATGCTAATGGCATATTTTGGCATATTTTTAGCATGTTGAAATGAACTTTTAGAACACACTCTGCTTCATTCCATTTTCGCAGCAAGGCAGATTTGCATGGCTTAAAGATTTTATATCAGTCAATGGACCAATGATTAGCTGGACACTGTGAGCACATTCCATGATGTGGAGGGTCTTGAAGCATATGAATGAGAAAAACACTTTAACTCAAAAAGTTCCGAAGAATTGTAGGCTAATGGTAAGGAGCACACACGCATGATGGAAGTGATGATGGTGTATCTCAGAGTTTCTTACTGCCCTTATTTTTTAAGAGGTAGTAGCAGTATATAAATTTTAAAGTTCTTTGAGTCCATTTTCAAGATTATCTTGGTTAGCTTTCAAAGTTCAAATTTTTAGCCATTCCCAAACAATCAAAAAAATATAAACAAAAAGAAATATTAATAGAATTATAAATACCTTACATTTGGGGAACCCAAATTTTTTTAAACATCCTATTTCGTTGATTTCTAAAACATTTTTAGTACGTATGTGTCCAAATTGAGCTGATGAGTAAGAAGTGGGGAAAAAAGAGCTGTCATCATTGAAACATCTGCATTTAGAGGCATACTCAGTACCAGGATGATCAGTAATTATCAAGGTTATTAGTGGGTTAAGAGTTGTAGAGGGTAGCTATAATAATGGGCTAACAACTGCTTGATAAAACCAATACTAAAAGTTTTAGTCACAAACTAAAATAAATACCGAAGTGATGAAGAGCAGGTGGAGGCTGCTGATGGGAAGTGATATTTATTTAAAGGATATTTGGTCAATTTATTTTTTCTAAGAATTCAGTTAGATTCTAAACTCAGATCAAGTCAGACAGATGATCAGAAATTCATCATATTATTGTAGCTCTGCATAGAGCTGCCTACAGTGTGTTGTGTTGTCTTCTTTGCTTTTCTCCAGACAAAATAGAACAGCAACCCTCTGCCCCAACAACCTGATATAAATAACCAAAACCAAACCAGTTGCCATCAAGTCGATTCCTATAAGTCCACTTAGTACATTCGTTGCAGCAGTACTGTTGAGGACCTCATCTATCACATCACTCCGGTTGTCCCACTGTAAAAGCCCAATGAAGAATATCTTGGAGAGGTTTGCTATGAAGAACTAACCCTTTTTCTCTAGACAACTAAGAGCTCAATTTTCACTTTGACTGCTGGGAAGTTTAAAACTAAATTTTAGGCTCAAGATAGCAATGATGTAGGTCTTTATGACCTGAATATTTATTTATCAGTACTCTAATCAGGCTGGACACCTTCTTATTATTTAAAACTTATAATTTCCTTTTTCTTTATTCATATTCATCTTTTAGACCATTTTAATGTATATGTTCATACTACAAGCAGCCTGAACTATTATTTAAATGAGGTGGAGGTATAAATAAATACTTTTTAAAATGTCAAGTGACATAATAATTTGGCAAGGGAATTACATTTGTTAATGGGAAAAGGATTAAAAACAGCAGATGTGGTAGACATATTATTTTACAAACTGATACATGATTCCCCCCCGAAAAAATAACAGCCTGGTAGCCTAAACGATACATCAAATCAGTGATATTTAACTTTTGTTCTTCTGGTTTTCATTTTTGGATTTTTATATTTAAAATCAGGTTATATAATAATGTAATTATATTATAGATACTTAGAATAATAGAGATAAAAAAATTATTCCCTCCTTTATGAATTATCTGTTTATATCTTTCAACCTTATGAACTGGAGCTATACTGTTTATATCAGAAATTTAATTTTTTCTTAAATATAAATTTGTTCTTAAAAATAAAAAAAATCAAGTTAAAAATTGCACACTCAGTTGTGTCATATTTGCAGCATAACTTTTCACCAGCCAGTCATTTAGTTGCCTCTTTTTATCCTATTTTCCTTGATATAGAGGGTACTTTTTTTCAATAGGCAAATAAGTATATCTTTTTTAAAAAGAATTTTTATTGTACATTAGATGAAGGTTTACAGAATAGTTTCTCATTGAACAGTTAGTACACATATTGTTTTATGACATTGGTTAACAACCCCACAACATGTCAACACTCCCTTCTCGACCTTGGGTTCCCTATCACGAGCTTTCCTGTCCCCTCCTGCCTTCTAGTCCTTGTCCTGGGCTGTTGTGCCCCATTAGTCTCGGTTTGTTTTATGGGCCTGTCTAATCTTGGGCTGAAGGGTGAACCTTGGGGGTGACTTCATTACTGAGCTAAAAGGATGTCCGGGGGCCATACTCTAGGGGGTTTTCCAGTCAGGCCAGTAAGTCTAGTAATAAGTATAACTTTTTATTCATTCATTCATTCATTCACTCACTCAAGGCATTGTTCTAGCCATTATCATAGATCACAAATAGAATCTGAACCTGACAATCGTACTGCCAGCACATGTTAGAAACAAAGCTATTTAATGTGGGGCACAAAGAGTCATCTTAACCTGATGGTATCTGATTCACAGCACTTTAAAACCATAAAACACAGAGTTATTTAGTGTTGGGCACAAAAGGTTATTTTAACCTAAGAATATCTGATTCATAGGAGTTTAAAACCATAAAATCGTGAAATTTGGAAATCATTGTGTCATAGTTGTTAGGTGCCGCTACTCGGTTCTTTCTCACGGAGACCCTACCTGCAACAGGACTAAACACAGCCCAGTCCCGCTCCATCCTCATGATCATTGTTATGCTTCAGCCCATTTTTACAGCCACTGTGCCAATCCGTCTCACTGAGGGTCTTCCTCTTTTTTGCTGACTCCCTACTTTACTAAGCATGATGTCCTTCTCCAGGGACTGATCCCTCCTGATAACATGTCCAAAGTATGTGAGTGGCGATCCATGCTTCTAATGAGCATTCTGGCTGTACTTCTTCCAAGACAGATTTGTTCCTTCTTCTGGCAGTCCATGGTATATACAATATTCTTTGCCAACGCCATAATTCAAAGGCGTCATTTCTTCTTCAGTCTTCTTTATTCACTGCCCAGCTTTCGCTTGCATATGAGGTGATTGAAAACACCATAGCTTGGGTCAGGTGCCCCTTAGTTCTTAAACTGATATCTTTGCTTTTTAACACTTTAAAGAAGTCTTTTCCAGCAGATTTGCCCGAGGCAAAGGATCTTTTGGTTTCTTTTTTAATATATATATATATTTTATTGTACTTTAGATGAAGGTTTACAGAACAAATAGTTTCTACTTAAACAGTCAGTACACATATTGTTTTATGACATTGGTTAACAACCCCACGACATGTCAATACTTTCCCTTCTCGACCTTGGAGGACACTTTTTTTTTTGGTGAAAATATACATAGCCAAAGTTACACCATTTCAAAAGTTTCTACATGTACACTTCAGTGACGTCAATTACATTCTTCCAGTTGTGCTGCTATTCTCACTATCCTTTTCCAAACTATTCCATCACCATTATCTTCAACTCACTGCCCCCTAGGCTTCCCATCAAACCTTTTGAGTTGCTGTTGTCAATTTGATCTCACATAGATAATTCTTTTTTTGTGTGTACCTTAGATGAAAGTTTGCAGAACAAATAGTTTCTCTTTAAACAGTTAGTACACATATTGCCCTGTGACAATGTTAACAACCCAACGACATGTCAATACTGTCCCTTCTAACCTTGAGTTCCCTATCACCAGCTTTCTTGTCCCCTCCTGCCTTCTAGTCCTTGTCCCTGAACTGCTGTACCTCAATAGTCTGGTTTGTTTTATGTGGCTGTCCAATCCCCGGCTGAATGGTGAACTTTGGAAGTGATTTCACCACTGAGCTAAAAGGGTGTCCAGGGGCCACACTCTCGGAGTTTCTCCCGTCTGTCAGACCAGTAAATCTGGTCTCTTTTTTTCTGAGTTAGAATTTTGTTCTACATCATTTCCCAGGTCTGACCAGAACCCTCTGTTGTGATCCCGGTCAGAGCAGTCAGTGGTGGTAACTGGGCACCATCTAGCTGTACTGGACTCGATCTGGTGCTAGAGGTCATGGTAGCTGTGTTCCATTAGTCCCTTGGACAAATCTTTTCCTTGTATCTTATTCTCTTCATTCTCCCTTGCTCCCGAAGGGTTGAGACCAATGGCGTATCTTAGATGGCTTTTAAGACCCCAGACACTACTCACCAATGTAGAAGGTAGAACATTGTCTTTATAAACTGTGTTATTCCAATTAAGCTAGATGTTCCCCTCTGCCCAGAAATTCAGTCCCTCACGGAGTTTGGATGTGTCTCTGGAGCTGCCATGACCTTTCCTTGTACAAGTTGTGCTGGTTTCCCCAGTATTGTGTACTGTCTTACCCTTCACCAAAGTTACCACTTATCTATTGTCTGTTTATTCCCCTCCACCCTTCCCATCCCTTGTAACCAACAAAGACTGTTACTTTTTGCGTGTAAATTCTTACATGAGTTTTTAAAGTAGAGGACTCATACAATATTTATACTTTTGAGACTGACTTATTTCACTCAGCCTAATGTCCTCCAGTTTTCATCCATGTTATGAGATGCTTCACAGATTTATCATTGTTCTTTCTCGTTGCATAGTACTCCATTGTGTGTATGTACCATAGTTTGTTTATCCATTCATCTGTTGATGGGCATCTAGGTTGTTTCCACCGTTTTGCTATTGTGAACAGTGCTGCAATGAATATGGGTGCGCACATGTCTATTCATGTGATGGCTCTTATTTCTCTAGGATATATTTCTAGGAGTCGGATTGCTGGATCAAATGGTATGTCTATTTCTAGCTTTCTAAAGAGGAGCCATATCATTTTCTAAAATGATTATATCATTTTGCATTCCCACCAGCAGTGAATAAGAGTTCCAATCTCCCCGCAGCCTCTCCAACATTTGTTATTTCCAGTGTTTTTAATTCGTGCCAGTAATGCCGGGGTGAGATGGTATCTCATTGTGGTTTTAATTTGCATTTCTCTAATGGCTGGTGATCATGAGCATTTCCTCATGTGTCTGTTGGCTGCTTGAATATCTTCTTAGGTCAAGTGTCTGTTCATTTTCTTTGCCCATTTTTGAATTGGATCCTTTGTCTTTTTGTTGTAGAGGTGTTGGATTTTCCTATAAATTTTAGAGATTAGAGCTTTGTCTGACTTGTAATGTCTAAAATATTTTTCCCAGTCTGTAGGTTCTCTTTTACTCTTTTGATGAAGTTTTTTGATGAGCATAAGTGTCTCATTTTTAGAAGATCCCAGTAACCTAGCTTATCTTCTGGAGTTTTTGTGATGTTGGTTATGTTATGTTGGTTATGTTTCTATGAACTTTATGCTCTTTGGCTTTATTTTTAAGTCGTTGATCCAAATTGAATTAGTTTTTGTGTATGGTGTGAGGTATGGGTCCTGTTTCATTTTTTTGCAGATGGACATCCAATTTTCCCAGCACCATTTGTTAAAAAGACTATCTTTTCCCCATTTGACAGAATTCAGGCCCTTATCTAAGATCAGGATGGATTTACATCTGGGTTCTCAATTCTGTTCCATTGGTCAATGTATCTATCATTGTACCAGTACCAGGCTGTTTTGAATACCGTAGTTGTATTGTAGGTTCTGAAGTCAGGTAGTGCAAGTCCTCCTACTTTCTTCTTCTTCTTCAATAGAGCTTTACTTATCTGGGGATTCTTCCACTTCCATATAAAGTTAATGGTTAGTTTTTCCATCTCTTTAAAGAATGTTGTTGGTATCTGGATCGGGATTGCATTGTATTTGTAAATGGCTTTGAGTAGAATTGTCATTTTCACTATGTTGAGCCTACCTATCCATGAGCATGGGATGTTTTTCCACTTATGTAGATCCCTTTGGGTTTCTTGCATTAGTATTTTCTAGTTTTCTTTGTATAGGAATTTTACATCTCTGGTTAGATTTATTCCTAAGTATTTTATTTTTTAAGGGGCTATTGTAAATGGCTTTGCTTTCCTGATTTCCTTTTCATCGCTCTATTTATTGGTGTGTAGGAATCCAACCAATTTTTGTAGGTTTAGCTTGTATCCTGCTACTCTGCTGAATCTTTCTATTAGTTCCAGTAGTTTTCTCATGGAGTTTTTAGGGTTTTGTATGTATAGTATCATATCATCTGCAAACAGGGACAGTTTAACTTTTTTATTACCAATTTGGATGCCCTTTATTTTTTTGTCTTCCCTTATTGCTCTAGATAGGACTTCCAGCACAATGTTAAATAGGAATGAAGACAAAGGGCATCATTGTCTTGTTCCTGTTCTCAAGGGGAATGTTTTCAGCCTCTCTCCATTAAGAATGATGTTGGCCATTGGTTTTGCATAGATGCCTTTTATTATGTTGAGAAATTTCCCTTCTATACCTATTTTATTGAGAGTGTTTATCAGGAATGGGTGCTGGACTTTCACGAATGCCTTTTCTGCATCAGTTGAGATGATCATGTGATTCTATTCTTTCCTTTTATTTATGTGGTGGATTATGTTGATTTATTTTCTAATGTTGAACCATCCTTGCATAACTGGTATGAATCCTACTTGGTCGTGTTGTATTATTTTTTTGATATGAGGCTGAATATATTGGCTAGAATATTCTTGAGAAATTTTGCATCTATATTCATGAGATATATTGGTCTATAATTTTCTTTTTTGTGACATCTTTGCCTGGTTTTGGTATCAGAGTTATGCTGGCTTTGTAAAATGAATTCAGAAGTATCCCTTCCTCTTCTATATTATGAAATAGTTAGAGTAGTATTGGTATAAGCTCTTCTCTGAATTTTTTTTTTTATATTTTATTGTACTTCAGGTGAAGGCTTACAGAACAAATAGTTTCTCATGAAACAGTAGTACACATGTTGTTTTATGACATTGGTTAACAACCCCACAACATATTAACGCTCTAACTTCTCAACACTTTTTTTTGTAGAAAATACACATAGCCAAAGATACACCATTTCAAAAATTTCTACATACACAGTTCAGTGACAGTGACTACGCTCTTCCAATTGTGCTGTTATTCTCACTTAAGATGAAGGCTTACAGAACAAAATAGTTTCTCATTTAACAGTTACTACAAATGTTGCCCTATGACAATGGTTAACAATCTCACAACACATCAACAATATCCTTACTCAACCTTGGGATCCCTATCACGAGCTTCCTTGTCCACTTCTGCCTTCTGGCCCCTGTCACTGGACTCCTGTACCTCGTCAGTCTCATTTGGTTTTACGGGGCTGTCCACTCCCAGGCTGAACAGTGAACCTCGGAGGTAACTTCACCACTGAGCTAAAAGGGTGTCTGGGGGCCATACTCTCGAGGTTTCTCCATTCTCCTTTAGGCCAGTAAATCTGGTCTTTTTTTTTGTGAGTTAGAATTATGCTCTACATCCTTCTCCAGCTCTGTCCAGAACCCTCTGTTGTGATCCTGCTCGGAGCAGTCAGTGCTGGTAGCCGGGCAACATCTAGCTGTACTGTACTCAGTCTGGTGGAGGCCTTGGTAGCTGTGGACAGTTAGACCTTTGGACTACTCTTTCCCTTGTATCCTGTTCTCTTCATTCTCCTTTGCTCCCGAAGGGATGAGACCAGTGGAGTATCTTAGATGGCTGCTCACAGTCATTTAAGACCCCAGACACTTCTCACCAAGGTAGAATGTAGAGCATTGTCTTTATAAGCTGCGTCATGCGAACGGGAGCTAGATGTTCCCCGAGACCATGGTCCCCACAGCCCTCTGCCCAACAGTTCAGTCCCTCAGGGAGTTTGGATGTGTCTATGGGGCTTCCATGACTTTCCTTGTACAGGTTGTGCTAATTTCCCCTGTATTGTGTACTGTCTCACCCTTCACCCAAGATTCCTCTTATCTATTGCCTATTTAGTGTTTCCCCCTCACCCCTCCCATCCCTGGTAACCAACAAAGATTGTTAAATTTTGTGTGTGAACTTTCTCATGGGTTATTACAATAGAGGTCTCATACAATATTTGTCCTTTTGTGATTGACTTATTTCACTCAGCATAATGTCCTCCAGTTTCATCCATGTTATGAGATGGTTCACGGATTCATCGTTAATCTTTCTCGACGCATAGTACTCCGTTGTGTGTATGTACCATAGTTTGTTTATCCATTCATCTGTTTATGGGCATCTCGGTTGTTTCCATGGTTTTGCTATTACGAACAATGCTGCCATGAACATAGGTGTGCATATGTCTATTCGAGTGATGACACTTATTTCTCTAGGATATATTCCTAGGAGTGGTATTGCTGGATCAAATGGTATGTCTATTTCTAGCTTTCTGAGGAAGCGCCATATCATTTTCCAAAATGGTTGTATCATTTTGCATTCCCACCAGCAGTGCATAAGAGTTCCCATCTCCCTGCAGCCCCTCCAACATTTGTTATTTCCAGTGTTTTTGATTCATGCCAGTAATGCCGAGGTGAGATGGTATCTCACTGTGGTTTTAGTTTGCATTTCTCTAAAGGCTAGTGATCGCGAGCATTTCCTCATGTGTCTGTTGGCCATTTGGATGTCTTCTTTGGTGAAGTGTCTGTTCATTTCCTTTGCCCATTTTTCAATAGGATTATTTGTCTTTTTGTTGTAGAGGTGTTGGATTTTCTTGTAGATTATGGAGATTAGACATTTGTCTGACTTGTACTGTCCAAAAATTGTTTCCCAGTCTGTAGGTTCTCTTTTTACTCTTTTGGTGAAGTCTTTTGAAGAGCATAGGTATTTGATTTTTAGAAGATCCCAGTTATCTAGGTTATCTGTTGGGTTTTGTGCATTGATGGTTATGGTTTGTATCCTGTTAATGCTGTGTATTAAGGCCTGTAGTGTTGGTCCTATTTTTTCTTCTATGAACTTTATAGTTTTAGGCTTTATATTCAGGTCTTTGATCCATTTTGAAGTAGTTTTTGTATACGGTATGAGGTATGGGTCCTGTTTCATTTTTTTGCAGATGGATATCCAGTTTTGCCAGCACCATTTGTTAAACAGACTGTCTTTTCCCTAGTGATGGACTTTGGGCCCTTGTCGAAGATCAGGTGAGTGTAGGTGGATGGATTTACATCTGGGTTCTCAATTCTGTTCCATTGGTCAATGTATCTGTTGTCGCACCAGTACGAGGCTATTTTGACTACTGTGGCTGTATAGTAGGTTCTGAAGTCAGGTGGTGTGAGTCCTCCAACTTTATTTTTCTTCAGTAGTGCTTCACTTACTTGGGGCTTCTTCCGTTTCCATATAAAGTTAATGATTAGTTTTTCCATCTCTTTGAAGAATGTTGTTGGTATTTCCATCGGGATTGCATTGTATTTGTAAATTGCTTTGGGTAGAATTGACATTTTCACAATGTTGAGTCTTCCTATCCACGAGCATGGTATATTTTTCCATTTATGTAGATCCCTTTGGGTTTCTCGGATTAGTGTTCTGTAGTTTTCTTTGTATAGCTCTTTTACATCCCTGGTCAGATTTATTCCTAAGTACTTTATCTTTTTATGGGCTATTGAAAATTGTATTTTTTTCCTGATTTCCTTTTCATAGTTATCCTTACTGCTGTATAGGAATCCAACTGATTTTTGAATATTTATCTCGTATCCTGCTACTCTGCTGAATCTTTCTATTAGTTTCAGTAGATTTCTTATGGAGTCTTTAGGGTTTTCTATGTATTGTATCATATCATCTGCAAACAGGGACAGTTTAACTTCTTCATTACCAATTTGGACGCCCTTTGTTTCTTTTTCTTGTCTTATTGCTCTAGCTAGAACATCCAGCACAATGTTAAATAGGAGTGGTGATAAAGGGCTTCCTTGTCTTGTTCCTGTTTTTAAGGGGAATGTTTTTAGCGTCTCTCCATTAAGAATGATGTTGGCCGTTGGTTTTGCATAGATGCCCTTTATTATGTTGAGAAATTTCCCTTCTATACCTATTTCCTTGAGAGTTTTTATCAGGAATGGGTGTTGGACTTTGTCAAATGCCTTTTCTGCATCAATTGAGATGATCATGTGATTCTTTTCTTTCCTTTTATTTATGTGGTGGATTATGTTGATTGATTTTCTAATGTTGAACCATCCATGCATACCTGGTATGAATCCTATGTGGTCGTGGTGTATTATTTTTTTAATATGATGCTGTATTCTATTGGCTGGAATTTTGTTCAGAATTTTTGCATCTATATTCATGAGAGATATTGGTCTGTAATTTTCTTTTTTTTGTAACGTCTTTACCTGGTTTTGGTATCAGCATTATGGTGGCTTCATAGAATGAATTTGGAAGTGTTGCTTCCTCTTCTATATTCTGAAATAGCTTGAGTAATACTGGTACAAGCTCTTCTGTAAATGTTTTGTAGATTTCTCCAGTGAAGCCATCTGGGCCAGGGCTTTTTTTGGTTGGGAGTTTCTTTTATTACCTTTTCAATCTCTTCTGTTGTTATGGGTCTGTTCAGATTTTCAACATCACTTTGTTGTAGTTTGGGTAGGCCGTGTGTTTCTAGAAATTTATCCATTTCCTCTATGTTTCCAACTTTGTTGGAGTATAGTTTTTCATAATATTCTGTTATAATCCTTTTTATTTCAGTTTGATCTGTTGCAATGTCCCCCATTTCTTTTCTTTTTTGGGTTATTTGTGTCCTCTCCTGTTTTTCTTTTGTCGGTCTGACCAGTGGTTTGTCGATTTTGTTGATTGATTCTTTCAAAGAACCAACTTTTGATTTTGTTGATTCTGTTGTTTTTCTTTCTCTAGTTCATTTATTTCTGCTCTGATCTTTACTATTTCCTTTCTTCTGGTGGTTGTGGGCTTTTTTTTGCTGTTCTCTTTCTATTTGTTTGAGTTTTGTAGTTAATGTTTTGATTTTGTACCTTTCTTCTTTTTTGATATGTGCATCTATTGCTATAAATTGTCCTCTGAGGACTGGCTTTGCTGTGTCCCAAAGGTTTTGGTATGATGTGTTTTCATTCTCATTTGATTCTAGGAATTTTTTTATTCCATCTCTGATTTCTTCTATTACCCACTGATGTGTAAGCAGGGTATTATTCAGTTTCCATGTAGTTGATTTTTTTCCCTTGCTCTTTCTATTGTTAATTTATACCTTGATGGTATTGTGGTCAGAGAAGATACTTTGAATTATCTCAACGCTTTGGATCTTGTTGAGGATTGCGCTGTGGCCTAAGATGTGGTCTATTCTGGAGAACGTTCCATGTGCATTGGAAAAGAATGTGTACTTTGCAGCGGATGGATGGAGTTTTCTACATATGTCTATGAGGTCAAGTTGGCTGATTGTGCCCTGTATGTCTTCTGTATCTTTGCTGAGTTTCTTCTTAGTTGTTCTGTCCTTTACTGAGAGTGGTGTGTTGAAGTCTCCTACTATTATTGTGGAACTGTCAATTTCTCTTTTCAGTGTTGTTAGAGTTTGTTTTATGTATTTTGGAGCTATTTAATTGGGTGTGTAGATGTTTATTATGGTTATGTCTTCATGATGGATCATCCCCTTAATCATTATATAGAGCCCATCTTTGTATTTTATAGTAGATTTTGTTTTAAAGTATTTTATCTGAGATTAGAATTGCTACTCCTGCTCTTTTTTGGTAGTTGTTAGCTTGATATATTTTTTCTAACCTTTGACTTTTAATAAATTTACATCTTTTTTCCTAAGGTGTGTCTCTTGTAGACAGCATATTGATGGATCCTGTTTTCTTATCCATTGTGTCACTCTCCGTCTCTTTATGGGTGCTTTGAGTCCATTTATATTCAGTGTAATTATTGATAGATGTGAGTTTCTTGCTGTTATTTTGCAGTGCTTTTTGTGGTGCTGAAGTTTTCTTTGTTCTTCTTACTCTTTTGTGCTGCATTACTTTTGTTTGTGGATTTTTTTCCTTTCTTTTGTTTTTGTAGGCTTTTTTTTTGCTGAGACTTTATGTTTTTCATCTTTATTTTTATGAGTTGGTTTGTTAACTTTCTTTGTGGTTACCATGAATTTCACCATTATCTTTCTAAGTTTGAAGCAGTCTACCATTACTTGGTATCGCCTTGCCTTCCTTTCCATTAGAAGGTTCTATATCTATGCAGTTTATTCCCTCTTTCATTGTTTTGATGTTGTTGTCATTTATTGATTAACTGCTCTGATTCCCTGTTGTAGTTCTTTTGGTTTTGGATAGTCCTCAAGAGTTCATTTCCTAGATTGGTATCTGGCAAGTACGATCTTCTGTCCTATGTTCTGCCTGTGAGCTGAAGCTGTTTGTCCTCAGATCGAAGAACTCCCTTTAATAATTCTTGTAATTTTGGTTTGACTTTTACGTATTCCCTTAATTTCTGTTTATCTGGAAATGACCAAATTTCACCATCACATTTGAATGAGAATTTTGCAGGGTATATTATTCTTGGCTTACAATTTTTTTTCTTTCAAGATTTTATATGTGTGATCCCATTGCTTTCTTACCTGTATGGTTTCTGACGAATAATCTGAGCTTAGTCATATTGTTTCTCCTCTGTATGTGACTTCTTGTTTTTCATGAGACTGCTCTCAGGATTCTTTGTTTGTCTTTGGTTTCTGTGAGTGTGATTATGATATGCCTCGGTGATTTTCTTTTTGGGTCTCTTCTATATGGGGTTCGTTGAACTTCTTGGATGGCCAGCTTTTCATCTTTCATGATATTAGGGATGTTTTTTGTCAGCAGTTCCTCAATGATCCTCACTGTGTTTTCTGTTTTCACCCCCTGTTCTGCAATTCCAGTCACTCTTAAATTTTTGCTTTTAATTGTGTCCCACATAACTCTCAGGGTCTCTTTATTTTTGTTTGTTCTTTTTTCTGAGTTTTCCTGAAATCAAGTTGTATCCAAGTGTCTGTCTTCAGTTCCACTGATCCTGTCTTCCACGGTTTCAGATCTGCTTCTCAGCCCTTCTATGACATCATCCATTTCTGAAATCTTGTTGTTTATCTTTTGGATTTCTAATTGCTTTTGTATAATTTCTAGCTGTGAATGTCTTTTGGCATTTTGTTCCTGTATCATCTTCCTGAATTCTTCCAATTATTTGTCTTTATTTTCCATGAATTTGTCTATTTTTTCCTCATGTTTGTCAGCTTTTTCCCTCAGATCTTGGAGAATTCTGAGTATTAGAGATTTGAATTCCCTATCAGATAGTTCTGGTGCAATTTCTTCCACAGGAGAATCATCTGGTGTTTTATTTTGGATGCCTACTAGAACCATCCTGTCCTATTTTTGTAAATGTTTTGATATTGTCTGCTGTTTTGGGGGCATTCAGTACTTATTTTTCTCATTTATTGATTGTAGGTTTGTTTGTTTCATCCCTCTTCAAAAAAAAAAATTGGACTATGTCTGAGCAGGTAGACTGTGTGTTCTTTGTTGTTTGCTCGTCTGTGCGCTCAAATCTTTTCACTTCCTTCTCCAACTGGCAGGGTCAGTCACTCAGATATGGTACACCAGGGCAGGTGTAGCTGAAGAAGACTTACTGCGACAGGTTGTTTGTGGCACTTACTACAGCCACCATGGAGGTCGGTAATCAGTGCAGGGCAGGTTCCAGTAGGCCGTGCCTGTACTTCTTGGTGATGTGATGTCAAGCGCACAGTGCAGGTAGGCATGATGCAGCGGGGAGTATGTTATGTGTGGAGCTAAGATGGATATGGGAGAAAGGAGAGAGGAACAGGAGCCAAAAACATACAAAAAAACAAAAAGATTGCTAGGGGTCTTGCCGTTGGAATGGAAAGATGAGAGACTATGAAAGGGAGAAAAACAGAATGGGGAAGAGGAAGAAAAGAAAAGAATGAATAAATAAAAATCAGAAAGGTTAAAGAACCGCAAAGTTCCCAGGGATCCCACCGATGCAGCTTTGACTTCTGGGAAAGTCGCTCTCAGGTGTTGCGGTACAGCCTGGCTAGAAGTCGTAGAGGTATACAATGCCTGGTATTCAGGGATCAGAAAGAGACGGAAGATATAGAGAGATAAGAAACTGAGCAATGAAGAAAGACAAAAAGGGAAAAAGAGAGAAAAGAAAACAATACAAATTAAAAATTAAAAAAAATTAACAAGAAAGGTCCCCCAAAAAAACAGGAAAAAAAAAACCAACAAAAAAAATGCTCTCCGGGATCCCTCTGCTGGTCTGTGAAAGCTGAAGGGGAGTTCCTTGCCACGCAGCTCTGCCTGGCCAGAAAGGGCTCCCAACTCAAGGAAAGGAAAAGAAAACAAACAATTCAAAACGAACAAACAAAGAAAAGCCCCGGGATCCCACCAGTGCAGTATCCCAGACTGGGAAGCAGCTCCACACTCGAATGGAGCTCCACAGCCCCTCAGGAAGAAGCAAAGATGGCGCACAGAGCCAGGCACTCAAGCGACAGGACGGGGAGGTGGCGAGAGGCAAGCAAGAAATCAAAAGAAGCAGGAAAACAAAAAAAAAGCAACACCAGCAGCCAACAAATGGCACTCAGAGAGCCAGCTAGAGACTGTGTCCGCGGGAAGCAGAGGAGGTCGAGTGTGGGTGAGGAAGGGTGGAGAGTGGGAAAGCGTATATCACAAATTGTCGGCACTCTGCAGTCCCTCAGGAAGAAGCAAAGGTGGCGCACCAAGGCAGGCACTCGAGTGAAAGGAGCGGGAGGTGGCGAGAGGCAAGTGAGAAATCAAAGAAGCAGGAAAAAAAGCAACACTAGCATCCAACAAATGGCACCGAGAGAGCCGCCCGCTTGGGCGTGTGGAATCCAAGCAACCGGTGCTTCCCGTTCAAGAGACTGTGGCCGCGGGAAGCAGAGGAGGCCGAGCTGGGGTGAAGAGGTGTGGGGGATGGAAAAGCACATACCACAAATTACCGGTTGTTTTGTCTTCCGCTGGATGCTCCATGAGGCTGCTTTCTCATACCCCCGTTTGCTGGTCTCCGATAGGAGTCCAAGATGGTGGATCCGTGCTGCGTTAGCTGGCAGGGGACATCTGCATGAATCTCTCCTTGCTCTCCTTTCTCTGTCATGTTTCTCACTCCATTTGGTGCTTGGCTGAGTTCTTTATCTCTTCATTTGATGTTTTAGGGTTTCAGGATTGTTGTATTCTCTGTTTGGCTTAGTTTTTCGGATCTTTGCTGTGGAGGGATGGCATGGTGCTTCTGCCTAGAGCACCATTTTGCTGGAACTCCTCTCTGAATGTTTTGTAGAATTCTCCAGTGAAGCCATCTGGGCCGGTGCTTTTTTTGGTTGAGAGGTTTTTTTTAATTAACTTTTCAGTCTCTTCTCTTGTTATGGGTGTATTCAGAATTTCAACATCACTTTGTGATAGTTTGGGTAGGCAGTGTGTTTCTAGAAATTTATACATTTCCTCTAGGTTTTCAAATTTGTTGGAGTATAGTTTTTCATAATACTCTGTTATGATCATTTTTATTTCAGTTGGATCTGTTGTAATGTCGTGCATTTCATTTCTTATTCGGATTTTTTGCATCCTCTCCTGTTTTTCTTTTGTCATTCTGGCTGGTGGTTTGTCCGTTCTGTTGATCCTTTCAAAGAATGAACTTTTGGTTTTGTTGATTCTTTCTATTGTTTCTCTATTCTCTATTTCATTTGTTTCTGCTCTGATCTTTATTATTTCCATTCTTCTAGTGGCTGTGGGCTTTTTTTGCTGTTTTTTTTTATATTTGAGTTCTGTAGTTAATGTTTTGATTTTGTTCCTTTCTTCATTTTTGATGTGTGCATATATTGTTATAAATTGTCCTCTGAGGACTGCCTTTGCTGTGTCCCAAAGGTTTTGGTATGATGTGTTTTCATTCTCATTTGATTCTAGGAATTTTTTTATTCCATCTCTGATTTCTTCTATTACCAATGATGTGTAAGCAGGGTGTTATTCAGTTTCCATGTACTTAATTTTTTCCCTTGTTCTTCCTGTTGTTAATTTATACCTTGATAGCATTGTGGTCAGGGAAGATACATTGTATTATCTCAGTGTTTTGGATGTTGTTGAGGATTGTTCTGTGGTCTAAGATGTGGTCTGTTCTGGAGAACGTTCCATGTGCATTGGAAAACAATGTGTACTTTGCTGTTGTTGGGTGTAGTGTTCTATATATTTCTATGAGGTCAAGTTGTCTGATTGTGCCATTTAGGTCTTCTGTATCTTTGTTGAGTTTCTTTCTAGATGTTCTGCCCTTTACTGAGAGTGGTGTGTTGAAGTCACCTATAATTATTGTGGAACTTTCAATTTTTCTTTTTAGTACTGTTTGAGTTTGTTTTATGTATTTTGGAGCCCTGTCATTGGGTGTGTAGATGTTTATTATGGTTATGTCTTCATGATGGATCATCCCCTTAATCATTGTATAGTGTCCTTCTTTGTCTTTTATACTGGATTTTGTTTTAAAGGCTGTTTTATCTGAGATTAATTTTGCCACTCCTGCTTTTTTTTTTTTGGTAGCTGTTTGCTTAATATATTTTTTCCGTCCTTTGATTTTTAATAAATTTATGTCTTTCTTTCTAAGGAGTGTCTCTTGTAGAGAACATATGGATGGATCCTGTTTTTTTAAATCCATTCTGTTACTCTCCATCACTTTATGGGTGCATTTAGGCCATTTACATTCAGTGTAATTATTAATAGATGTGTTTATTGCTGTCATTATGTATTGCTTTTTTTTGTGGTGCTGAAGTTTTCTTTGTTCCTCTTACTCTCCTGTGCTCAGTTCCGTTTGTTTGTGGATTTTTTTTCATTTCTTTTGTTTTTGTAGGTTTTGGTTTTACTGAGACTTTGTTTTTTTCTTTTATTTTTAAATTTTGTTTTATTGTACTTTAGATGAAGGTTTATAGAACAAATAGTTTCTCATTAAACAGTCAGTACACATATTGTTTTACGACATTGGTTAACAAACCCACAACATGTCAACACTCTCCCTTCTAGACCTTGGAGGATCCTTTTTTTTTTTTTTTTTTTTTGGTGAAAACATACATAGCCGAAGTTAACACCATTTCAAAAATTTCTACATATACAATTCAGTGACATTGATTACATTCTTCCAGTTGTGCTGCTATTCTCACTATCCTTTTCCAAATTATTCCATCACCATTATCTTCAACTCACTGTCTCCTAGGCTTCCCATCAAACCTTTTGAGTTGCTGTTGTCAATTTGATCTCACAAAGATAATTCTTATTTTTTGTACCTTAGATGAAGGTTTGCAGAACAAATAGTTTCTCATTAAACAGTTAGTACACATACTGCCCTATGACAATGGTTAACAACCCCATGACATGTCAACACTATCCCTTCTCAACCTTGGGTTCCCTATCACCAGCTTTCCTCTCCCCTCCTGCCTTCTAGTCCTTGCCCCTGGACTGCTGTGCCTCATTAGTCCTGTTTTGTTTTATGCGGCTGTCCAATCCCCGGATGAATGATGAACTTCAGGAGGGGCTTCACCATGGAGCTAAGAGGGTGTCTGGGGGCCATAGTCTCAGGGTTTCTCCAGTCTGTCAGGCCAGTAAATATGGTCTTTTTATTCTGAGTTAAAATTCTGTTCTACATCCTTTTCCATCTCTGTCCAGGACCCTCTATTGTGATCCAGGGCAGAGCAGTCAGTGGTGGTAGCCAGGTACCATCTAAATGTACTGGACTCAGTCTGGTGAATGCCTTGGTAGCTGTGGTCCATTAGTCCTTTGGACTAATCTTTTCCTTCTATCCTGTTCTCTTCATTCTCCCTTGCTCCTGAATGGATGAGACCAGTGGAGTATCTTAGATGGCTGCTCACAGGCCTTTAAGACCCCAGACGTTACTCACCAAAGTAGAATGTGGAACATTGTCTTTATAATCTGTGTTATGCCAACTGAGCTAGATGTTCCCCAAGACCGTGGTCCCCACAGCCCTCCGCCCAGCAATTCAGTCCCTCAGGGAGTTTGGAAGTGTCTATGGAGCTACCATGACCTTTTCTTTGCAAGTTGTGCTGGCTTCCCCAGTAATCTGTACTGTCTTATCCTTCACCAAAGTTACCACTTATCTATTTAGACCCCCCCATTCCATCCCTGGTAACCAACAAAGATTGTTTCTTTTTGTGTGTAAACTTTTACATGAGTTATACAGTAGATGCCTCATAAAATATTTGTCCTTTTGTGATTGATTTATTTCATTCTGCATAATGTCCTCCAGTTTCTTCCATGTTATGAGATGTTTCACAGATTCATCATTGTTCTTTATCTTTATATAATACTCCATTGTGTGTATGTACCATAGTTTGTTTGTTTATCTATTCATCTGTTGATGGGCATCTAGGTTGTTTCCATCTTTTTGCTATGGTGAATGGTGCTGCAATATATATAGGTGTGCTTATGTCTATTAGTGTGATGGCTCTTATTTCTCTTGGATATATTCCTAGGAGTAGGATTGCATTTTGTAGTGCTTTTGTGTGTGTGTGTGTGTGTGTTGCAGACGTTTTCTTTGTTACTCTTACTCTCCTGTGCTGAGTTCCTTTTGTTTTTGGATTTTTTTTCATTTCTTTTGTTTTTGTAGGTTTTGTTTTTACTGAGACTTTATGTTTTTCTTCTTTATTTTGATGAATAGGTTTGTTAACTTTTTTTGTGTTTACCTTGAAATTTACCCTTATCTTCCTAGATTTGAACCTGTCTATTATTACTTGGTATTGCCTGTCTTCCTCTCCATTAGAAGTTTCTATCCCTACACCGTTTATTCCCCCTTTTATTGTTCTGATGCTGTTGTCATTTATAGATTAACCTCTCTGGTTCCCTGTTGTAATTCTTTTGGATTTTCATAGTCCTTAAGAGTTCATTTCCTAGTATGGTATCTGGCTAGTACAATCCTGTGTCCTATATTCAGCCTGTGATCTGATGTTGTTTGTTCTTAGAGCAAAGGACTCCCTTTAATAAATCTTGTAAGTTTGGTTTGGTTTTTACATAGTCCCTTAATTTATGTTTATGTGGAAATGACCTAATTTCACCATCATATTTGAACAAGAGTTTTTCAGGGTATATTATTCTTGGCTGGCAATTTTTTTTCTTTCAAGGTTTTATACATGTGATCTCATTGCTTTCTTGCCTGCATGGTTTCTGCTGAATAATCTGAGCTTAGTCTTATTGTTTATTCTCTGTATGTGACTTTTTGTTTTTCTCAAGCTGCTCTCAGGATTCTTTGTTTCTCTTTGGTTTTAGTGAGTATGATTATGATATGCCTTGGTGATTTTCTTTTGAGGTCTATTCTATATGGGGTTCGTTGAGTTTCTTGGATGGTCAGCTTTTCATCTTTCTTGATACTTGGGAAGTTTTCTGTCAGCAGTTCTTCAATGATTCTCTCTGTGTTTTCTGTTTTCTCCCCCTGTTCTGGAACTCTGATCAATCTCATATTTTTGCTTTTGATTGTATCCCACATAATTATCAATGTTTCTTCCTTTTTCTTCGTTCTTTTTTCTGATTTTTCCTCAGAGTTGTAGCCAAGTGTTTGTCTTCAATTTCGATGATCCTATCTTCCATCATTTCAAACCTGCTCCTCAGTCCTTCTATGATACTGCCCATTTCTGAAATATTGTTGCTTATCTTCTGGATTTATAATTGTTTTTTACGATTTCGAGTTGTGAATTTATTTTAGCATTTTGTTCCTGTATTATTTTCTTGAATTCTTCCATTTTTTGTCTGTATTTACTATGAATTTGTCTGCCTTTTCCATGAATTTGTCTATTTTTTCCTCGTTTTTGTCTGCTTTTTCCTTTGACTCTTGAATAATTCTGAACATTAGAGATTTGAATTCCCTATCATTTAGTTCTAGTGCTTTTTGTTCTACTGGAAAGTCATCTGGTGTTTTATTTTTGATACCTACTGGAACCATCCTGTCTTGTTTTTGTATACGTTTTGATATTTTGTGCTGTCTTTGGGGCATTCAGTATTTATTTTCCTCTTTTATTGATTGTAGATTTGTTTGTTTTTTCCTGCTTTTTTGTTTTATTTGGTTATGTCTGAGCAGGCGGGATGTGTGTTCTTTGTTGTTTGCTTGTCTGTTGGCACGATACTTTTCACCGCCTTCTCCAATGGGCAGGGTCAGTCACTCAAGTATGGTACAGCAGGGCAGGTCCAGTTGAAGCAGAGTTGCTGGGATGAGTTGTTTGTGGCACTTACTAGGGCTGACAGTGCCATCTGGAAACCAGTGCAGGACAGGTTCCGGTAGGCTGTGCCTGTGCTGCTTGGGAGTGTGATGTTCAGTACGTGGTGCAGGAAGGCAGAAAGGAGGGGGTAGATTATGATGTGTGGAGCTAAGATGGGTATGGGAAAGAGGAGAGGGATGACAGAGGAACAGGAACCAAAAACATACACACAAACAAAAAAGAGTGCTAACGGAGCTTGCTATTGCGGTGGACAGATGAGAGACTGATAAACGGGGAAAAACAAAAATAAAAAAAAGAAATAGGGTAAAAGAAATAAATGAGTAAATAGAGAAACTGGAAGTGAAGAAAGACAAAAAGGGAATAAGAGAGAGAAGAAAACAAAACAAAAAAAAAAGAACAAGAAAAAAGAAATGCCCCCAGAGATGTCCCTGTGCATCTGCGCAGAGTAAGGGAGTTGTTCCAAGCTGTGTAGTACTGCCCAGTTAGAAGGGACTCCTAAGCTGAGAAAAGAAAAAGAAAACAAACAAACAAATCAAAACAGAACAAATCAGAGCAAACAAATAAAAAGCCTCGGGGGTCCCACCAGGATGGCGGCATGGGCCAGGAAGCTGTTTCACAGCCTTTCAGGAAGGAGTAAACATGGCACACAGAGCCAGGTATTTGAGTGAAAGTAGGGGGAGGTGGTGAGAGGTAAGTAAGAACCCTAAAGAAGTAGAAAAAAGCAACACCAGCAGCCAAGACATGGCACTCAGGGAGCCTGCCAGTGTGGGTGTGTGGAATCCAAGCAACACCAGGGAGAAACCAGTACTTCCCGGCTGAGAGACTGTGGCCAGGGGAAGCAGAAGAGGCCAAGTCAGGGTGAAGAAGGGTAGGGAGTGGGAAAATGTATATCGCTGTTTACTGGTTGTTCTGTCTCCTGCTGGAAGTTCTGTGAAGCTGTTTTCTTGTTCCCCCGGTTCGCTGATCTCCGATAGGTGTCCAAGATGGCAGATCCGTGCTGCAGTAGCTGGTAGATGATCTCTGCATGTATCTCTCCTGGCTCTCTATCTCTATTCTAGGTCAGTTTCTTATTACATTCGGTGCTTGGCTGAATTCTTTATCTCTTCATTTGATGCTTAGGGTTTTAGGATTGATGTGTGACTCTTTGCTGTGGAGCGATGGCGTGGTACTTCTGACTATAGCCCCATGTTGCCCGGAAGTCTTGTGCTTTTGATTTCTTTATTGCTGCTTCCATGGGTGTTGATTGTGGAGCCAAGTAAAATGAAATCCTTGATAACTTTAATATTTTTCTGTGTTTATCATGATGTTTCTTATTGGTCCAGTAGTGAAGATTTTTGTTTTCTTTATGTTAAGGTATAATCCATACTGAAGGCTGTAGTCTTTCATCTTCATCAATGAGTACTTCAAGTCCTCTTCACTTTCAGCAAGAAAGGTTGTGTCATCTACATATCACAAGTTGTTAATGAGTCTTCCTCCAATCCTGATGCCTTGTTAATCTTTATATAGTCCAGCTTCTTGGATTACAGAGGTTTACAGAACAAATAGTTTCTCATTAAACAGTCAGTACACATATTGTTTAATGACATTGGTTAACAACCCCACGACATGTCAACACTCTCCTTTCTCAACATTTTTTTTTTGGTGAAAACATACATAGCCAAAGATACACCATTTCAAAAATTTCTACATGCACAATTCAGTGACATCGATTACATTCTTCCAGTTGTGCTGCTATTCTCACTTTAGATGAAGGTTTACAGAACAAAATAGTTTTTCATTAATTTTTTTTTTAAAGAGACATCCCAGATCCAAGACCACAGTGCTATGACTTCCTCTCAGGGAAACTGGGAACTTTCCTGGGGTTGTCTCAGACCCCCAGCCTCCATTTCTGCCTTGTCCACTTCTCTGGTTTAGGATCTCTTAAGAGCTCAGCTTCCCTGTAATTATTTACTGAGATGATACCTCTCCATGCCTACAGCTTACCTGGAGCTGAGCCCATCCATGCTCCAGCCTCAGCGTCCCTGTAATTATTTACAGAGCTGATACCTTTCTATGCCCCCAGCTGACATGGAAGCTGTCTGAACATGCAGAGTGAATAAGTATGGTGAAAAAGATACAACGCTGTGCATCAGGGTTGTGTCATAGTACCTCCCCTAAATATATGAAAGATAAAATCTGGGAAAAATCAGAATCATACAAATGGTTTAGTCATACAAATGTCTCTAGAACAGTGAGAAATTCATAGGTTTTTGGAGGTAATAACAATAATTTAAAAATTTCCTTTTTCTGTGGTTATTGGTATATACAGATTTCCTATGTTACTTTGAGTCAGGTGTGGTAGTTATTTCCCCAAATGTCCATTTTATCAAGATATTCACAGTAATGAATATCAGCTAAATACTGTCTTGGGGGGGGGCAGTGGTGGCTTAGTGGTAGAATTATTGCTTCCATGTGGAGACCTGGGTTTGATTCCCAGCCAATGCACCTTATGTGCAGCCACCACCCATTCATCAGTGGAAGCTTGCTTGTTGCTATGATGCTGTGCAGGTTTCATTGGCATTTCCAGAATAAGATGGACAAGGAAGAAATACCTGGTGCTCTACTTCTAAAAATCAACCTATGAAAACTCTATAGATCACAACAGTTTGATTTGAAAACCATCATAGGATGTGACACAGGATAGGATGCATTATGCATGAGATTGCCATGAGTACGGGGCCCATTAAACCCTACAGCAGTTAACAACAAGTAGTGTCTTAGAAGTTCTTAATCTCATTTATGTCTGTTAATGGATTCTTTTCCTCATTTCTAATTTTGGCTGTTGTGTATTCTCCGATATTTTTCTTAATTAGACTTGCCAGAGATTTTTTTCTTTATTTTATTCTCTATCTCTCTCCATCTCTATCTTTTTAAGAACTGGATTTTAGATTCACTAATTAGTCTGACTGCTTTTCTTTGTTACTTTATTAATTTATAGTGTTATCTACATTATTTCCATCCTTCACTTTTCCATAGGGATGCTGTTTTTAACTTCCAGAGTTGAATGCTTACTTCATTTATCTTCATTCTTTTTATTTAATAATAATTATATTTAAAATATGAATTACTTCTGAATAATATTTTGGCTCTATCACACACATTTTGATTTATCAAATTTTCTAGATAATTTGTAATTGCATTTTTGTTTCTTCTATGATTCAATGGAAACCCTGGTGGTGTATTGTGTTGGTTAAAAAGTTCGGCTGTGAACCTGAAGGTCGGCATTTCGAATCCACCAGGCACTCCTTGGAAACCCTGTGGGGCAGTTCTACTCTGTCCTATCAGGTCGCTATGAGTCAGAATCGACTCCATGGCAAAGGTATTTTTTTTTAATGATTCAATTGCTATTTTAGGAGAGAGACAATCTGTTGATGCTATTTATTGTGTGTTTGTTTAAATGTTTCTTGTTATAATTTTGTTGCAGTGCATTCAGAAAATGAGTCTTCTACAATTTGTACTTATTGGAACTTACTAAAAATTTCTTTTGGACCTTGTATGCTTTGAATTTTTAAAATTTACTGCATGAATGTCTGAAAAGAAGTTGAGTTGGCTATAGGATATGGAATGCAATCTTCTAAATTTTATATATTGCCTCTTTGTCTTTGTTTATCCACAGCCATTTTAACTAGGTTTTTATACTGATAATAGCATGTTAATGTCTGCATTTACAATTTCTACATTTTTCAGTTTTTCTTTTATGTATTTTGATGCTATGTTTTCTAGCATACTAAGATTCATTATGGAATCAACATTTTATCAATATAAAATGACTCTTTGTCCTATTTATGGTAGTTCTTTATTTCTACCTTGTCAACTATTAGCATCGTACGTCATTTTGCTTTTGTCATTTTTAATGACATTTTAGGTCATTTAAAAAAGTATCAGTTTTCTATTCATTTGTTTTTGTTTCTTTCTGCATCATTATATTTTTAGTACATGCCTTGTAAAGAGAATGGAGTAATAATATACTTTTCTTATCTCAGAGCATTTACCCTTCAACTGAGAAATTTAACCTCAACATTTATATTCATAACTGATAGACTTGATGTTACTTTATCTTTTGCAAACAAAATCAGTCCCTTTACAGTATACCTTTTACCATTTTTGCCCTTGAGTTTTAATTCTACTCTCAGTTACATAGTGTTTGTCTTTGAAATATTTCTCATATATTCACTGAAACTTTGCATAACAAAAAATAATTTTGGCTGTCTTTTTCACATTTGGCTTTTCTTCTCAAAACTTTGTAAACAAAAGGTTTTTACAGTGTAATACATGAACTCTAGCAAACCATGGACAGGTTCAAAGGAGTCTGTCAATCCGTTGAAATTGTATACAAATGTTTCACTTGTTTATGAGTGTGTTTTTTTTCTTTTTTTAAATTGTTGTAGTTAAATGAAGTTTACATTTCAAGTTAGTCTCCCATGCAAAATTTTATACATACATTGTTATGTGACCCTAGTTTCTCACCCCATTCTTCGACAGCACACTCCTCCTTTCCACCCCAGATTCACCGTGACCATTCAACCAGCTCCTAACCGTCTCTGCCTTCCCATCTCACCTCTGGACAGAAACTGCCCCTTTGGTCTCTTGTATCTACTTGACTAAGAGGCACACTCCTCACGAGTATCACTTTATGTCCTACAGTCCAGTCCAATCCCTGTCTGAAGAGTTGACCTCGGAAATTGTTTTAGTTCTTGGCTGAAAGAGAGTCCAGGGGCCATGCTTTCCGGGGTACCTCCAGTCTCAGTCAGAGCATTAAGTCTGGTCTTCTTACTAGAATTTGAGTTCTGCACTCCATCTTTCTGCTGCTCCATCAGGGACTCCCTCTTGTGTTCCCTGTCAGGACAGTCTTTCATGGTAGCCTGGCACCATCTAGTTCTTCTGATCTCAGGCTGATGAAGTCTCCGGTTTATGTGACCCTTTCTGTCTTTCGGGCTAATACTTTCCCTGTGTCTTTTGGTGTTCTTCATTTTCCTTTACTTCAGGTGGTTGGGACCAATTGATGCATCTTAGTTGGCCGCTTGCACGATTTTAAGACCCCAGACACCACTCACTAAAGTAGGATTCAGAATATTTTCTTCATAAGCTTTGTTATGCCAATTGACCTAGATATTCCCTGAAAGCAAGGTCCCCAGACCCCTACCCCTGCTACTCTGTTTCTCAAAGCATTTGATTGTATTCAGGAAACTTCTTAGCTTTGGTTTAGTCCAGTTGTGCTGACTTCCCCTGTACTGTGTGCTGTCCTTCCCTTGCCTAAGATGATTCTTATCTACTATCTAGTTAGTGAATAACTTTCACCCTCCCTCCCCACCCCCGTAACCATCAAAGAATGTTTTCGTCTGTGTTTAAACCTTTTCTTGAGTTCTTATAATAGTGGTCTTATACAGTATTTTTCCTTCTGTAACTGCCTAAATTTACTCAGCATAATAAGTTCCAGCTTCCACCATGTTATGCGATGTTTTACAGCTTCATTGTTGTTCTCTATTGTTGAATAATATTCCATTGTTTGGATATACTGTACTTTGTTTCCACATTTGTCTGTTGATGGGCACCTAGGTTGTTTCCAACTTTTTGCTATTGTGAATAGTGCTGCAATGAACATGGGTGTGCATATATCTATTTGTGTGATGGCTCTTATTTCTCTAAGATATATTCCAAGGAGCAGGATAGCTGGATCGTATGGGACTTCTATTTCTAGCTTTTTAAGGAACCTCCAAATCAATTTCCAAAGTGGTTGTACCATTTTACATTCCCACCAGTGTGTATAGGTGTTCCAGTCTCTCCACAACCTCTCCAGTATTTATTATTTTTTTGTTTTTTGGATTAAGGCTAGCCTTGTTCGGGTAAGATGATATCTCATTATAGTTTTGATCTGCATTTCTCTACTGGCTAATGATCGTGAGCAATTCTTCATGTGTCTGTTAGCCACCTGACTACCTTCTTTGGCGAAGTGCCTGTTCATATCCTTTGCCCATTTTTAATGGGGTTGTCTTTTTATTGTTGAGGTTTTGCAGTATCTTGTAGATTTTAGAGATTAGATGCTGACTGGATTTGTCATATACAAAAATTTTTTCCCAGTCTGTAGATTGTCTTTTTACTCTTTTGGTGAAGTCTTTTGATGAGCGTAAGTGTTTGATTTTTAGAAGCTCCCAGTTATCTAGTCTCTCTTCTGGTGCTTGTGCATTGTTACTTATGGTTCGTATTGTGTTTATGCCATGTATTAGCGCCCCTAGCGTTGTGCTTATTTTTTCTTTCATGATCTTTATTGTTTTTGATTTTATATTTAAGTCTTTGATCCATTTTGAGTTAGTTTTTGTATATGGTGTGAGGTATGGGTCTTGTTTCAGGTTTTTGCAGTTGGATATTCAGTTGTGCTGGCACCATTAGTTAAAGAGACTGACTTTTAGCCAGTTGATGGACTTTGGGCCTTTGTCAAATATTAGCTGCTCGTAGGTGGATAAGCTTATATCTGTATTCTCAATTCTGTTCCACTGGTCTATGTATCTGTTGTTGTACCAGCTCCAGGCTGTTTTGACTACCGTGGCAGTATAGTAGATCATAAAATCAGGTAGTGTGAGGCCTCCCACTTTGTTCTTCTTTTTGAGTAATGCTTTATTTATTCGAGGCCTCTTCCCTTTCCACACGAAGTTGATGATTTGTTTGTCTATCTCATTAAAAAATGCTGGTGGGATTTGGATCGGGATAGCATTGTATCTGAAGATTGCTTTGGGTAGAATTGACATTTTCACTTTGTTGAGTCTCCCTATCCATGAGCAAGGTATATTTTTCCACTTATGCTGGTTTCTTTTAGATTCTTGAAGTAGTGTCTTCTAGTTTTCTCTGTATGGATCTTCTACATCTCTGGTTAGATTTACTCCTAAGTATTTTATCTTCTTGAGGGCTATTGTAAATGGTATTGAGTTGGTAATTACCTCTTCGATGTTCTTTTTGTTGGTGTAAAGGAATCCAACTGATTTTTGTATGTTTATCTTTTATCTGGAAAGTTTGCTGAAATCTTCTATTAGTTCCAGTAGTTTTCTTGTAAATTCTTTGGGGTTTTCTGTGTATAAGATCATATCATCTGCAAATAGAGATACCTTGACTTCTTCCCTACAAATTTGGATGCCCTTTATTTATTTTTCTAGCCTAATTTCCCTGGCTAGGACCTCCAGCAAAGTGTTGAATAAGAGTGGTGATAGAAGGCATCCTTATCTGGTTCCTGTTCTCAAGGGGAATGCTTTCAAAGTCTCTCCATTTAAGATGATGTTGGCTGTTGGCTTTGTATAAATACCCTTAATTATATTGAGGAATTTCCCTTCTTTTCCTATTTTGTTGAGAGTTTTTATTATGAATGGGTATCGAACTTTGTCCAATGTCTTTTCTGCATTGATTAATAAGATCATGTGGTTCTTGTCTTTTGTTTTATTAATGTGATGGATTAGGCTGATTGTTTTTCTAATGTTGAACCATCCCTGCATACCTGGTATAAATCAAACTTGGTTATGGTGAATTATTTTTTTTTATATGTTGTTGAATTCTATTGGCTAGAATTTTGTTGAGGATTTTTGCGTCAATGTTCATTAGGGATGTTGGTGTGTAATTTTCTTTTTTTGTGGTATCTCTACCTGGTTTTTGTATCAGGATTATGCTGGCTTCATAGAATGAGTTTGGGAGTATTCCATCGTTTTCTATGCTCTGAAATACCTTTAGTGTAAGTGGTGTTATCTCTTCTCTGAAAGTTTGGTAGAATTCTCCAGTGATGTTATCCGGGCCAGGGCTTTTACTTGTTGGGAGTTTTTTTAATAACCTTTTCAATCTCTTCTTTTGTTATGGGTTTAGTTAGTTGTTCTACCTCTGTTTGTGTTAATTTAGGTAGGTAGGGAGTTTCTAGAAATTTGTTCATTTCCTCTAGGTTTTCAAATTTGTCAGAGTACAATTTTTCATAGTATTCTGTTATGATTCTTTTAATTTCAGTTGGATCTGTTGTGCTATCACCCGTCTCATTTCTTATATGGGTTATTTGCTTCCTCTCCGGTTTTTCTTTTGTCAGTTTGGCCAATGGTTTATCAGTTTTGTTGATCTTTTCAAAGAACCAGCTTTTGGACTTGTTAACTCTTTCAATTGTTTTTCTATTCTCTATTTCATTTAATTATGTTCTAATTCTTATTATTTCCTTCCTTCTGGCACCTGAGGGCTTCTTTTGCTGCTCTCTTTCTACTTGTTCCAGTGGTAGGGTTAATGTTTTGATTATGGCCCTTTCTTCTTTTTGGATGTGTGCATCTATTGCTGTAAACTGACCTCTGAGCACTGCTTTTGCTGTGTCCCAAAGGTTCTGGTAGGATGACTTTTCATTCTCGTTTGATTCTATGAATTTCTTTATTCCATCCTTAATTTCTTCTATAACCCAGTAGTTTTTGAGCAAGGCGTTGTTCAGTTTCCATGTGTTTGATTTTTTCTTTTCCTTGATTTTTGTGTTATTGGTTTCCACTTTCATGGCATTATGGTCTGAAAAGATGCTTTGTAATATTTCAGTGTTTTGGATTTTGTTAAGTCTTGCTTTTGGCCTAATATGTGGTATATTATGGAGAATGTTCCATGTGCGTTGAAAACGAAAGTCTATTTGGCTTCTGTTGAGTGCAGTGATTGGTATATGTCTATGAGATCAAGTTGGTTGATTGTAGCATTTAGCTCTTCTGTGTCTTTGTTGAGGTTCTCTCTGGATGTTCTGTCCTTCACTGATAGTGGTGTGTTGAAGTCTCCTACTACTATTGTGGAGCAGTCTATCTCTCTTTTCAGTGCTGTTAGAGTTTGTTTTATGTATTTTGAAGCCCTGTCGTTGGGTGCATAAATATTTATTATAGTTATGTCCCCCTGGTGTATTGACTCTTAATCATTATATAGGGCCGTTCCTTATACTTTGTGGTGGATTTTACTTTAAAGTCTATTTTGTCAGAGATTAATATTGCCACTCCTACTCTTTTTTGAGTGTTGTTTGCTTGATATATTTTTTTTCCATCCTTTGAGTTTTAGCCTGTTTGTGTCTTTAAGTCTATGGTGTGTCTCTTGTAGGCAACGTATATACGGATCATGGATTTTTATCCAATCTGCCACTCTCTGTCTCTTTATTGGTGCATTAAGTCCGTTTACATTCAGTGTAATTATTGAGAGGTGTGAGTTTAGTGCTGTCATCCTGATGTCTCTTTTTGTGCGTTGTTCACAGTTTCTTTGTTCCCCTTAATTTTGTGTGATGAGTCTTTTTTCTTTAAATATTTCTTTCATCTTTTTCATTGTTGTAGATATTGTGTTTTCTGGGTCTTTATGTTTTTCTACTTTTTAATTTTGATTTGTAGGATTGGTAGATTCTTTTGTGGTTACCTTAATATTTATCCCTATTTTTCTACATTTATACCAGTCTTTTATTACTTTATATCACCTTGACTTCCCCTCCATATGAAAAATTAATGTTTGCATTTTTAAGTCCCTCTTTTTTGTTTTAATGTTGTCCTTTTTTACATATTGATATCTCTGTTTCCCTATTTTCAATATTTTAGCTTTGATGTATTTTCAACTTCCTTATCTGAGTCAATATCTGGTTGCTCTGTCCTGGGTTCTAGTCTTGTGTTGTTATGTGAAGTTATTGATTATCTAACCATAGGACTCCCTTTAGTATTTGTCATGGATTGAATTATGTTCCCCCCAAAATATGTGTATCAATTTGGCTGGGCCATGATTCCTGGTATTGTGTGGTTTTCCTATATGTTGTAAATACTTCCTCTATGATGTTCATGAGGGAAGATAAGCGGCAGTTGTGTTAGTAAGGTAGGACTCAGTCTACAAGATTGGGTTGTATCCTGAGGCAGTGTCTTGAGATATAAAAGACAGATGTGATCAGTGAGATAGGGGGACTTCAGACCATCAAGAAAGCAGTGCCGGGAGCAGAGTGCATCCTTTGGACCGGGGTCCCTGCACCAAGAAGCTCCTAGTCTGGGGAAACACCGAAGAGAAGAAGGCCGATGGAGAGAAAAAGCCTTCCCCTGGAGCTGATGCCCTGAATTTAGACTTTTAGCCTACTTTAACTGTGAGGAAATAAATTTCTCTTTGTTAAAGCCATCTTCTTGTGGTATTTCTGTTGTAGCAGCACTGGATGACTAAGACAGAATTTGGTACTGAGACAGTGGGGTGCTGCTCTAACAGATACCTAAAATGTGGAAGCAGTTTTAAAACTGTGGATGGATAGACGTGCGGTGTGACAGAGGACCAGCAGCAGCAGAGAACCTACAGCAGCAGAGAAGCAGCAGCAGCAGAGAACCAACAGCAGCAGAACCAGGAGACCAGTGCCAGACGGCACTGGAGCCGACCCACAGAGTAAGAGAGCTGAGTGCCTGTGTGCGGGAGGATTCCTGGCAGAGTGGGGTGCCTCCGAGCACTTACCAGTGGAGCTACAGAGCTTTGGAACACTTGCCCCAGCAGGGCAGATGCAGGCATAAGGCCCAAGGGCCAAGAGGCCACAAGAACAGAGACAGAAGCTGAAGAGACAAGGGACACAAGAAGTCGAGCTGCCTCAGTCTCAAAAGGTATGGCCATGACCTCAGGGGTTTCAAAGGTTGAAGCCATGGCCTCTGGTTCTTCTAAGGGTGGAGTCGCCATTCAGATGGACTGGGAGAATGGTGCGCCTAAAGCCAAGGGAGCAGAGCTGCTGTCCCAGTGGGCCTGGAAGGCAGAGCTGAAGCCCAGGGCTGAGGGGCCTCCACTCAGAATTCAGAGACTGTGGCCAATACCTAGAGTCTGGAGGGCAGGGCCCTTGTGTAAATTGTCTCAGAGGACAGAAGATTATTTTCAAAGCCTTGAGGGCTAATGTAATGTGTTCTGCTGACTTGCTTAGTTCCTGTTATCACTTCTTTTCCTCTAGTTTCTCCCATTTGTAATGCAAATGTCTAGCTTATGCCTGTTCTGCCATTGTACCTTTGGAAGCAGATAACTTGTATTCTAGATTTCAAAGATGAAGAGGAATTTTTGGATTTTGGACTTAGAGTGAAGACTTTTGCTATGATATGATGGGATGGATGTGATTTTTGGGGGGCCAAAGGGTGGAATGTCATGGATTAAATTATGTCCCCCAAAAATATGTGTATCAGTTTGGCCGGGCCATGATTCCTGGTATTGTGTGGTTTTCCTATATGTTGTAAATCCTGCCTCTGTGATGTTAATGAGGGAGGATGAGCGGCAGTTATGTTAGTAAGGCAGGACTCAGTCTACAAGATTGGATTGTATCCTGAGGCAATGTCTTGAGATATAAAAGACAGAAGTAAGCAGTGAGTCAGGGGGACCTCATACCATCAAGAAAGCAGTGCCAAGAGCAGTGCGCATCCTTTGGACCGGGGTTCCTGTGCCAAGAAGCTCCTAGTCTTGGGGAACACCGAAGAGAAGAAGGCCGATAGAGAAAAAAAGCCTTCCCCTAGAGCTGATGTGCTGAATTTGGACTTTTAGCCTATTTTAACCATAAGGAAATAAATTTCTCTTTGTTAAAGCCATCCACTTGTGGTATTTCTGTTGTAGCAGCACTGGATGACTAAGACAGTATTTCTTGTAATTTTGGTTTGGTTTTTGCAAATTCCCTAAACTTCTGTTTATCTGGAAATGCCCTAATTTTGCCGTCATATTTGAGAGACAGTTTTTCTGGGTATATAATTCTTGGCTGGCAGTTTTTTTCCTTCAACACTTTATATATGTCATCTCATTACCTTCTTGCCTGTTTGGTTTCTGCTCAGTAGTCCAAGCTTATTCTAACTGACTCTCCTTTATAGATGACTTCTCTTTTATCCCTAGCCACTCTTAAAATTCTCTCTTTATCTTTGGTTTTGGTAAGTTTGATTATAATATGTCTTGGTGACTTTCTTTTGGGATCTACCTTATGTGGGGTTCGATGAGCATCTTGGATAGATATCTTCTCATCTTTCATAATATCAGGGAAGTTTTCTGTCAACTTATCTTCAACAATTTTTTCTGTATTTTCTGTTATCCCCCCTGTTTGTTACTGCAATCACTCATACGTTATTTCTCTTGATACAGTCCTACAGAACTCTTAGAGTTTCTTCATTCTTTGTAATTCTTTTCTCTGATTTTTCCTCAAATAAGTTGGCATCAAGTGCTTTATCTTCAATGTCACTAATTCTAACTTCTACTGCCTCAGTTCTGCTCCTATGACTTTCTATTGAGTTGTCTAATTCTGAAATTTTATTGTTAATCTTCTGGATTTCTGATTGCTGTCTTTCTGTGGATTCTTGAAGCCTATTAAATGTGTCATGTTCTTGAATAACTTTTTAAAGTTCTGCTTCTACTTTGTCTTTATGTTCTTTGGAAGTTTCTACATTTTATGGAATTTCCTTTCTAATTTCTAGAACAGTTCTGTATATTTATCTTTTGTATTCTGCCTCTGGTAATTCCAAGAAATTCTCTTCCTCCAGAGTATTTATTGATTCTTTATTTTGGAAGCTTGCTGAAGCCATCATGGACTGCCTTTTTATGTGATTTGATATTGACTGTTGTCTCCGAGCCATCAATAAGTTATTATAATTTTATTTTATATTTGTTTAGTGAGTCCTAGCTTCTTGTTTTGTTTTGATATCCTCCAACAGGCTGCTTGTGTGTGCTAGTTTGATTATTGGTGCCTTTGAAGCTCTAATGTCCTGTCACCAGGTAGTTAGTTCTGTAACTAAGTATGTGCACACAAGAGTCCGTTAAATTTTCCTATATGGGTTCAGCTCAGGTGTCCAGGCAGTCAGTCACCAAGTGTGTGGTGCAGGCTCTCACCTACTGTCTTAGAGAGGAATGGGTGATTGGTGTAGGCACTGGTATCTGGCTACAGTAGGGGGTCACACACTGAGCCAAGCAGGGGGCTGATGGTTGCCCCTTAAAGTCTGAAAGGAAAGCTTGTCCCTATTCCCTAGGGCGAGTAAGTAGGTGAGTTTTGCAGCCAGACTATGAGCACCCCACTCTGTTGGCTGTAAAGACTCGAGGGCACCACTTTTTCTTGGACTCTTGTAGCAGGTGACTAGGAGGTTTAGGTGATGCCACCAGTCCTCAAGCCCCTGGTGCGAATCGGTAAATGTGCCTGCTTAAGGGGTAGGGCTGTGTCGAGGGTCACAAATCTGCCACTTCACCGCTGAAACAGTTGAAGTTAGACTTCAGATGTTTACCCTGTTTTGCTGTGGTAGTGAGGGCTAACGCTGTTGAGATAGGTCCCCACAAGTCTATAGAGGGGTGTAAGGTGCTCAAAGTCTGCGGACCCCTTATGCCTGTGAATAGCAGAGGAGCTGTGCCAACCCTGATTTCCTGGCTTAGGGGAGCCAGTAGCTCATTTGTTCCCTCTCCAAGGCCAGGAGAATGGTCAGGGTGCCTTTTGGGATCTACTTCTGGCCCAGGGGACTCAGACTTCTGAAGGCTAGTCCGGTGCAGCCAGGAAGGGAGGAGGCAAAAGGGAGAGAGGTGTTTCCCAAATGGGCTTTTTTTTTATAATTCCCGTGAAAGGCCGCTCGCATGTTGTCTCAGTCATCTAGTGCTGCTCTAACAGGAATATCACAAGTGGATGGTTTTAACAGAGAGAAATTTATTGTCTTCACAGTCCAGTAGGCTACAAGTCCAAATTCAGGGCATCAGCTCCAGGAAAAGGCTCTCTCTCTGTTGGCTCTGGAGAAAGGTCCTTGTGATGCCTCAGTCTTTCCTTGGTCTGGGAGCATCTCAGCACAGGAACCTCAGGTCCAAAGGACGCGCTCTGCTCCCAGCACAGCTTTCTTGGAGGTGTGAGGTTCCCATGTGTCTCTGCTCTCTTCTGTCTTTTATATCTCAAAAGAGATTGCATTAAAACACTAATCTTGTCAACCTCATCAGTATAACCTCATCACAGTGATAGAATTTATAACACACGAGGAGATCACATATAATCTCATCATAGTTGTAGAGTTTACAACACATAAGGAAGTCACATCAGATAACACAATCATACAATACTTGGAATTATGACCTAGCCAAGCTGCTACCCACATTTTTGGGGGACACAATTCAATCTATGACACATGTACTTATCTTTAGCCACTTGGGTGCTGCTTTTCACTGGTTCGGCGTGTCCAAGCAGAATCTCTGCAGCCGGACTACTCTCGATGTGGAAACTGCCTCCTGAGCACCTACGCGCAGGTGTTTGCCTGCTTCACTGAGTACCTCGGAGCCAGTCGGGGCTGAAGAACTGTCTCCCTCTCCCCCACCACTTAGTTTGATTCCTCAACTTTTTGCCTTGTTCAGGACTCCTAGATATTCATATACAATCAAATCACTTGTTTTTCCCAGGTCTTTGTTGTAAGAGGGTTATAAGAAGCCGTCTGACTTCTCCGCCGTCTTGGCCCCGCCTCCTATGAGTGTATTTTTATGAAGAGTTCTTTCATTAAGTCCTGCAAAGTGACTGTGACCCCCAAAATGTTAAGGTTCACTTGTCAAAGTACTGCACCAATGTATTCTAGCTTATGTTCTAGAGAAGAATGTTCTTCACATTCCTGGTTGGATATTCTCCTGTGTAGTCTGTTCTTACTGCATCCATGTATTTGCTATAATATTATTTTTAAATTTTCTGTTATAGTTTGTGTTTCTTTGTATAGTTTTCTAATTTTAGTCAGCTTTCTTTGCCTTCCTACTTTCATTTTGGTCTGTTCTCTTCCTATGACTCTGTCCTATTGTATACCTATGATGATATCAAGCACATATATTCTAAAACTTTCATGTGCTTCCTATCACAAAAGTTTTAAGAGGTAAGTTCTTTTTCTGAGTCGTTATGGGAATGTTTCCTTTCCCTCTTGATTGAAGATCTTTTCTGAAGCTTCTTATCAGTTTTAATAATTCATCCCTAACTCAGTAGATATGTGCCTATGCATGATATTTTCCAGAAGACTGGAGGACTTTAACTTCCCTCTCTGCCCATTTAGGTATTGACATCTTTATTCTTTCAAAGCTAGACCTGAAGTTAAGTTCACCAAGACCCAGGTTCAATTACAGAGTGTTTATTTATTAAGGTTCTATTAAAATGAATTTGGATGATATCTAATTACAGCTCTCATTGTATTTTACTAAACATGGGAATTAGATGCAATTTTAAATTTTTCTTTAAACAATGAGTGTGGAAATCTACATCCACAATACACACATCTCCCATTGCTCTTCCAATCTTAATATCTCTTTACAATATTCTTCCTTAGACTTTGGCATCTCAGGACACCACATGCCTTCCTTCATCTCTTCTATGCTTTCTGCCATGTAACATTCTGGTAGACATAGGTTCTCAATAGAGATGAAAAACAACAGTGTAGGGTACAACAGGGCTCTAGCCCTGGTTGGCATAAAGTATATTTACTATGCATTTGGAAGATAGTCACTTTCCTTTCTCCTCATTGATGTGCTTCTGTTCTGCCTCAGAGTTAGGTGATAAGAATAAGATTAATCAAAAGTTTTTTTTCTCCCATTGTGAGTGTGTGTGTTTTTGTGCGTATGTGTATGGGTATGATCTCTACTGTTCTTTTTTAGATGTTTGAGAGTGAGGGTTTTTTTAGTCCATTCCTAGCAAAGATACAGTTAATGGAAATTATATTCAGACTGTGACCAATGATATTCTCTTATTTCTCTTTATCATTTGGTTTTCTTTTGTCTATCCGTGTGAGGGATATTTTGATGGTATAACTAGGCACAACTAGTTTCTTACCATGATAACGTTAAAGTTTCTTCCTGATACTTAATTAGTTATCATTCCATTTCTGTTATATTTAATTTTTCTTTGTCATTTTTTAAAAATATTTTATTGTACTTCAAGTGAAGGCTTACAGAACAAACAGTTTCTCATGTAAAAATAGTACACATGCTGTTTTATGACTTTGGTTAACAACCCCACAACATTTTAACCCTCTGAATTCTCAGCTTTTTTTTTTTTTTTTTTGGTGAAAATACACATAGCCAAAGATACACCATTTCAAAACTTTTTACGTACACATTTAAGTGACGTTGACTATGCTCTTCCAATTGTGCTGCCATTCTCACCCAAGATGAAGGCTTACAGGACAAAATAGCCTCCCATGTAACAGTTACTACAAATGTTGCCCTATAACAATGGTTAACAATCTCACAACACATCAACAGTATCCTTACTCAACTTGTGTTCCTTATCATCAGCTTCCTACTCCCCCTCTGCCTTCTGGCCCTTGTCACTGGACTCCTGTACCTCGTTAGTCTCATTTAGTTTTACTGGGCTGTCCACTCCCAGGCTGAACAGTGAACCTCAAAGGTAACTTCACCTCTGAGCTGAAAGGGTGTCTGGTGGCTATACCCTTGAGGTTTCTCCAGTCTCCTTTAGGACAGTAAATCTGGTCTTTTTTTTTTTGCGGGGTGGGGGGGGAGTTAGAATTATGCTCTACATCCTTCTCCAGCTCTGTCCAGAACCCTCTGTTGTGATCCTGGTCAGAGCAGTCAGCGGTGGTAGCCGGGCACCGTCTAGCTGTACTGGACTCAGTCTGGTGAAGGTCTTGGTAGCTGTGGACAATTAGTCCTTTGGACTAATCTTTTCGTTGTATCCTGTTCTCTTCCTTCTCCCTTGCTCCAGAAGGGATGAGACCAGTGTAGTATCTTAGATGGCCATTCACAGGCTTTTAAGACCCCAGACACTACTCACCAAGGTAGAATGTAGAGCATTATCTTTATAAGTAGTGTCATGCCAATTGAGCTAGATGTTCCCCAAGACCATGATCCCCACAGCCCTCCGTCCAACAACTCAGTCCCTCGGGGAGTTTGGAAGTGTCCATGGGGCCTCCATGACCTTTCCTTGAGCAGGTTGTGTTAGTTTCCCTTGTACTGTGTACTGTCTCACCTCTCACCCAAGATACCACTTATCTATTGCCTATTTAGTATTTCCCCCCCACACCTCCCATCCCTGGTAACCAACAAGGATTGTTACATTTTGCATGTGAATTTTTTCATGGGTTTTTACAATAGAGGTCTCATAAAATATTTGCCCTTTTGTGATTGACTTATTTCACTCAGCATAATGTCCTCCAGTTTCATCCATGTTATGAGATGCTTCACAGATTCATTGTTGTTCTTTCTCGTTGCATAGTACTCCATTGTGTGTATGTACCATAGTTTGTTTATCCATTCATCTGTTGATGGGCACCTACGTTGTTTCCATCGTTTTGCTATTGTGAACAATGCTGCCATGAACATAGGTGTGCATATGTCTATTCAAGTGACGACTCTTATTTCTCTAGGATATATTCCTAGGAGTGGGATTGCTGGATCGAATGGTATGTCTATTTCTAGCTTTCTGAGGAAACGCCATATCATTTTCCAAAATGGTTGTATCATTTTGCATTCCCACAAGCAGTGTATAAGAGTTCCCATCTCCCCGCAACCCCTCCAACATTAGTTATTTCCAGTATTTTTGATTCGTGCCAGTAATGCCGGGGTGAGATGGTATCTCATTGTGGTTTTAATTTGCATTTCTCTAATGGCTAGTGAATGCGAGCATTTCCTCATGTGTCTGTTGGACATTTGAATGTCTTCTTTGGTGAAGTGTCTGCTCATTTCCTTTGCCCATTTTTCAATAGGATAGTTTGTCTTTTTGTTATAGAGGTGTTGGATTCTCTTGTAGATTATGGAGATTAGACCTTTGTCTGACTTGTACTGTCCAAAATTTTTTTCCCAGTCTGTAGTTTCTCTTTTTACTCATTTGGTGAAATCTTTTGAAGAGCATAGGTGTTTGATTTTTAGCAGATCCTAGTTATCTAGTTTATATGTTGGGTTTTGTGTGTTGATGTTTATGGTTTGTATCCTGTTAATGCCATGTATTAAGGCCTGAAGTGTTGGTCCTATTTTTTCTTCTATGAAATTTATAGTTTTAGGCTTTATATTCAGGTCTTTGATCCATTTTAAAGTAGTTTTTGTATACGGTGTGAGGTATGGGTCCTGTTTCATTTTTCTGCAAATGGATATCCAGTTTTGCCAGCACCATTTGTTAAAAAGACTGTCTTTTCCCCATTTGATGGACTTTGGGACCTTGTCGAAAATCAGGTTACCGTAGGTGGATGGATTTACATCTGGGTTCTCAATTCTGTTCCATTGGTCAATGTCTCTGTTGTTATACCAGTACCAGGCTATTTTGACTACTGTAGCTGTATAGTAGGTTTTCAAGTCAGGTAGTGTGAGTCCTCCAACTTTATTCTTCTTCTTCAGTAGCGCTTTACTTATTTGGGGCTTCTTCCCTTTCCATGTAAAGTTAATAATTAGTTTTTCCATCTCTTTGAAGAATGTTGTTGGTATTTGGATCGGGATTGCATTGTATTTGTAAATTGCTTTAGGTAGAATTGCCATTTTCACAACGTTGAGTCTGCCTATACATGAGCATGGTATGTTTTTCCATTTATGTAGATCCCTTTTGGTTTCATGCAGCAGTGTTTTGTAGTTTTCTTTGTATAGGTCTTTTACATTCCTGGTCAGATTTATTCCTAAGTATTTTATCTTTTTTAGGGGCTATTGAAAATGGTATTGATTTCCTGATCTCCTTTTGATCATTCTCTTTACTGGTGTATAGGAATCCAACTGATTTTTGAATGTTTATCTTCTATCATGCTACTCTGCTGAATCTTTCAATTAGTTCCAGTAGATTTCTCGTGAGTCTTTAGGGTTTTCTATGTATGGTATCATATCATCTGTAAACAGGGACAGTTTAACTTCTTCATTACCAATTTGGATGCCCTTTATTTCTTTCTCTTGCCTTATTGCTCTAGCTAGAACTTCCAGCACAATGTTAAATAGGAGTGGTGATAAAGGGCATCCTTGTATTGTTCCTGTTTTCAAGGGGAATGTTTTCAGCCTCTCTCCATTAACAATGATGTTGGCTGTTGGTTTTGCATAGATGCCCTTTATTATGTTGAGAAATTTCCCTTCTATACCTATTTTATTAAGAGATTTTATCAGGAATGGGTGTTGGACTTTGTCCAATGCCTTTTCTGCATCAATTGAGATGGTCATGTGATTTTTTTCTTTCCTTTTATTTATGTGGTGAATTACGTTGACGGATTTTCTAATGTTAAAACATCCTTGCATACCTGTTATGAATCCTACTTGGTCGTGGTGTATTAATTTTTTGATATGATGCTGAAGTCTATTGGCTAGAATTTTGTTCAGAATTTTTGCATCTATATTCATGAGAGATATTGGTCTGTAATTTTCTTTTTTTGTGATGTCTTTGCCTAGTTTTGTATCAGCGTTATGCTGGCTTCATAGAATGAATTTGGAAGTGTTGCTTCCTCTTCTATGCTCTGAAATAGCTTGAGTAGAACTGGTACAAGCTCTTCTACAAATGTTTTGTAGAATTCTCCATTGAAGCCATCTGGGCCAGGGCTTTTTTTGGTTGGGAGTTTTTTTATTACCTTTTCAATCTCTTCGCCTATTATGGGTCTGTTCAGATTTTCAATATCACTTTGTTGTAGTTTGGGTAGGCCGTGCATTTCTAGAAATTTATCCATTTCCTCTAGGTTTTCAAATTTGTTGGAATATAGTTTTTCATAATATTCTGTTATAATCCTTTTTATTTTGGTTGGGTGTGTTGTAATGTCCCCCATTTCATTTCTTATTTGGGTTATTTGTGCCCTCTGCTGTTTTTCTTTTGTCAGTCTGGCCAGTGGTTTGTCAATTTTGTTGATTCTTTCAAAGAATCATCTTTTGGTTTTGTTGATACTTTCTATTGTTTTTCTGTTCTCTATTTCATTTATTTCTGCTCTGATCTTTACTATCTCCTTTCTTCCGGTGGTTGTAGGCTTTCTTTTTTTTTTTTTTTTTTTTGCTGTTTTCTTTCTATTTGTTTCAGTTCTGTAGTTAATGTTTTGATTTTGTCCCTTTCTTCTTTTTTGATATGTGCACCTATTGCTATAAATTGTCCTCTGAGGACTGCCTTTGTTGTGTCCCAAAGGTTTTGGTATGATGTGTTTTCATTTTCATTTGATTCTAGGAATTTTTTAATTCCATCTCTGATTTCTTCTATTACCCATTGATGTGTAAGCAGAGTATTATTCAGTTTCCATGTGTTTTATTTTTTTTTCCTTGCTCTTTCTAGTGTTAATTTCTACCTTGATGGCATTCTGGTCAGAGAAGATACTGTGAATTATCTCAATGTTTTGGATCTTGTTGAGGATTGCTCTGTGGCCTAAGATGTGGTCTATTCTGGTGAACGTTCCATGTGTATTGGAAAGGAATGTGTACTTTGCAGTGGTTGGATGGATTGTTCTATATATGTCTATGAGGTCCAGTTGGCTGATTGTGTCCTTTAGGTCTTCTGTATCTTTGCTGAGTTTCTTTTTAGTTGTTCTGTCCTTTACTGAGAGTGGTGTGTTGAAGTCTACTATTATTGTGGAACTGTCAATTTCTGTTTTCAGTGCTGTTAGGGTTTTTTTTTTTTATGTATTTTGGAGCCTTGTCATTGGGTGCGTAGATGTTTATTATGGTTATGTCTTCATGATGGATCGTCCCCTTAATCATTATATATTGTCCTTCTTTATATTTTATGGTAGATTTTGTTTTAAAGTCTATTTTATCTGAGATTAGAATTGCCAGTCCTGCTGTTTTTTGGTAGTTGTTAGCTTGATATACTTTTTTTCCAACCTTTGATTTGTAATAAATTCACATCTTTGTTTCTAAGGTGTGTCTCTTGTAGACAGCATATTGATGAATCCTGTTTTCTTATCCATTCTGCCACTCTCCGTCTCTTTATGGGTGCATTGAGTCCATTTACATTCAGTGTAATTATTGATAGATGGAAGTTTGTTGCTGTCATTTTGAAGTGCTTTTTTTTGTGGTGCTGAAGTTTTCTTTGTTCTTATTACTCTCTTGTGCTGAGTTACTTTTGTTTGTGGATTTTGTGTTCATTTCTTTTGTTTTTGTAGGTTTTGTTTTTGTTGAGACTTTATGTTTTTTGTCTTTATTTTTATGAGTTGGTTTGTTAACTTTCTTTGTGGTTACCATGAATTTTACCCTTATCTTTATAAGTTTGAAGCAGTCTACCGTTACTTGGTATCGCCTTGCCTTCCTCTCCATTAGAAGGTTCTATACCTATGCCGTTTGTTCCCTCTTTCATTGTTTTGATATTGTTGTCATCCTTTGATTGATTGCTCTGATTCCCTTTTGTATTTCTTTTGGTTTTGGATAGTCCTCGATAGTTCATTTCCTAGAATGGTACCTGGTTCGTATAAACCTGCGTCCTAGGTCCTAGGTCCTGCCTGAGGGCTGAAGCTGTTTGTCCTCAGATCGAAGAACTCCCTTTAATAATTCTTGTAAGTTTGGTTTGACTTTTGCATATTCCCTTAGTTTCTGTTTATCTGGAAATGACCTAATTTCACCATCAAATTTGAATGAGAGTTTTGCAGGATATATTATTCTTGGCTGACAATTTTTTTTCTTTCAAGATTTTATATACGTCATCCCACTGCCTTGTTGCATGCATGGTTTCTGCCGAATAATCTCAGCTTAGTCTTATTGCTTCTCCTCTGTATGTGATTTCTTGTTTTTCACGAGCTGCTCTCAGGATTCTTTGTTTGTCTTTAGTTTTGGTGAGTGTGAATATGATATGTCTTGGTGATTTTCTTTTGGAGTCTCTTCTATATGGGGTTCGTTGAGCTTCTTGGATGGCCATCTTTTCATCTTTCATGATATTGGGAAAGTTTTCTGTCAGCAGTTCCTCAATGATCCTCTCTGTATTTTCTGTTTTCTCCCCCTGTTCTGGGATGCCAATCACTCGTAAGTTTTTGCTTTTAATTGTGTCCCACATAACTCTCAGGGTCTCTTCATTTTTCTTTCTTATTTTTTCTGAGTTTTCCTGAAACCGAGTTGTATCCAAGTGTTTGTCTTCAGTTCCACTGATCCTGTCTTCCACGGTTTCAAATCTACTTCTCAGCCCTTCTATGACACCGTCCATTTCTGAAATCTTGTTATTTATCTTTTGGATTTCTAATTGTTGCTTTTGTATAATTTTGAGTTGTGAATTTATTTTGGCATTTTGTTCCTGCATCATCTTCCTGAATTCTTCCAATTGTTTGTCTGTATTTTCCATAAATTTGTCTATTTTTTCCTCATGTTTGTCAGCTTTTTACCTCAGTTCTTGGAAAATTCCGAGTATTAGTGATTTGAGTTCCCTATCAGGTACTTCTAGTGCATTTTCTTCCACAGGAGAGTTATCTGGTGTTTTAATTTGGATGCCTATTTGAGCCATCTTGTCTTGTTTTTGTAAATGTTTTGATATTGTTTGCTGTTTTCGGGGCATTCAGTAGCTATTTCTCTCATTTATTGATTGTAGATTTTTTTTTGTTTCATCCTTGTGGTACAGCTGGGCAGGTCTAGCTGAAGAGGAGCCACTGGGATGGTTTGTTTGTTGCACTCACCGCAGCCACCAGGACAGTTTGTAGTCAGTGCTGGGCAGGTTCCAATAGGGCGTGCCTGCACAGCTTGGTGGTGTGATGTCAAGTGCACGGTGCAGGTAGGCAGGATGTAGCGGGGAGATGGTTATGTGTGAAGCTAAGCTGGATATGGGAGAGAGGAGAGGGGAGCAGGAGCGAAAAGCATACAAACATAAAAGAATGCTAGGGGAGCTTGCCGTTGGAATGGACAGATGAGAGACTATGGGATGGAGGAAACCAGAAGGGGGAAGAGAAAGAAAAGGAAAGAATGACCAAATAAAAATCAGAAAAGTTAAAGAACTGCAAAGTTCCCAGGGATCCCACCGATGCAGCTATGAGGTCTGGGGGAGTCGGTCTCAGGTTTAACAGCACAGCCTGGCCAGAAGGTGCAGAGGCATACATCACCTGGTATTCAGGGATCAGAAAGAGAAGGGAGAGATAGAGAGACGAGAAATTGAGCAATGAAGAAAGACAAAAGGTAAAAAGAGGGAAAAGAAAACAAAACTAATCAAAAAAGAAGAAAAATAAAATTAAAAAAAAAAAAAAAGCAACACCAGCAGTCAATGAATGGCACTCAGAGAGCCAACCAGTGCGGGCTGGTGTTTCTGGACAAGAGACTGTGTCCGTGGGAAACAGAGGAGGCCGAGTGTGAGTGAAGAAGGGTGGAGTGTGGAAAGCGTATATCACAAATTGCCCGTGCTCTGGGGACCCTCAGAAAGGAGCTAAGAGGGTGCAAGGAGCCAGACCCCCGAGTGAAAGGAGGGGGAGGCGGCGAGAGGCAAGCGAGAAACCAAAAGAGGCAGGAGGAAAAAAAAAGAAAAAAAAAAAAAAACCAGCACCAGCAGCCAACAAACAGCACCCAGAGAGCCGCCCGCCCGGGTGCACAGAATCCAAGCAGCCGGCGGACCCCGGTGAAGAGACTGCGGCCACGGGAAGCAGAGGAGCAAATGAACAAAAGCCCCGGGATCTCACCAGCGTGGCAGGCCAGACGCAGAAGCGGCCACACACCTGCACGCAGCCCCACAGCCCTGCAGGAAAGAGCAAAGATGGCGCTCGGAACCAGACACCCGAGCAAAAGGAGGGGGAGGCAGCGAGAGGCAAGCGAGAAACCAAAAGAAGATTAAAAAGCAACACCTGCAGCCAACAAATGGCACCCAGAGAACCTCCCGCACAGGTGCACGGAATCCAAGCAGCCAGCGGTCCCGGGTCAATAGACCGTGGCCACGGGAAGCAGAGGGATGAAGGAACAAAGGTCCCGGGATCTCACCAGTGCGGTAGCCCAGACCTGGAAGCAGCTACACGCCCGAACTCAGCCCCACAGCCCCACAGGAAACAGCAAAGACGGCGCTCAGAGCCAGACACCCGAGCAAAAGGTGGGGGAAGCAGCGAGAGGCAAGCGAGAAACCAGAAGAAGCAGAAAAATCCACACCAGCAGCCAACAAATGGCACCCAGAGAGCCCCCCGCTCAGGCGCGTGGATTCCAAGCAGCCGGCGGTCTCGGGTCAAGAGACCGTGGCCACGGGAAGCAGAGGGCCGAATGAACAAAGGCCCCGGGATCTCACCAGCGCAGCAGCCCAGACCTGGAAGCAGCCACATGCCCAAATGCAGCCCCACAGCCCCGCAGGTAAGAGCAAAGATGGCTCTCGGAACCAGGCACCCGAGCAAAAGGAGGGGGAGGCGGCAGAAAAAGCTATGCCAGCAGCCAACAAACGGCTTCCAGAGAGCCGCTGGCCCGGGTGTGGGGAATCCAAGCACCAGCGCCCCCTGGCCCAGGGACCCTGGCCACGAGAAGCAGGGGAGCCCCACCCGAGGCAGAGAGGGGTGGGGGGTGTGAAAGCGCACACCGCAAATTATCAGTCGTTCCATCTCCCACTGGACACTCCGCGAGGCTGCTCTCCCATTCTCCCATTTGCTGGTCTCCGATAAGAGTCCAAGATGGTGGATCCGCGCTGCATTAGCTGGTAGGGGATCTCTGCATGAGTCTCTCCTCGCTCTCTGTTCTCTTTCAGTATTCTCACTCCGTTTGGTGTTTGGCTGAGTTCTTTATCTCTTCATTTGATGTTCTAGGGTTTCAGGATTGTTGATTCTCTGTTCGGCTTAGTTTTTCGGATCTTTGCTGTGGAGGGATGGCGTGATGCTTCTGCCTAGAGTGCCATCTTTCTGGGCTCTCTTCTTTGTCATTTTTTAAAAATTTTATTTATTTCACTGCTGTTGAGAACATACACAGCAGAGTAAACCAATTCAACAGTTTCTACATGTACAGTTCCGTGACATAGATTACATTCTTCAAGTTGAACAACCATCCTTACCCTCCTTTTCTGAGTTGTTCCTCCAGCATTAACATAAACTCACTTCCCCCTAAGTTTCCTATCTAACCTTTCAAGTCGCTGTTGTCAATTTGATCACATAGAGATAGATCTTGAAACAGCACAAAGGTCAAGGCAGACATTCTTTACTGGTTAAGCTACACTATCATTTGGTTGTAAGAACACTTCAGGGAATATTTTTGGCTCAGGGTTTAAAGATTATCTCAGGGCAATAATTTCAGAGGTTAATCCAGGCTACTTGGCTCCAGAAAGTTTGGAGTCCATGAGATTTGAAATTCTGTGCTGCATTTCCCCCCTTTTGATCAGGATTCTTCTATGGAATCTTTGATCAAAATACTCAATAATGGTAGCTGGGCACCATCAGCTCTTCAGGTCTTATGGCAAAGGAGGCATTTGTTCATGGAGGCAATTAGCCACACATTCCATATCATCCTCCTATTCCTGACTCTATTTCTTCCTCTGTTGCTCCAGGCCAAGAGAGACCAATTGTTGTGCCTTGGATGGCCACTTGCAACCTCTTAAGACCCTAGCTACTATGCAACAAACTAGGAGGAAGAATAGAAGCACGAAATGTGTTATTAGGCTAATTAACTGGGATGTCTTGTGAAACCATGACCTTAAACCTCGAAACCAAGGAGTCAAATCCCATGAGGTTATACATAAGCAGCCTCAGCAGCTACTCTTTTTTCTTATCATTGTTGTAAATATATCTATTACACGTTTGCCAAATCAACTTGTTACAGGTGTACATCTTATTAACAGTAATTGCAATAATAGGCTGTGCAACCCTACCCTTAATCAATGTGATTTTTACATCACCTTTAAACTCTTCTTTACCCCACCTGCCTGCTCCTGGTAATCATTCATAAACTTTGATCCTTATACATCTGTCTTTTCTTGTCTTTTTGTATAAATGAGGTTATACAATATTTGTCCTTTTGTGATTGACTTATTTCACTCAGCATAATATTTTCAAGTTACATCCATATTGTAGCATGTAGTAAGACTTCATTTCTCCTACTGGTTAAGTATTATTTCATTTTATGCATGTACCACATTTTGCTTATTCATTCATCTTTTGATGGGCATTTAAGTTGTTTCCACCTTTTAGCTATTTTGAATAGGGCTACAATGAACATTGGCATACAAGTCTCTGTTTCAGTTTCTACGTTCAGGTATGTTGGGTATATACCCAGGGGTGGAAGTGCTAGGCCAGATAGTATTTCTAATTTTAGTTTTTTGAGGAACCAACAGTTTTCCAAAGTTGCTGTACCATTTTGCATTCCCACCAGCAATGGACAAGTGTTCCAGTTTCCTCACATCCTTGTCAACATTTATTATTTTCTGGGTTTTTTTTAAATCTTATTTATCCCATTGGGAGTAAAATGGTATCTCATTGTGATTTTGAGTTGCATCTCTGGCTAATGACGTTGAGAATCTTTTCATGTGTTTGGTGGTCATTTAAGCATCTTCTTTGGTGAAATTTCTATTCAAGTCTTTTGCCCATTTTTTGATAGGGTTATTTGTCTTTTTGTTGTTAAGCTGTCAAAGTTTTATATATATTTTTGTTATTATAATCTTATCAGATATATGGTTTCTGCAAATATTCTCCCAGTCAGTAGATTGACTTTTCACTTTTTTGATAAGCTCATTTAATGAACAAAAAGTTTTAATTTTTATGAAGTCCCATTTATTTATTTTGTCTTTTGCTGTATGTGCTTTTATTCTTAGATAACCTTTTGTTAAAAGCCCCTGCACTTTCTTCTAAGAATTTTATGGTTTTAGTTTGCGCATTTAGATCCTTAACACATTTTGAATTTCTTTTTTCTATGATGTGACGTATGGATCCGGTTTTATTTTTCTGCATGTGCAAATCCAATTTTCCCACACCATTTATTGAAGTGACTCTTCTTTCTCTATCAAATAAATGGACTTAGCACCCCTGTCAAAATCATTTTACCATATATATGTGGGTTTATTTCTGGATTCTCAATTCTATTCCATTGGTCTAGTGTCTATTGTTACACCAGTACTAGGCTGTTGTGATTAATGTAGCTGTAGAGTATGCTTTAAAAATCAGGAAGTGACTCCTCCTACTTTGTTCTTCTCCTTCAAAAATGCTTTAGCTAGGAGGCAGAGCCAACATGGCACTATATAGAAGCATCATGCTATTTCTGTAGAGAAAAGACTCAAAAAACTAAGTAAAACAGATACAAATGTCAGTCCTGGAACCAAAGCATCAAATGAAGGGATAAAAATTTCAATCAAGCACTAAATGGAATAGAAATTGACAGAGAGCAGAGGACCAGGAGAGCTATGGAGTTGAGGTCCCCTACTAGCTAACGTGGCATGGACTCACCATTTTTGACCTCAGCCACCAGGAATGGTGGACAGGGAGTACTCGTGGAGCCCCCAATGGGAGACAGAGAACCCAGTAACCAAGGATGCATGGTTTCCAACCCCCCATCTTTCTTTCCTGTACACATCCTCTGCCAGTTTCCAATGTGCCACAGTCACGTGGCTGAAGACACCAGCTCATTGCCACCCAGGTTCGCCTTGCCCCCACCAGCCAGGTCCTTCAGTGCCATTTTTTTGTTATTGTATTTTTGGCTTTTTTTCTTCTCTCTCTCACCCTTCCTTCCTTTCCTTTCTCCTGCCCAGCTAGCCTAGTGTGCCATCCCCACCCATTCTTGATGGGCTGTGCCACACTGCTCAGCTAGAAAGACATCAGCACATGGCCTGCCTGGGTCCATGCCATCCCACAAGTAGGTTCCCTCAGCATCACTTTTTTTCCCCTTACTTATCTCTCTCTCCCTTCTTTCCTTTCCTTTCTTCTGACGACCTAGTCCCGTGTGCCATCCCCACCCCTTCCTGACTGGCTGTGCCACACTGCTCAAACCGACTAGAGAGCCACTGGCACACAGCCTCCATGGGTCTGCGCCACCCCACCGACAGCCTCCCTCAGTGCCATTATTTATGTTTTTGTTTCTTTGTTTTTGCTTTTTTTCCTTTCTTTTGTTGTTGTTTTTTATCTCTCTCTCCTTTTCTTCATTTCCTTTCTCCCACCCACCTAACCCCATGTGCCACCCCCCATTCTTGACAGGCTGTGTGCTGTATCTCTTGGCTAGAGAGCCACTGGCACACAGCCTCACCATGTCTGCCCTGCCTCCAACCGATGAAGCCTACTGCACCACCATTTTATTTCCTTATTTTTTTGCTTCTGTTTCTATCTCAACTTTCTCTCGCCCACTTAACTCCACACATCACATCTTCTCCTTTCCCTTCTGCCTATCTGCACCATGCACCAAAGGCCAAGCCCCTGAGTGGCACTGGTGTGGACCACCAGACCCCATCCTGCACTGCTCCCCAACCCTGCCTTTTTGGCCCCAGTATGTGCCTCAAATGACCCATCATTGCCTCCCCCTGCTGGACCTGTCCTGCTGCACCATAGCTGAGCAACCTATCCTGTCCACCTGGACAAGGTGGTGAGAAGTATCATGCCCAAAGATGAGCAAGTGACAAAGCACACTCATCCCACCTGCCAAGATATAACCAAATAAAACAAAAAAGCAGGATGAAACAAATAAATCTACACTCAATAAATGAAGAAAATAATTCCTGAATGTCCCATAGATGGTAGACAATATAAAAACATATATAAAAAAGGACAAAATGACTCCAAAAAGTGACCAAAATAAAACACTCGATGAACTTCTGGTAAAAGAAAAGGCCCTGGAACTACCTGATAGGGAATTCAAAACTCTAATATTCAGGGCTATCTAAGAGAGGAAGGAAAAGGCAGACAAAACAGAAAAACAAAATCTCAGTAAACACAAGATCTACACAAATGAAAGAAATGAAAAAAAAAATCCACAAACAAAAGGAATTAAGCACAGGATAGTAAGAGGAACAAAGAAAACATCAGCACCACAAAAAAATCACTACAAAATGACAGCAACACATGACAGCAATAAACTCACTCCTATCAATAATCACACTGAATGTAAATGGCTTAAATACACCCATAAAGAGACAGAGAGTGACAGAATAGAAAAAAAAAGGACCCATCAAGATGCTGTCTACAAGAGATACATCTTAAAAACAAAAATTAAATATATTAAAAATCAAAGGGTGGAAAAAAATCTATCAAGCAAACAGCAACCAAAAAACAGCAAGAGTAGCAATACTAATCTCAGATAAAAAAGCCTTTAAAATAAAATCCACCACAAAAGACAAGGAAGGACATTATATAACAATTCAAGGGACAATCCATCGTGAGGACATAACCATAATAAATATGTATGCACCCAATGACAAGGCTCCAAAATACATAAACTCTAACAGCACTGAAAAGAGAAATTGATACATCCACAATAATAGTAGGAGACTTCAACAAACCACTCTCAGTAAAGGGCAGAACATCTAGAAAGAAGCTCTACAAAGATAGGGAAAATCTAAAGGCCACAATAAACTAACTTGACCTCATAGATATATATAGAACATTCAACCCAACAGTAGCTACTTACACATTATTTTACAACACACATGGAACATTCTCCAGAATGGACCACATCATAGGCCACAAAGCAACCCCAACAAAATCCAAAACACTGAGATAATAAAAAGCATCTTCTCTGATCACAATGCCATAAAAGTAGAAATTAATAACAGAAAGAGCAGGGAAAAATATCAAATACATGGAATATGAATAACACCTTGCTTAAAAACCACTGGGTAATAGAAGAAATAAAAGATGGGAAAAAAATCCTAGAATCAAGCAAGAATGAAAACACATCATACCAAAACTTTGGGGCACAGCAAAGGCAGTGCTCAGAGGTCAGTTTATGGCAATAGATGCACACATCATAAAAGAAGAAAGGGACAAAGTCAAAAAATTAACTATACATCTCAATCAAATAGTGAGAACAACAAAAGAAGCTGTCTTAGTTATGCACAAGTGGATGGCTTTAACAAAGAGAAATTTATTTTCTCACAGTAGAGTAGGCTAGAAGTCCAAATTCAGGGCATCAGTTCCAGGGGAAGGTATTCTCTCTCTAACGATTCTGGAGGAAGGTCTTTGTCATTAATATTCCCCTGGACTAGGAGCTTCTCAGTGCAGGGACCCTGGGTCCAAAGGAAGCACTTTTCTCCTGGCACTACTTCCTTAGTGGTATGAGGTCTCCCTGTCTCTCTGCTTGCTTCTCTCTTTTATATCTCAAAAGAGACTGACTTAAGACACAATCTAATCTTGCAGATTGAGTCCGGACTCATTAACATAACTACCTCTAATTCTGCCTCATTAACATCATAGCAGTAGGATTTACAATATGTCAGAAAATCACATCAGATGTCAAAATGGTAGACAATCACACAATACTGGGAATCATGGCCTAGCCAAATTGACACATATTTTTGGGGAAAACAATTCAATCCAAGACAGAAGCCCACAGCTACCAGAAGAAAAGAAATAATAAAGATCAGAGCAGAAATAAATGAAATAGAGAATAGAAAAATAATAGAAAGAATCAACAAAACCAAAAGTTAGTTCTTTGAAACGATCAACAAAATTGTCAAACTACTGGACATATTGACAAAAGAACAACAGTAGAGGAAGCAAATAACCCAAATAAGAAATGAAATGGGGGACATTACAACAGGCCCAAATAAAATAAAGAGGATTATAACAGAATACTATGAAAAACTGTACTCCAACACATTTGAAAACCTACAGGAAATGGTCAAATTTCTTGAAACACACTATTTACCTAAACTAAGACAAATAGATGTCGAAAATCTGAACAGACTCATAATAGGAGAAGAGATTGAAAAGGTAATTAAAAAAACCTCCCAACAAAAAAAAGCACTGGCCCAGATGGCTTCACTGGAGAAGTCTATGAAACGTTCAGAGAAGACCTTGCAACAGTTCTACTCAAACTATATCAGAACATAGAAAAGGAAAGTACACTTCCAAATTCATTCTATGAAGTCACCATAACCCTGATACTAAAATCAGGCCAAGACACCAAAAGAAAAGAAAATTATAGACCAATATGTCTCATGAATATAGATGCAAAAATTCTCAATAAAATTCTAGCCAATAGAATTCAGCATCATATAAAAAAAAATACACCCCAACCAAGTGAGATTCATACCAGGTATGCAAGGATGGTTAATAATAGAAAATCAATCAATGTAATTCGCTACATAAATAAAACAAAACAAAATAATCACATGATCACATCATGTGATCTCAATTGATGCAGAAAGGCATTCAACAAAGTCCAACACCCATTCCTGATAAAAACTCTCAATAAAATAGGTATAGAAGGGAAATTCCTCAACATAATAAAGGGCATCTACATAAAACCAACAGCTAACATCATTCTTTTTTTTAAATTTTTTTTATTGTACTTTAGATGAAGGTTTACAGAACAAATAGTTTCTCATTAAACGGTCAGTACACATATTGTTTTATGACATTGGTTAGCAACCCCATGACTTGTCAACACTCTCCCTTCTCGACTTTGGAAGATCTTTTTTTTTTTTTTTTGGTGAAAATATACATAGCCAAAGATACACCATTTCAAAAATCTCTACATGTACAATTCAGTGATATCGATTACATTATTCCAGTTGTGCTGCTATTCTCACTATCCTTTTCCAAACTATTCCATCACCATTATCTTCAACTTACTGTCCCCTAGGCTTCCCATCAAACCTTTTGAGTTGATAGTTGTCAATTTGATCTCACATAATTCTTTTTTTTTAATGTACTTTAGATGGAGGTTTACATAACAAATAGTTTCTCATTAAACAATACACATATTGCCTACGACAATGGTTAACAACCTCTTGACATGTCAACACTGACCTTTCTCAACCTCATTTTCCCTATCACCAGTTTTCCTGGACCCTCCTGCCTTCTAGTCCTTGTCCCTGGACTGCTGTGCCTCACTAGTCCTGTTTTGTTTTATAGGGCTGTCCAATCCCCAGCTGAACGGTGACCCTCTGGAGTGACTTCACCACTAAGTTAAAGGGTGTCTGTGGGGGTTTCTCCAGTCTGTCAGGCCAGTAAATCTGCTCTTTTTTTGTGTGTTAAAATTTTATTCTACATCCTTCTCCAGCTCTGTCCAGGACCCTCTGTTGTGATCCCGGTCAGAGCAGTCAGTGGTGGTAGCCTGGCACCATCCTGTTGTACTGGACTCAGTCTGGTGGAGGCCTTGGCAGTTGTGGTCCATTAGTCTTTTGGATTAATCTTTCCCTTTTATCTTGTTTTCTTCATTCTCCCTTGCTCCTGAAGGGGTGAGACCACTGGAGTATCTTAGATGGCTGCTCACAGGCTTTTAAGACCCCAGACGTTACTCACCAAGGCAGAATGCAGAACATTGTCTTTATAAACTGAGTTAAGCCAACTGAGCTAGATGTTCCCCGAGACCATGGTCCCCACAGCCTTCCACCCAGCAATTCATTCCCTCAGGGAGTTTGTATGTGTCTATGGAGCTTCCATGATATTTCCTTTTACAAGTTGTGCTGGCTTCCACAGTATTGTGTACTGTCTTACCCTTCACCAAAGTTAGCCAACATCATTCTTAATGGAGAGAGGCTGAAAACATTCTCTTTTAGGACAGGAACAAGACAAGGATGCCCTTTATCACCACTCCTATTTAAAATTGTGCTGGAAGTGCTAGAGCGATAAGGAAGGAAATAAATAAAGGGCATCCAAGTTGGTAAGGAAGAAGTGAAACTGTCCCTATTGTGGATGATATGATACTACATGTAGAGAACCCAAAAGATTCCACAAGCAAACTACTGGAACTAATAGAAAGATTAAACAGAGTATCAGGATACAAGACAAAAAAACAAAAATTAGTTGGATTCCTATACACCAATAAAGAGAACTATGAAAAGGAAATCAGGAAAGCAATACCATTTATAATATCTCTTAAAAAAATAAAATACTTAGGAATAAATCTAACCAGGAATGTAAAAGACCTATTCAAAGAAAACACTACTGCAAGAAAACAAACAAGACCTACACAAATGGAAAAACATACCATGCTCATTGGTAGGTAGACTCAACATTGTGAAAATGTCAATTCTACCCAAAGCAATATACAAATACAATGTAATCCCTATCCAAGTACCAACAACATTAATTAAATGGAAAAACTAATCATTAACTTTATATGGAAAGCAAAGAGGCCCCGGTTAAGTAAAAGACTATTGAAGAAGAATAAGAAAGTAGGAGGACTTGCAATACCTGACCTCAGAACCTACTATACAGGTATGGTAGTGAAAACACCCTGCTTCTGGTACAATGATGGATACATTGACCAATGGAACAGAATTGAGAACTCAGATGTAAATTCATTCACTTAGGGTCACCTGATCTTCCACAAGGGCCCAAAGTCCATCAAATGTGGAAAATATGATCTTTTCAACAAACAGTGGTGGGAAAACTGGATGTTCATCTGCAAAAAAAAAAAAATGAACCAGGACCCATATCTCACACCATACAAAAAACTAATTCAAAATGGATAAAAGACGTACATATAAAACCAAAAATTATAAAGATCATAGAATAAATATTAGGGTCAACACTAGAGGCCCCAATACACTGCATAAATAAGATACAAACCATTACTAAAAATACACTAGCACCAGAAGAGAAACTAGATAAGTGGAATCTTCTAAAAATTAAACACTTCTGCTCAACAAAAGACTTCACCAAAAGAGTAAAAAGAGAGCCTACAGACTGGGGAAAAAAATTGTCTATGACAAATCCAACAAAGGTCTAATTTCTAAAGTCCATAGGAAAATCCAACACCTCTACAACAAGAATTCAAATAATCCATTTAAAAATTGGGTAAAGGATACGAACAGACACTTCACCAAAAAAGACATTCTGGAGGTTAACAGACACATGAGGAAATGCTCGCGATCACTAGCCATTAAAGAAACGCAAATCAAAACTACAAAGAAATACCATCTCACCCCAACATTACTGGCACGAATCAACAAAAACAAACAAATGTTGGAAAGGCTGCGGGGAGATTGGAACTCTTATACACTGCAGGTGAGAATGCAAAATGGTAAAACCATTTTGGAAAACAATATGGAACTTCCTTAAAAAGCTAGAAATAGAAATATCACACAATCCAGCTATCCCACTCCCAGGAATATATCCTAGAGAAATAAGAACCATCACAAGAAGAGACATACGCACACCCATATTCACTGCAGCATTATTCAAGCTAGCAAAAAGATGGAAACAGCCGAAGTGCCCATCAACAGATGAATAGATATACAAACTATGGTACATACACAGAATAGAATACTATGCAACAATAAAGGACAATGATTAATTCACAAAACATCTCGCAACATGGATGAATCTGGAGGGAATTATGCTGAGTGAAATAAGTCAATCACAAAAGGACAAATACTGTATGAGACCACTATGTAGCAGAGTCAAGTTTCAAAATCTTGTTGTCTGGCTATTGAATCTATGCTCTTAATCACTACATTTATACAGAGTCTCCTTACATTCTTTTGTCCCCCGGAACTCTATAAGGAACAATCCTAAACTTATAAAATAATTAATCATGTAGAATATGATTTCAGACTAATATTTTTCCTCTGATGATTCATCAAATACCTTCATTAAATGTGATAGTATATATATATATATATATATATATATATATATATATATATATATATATATATATTGCTTATGCTTGGTGTTAAGGGGACAGAACAGGACTAATATTGGTTGGGTCTAAATAAATAATAATACCACGTTTATTCCTGGAAGCCTGTGGTATTTGAAGGAAATAGGCCAGTTAAAATTATGTCAGGCACTATGCTAGACACTGGAGATACACGGTAAATCAAACTGATTTGTACACTGATATTATTGAGGTTATAGTGTAGTGGGAGAAGTAGACACTAACCAAATTATTTTGCACATTTCATAGTGAGTCTAAGGGCACACAGTTCTTAAAAAAGAAGTATTGCATCTAATAGGAGCATATAAAAAGGAGGACTATCCAGTCTGGGAGCCCTGGTGGCAAAGTGGTTAACAGCTATGGCTGATAGCCAAAAGGTTGGCTGCTAACCAAAAGGTTGCCATTTTGAATCTACCAGATGCTCCTTGGAAACCCTATGGGAAAGTTCTTCTTTGTCCTACAGAGTTGCTAGGAGTCAAAATCAACTAGATGACAATTTTTTTTTTTAATCTAGTCTGGGGGCACAGGAAGATTTCCTTTAAGAAATTGTGTCAGAGGCGGGGCCAAGATGGCGGGGTAGTCAGATGCTTCTGGTGGACCCACTTACAACAAAGACCCAAAACAATGGGTGAATCAATTATATATGGCAATCTGGGAGCCCTGAACATCAAAGGCAGAGTTGAGGAACTGGACTGAGTGGCAGGGGGAGGGAGAGAAGTTTCGGAAGCAGCGAGGAGTTGCCAGTCCTGACATGGCGAGAGCCTGAGCCCTTCAGGCCTCATCAGCTCAGAGGTGAGTGGTGAGGCAGGCAAGCAGCAGTTCTCAGGAGGCATTTTTTCTGCACAAAAGAGACCCAGCACCAGAGAGTCGACACAGCCACCCAGAACCAGAGAGAAGCAGCCCTCAATCAGCGAAAGATAAGTAATTGCATATGGCTTACTGCGGAGATCAAAAACAACCCCCTTAGGGAAAAAAGTCTCACTCATTTACTTTCCCGCTCCCTGCTCTACACTGGGTCCCGGACTGGCTTCAGCAATTGCCGAGTCCCCTGGGCAGGAAGTAGGATCCGTCACATGTCTGGAGTGATTCTCCCTGCCTTGGAGAGTAAACAAATTAACAAACAAGGGAAAAAATAACCTTCCAGCTCCCCAAAGCCAAAAACCCAGGGTAGGCACAGCTCCTTTGCCTAGGCACAGGAATAAGAGATCCACAGACATTGTGCCTTTCCCCCTGCATAGACTTGGGTGGGCCCATTTCAGCAGAGTAGGCCCTCATTACCACAGTACAACAGGGTATATACCGGCAGTCTAACTTCAACTGTTTCAGCTGTGAAGTGGCAGGTTTTTGACATTTGACACTGATCTGCCCATTAAGCACGGTCTTTACCTACCGACGTTAGGGGCCTGAGGACTGGTGGTTCCACCCATGCCACCTAGCCACCTGCAATAGGGGCCCATGAAAAAGAGGTGTCCCCCAGTTTTACAGCCAATAGCATTAGGTGCTCATAGTCTGGCTGTAAAACCCACCCACCTATGTGCTCTAGGGAACAGGGACACACCTTCCTCCTGGACATGGGGGCAGACATAAGCCAACTGCCTTGCTCAGAGTGTGTCCGCCTGTTGCAGCCAAATGCCTGTGCCTACACCAATCACCCATGCCTGTCTAGGACTATAGGTGAGAGCCTACACCACACACTGGGTGGATATCTACCTGGGCACCTGAGCTGAATTAATACAGGAGGAGTGGGCAGACTCCTGAGCTCACATACCTAGTAATAGATCTAACCACCTAGTGACAGGAAATTAGAGTTTCAAAGGTGCCAATACTAAACTAGCTCATAGGAGCAGCCTATTTTGGCATATCACAACAAAACAAGAAGCTAGGACACAGTAAGCAAACATAAAATAAATAAATATAATAACTTATTGATGGCTCAAAGACAACAGTTAATATCAAATCACATAAACAGGCAATCCATGGTGGCTTCAGCAAGCTCCAAAAATAAAGAATCTAGAAATTTTCCAGAGGAGGAAAAATTCTTGGAATTACCAGAGGCAGAATACAAAAGATTAATATACAGAACTCCTCAAGAAATTAGGAAGGAAATTAATCAAAACACAGAACACACAATAGAGGAAATTAAAAGATTAGAGAAGAGCATAATGACAAAGTTAACAAGCTGCTACAATCCAGAGAGAGACAGCAAGCAAAAACCCAGAAGACTGAAAATAAAATTTCAGAATTAGACAACTCAGCAGAAAGTCATAGGAGCAGAACTGAGGCAATGGAAGTCAGGATTAATCAGATTTAACATAAAGCACTTGACACCAACTTATTTGAGGAAAAATCAGATAAAAAGATTTAAAAAAACTGAAGTAACACTAAGAATAATGTGGGACTCTATCAAGAGGAATAACCTACAAGTGATTAGAGTACCAGAACAGCAGGGAATAACAGAAAATACAGAGAGAATTGTTGAAGATTTGTTGGCAGAAAACTTCCCTGATATTGTGAAAGATGAGAAGATATCTATGCATTATGCCCATCGAACCCCACATAAGGTAGGTCCCAAAAGAAAGTCACCAAGACATATTATAATTAAACTTGCCAAAACCAAAGATAGAGAATTTTAAGAGTGGCTAGGGATAAACAAAAAGTCTTCTACAAAGGAGAGTCAATAAGATAAGCTCGGACTACTCAGCAGAAACTGTGCAGGCAAGAAGGCAATGGGATGACATATATAAAGCCTTGAAGGAAAAAAATTGCCAGCCAAGAATTCTATATCCAGCAAAACTGTCTCTCAAATATGATGGCGAAATTAGGGCATTTCCAGATAAGCAAAAGTTTAGGGAATTTGCAAAAACCAAACCAAAATTACAAGAAATACTAAAGGGAGTCCTCCTGTTAGAAAATCAGTAACATCAGATAACAACCCAAGACTAGAACACAGGACAGAACAACCAGATATCAACTCAGATAGGGAAGTCTCAAAAGTAAATCAAAGCTAAAACACTGAAAATAGGGAAACAGATGCCAATATGTAAAAGATGATAACATTAACACAAAAAAGAAGGACTTAAAAAGTAAACATAGATTTTTCATATGGAGAGGCATTCAAGGTGACATAAAGAAGTAAAACAGTGGTATAAACTTAGAAAAATAAGGGTAAATATTAAGGTAACCACAAAAGAAACTAACAATCCTACAAGTCAAAATAAAACACTAGAAAAATATAAAGACTCAGCGAACACAAAATGAATAAGATGAAAAGAAATTACATAAAGGAAAACGACTCAGCACAGAAAATTAAGTGGAACAAAGAAACTGTGAACAACACAGAAAAAAGACATCAAAATGACAGCACTAAATTCATACATATCAATAATTACGCTGAATTAACTGGACTAAATGCACCAATAAAGAGACAGAGTGTGGCAGATTGGATAAAAAAACATGAACTGTCTATTTGCTGCCTACAAGAGACAAACCTTAGACTTAAAGACACAAACAAACTAAAACTCAAAGGATGGAAAAAAATATGTCAAGCAAACAACAATCAAAAAAGAGCAGGAGTGGCAATATTAATTTCTGACAAAATAGACTTTAAAGTAAAATCCACCACAAAGATAAGGAAGGACACTATATAATGATTAAAGGGTCAATACAAAAGGATGACATAACCGTAATAAATATTTACACATACAACGACAAGGCTCGAAAATACATAAACTCTAATAGCACTGAAAAGAGAGATAGACAGCTCCACAATAGTAGTAGGAGACTTCAACACACCACTTTCGGTGAAGGACAGAACATCCAGAAAGAAGCTCAACAAAGACACTGAAGATCTAAATGCTACAAGCAACCAACGTGATCTCATAGGCATACACCAAACACTCCACCCAGCAGCAGCCAAGTAGACTTTTTTTTCCAACGCATATGGGACAGTCTTCCAGAATAGACTACATGTTAGGCCATAAAGCAAGCCCTAACAAAATTCAAAGCATCAAAATATTAAAAGCATCTTTTCTGATCATAAAGCCATAAAAGCAGAAATCAGCAACAGAAAAAGTAAGAAAAAAATGAAACATGGAAATTGAGCAACACCTTGCTCAAAAAATACTGTATTATAGAAGAAATTGAGGATGGAATAAAAAAATTCATAGAATCAAGTGAGAATGAAAACACATTCTACGAGAACTTTTGGGACACAGCAAAAGCAGTGCTCAGAGGTCAGTTTATACCAATAAATTCACATATCCAAAAAGAAGAAAGGGCCATAATCAAAACATTAACCCTACAACTGGAACAAGTAGAAAGAGAGAAGCAAAAGAAGCCCTCAGTCACCAGATAAAAGAAAATAATAAGAATTAGAGCAGAATTAAATGACATAGAGAATAGAAAAACAATTGAAAGAGTTAACAAGACCAAAAGCTGGTTCTTTGAAAAGATCAACAAAATTGATAAATCGTTGGCCAAACTGACAAAAGAAAAACAGGAGAGGAAGCAAATAACATGTATAAGAAAAGAGATGGGTGAAATCACAACAGACCCAACTGAAATTAAAAAAATCATAACAAAATACTATGAAAAATTAAACTCTAACAAATTTGAAAACCTAGAGGAAATGGATAAATTTCTAGAAACTCACTACCTATCTAAACTAACACAAAAAGAGGTAAAACAACTAAATAAACCCATAACAAAAGAAGATATTGAAAAGGTAATTTAAAAAACTCCCAACAAAAAACAGCCCTGGCCTGGATGACTTCCCTGGAGAATTCTACCAAGCTTTCAGAGAAGAGTTAACACCACTACCACTAAAGGTATTTCAGAGCATAGAAAAGGACGGAATACTCCCAAACTCATTGTATGAAGCCAGCATAACCCTGATACCAAAACCAGGTAAAGACACCACAAAAAAAGAAAATTACAGACCAATATTTTATCCCTCATGAACATTGATGCAAAAATCCTCAACAAAATTCTAGCCAATAGAATTCAGCAATATATCAAAAAAATAATTCACCATGATCAAGTGGGATTTACACCAGGTATGCAGGGATGATTCAACATTAGAAAAACAAATAATGTAATCCATCACATAAATAAAACAAAAGATAAGAACCACATGATCTTATCAATAAATGCAGAAAAGGTATTTGATAAAGTCCAACACTCATTCATGATAAAAACTCTCAACCAAATAGGAATAGAAGGGAAATTCCTCAATATAATTAAGGGCATTTATACAAAGCCAACAGCCAACATCATCCTTAATGGAGAGACTTTGAAAGTATTCCCCTTGATAACAGGAACCAGACAAGGATGCCCTTTATCACCACACTTATTGAACATTGTGCTGGAGGTCCTAGCAAGAGCAATTAAGCTAGAAAATCAAATGAAGGACATCCAAATTGGGAGGGAAGAAGTCAAAGTATCTCTATTTGCAGATGATATGATCTTATACACAGAAAGCCCTGAAGAATCCACAAGAAACCTACTGGAACTAATAGAAAATTTCAGGATACATGATAAACTTACAAAAATCAGTTGGATTCTTTTACATCAACAAAGAGAACCTTGAAGAGGAAATCACCAAATCAGTACCATTTACAATAGCCCCCAAGAAGATAAAATACTTAGAAATTAACCATAGACATAAAAGCCCTATACAAAGAAAACCACAAGACACTACTGGAAGAAACCAAAAGAGTCCTGCATAAGTGGAAAAACATACCTTGCTCATGGATTGGTAGACTCAACATTGTGAGAACATCAATTCTATCCAAAGCGATCTACAGATACAATGCAATCCTGATTCAAATTCCACTGGCATTTTTTAATGAGATGGAGAAACAAATCACCAACTTCATATGGAAAGGGAAGAGGCCCTGAACAAGTAAAGAATTACTTAAGAGGAAGAACAAAGTTGGAGGCCTCGTACTACTTGAGTTTAGAACCTATCATGCCACAATGGTAGTCAAAACAGCCTGGTACTGGTACAGCAACAGATATACATAGACCAAAGGAACAGAATTGAGAATCCAGATGTAAATTCATCAACCTATGAATAACTGGTATTTGACAAAGGTCCAGAGTATGTTAATTGTGGAAAAGACAGTCCCTTTAACAAATGATGCCGGGATAACTGGAGATCCATCTGCAAAGAACTGAAATAAGATCCATACCTCACACCATGCACAAAAAACTAACTCAAAATGGATCACAGACTTAAATATAAAATCAAAAAAGATAAAGATCATGGAAGAAAAAATAGGGACAACACTAGGAGACCTAATAAGTGGCATAAACACTGTATGAACCATAAGTAACAATGCACAATCACCAGAAGAGAGACTAGATAACTGGGAGCTCCTAAAAATCAAACACTTAGGTTCATCAAAAGACTTCACCAAAAGAGTAAAAAGACAACCTACAGACTGGGAGAAAGAAAATTTGTCTATGACAAATCCAATCAGCATCTAATCTTTAAAATTGACAAGATACTGCAAAACCTCAACAATAAAAAGACAAATAACCCCATTAAAAAATGGGCAAAGGATATGAACAGGCACTTCACCAAAGAAGATATTCAGTCAGCTAACAGACACATGAAGAAATGCTCAGGATAATTAGCCTTAGAGAAATGCAGATGAAAATTACAATGAGCTATCATCTTGCCCCAACAAGGTTAGCATTAATACAAAAAACACAAAATAATAAATGCTGGAGAGGTTGTGGAGAGAGTGGAACAATTGTACACTGTTGGTGGGAATGTAAAATGGTACAACCAATTTGGAAATTGATTTTGTGCTTCCTTAAAAAGCTAGAAATAGAAGTACCATACTATCCAGCTATCCCACTCCTTGGAATATATCCTAGAGAAATAAGAGCCATCTGACGAACAGATATGTACACACCATGTTCATTGCAGCACTGTTCACAGTAGCAAAATTTGGAAACAACCTAGGTGCTCATCAACGGACGAATGGATAAACAAATTACGGTATATCCACACAATGGAATACTACACAAGGATAAAGAACAGCAATGAAGCCGTGAAACATAACATGGAGGAATCTGGAGGTCATTATGCTAAGTGAATTTAGTCAGTCACAGAAGGACAAATATTGTATAAGACCACTATTATAAGAACTCAAGAGAAGGTTTAAACACAGAAGAAAACATTCTTTGGTGGTTAGGAGGGTGAAGAGGGAGGGTGAGGGTTATTTACTAACTAGATAGTAGATAAGAATCATCTTAGGTGAAGGGAAGGACAGCACACAGTACAGGGGAAGTCATCACAACTGGACTAAACCCAAGCTAAGAAGTTTCTTGAATAGAATCAAACATTTTGAGGGACAGAGTAGCAGGGGTAGGGATCTGGGGACCATGCTTTCAGGGGACAACTAGGTCAATTGGCATAAGAAAGCTTATTAAGAAAATGTTCTGCATCCTACTTTGGTGAGTGGTGGCTGGGGTCTTAAAAGTTTGCAAGCGGCCATCTAAGATGCATCAATTTGTCCCAACCACCAGGAGTAAAGGAGAATGAAGAACACCAAAGACACAAGGAAAGTATTAGCCCAAAAGACAGAAAGCGTTGCATAAACCAGAGACTTCATCAGCCTGAGACCAGAAGAAGTAGATGGTGCGTGGCTACCACCAATGATCACCCTGACAGGGAACACAACAGACTGTCCCTGATGGAGGAGGAGAAAAGTGGGGTGCAGAACTCAAATTCCAGTAAGAAGACCAGGCTCAATGTTCTGACTGAGACTGGAGGATCCCTGGAAAGCATGGCCCCTGGATTCTCTATCAGCCCAGAACTGAAACAATTTTCGAGGCCAGCTCTTCAGACAGGATTTGCACTGGACTGTGGGACATAAAGTGATACTTGTGAGGAGTATGCCTCTTAGCTCAGGTAAATACAGGAGACTAAATGGGCAGCTTTCTCTCCAGAGGTGAGATGGGAAGGCAGAGAGGGTTAGGAGCTGGTTGAATGGATGTGGGGAATCAGGAGTGGAGAGGAGGAGTGTGCTGTCACAGTATGGGGAGAGCAATTAAGGTTACATAATAATGTATGCATAAATTTTTGTATAGGAGACTAACTTGAAAGGTAAACTTCATTTAAACTACATCAATTTAAAAAAAGACTATGAACAACAACAAAAAAAAAACTGAAATGATATCAATTTGAAACCTGAAAAATGAGTAAGAGTTAACCAGGAGAAGGGTGGAGAGATATTCCAAGTAAAGTAAACAAAATTGTCAAAGCCCATGTGGCTGGAAGAAATCAGTATATACTCTAAGGATCATAAGAAGACCACCATGGCTGAGTTGGAGAAAGTGAGGTGGAGAGTGGACTAATGTAAGATTTTAAATATAAATTCAGGATTTTCTGGATCTTGTACTCTGTTAAGGGGTTTGACTTTAACTAGGGGCCAAGGAGAAATATAATAAGGTTGTAGGAAGAGAAATGGCATGTTAACATTTTTCTTTTAGAAAGATGGCTCTGGCTATGAGATATTGCAACTGTCACTAGTTAGAGAAAAGACAGAGAAATACCTCTGGAACTGGTTGGGTACTAGGTAAGTAAAAGAAAGGTTATACAACCATGGTTCGATTCTAGAGAACACTGAGAAAAAATACCAATGTCAGATAAAACTATTCTAGTAGAACTGTGAGTCTGCACTTGGATTTCAGGGAACAGTGCAAGTATCATGTGTAAGTAATAAGCTAATTTGTATCTTCTGGGGATGTAAGTACATACATGTTATATTGCTGTCCTTAGTTAAGGTACAGATCTGCAGCCCTGCCAAGTGAATATTGGGGAGAAGGTGTTCTATGCTTTTCTGTAATCACTTAAAGATCATTTATTTGAATGTAAACCCACTGCTGCTGAGTTGATTCTGACTCATAGTGACCCTGCAGTGGAGTTAAAAAGCCAAAATTAAAATGTGGGCTGTGGGAAGGTGACTGCACACAAAATATGTGTAGACATTATTGTTAGCCTTCCATGGTTTTATCCTTGTACTAACCAAGCCAGAAGGTCAAAACCCTAAAATCAGTTTTCTGCATCAGCAATCCAGCTGCATCTTTTATAGTGAAACCTTAAAGCTTGAAGTGCTGCCTTCTAGAGGTTCTCAAGGGACTTCATTACTAGAATGATGCAATCATTCAGTCAAGCCCTTAGGGCCTCAGAGTGATGGGGAAAAATACCCAACTAACCCACTGAGTCCTTCAGCTGCCACTCATAGACTGGCACCATGTAATATTGCAGGTAGAGTAATTGCCCCACTACCACGGAAACCTTACCACATCAACACTGAGTCCTTAGCCAGTTTGGAGGACTGAAGGAAGTGCCTGTGCTTAATCTGTGGCAGTCAAAACTTTCAGTTTCCCTCATGAAAGTCTTCAATAATAATAATAATTGTAATGACGCTAACAACTATACATATAATTTCCTTCTGAGCAAAACTATAGATTTGTGTAAAATTATGGCTAGATTTTTAACCATGTCTGAGAGAGAAATGTTTGACTATAATGATTTCTTATTGACATAATGACAACTTTCAGCTAAGCAGTTAAGACTATGTATTTCCCCAATGGCTGCCCTACATACTGTAAATTCAAATGTACATTAAAACAGTTAAATCTTAGTTTTTCAGCATCAGTGAAGGGGAATTAGCTATATTTATCTTAAAAATCTGGCCTCTTGGAGAGTTTCGACTATGTTGAGTATGAGTCTCCTTAAAACATGCATTGCTGATGAAATGATTGGGAACAGGCAGATACACATATTGAACTTTTAAATACAGGAGGTCTGAAGTTGCCTGAGCAGTGTCTCCCTCTTTTACATTTATCTTTACATTTTTAGCGCCTGGAAGAGTGTCAGACAAATGGAACTCATGCAATACGTTTTTGGTGGAGGAATGAATAATTGAATTAATAAATGAATAGATGGATGAAAGAATGACTAAATTATCTTAAATAATTGTCTGCATTCTGTATTGTCATTTTTTAACAAAAATAAGGTATTTTTGGAAGTTGGGTGCAACTGGGCAAGGTCTAATAATTTTTTTTTCCTGTTTGGTATCAGTCTGTCTCCTAATTGAAGAGATACTGCTGTGGCATGTATTAATATGGAGGCTTGGGACATGTTTGAGGTCGACAGAGGGAAAAGAAGCAAGAACATAGTGAAATTTTTCTGCCTTTTGACATTACATGACCACAGTAATATGTGAATTAGTTCTAATTTTGGGTGTATCAGCTAGAGTATGTTTTGGGAATTGGAATGCAGCACGAGTTCTCTCCCCTCCAATAAATCTACTTAGCTATGTAGGATGATCTCGATATCACCTCTATAAACTTGTTTTCATAAGTGAGGCTTTCCAAATTCATTTTCAGGTCAGGGATTCCCTTTTGGATTAGAAGAAAATCTTAAGCAGTCGCCTCTAAAATTTTTGAAGTTATTTGATCTTGCAGGACTATCTTACTTCAGCAAATATAATAGAAAAAACTTAAAATGTTTTCAGATTATTCTCAAACACATTCTCTAAGGAGTGATTACTCAAGCAAAACTTATTAGTATCTGGATGGTTGTGCCTATTACCATATTTTGCACTAATGGCAGTCCCTTAACAAATATTTGTTGTTGAAAATGTTGGTGTTCTCTGTCCACAGCATCGTAGGATGGCCCTTGGAAATCATGTGAAGTTTGACTTTAGAAAATAACTGAACTGTGGCTACCTTAAAGTGGTATGGCTTCTTGCATTCCAGGATTTGCTATCTAGGGTATAGATTGGCTTTCTTCTCATTCATAATTCTTTCAGTTGACTTATGGACTAAACTGGTAGGGCTCACAAATAATTTCTGAGTAACCATTAACCAGATGGGACTTGAAGAGAATTACAGACCCAATTGGAGTCCTTATTGAGACAGCAGATTAGACATTTTGGGGTCTCATGGACCTGATCAGATTTAAAATGGAGGTCATGGACTAGTGTCTGTAACCACTATCTCTCACAGAATGTTCATCAATCAGGGACTTCATGTAAAACCTTGAACTGGCAACAGTAAGCATCCCTGATGTAAGACAGATTCAGGGGACTCACTGACAAACATATAACAAAAAACATTTTTTTTTTCATTTAATGTGTTAGAAACTGTAGTAAGCACTTCATGTTCACTATCTATTTTAATTTAATTAAAAACTCATATTAAGGTATGTTGTTGTTGATGTCAAGTGCCATCAAGTCAGTTCTGACCTGCAGCAACACTATGCACAACTGAACGAAACACTATCTGGCCCTGTGCCATCCTCACAATCTTGGCTATGTTTGAGCCCATTGTTGCAGCCATTGTGTCAATCCATCTCTTTGAGGGTCTTCCTCTTTTTCACTGACCAAGCATAACATACTTCTCCAGGGACTGGTCCCTCCTGATAATATGTCCAAAGTACGTGAGATGAAGTCTGGTCATCCTCCTTTCTATGGCGCATTCTAGCTGTCCATATTCCAAGACATATTTGTTTGTTCTTCTGGAAGTCCATGGTATATTCAATATTCTTTGTCAACACCATAATTCAAAGGCGTCAATTCTTCTTCAGTCTTCCTTATTCATTGTCCAGCTTTTGCATGCATATAAGGCAATTGAAAATACCATGGCTTGGGTCAGGTGCACCTTAGTCCTCAAAGTGATGTCTTTGCATTTTAACACTTTAAAGAGGCCTTCTGTAGCAGATTTGTCCAATGCAATACGCCATTTGATTTCCTGACTGCTACTTCCATGGGCATTGATTATGGATCCAAGTAAAATTAAATCCTGGACAACTTCAATCATTTCTCCATTTGTCATGATGTTGCTTACTGGTTCAGTTGTGAGAATTTTTTGTTTTCTTTGTGTTGAGATGTATAATCCATACTGAAGGCTGTGGTCTTTGATCTTCATCAGTAAATGCTTCAATTCCTCATCACTTTCAGCAAGCAAGGTTGTGTCATCTGCATAAGAAAGGCTGTTAATGAGTCTTCCTTCAATCTTGATGCCACATTTTTCTTCATAGAGTACAGCTTTTCAGATTATTTGCTCAGCATACAGATTTAATAAGTATGGTTAAAGGATACAACCCTGACACACACCTTTCCTGATTTTAAACCACACAGTATCCCCTTGTTCTGTTTGAATGACTGCCTTTTGGTCTATGTACAGATTCTACATGAGCACAAGTGTTCTGGAATTCCCATTCTTTGAAATTTTATCCATAATTTGTTATGATCCACACAGTCAAATGCCTTTGCATAGTCAATAAAACATAGGTAAGCATCCTTCTGGTATTCTTAGCTTTCAGACAAGATCCATCTAACATTAGCAATGTATCACTTGTTCCACGTTCTCTTTTGAATCCGGCTTGAATTTCTGTCAGTTCCCTGTCAATGTACTGCTGCAACCATTTTTGAATTATCTTCAGCAAAATTTTACTTGCAGGAGGCGGAGCCAAGATGGTGGAATAGTCAGATGCTTCCTATGGTCCCTCTTATAACAAAGACCTGAAAAAACAAATGAATCAATTATATATGACAATCCAGGGGCCCTGAACATCAAAGACATAGTTGAGGAGCTAGACTGAGCAGCAGGGGGAGGGAGAGACAATTCAGAAGCAGCAAGGGTTTGCCAGCTCTTACCTGGCTGGCACCACACAAGCTGGATTGGACTGCATGCATGGGCAAAGCAAGCAGTAGCACTTGGGATGTATTTTCCACACTGGAAGAAACCGAGCGGAGGAGAGTCTGCACAACCCTGTGCAACCAGGGGAAAGCAGCACTAGATCTGCGAAAGTTAAGTGCAAGCGTCTAACCTACCATGCAGGATCAAAAACAACCTTCCCCCTCTGGGAAGTACCTCTCTCCCATTTACCTGCCCCCTCCCCACTCTGCTCCAGTCCCAGTCCAGCTTCAGCGACTGCCATGCCATCTGGGTCGAAGTGGGACCCAATGCATGCTCTGAGCCATTCTCCCTCCTTTGGAGAGAGAATAAGTTAACATACAAATAACAAACAGGAAAATATAATTTTGCCAGATTCCCTAAACCAGGACCTTAGGGCAGCCACTTCCTCTTTGCCTAGGCACAGGCATTAGGGATCTACGGACTTTGAATGCCTTTCACCCCTGCCTAGACCTGTGTGGGCCCATTTCAATAGCATAGGCCTTCATTAGCATAGTACAACAGGGTACATACCTGAAGCCTATTTTCAACTGTAACAGCTAAGGGAGAATGACAGATTCATGACATTTTACACCTTCCTGCCCATTAAGCAGGGTCCTCACCTACCCATATCAGAGGCCTGAGGACTGGCGGCTCCACTCACTCCACCTAGCCACTCATGACAGGGGTCTGAGAATCAGGAGTGCTTCCCAGTTCTTACAGCCAACAGCATTGGGTGTCCAAAGTCCGGCTACAAAACCCACCCACCTACATGCTCTAGAGAACAGGGACATGCCTTCCACCCAGGCACTTAGGGGCAGCTGTCAGCCCCCTACCTTGCTCAACATATAACCCCCTACTGCAGCCAGATACCTGTGCCTCCTCCAATTACCCCTACATAGCCCTGCCCATCTAGGACTGTAGGTGAAAGTCTGCACCACACACTCAGTGACTGACGACCTGGACCCCTGAGCTGATTCCATACAAAAAAAGTAAATGGACACCTGGGCTCACATACTTAGTAGTAGCTCTAACGACGTTGTGACAGGACATGAGACATTCACGGCACCAAAAATCGAAGTAGCTAACACAGCCAGCCTATTTGAGCATATCAAAACAAGAAGTTAGGACACAGTAAGCAAACATAAAATAAACACATACAATAACTTACTGATGGCTCAGAGACAACAGTCAATATCAATTCACATAAAGAGGAAGACCATGATGGCTTCAGCAAATGACCAAAACAAAGAACCAGGAAACCTCCTGGAGGCACAGAAGGTCTTGCAATTACTGAAGGTAGAATTTAAAAGATTAATATACAGAGTTCTTCAAGATATCTGGAAGGAGATCATGCTAAATGCAGACCAAGACAAAAAACACACAGAGACAAAGCGATAGAAGAACTTAAGAAGCTTATACAAGAGCATAATGACAAATTTAACAGGCTGCAAGAATCCACAGAGAGACAGCAAATCCAAATCCAAAAGATTAACAATAAATTTCAGAATTAGACAACTCAATTGAAAGTCATAGGAGCAGAATTGAGGCAACGGAAGTTAGAATTAGTGAGACTGAAGATAAAGCACTTGACATCAATTTATTTAGGGAAAAATCAGATAAAAACAATTTTAAAAAGTGAAGAAACCCTAAGAATTATGTGTGACTCTATCAAGAGGAACAACCTATGAGTGATCAAAGTACAAGAACGAGGAAGGGGTATAACAGAAAATACAGAGAGAATTGTTGAAGATTTGTTGGCAGAAAACTTCCCTGATATCATGAAAGATGAGAGGATATCTATCCAAGAAGTTCATTGAACCCCACACAGGGTAGATCCCAGAACAAAGTCACCAAGACATATTTAATCAAACTGGACAAACCCAAAGATAAAGATAAAATTTTAAGAGCAGCTAGGGATAAAAGAAAAGTCATCTACAAAGGAGAGTCAATGAGACTAGGCTCTGACAACTCAGCAGAAACCATGCAGGCAAGAAGGCAATGGAATGACATATATAAAGCCTTGAAGGAAAAAACAATTGCCAGCCAAGAATTATATACCCAGCAAAATCGTGTCTTAAATATGATGGTGAAATATTAGGGCATTTCCAGATAAGCAGAAGTTAAGGGAACTTGTAAAAATCAAACCAAATTTACAAGAAATACTAAAGAGAGTCCTCCAGTTAGAGAATCAATAACATCAGATAACAACCCAAGACTAGAATACAGTACAGAGCAACCAGATATCAACCCAGATAGGTAAGTAACAAAAATAAATCAAAGCTAAAACACTGAAAATAAGGAAACAGAGACGTCAATATGTAAAAGATGACTACATTAAAACAAAAAAGAGGGAATAAATAATGTAGTCATAGAACTTACATATGGAAAGGAAGTCAAGGCAACATCAAGAAATAGAAGATTGGTTTAAACCTAGAAAAATAGAGGTAAACTTAAAGGTAACCACAAAGGAAACTAACAATCCTATAAGGCAAAATAAAAAAGAAGAAAAACATAAAGACTCAACAAATACAAAACCAACAGCAATGAAAAAGATGAAAGGAAAATATGTAAAGAAAAACGACTCAGCACAGAAAATTAAGTGGAACAAAGAAACTTTCAACAGCACACACAAAAAATGATATCAAAATGATAGCACTAAACACATACATATCAATAATTAGGCTGAATGGAAGTGGACTAAATACACCAATAAAGAGACAGAGAGTGGCAGAATGGGTAAAAAACACGATCCCTCTATATGCTGCCTACAAGACATACAAGAGACACACCTTAGAATCAAAGACACAAACTAAAACTCAAAGGACGGAAAAAAATGTATCAAGCAAGCAACAATCAAAAAAGAGCAGCAGTGGCAATATTAATCTCTGAAAAAACAGAATTTAAAGCAAAATCCACCACAAAGGATAAGGAAGGACACTATATAATTATTAAAGGGTCAATACACCAGGAGGACATAACCATAATAAATATTTAGGCACCCAATAACAGGACTCCTAAATATATGAAACAAACTCTAACAGAATTAAAAAGAGAGACAGACAGCTCCACAATAATGTAGGAGAATTCAACACACCACTTACAGTGAAGGACAGAGCATCCAGAAAGAAGCTCAATAAAGACACGGAAATCTAAATGCCACAATGAACAAACTTGATATCATAGACATATACAGAGCACTCCACCCAACAGCAGCCAAGTATACTTTCTTTTCCAACTCACATAGAACATTCTCCAGAAAAGACCACATATTAGGCAACAAAGCAAGCCTTAACACAATCCAAAACATAGAAATATTACACAGCATCTTTTCTGACCATAAAGTCATAAAAGTAGAAATCAATAACAGAAAAGCAAGAGAAAAAAATAAAATACATGGAAACTGAACACCTTGCTCAAAAACTACTGGGTTATAGAAGAAATTAAGGATGGAATAAAGAAATTAACAGAATCAGACGAGGATGAAAACACACACTACTAGAACCTTTGAGACTCAGTGAAAGCAGTGCTCAGAGATCATTTATAGCAATAAATGCACAAATCCACAAAGGGCCAAAATCAAAACATAGCCCTACAACTCAAACAAATAGAAAGAGAGCATCAACAGAACCCCAAGGGCACCAAAAGAAAGGAAATAATAAAAATTAGAGCAGAAATATATAGAGAATGGAAAAACAATTAAAAGAGTTAACAAGATCAAGAGCTGGTTCTTTGAATAAGTCAACAAAATCGATAAACCATTGGCCAGACTGACAAAAGAAAAACAGGAGAGGAAGCAAATAACCCAAATAAGAAATGAGAGGGGCGATATCATGACAGACCCAACTGAAATGAAAAGAATCATAGCAGAATACTATGAAAAATTGTACTCCAACAAACTGGAAAACCTAGAAGAAATGGACAAATTTCTAGAAACACACTATCTAACTAAACTAACACAAACCTAGGTAGAAAAACTATGTAAAGCTATAACAAAAGAAGAGATTGAAGAAGTAATTTAAAAAACTCCCAACAGAAAAAGCCTTGGCCCTGATGGCTTCACTGGAGAATTCTATCAAACTTTCAGAGAAGAGTTAACACCACTACTACTAAAGGTATTTCAGAGTGTAGAAAAGATGGAATATTCCCAAACTCATTCTATGAAGCCAGCACAACCCTGATACCAAAACCAGGTAAAGACACCACAAAGAAAGAAAATTACAGACCAGTATCCCTTATGAACATAGACGCAAAACTCCTCAAAAAAATTCTAGCCAATAGAATTCAGCAACAGATCAAAAAAATAATTCACCATGATGAAGTGGGACTCATACCAGGTATGCAGGGATGGTTCAACTTTAGAAAAACAATGTAATCAATCACATAAATACAACAAAAGATAAGAACCACATGATCTTATCAATTGATGCAGAAAAGGCATTTGACAAAGTCAACACTCATTCTTGTTAAAAACTCTCAACAAAATAGGAATAGAAGGGAAACTCCTCAACATAATTAAAGGTATTTATACAAAGCCAACAGCTAACATCATCCTAAATAGAGAGAGTCTGAAAGTATTCCCCTTGAGAATGGAAACCAGACCAAAGTGTCCTTTATCACCACTCTTATTCAACATTGTGCTGGAAGTCCTAGCCAGAGCAATAAGGCAGGAAAAAGAAGTAAAAGGCATCCAAATCGGTAAGGAAGAAGTAAATGTATCTCTCCTGGCAGATGTGATCTTATACACAGAAAACCCCAAAGAATTCACAAGAAAACTACAAGAACTAATGGAAGATTTCAGCAAAGTATCAGGATACAAGATGAACCTACCAAAATAAGCTGGATTCCAATACACCAACAAAGAAAACTTCAAAGAGGAATCACCAAATCAATACCATTTACAATAGCCCACAAGAAGATAAAATACTTAGGAATAAATCTAACCAGAGACGTAAAAGACCTATACAAAGAGAACTACGAGACACTACTTCAAGAAACCAAAAGAGACCGACATAAGTGGAAAAACACACCTTGATCACCCATAGGAAGAGTCAACACTGTTAAAATGTCAATTCTACCCAAAGCGAGGTACAGATACAATGCAATCCTGATCCAAATTCCAAAGACATTTTTTAATGAGATGCATAAATAAAGCACCAACTTCATATTGAAAGGGAAGAGGCCCTAGATAAGTAAAACATCACTGAAGAAGAATAACAAAGTGGGAGACCTCACACTACCTGATTTTAGAACCTGTTATACCACCACGGTAGTCAAAACAGCCTGGTACTGGTACAAAAACAGATACAGAGACCAACGGAACAGAATTGAGAATCCAGACATAAATTCATCCACTTATGAGAAGCTGATATTTAACAAAGGCCCAAAGTCCACTAAATGGGGAAAAGACAGTCTCTTTAACAGATGGTGCTGGCATAACTGGATATCCATCTGCAAAAAAATGAAACAAGACCCATACCTCACACTATGTACAAAAACTCACTAAAAATGGATCGAAGACCTAAATATAAAATAAAAAACAATAAAGATCATGGATGAAAATATAGGGACAACACTAGGAGCCCTAATACATAGCATGAACAGAATACAAAACATAAGTAACAATGCACAAACACCAGAAGAGAAACTAGATAACCGAGAGCTCCTAAAATAAAGAAAAAAACCACTTAGGCTCATCAAAAGACTTCACCAAAAGAGTAAAAACACCCTACAGACTGAGAAAAAATTTTTGGCTATGACAAATCCGATCAGCACCAAATCTCTAAAATCTACAAGATACTGCAAAACCTCAACAACAAGAAGACAAATAACCCCATTAAAAAATGGGCAAAAGATATGAACAGTGACTTCACCAAAGAAGATATTCAGGCAGCTAACAGATACAAGAGGAAATGCTCACGATCATTAGCCATTAGAGAAATGCAAATCAAAACTACAATGAGACACCATCGCACCACAACAAGGCTACCATTAATCCAAAAAACACAAAATAATAAATACTGGAGAGGATGAGGAGAGACTGGAACACTTACACTGCTGGTGGGAATGTAAAATGGTAGAACCACTTTGGAAAACGATTTGGCACTTCCTTGAAAAGTTAGAAATAGAAGTAGCAGACTATCCAGCAATCCCATTCCTTGTAATATATCCTAGAGAAATAAGACTTGTCACACGAATAGAGATATGCACAGTCACGTTCATTGCAGCACTGTTCACAATAGCAGATAGATGGAAACAATGTAGGTGCCCATTAACAGAAGAATGGATAAACAAATTATGGTATATACACACAATGGAATACTATGCAACGATAAAGAACAATGATGAATCCTCGAAACATAACATGGATGAATCTGGAAGGCATTATGCTGAGTGAAATTAGTCGCAAAAGGACATATATTGTATGAAAGTACTATTATAAGAACTCAAGAAAAGGTTTAAACACAGAAGAAAACATTCTTTGATGTTTACCAGGGTCGGGAGGGAGGGACAGGGGAATCCGCTAACTAGATAGTAGACAAGAATTATCTAGGTGAAGGGAAGGAAAACACACAATACAGGGGAAGTCAGCACAACTGGACTAAACCAAAAGCTAAAAAGTTTCCTGAACACAACGAAACACTTCAAGGGACCAAGTCACAGGGGTGGGGTCTGGGGATCATGGTTTCGGGGGACATCTAGGTCAATTTGCATAACAAAGTTTATTAAGAAAATATTCTGCATCCCACTTTGATCTGGGATATTAAAAGCTAGCAAGCAGCCATCTAAGATGCATTGATTGGTCCCAACTCACCTGGAGCAAAAGAGAATGAAGAACACAAAAAGACACAAGGAAAATACTAGCCCCAGAGACAGAAAGGGCCACATAAACCAAAGACTTCATCAGCCTGAGACCAGAAGAACTAGATGGTGCCCGGGTACCACCGAAGACCGCCCTGACAGGGAACACAACAGAAAGTCCCTGACGGAGCAGGAGAAAAGTGGGGTGCAGAACTCAAATTCACATAAAAAGACCAGACTTAGTGGTCTGACTGAGACTAGAGGAACCCCTGAAGACATGGCACCTGGACTCTCTTTTAACCCAAAACTAAAACCATTCCAGTAGCCAACTATTCAGACAAAGATTAGACTGGACTATAAAATATAAAATGATACTCGTGAAGAGTGTGCTTCTTAGTTCAAGTAAGTACAGGAGACTAAATGAGCAGCTCCTGTCCAGAGGCAGGATTAGAAGGCAGGAAGGGACAGGATCTGGTTGAATAGACATGGGAAGTCCAGGGTGGAAGGGGGGAGTGCGCTGTCACATTATAGTGATTGCAACTAGAGTCACATAACAATGTGTATAAAGTTTTGTATGAGAAATTAACTTGAGCTGTAAACTTTCACCTAAAGCACAATAAATAAAAAATTAAAAAAATTACTTGCATGTGATATTAATGATATTGTTTGATAATTTCTCTATTCTGTTGGATCACCTTTCTTTGGAATGGGCACAAATATGGATCTTTTCCAGTTGATTGGCCAGGTAGATTTCTTCCCAATTTTTGGCATAGACGAGTGAGCACTTCCAGCACTGCATCTCTTTGTTGAAACATCTCAATTGTTATTCCGTCAATTCCTGGAATATTGTTTTTTGGCCAGTCCCTTCTGTGCAACTTTGACTTCTTCTTTCAGTACTATAGGTTCTTGATCATATGCTACCTCCTGAAATGGTTGAATGTCAACCAATTCTTTTTGGTACAGTGACTCTGTATATTCCTTCCATCTTCTTTTGATGCTTCCTGGGTAGTTCAACTTTTTTTGCTGTAGAACCCTTCAGTATTGCAACTCCAGGCTTGAATTTTTTTCTTCAGTTCTTTCAGCTTGTGAAATGCCAAGTGTGCTCTTCCGTTTTGGTTTTCTAACTCCAGGTCTTTTCACATTTCATTATACATTCTTCTCGTGCTGCCCTTTGAAATCTTCTGTTTAGCTTTTACTTCATCATTTCTTCTGTTTCCTGTAGCTACTCTACTTTCAAGAGCAAATATCAGAGTCTCTTCTGACATCCATTTTGTTCTTTTCTTTCTTTCCTGTCTTTTTAATGATCCACTTTCTTTATGTATGATGTATTTGATGTCATCCCACAACCCATGAAGTGTATAGTCATGGCTTACATTGTTGAAAAAAGGTATTTGCAATGACTAAGTTACTGGTCTTGCAAAATTCTATCATGTGATCTCCCACATCATTTCTATCACCAAGGCCATATTTTCCAGCTACTGATCCTTTTTTGTTTCCAATTTTTGCATTCCAATCACCAGTAATTATCAATGCATCTTTATTGTATGTTTGATCAATTTCAGCCTGTAAATGTTGGTAAAAAATCTTTTTTCTTCATCTTTGGCATTAGTGGTTGGTGTATAAATTTTAATAATTGTTGTATTAACTGATCTTTTTTGTAGGCATATGGATATTATCCTTTCACTGACAGCATTGTACTTCAGGATAGATGTTGAAATTTTGCTTTTTATGGTGAATGTGAATGCCATTCCTCTTCAATTTGCTGTTCCTGGCATAGTAGACTGAAAGATTATCTGATTCAAAATGACCAATACCAGTCCATTTCAGCTCACTAATTCCTAGGATATTGACCATTTTGTGTTCCTTTTCATTTTTGACAACTTTCAATTTTCCTAGATTCATACTTCATACATTCCATGTTCTGATTATTAATGGATGTTTGCAGCTGTTTCTTCTCATTTTGATTCGCACCACATCAGCAAATGAAGGTCCTGATAGCTTTACTCCATCCATGTCATTAAGGTGGACTCCACTTTGAGGAAGCAGCTTGTCTCGGTCATCTAGTGCTGCTGTAACAAAGATACCATGAGTGGATGACTTTAGCAAAGAGAAGTTTATTCTCTCACAGTCCAGTAGGCTACAAGTTCAAATTCAGGGCATCAGCTCCAGGAGAAGGCTTTCTCTCTCTGTCGGCTCTGGAGAAAGGTCCTTGTAATGCATCAGTCTTTGCTTGGTCTGGGAGCTTCTCTGCACAGGAACCTCAGGTCCAAAGGACGCACTCTGCTCCCAGCACTGCTTTCTCGGTGGTATGAGATTCCCTTGTGTCTCTGCTTGCTTCTCTCTTTTATATCTCAAAAGAGATTGGATTAAGACACTATCTAATCTTGTAAACCTCATCAGTATAACCTCATCACAGTGATAGAATTTACAACACATAAGGATATCACATATAACCTCATCATAGTGATAGAGTTTACAACACATAAGGAAATCACATCAGATTACACAATCATACAATACGGTGAATCATGACCCAGCCAAGTTAATAGATATTTCTGGGGGACACAATTCAATCCATGACACAGCTCTTCCCCTGTCATATTTTAAGTGCCTTCCAACCTTAGGGGCTCATCTTCTAGCACTATATCAATGTTCTGGGGCTATTCATAAGGTTTTCACTGGCCAACTTTTTTTAGAAGTACATTGCCAGGCCCTTCTTCTTAGTCTGTCTTAGTCTAGAAGCTCTGCTGAAACCTGTCCACCATGAATGACCCTGCTGGTATTTTAAATACCAGTGGCATAGCTTCCAACATCACAGCAACGTGCAAATCAGTATAGTATGACAAACTGGCAAAGGGGGGGGGGTGGTATTAAAATATAGCTAATCTTATTACTTCCTGTGGTATACTAATTGAAAACATGTCCCGAACAGCTCCTTGTTCCCCTATCCACACCCTTCCTAATATGTCTCTGTAGCTCCTCCCATTAATAGGTGAGATATATATCCTCATCCTTGGAATATATGCTTTCCTCATCACTTGATTTGGCAATTAAATATGTCAGAAGTGACATTGGGTTAATTATGAGTCTAAGACTCAATAAATCATGCACAATTCCTCCTTTCCTCTCTCTCTTTCTGTCTCTCTTGATAGCTTGCTTGTGCTGTCACTCGCACCCTCACTCTCTTTCTCTCTCTCTGAACCCAGCCTACCCTGCTGGATAATGAGAGGCCACATGTGGTAGAGCCAGGAATTTTAAGATAATAGCAGCCAAACTCCAGAAAAAGAGCCTCCTGGCTGACCTGTAACTGACTACAGGTGAGTGAGGGAGCCCAACTAAAGAGTAGAAGAAACACTCAGGAGAACCAAATCTAAATTGTCAATCTGCAGAATTGTGAATTAATTACATGATTGTTATTTTACGCCACTAAGTTTTGGAATGCTTTGTCATATAGCAATAAAAAACTGCTACATCTCTATTTTACATATTAGGAAACTGAGTTCAGAGAAGTTAATTTTCCCAAGGTCATGCAGATTACATATATGAGTTGGGAATTGATTTCAATTCCGATTAAAAACAAAATCCATGCTCTTAATCACTATTTCAGATTGCCTCAGCAAATCACGGCACTGGGTGTTTTGCATGGTTAACACTACATTTTAGATGATTCCATGAGATATTGTTTTCAATGTTTTTATATCTGGTCCATGCTGAAGGCAGAAATTGTTGAGAGAAAGAGTGTGTACGTGTGTGTGTGTAAAGTAACCCATTGCATAAAACTGCTTTGAGTTTAAAAAGCACTATAAACATTTGTAAATACAGAAACCCCAAGGGAAAAACACTGTACATGCACACACACAAACTTTTGTTGTCAGTGCAACACCCAGGATATCTATCTGTTTAGAAAGAGTTTTTTAAAAAATCATTGGGAAATATAAATTCTGGACAGCTGCTTTTAGAGTGATGATGGTACTAAATTAAAATGACATCCTGAACACTCATTCACAAGACCCAGACCAAAATAGCATTGCAATACAGAAACAGCAATGAGCAAATGTTAGAAAGAAATGATTTTTCACATTTTTGGGAGAAAAAGTTCATTATTCAGGAGCCAGTTTCTCTTTCCTGACTGTTTTCTGGATCTTTTATCTGAGGAACATCCACAGACTTAGTGAAAAACATTTTGGGCCTTTTTTTTTTTTATGGTAGAGTGATAGATTAACTCAAAGGAATGAAAGTACTGTGAGTACTGAAATCTTGCATGGGAATTTGCATGGGAATATATGAACCTGTAGATGTGAGGCGCATAGATATCAGCTGAGTGAACGCAAAAGGAGAGAGGACAGGTCTGATATAAAAATGGGTATAAGGCATAAGCCAACAGGCCAGACGAAGATGTATGGTACATTCCTAATGAGGATGACAAAGCTTGTAGCAAAAAAAAAAATATTAGTGTAGTAATGGGGGCATAAGGAGCCATGGTTGCTTAGTGGTTAAGCGCTAGGCTGCTAACTGGAAGGTCAGTAATTCAAATCCACCAGCAGATCCACGGGAAAAAGATGTGGCAATCTGCTTCTGTAAAGATTACAGCCTTGGAAACCCTATGGGGCAGCTGTGTGCTGTCCTATAGAGTCACTATGAATCAGAATTGACTCGTTGGCAACGGGTTTGGTTTTGGAATGCGGGGTATGAATTAATGGAAGTCTTCTTGACTAAAATCAGAAGATATCATGGTGTGCTGGAATTTCCAAAAACAAAAATCTGAAACTCTGTTTTCATCAGTCCATCAAGAGGTGGGCATAATCACTCACTACGGATTTTATTAAGATGTTGAGACAGATGAAGCAACACTAAGGAATATAAGTAAAGTATTAGTACTCACAAGCTGGGTATTCTCAGGAGCTGAAGGACTTATGCAGGGGTCTGATAAGAAAATGAGCAGGAGGGCTGGTGTCTGTGTCTGGCTTTTACTGTTGTTAGAGAGTGGAGCTGGGGTGGGAAGGTGCCTGGGATCAGGTAGAGGTTGTGCTATCTGAAATTCCTACTGGAGTTTTGGGTTGAAAGAGCCTTCTTATCTTGGTTACCCAGATGTGGGGCAGGCAGGGAAGAGAGGAGGGGGATCTAAAAACTGTCAACTGTCAAACATTAAAATGGAGTGAGGGAGAATGAATGTGGCAGAGTGTATGTTTTCATCAACTTGAAGGTGTCCCACGTGTCCTTTGGGCCCTGATCACTTTTCTTCATTCTTTTTTCTGCTCCTCAAATGCAATAATTTCAACTGTCCTATATTCAAGTTCACTGAATCTTTCTTCTGCCATCTCACATCTGCTCTTGAACAACTCTTGAATTTTTCATTTAAGTTATTTTACTTTTCAGCTGCAGAATTTCTGTTTGGTTCCTTTTTGCAATTCATTATCTATCTATCTATTTCTTTATTTATTGTGCCTTAGGTGAAAATTTACAGCTTACGTTCATTTCTTATTCAAAAATTTATACACATATTGTTTTGTGACATTAGTTGCAATCCCCACAATGTGACAGCCCACTCCCCCTTTCCACCCTTGGTTCCCTGTGTCCATTTGACCAGTTCCTGTCCCTTCCTGCATTCTCGTCCTGCCTTTGGACAGGAGCTTCCCATTTGGTCTCGTATATCTGAACTAAGAAGCACATTCCTCATGTGTATTATTTTTGTTTTAAAGTCCTGTTTAATCTTTGTCTGAAGAGTGGGCTTCAGGAATGGTTTCAGTTCTTGTTTAATAGTGCATCCAGGGGTCATCGTCTTGGGGATTCCTCTAGTCTTTGTCAGATCAGTAAGTCTGGTCTTTTTATGTGAATTTTAGTTCTACTCTACATTTTTCTCCTGCTCTGTCTGGAACTCTCTGTTGTGACCCTGTCAGGGTGGTCATTAGTGGTAGCCAGGCACCATCTAGTTCTTCTGGTCTCAGGCTGGTGGAATCTCTGGTTCATTTGGCCCTTTAGTCCTTTGAGTTAGTATTTTCCTTGTGTCTTTGGTTTTCTTCATTCTGCTTTGCTCCGAGCTGGCTGAGACCAACTGATGTATCTTAGACAGCCGCTTGAAGCTTTTTTTTGTCATTTAACAATGTAAAATTTTATTTGGCGTTTTATTTTGTAGTCCAAAATGAATAAATGGTTGACATGAATCTATCTCTTCCCCACTCCATATCTATAGCATATATTCTTCTTTTTTTCTAATTGTACTTCAGGTAAAGGGTTACAGAACAAATAGTTTCTCATTAAACAGTAGTATACGTACTGTTTTATGACATTGTTTAACAACCCCATGACATGTCAACCCTCTGCTTCTTGACCTTTTTTTTTTCCTTTGGTGAAAATATACATAGCCAAAGATACACCATTTCAAAAATTTCTACATGCACAGTTCAGTGACATCGACTACACTCTTCCAATTGTGCTGCTATTCTCACTTTAGATAAAGGTTTACAGATCAAAATAGTTTCTCATTAAACAGTAGTACACATACTGTTTTATGACATTGTTTAACAACCCCATGACATGTCAACCCTCTGCTTCTCGACCTTTTTTTTTTTTCCCTTTGGTGAAAATATACATAGCCAAAGATACACCATTTCAAAAATTTCTACACGCACAGTTCAGTGACATCGACTACACTCTTCCAATTGTGCTGCTATTCTCACTTTAGAAAAAGGTTTACAGATCAAAAGTTTCTCATTAAACAGTTAGTACACATGTTGCCCTATGACAATGGTTAACAACCTCACTGCACGTCAACACAATCCTTACTCAAACTTGGGTTCCCTATCACCAGCTTTCTTGTCCCCTTCTGCCTTCTAGCCCTTGTCCCTGGACTGCTGTGCCTCATCAGTCCCATTTGGTTTTATGGGGCTGTCCACTCCCCAGCTGAACGGTGAGCCTCGGAAGTGACTTCACCGCTAAGCTAAAAGGGTGTCTGGGGACCATACTCTCGGGGTTTCTCTGGTGTCTTTTATGCCAGTAAATATGGTCTCTTTTTGTTTTTTGGTGAGTTAGAATTTTGTTCTACATCCTTCTCCAGCTCTGTCCAGAACGCTCTGTTGTGATCCCGGGCAGAGCAGTCAGTGGTGGTAGCCAGGCACCATCCAGCTATACTGGAGTCAGTCTGGTGGAGGCCTTGGTAGCTGTGGTCCATTAGTCCTTCAGACTAATCTTTTCCTTGTATCCTGTTCTCTTCAATCTCCCTTGCTCCCGAAGGGGTGAGACCAGTGGAGTATCTTAGATGGCTGCTTACAGGCTTTTAAGACCCCAGACGCTACTCACCAATGTAGAATGCAGAACACTGTCTTTATAAACTGTGTTATGCCAATTGAGCGAGATGTTCCCGGAGACCATGGTCCCCACAGCCCTCCGCCCAGCAATTCAGTCCCTCAGGGAGTTTGGATGTGTCTATAGAGCTTCCATGACCTTTCCTTGTAGAACTTGTGCTGGCTTCCCCAGTATTGTGTACTGTCTCACCCTTCACCCAAGATATCACTTATCTATTGCCTATTTAGTATTTCCCCCCCAACACTCCTATCCCTGGTAACCAACAAAGATAGTTACTTTTTGTGTGTGAACTGTTTCATGGGTTTTTACAGTAGAGGTCTCATACAATATTTGTTCTTTTGTGATTGATTTATTTCACTCAGCATAATGTCCTCCAGTCTCCATCCATGTTATGAGATGCTTCACAGATTCATCATTGTTCTTTCTCATTGCATATTCATTTTGTAGTGCCTTTTTTTTTTGTGGTGCTGACATTTTCTTTGTTCTTCTTACTCTCCTGTGCTGAGTTACTTTTGTTTGTGTTTTTGTTTTTCATTTCTTTTGTTTTTGCTGAGACTTTATGTTTTTCCTCCTTATTTTTATGAGTATGTTTGTTAACGTTCTTTGTGGTTACCATGAAATTTACCCTTATCTTTGTAAGTTTGAAGCAGTCTATTATTACTTGGTATTGCCTTGCCTTCCTCTCCATTAGAAGGTTGTATACCTACACCTTTTATTCCGTCTTTTATTGTTCTGATGTTTTTGTCATTTACCAATTAACTGCTTTGATTCCCTGTTGTATTACTTTTGGTTTTGGATAGTCCTTGAGAGTTTATTTCCTAGACTGGTATCTGGCCTGTACGATCCTGCATCCTAGATTCTGCCGGTGAGCTGAAGTTGTTTGTCCTCAGATTGAAGAACTCCCTTTAATAATTCTTGTAAGTTTTGTTTGGTTTTTACATATTCCCTTAATCTCTGTTTATCTGGAAATGACCTAATTTCACCATCAAATTTGAACGAGAGTTTTGCAGGATATATTATTCTTGTCTGGCAATTTTTTTCTTTCAGCGTTTTATGTATGTCATCCCATTGCCTTCTTGCCTGCATGGTTTCTGCCAAATAATCTGAGTTTAGTCTTATTGTTTCTCCTGTGTATGTGACTTCTTGTTTTTCACGAGCTGCTCTCAGGATTCTTTGTCTTTGGTTTTGGTGAGTGTGATTATGATATGCCTTGGTGATTTTCTTTTGGGGTCTATCCTATAGGGGGTTCATTGAGCTTCTTGGATGGCCAGCTTTTCATATTTCATGATATTGGGGAAGTTTTCTGTCAGCAGTTCTTCAATGATCCTCTCTGTGTTTTCTGTTTTCTCCCCCTGTTCTGGAACTCCAATCATTCGAAAATTTTTGCTTTTGATTGTATCCCACATAACTCTCAGGGTCTCTTCGTTTTTCTTTGTTATTTTTTCTGAGTTTTCCTGAAACAGAGTTGTATCCAAGTGTTTGTCTTCAATTCCACTGATCCTGTCTTCCACCATTTCAAATCTGCTCCTCAGCCCTTCTATGACACTGTCCATTTCTGAAATCTTGTTGTTTATCTTTTGGATTTCTAATTGTTGTTTTTGTATAATTTCTAGTTGTGAATTTATTTTGGCATTTTATTCTGGCATTATTTTCCTGAATTCTTCCATTTTTTGTCTGTATTTTCTTCATTTTTGTCTACTTTTTGCTTCAACTGTTGGATAATTCTGAGTATTAGAGATTTGAATTCCCTATCAGGTAGTTCTAGTGTGTTTTCTTCCACTGGAAAGTCATCTGGTATTTTATTTTGGATGCCTACTGGAACCATCCTGTCATGTTTTTGTAAATGTTTTGATATTGTCTGCTGTTTTCGGAGCATTCAGTAGTTATTTTTATCATTTATTGATTGTATATTTGTTTGTTTCATCCTTTTTTTATTTAGCTATGTCTGAGCAGGCGGGCTGTGTGTTCTATGCTGTTTGCTCATCCATGGGCAGGATACTTTTCACTTCCTTTTCCAATTGGCAGGGTCAGTCACTCAGATATGGTACAGCAGGGCAGTTCTAGCTGAAGAGTAGTTACTGGGATGGGTTGTTTGTGGCACTTACTACAGCCACCACAGCATGTTGTTAATCAGTGTACGGCAGGTTCTGGTAGGCCTTGCCTGTGTCGCTTGGTGGTGTGATGTTAAGCACATGGTGCAGGGAGGCAGGATGTAGGGGGGATATTTATATGTTTGGAGATAAGATGGATATGGGAGAGAGGAGAGGGGAACAGGAGTCAAAATCAAACAAACTAAAAAGAGTGATAGGGAAGCTTGCCATTGGAATGGAGAGATGAGAAACTATCAAACGGAGAAAAACAAAAAGAGGAAGAAGAAAAGAAAAGAATGAATAAATAAAAATCAGAAAGGAAAAGAACAGCAAAGCTCCCAGGGATCACATTGGTGTGGCTACGAGGTCTGAGGAAGTTGTTCTCAGGTGTTGCAGTACAGCTTGGCTAGAAGGCGTAGAGGTATACAATGCCAGGTATTCAGGGAACAGAAAGAGAAGGAAGGTATAGAGATATGAGAAACTGAGTAAGAAAGACAAAAACGGAAAAAGAGGGAAAAGAAAACAAAACAGATTTAAAAAAGAAAAGCCCCCCAGAAAACAGAAAAAAAAACCCACGAAAACAGAAATGCTCTCAGGGACCTCTCTGCACGTCTGCGCAAGCTGAGGGGGTAGGTCCCAAGCCGCACAGCACCCCCCGGACAGAATGGGCTCCCAACTCAAGAAAAGGAAAAGAAAACAAACAAACAATTCAAAACAAACAAACAAACAAAAGCCCTGGGATCCCACCAGCATGGTATCCCAGACCAGGAAGCAGTTCCAGACTCGAACAGAGCTCTGAAGCTCCTCAGGAAGAAGCACAGATGACACACGGAGCCAGGTATTTGAGTGAAAGGAGGGGGAGGTGGTGAGAGGTAAGGAAGACGTCCAAAGCAGTGGAAAAAGCAACACCAGCAGCCAATAAATGGCCCTCAGCCAGCCAGCCAGCGTGGGCAGGTGGAATCCAAGCAGCCGGTGCTTCCCAGACAAGAGACCATGGCTGTGGGAAGCAGAAGAGGCTGAGTTGGGGTGAAAAAGGGTGGGGGATGGGAAAGCGTATATTGCAAATTACTGGAGCTCCAAAGCCCCTCAGGAAGAAGCAAAGATGGCCCACAGAGCCAGGTATTTGAGCAAAATGAGAGGGAGGTGGTGAGAGGTAAGGAAGTAATCAAAAGAAGCGGAAAAAAGCAACACCACCAGGCAACAAATGGCACTCAGAGAGCCGGCCAGCACAGGTGGGTGGAATCCAAGCAGCTGGTGCTTCCCAGACCAGAGACTGTTGCCAGGGGAAGCAGAGGAGGCCGAGTGGGGGTAAAGAAGGGTGGGGGGTGGGAAAGAGTATATCACAAATTACCAGTTGTTTTGTCTCCCGCTGGAAGCTCCTTGAAGCTGCTTTCTCATACCCCCTATTTGATGGTCTCCTATAGGAGTCCAAGATGGCGGATCCACGCTGCATTAGCTGATAGGGGACCTCTGCATGAATCTCTCCTCGCTCTCCATTCTCTGTCAGTTTTCTCACTCCATTTGGTGCTTGGATGAGTTCTTTATCTCTTCATTTGATGTTTTAGGGTTTCAGGATTGCTGTTTTCTCTGTTTGGCTTAGTTTTTTGGATCTTTGCTGTGGAGGGACAGCGTGGTGCTTCTGCCTAGAGCACCATATTGCCAGAACTCCAATCCACTTGAAGCTTTTAAGACCCCAGTTGCTACTCATCAAAGTGGGATGTAGAAAATTTTCTTTATAAACTATGTTATGCCAATTGACCTAGATGTTCCCTGAAACTATGGTCCTCAAGCCCCAGCCAATCTACTCTGCCCTTCAAAGTGTCTGGATGTGTCCAGGAAACTTAACTGCTTTTGCTTTTATCCAGTTGTTCTGACTTCCCCTGTATTGTGTGTTGTCCTTTTCACTGAGGTTGATCCTTGTCAACTATCTAGTTAGTGATTTACCCTCCCCCTCCCTCGCCACCCTCATAACCATGAAAGAATGCTTTTTTCTGTGTTTAAACCTTTTCTTGAGTTCTTATAATAGTGGTCTTATACAATATTTGTCGTTTGGTGACTGACTTACTTCACTCAGCAAAATGGCCTCCAGATTCATCATTGTTCTTTACTGGTGCATAGTATTCCATTCTATGTATGTATCATAATTTGTTTTTCCATTAGTCTGTTGATGGTCATTTAGGTTGTTTCCATATTTTTGGTATTGTGAATAGTGCTGAACTGAACATGGGTGTGCCTATGTCTATTTGTGTAACAGCTCTTATTTCTCTAGGATATATTCCTAGGAGTGAGATTGCTGGATTGCATGTATTTCTATTTCTAGATTTTTAAGGAAGTACCATATTGTGTTCTGATGTGGTTGCAGCATTTTACATTCCCACCAGCAGGGCAAGAGTTCCAGTATCTCCACAACCTCTCCAACATTTGTTATTTTGTGTTTTTTAGATTAGCGCCAGCCTTGTTGGGGTGAGATGGAATCTCATTGCAGTTTTGATTTCCATTTCTCTAATGGCTAATGATCGTGAGCATTTCCTCATGTGTCTGTTAGCCACCTGAATGTCTTCTTTGGTGCAGTGTCTGTTCATCTCTTTGCACATTTTTTAGTTTGATTATTTCTCTTTTTGTTGTTGAGATGTTGCATTATCTTGTAGATTTTAGAGATTAAACCTTATCGAATATGTTGTAGCCAAATTTTTGCCCCAGTCTGTGGATTCTATTTTTACTCTTGGTGAAGTCTTTTGATGGGCATAAGTATTTGATTTTCAGGAGCTCCCAGTTATCTCGTTTCTCTTCTAGTGTTTGTGCATTGTAGTTATAGTTTGTATACTATTTATGCTGTGTATTAGGGCTCCTAGCATTGTCCCTATTTTTTCTTCCATGATCTTTATCATTTTCAATTTTATATTTAGGTCTTTGATCGATTTTGAGTTAGTTTTTGTGTATGATGTGAGGTATGGTTCCTGTTTCATTTTTTAACAGATGGATATTCAATTATGCCAGCACCATATGTAAAAGAAACTGTCTTTTCCCCATTTAACGGACTTTGGGCCTTTGTCAAATATCAGCTGGTCATAAGTGGATGGATTTACATCGCAGTTCTCAATTCTGTTCCATTGGTCTTTGTGTCTGTTGTACCAGTACCAGGTTGTTTTGACTACCATGGCAGTATAATAGGTTCTAAAATCAGGTAGTGTGAGGCCTCCCACTTTGTTCTTCAGTAATGCTTTATTTATCCAGGCCTCTTCCCTTTCCATATAAAGTTGGTGATTTGTTTCTCCATCTCATTACAAAATGCGGCTTAAGTTTGAATTGAAATGGCATTGTATCTGTAGATCGCTCTGGATAGAACTGACGTTTTCACAATGTTGAGTCTTCCTATCCATGAGCATGATATGTTTTTCCACTTCTGTAGGTCTCTTTTGGTTTCTTGCAGTAGTGTCTTGTAGTTTTCATTGTATAGCTCTTTTATGTCTCTGGTTAGATGTATTCCTAAGTATTTTATCTTCTTGGGGGTTATTGTAAATGGTATTGATTTGGTAATTTCCTCTTGGAGGTTCTTTCTGTTGGAGTAGAGGAATCCAACTGATTTTTGTATGTTTATCTTGTATCCTGAAACTTTGCTGAAATCTTCTATTAGTTCCAGTAGTTTTCTTGTGGATTCTTTGGGTTTTTTGGGGTATAAGATCATATCTTCTGCAAACAGAGACACAGTGACTTCTTCTCTACCAATTTGGATGCACTTTATTTCTTCTTCTAGCCTAATTGCTCTGGCTAGGACCACCAGCACAATGTTGAATAAGAGTCGTGATAAAGGGCATCCTTCTCTGGTTCCTGTTCTCAAGGAGAATGCTTTCAAACGCTCTCCATTTAGGATGATGTTGGCTGTTGGCTTTGTATAAATGCCGCTTTTATGTCAAGGAATTTCTCTTCTACTTTTTTTCTGAGAGTTTTTATCAGGAATGTGTGGTGGACTTTGTCAAATGCCTTTTCTGCATAAATTGATAAGATCATGTGGTTTTTATCTTTTGCTTTATTTATGTGATCGGTTACATTGATTGCTTTTCTCATGTTGAACCACAGCTGCATATGTGGTATGAATCCCACTTGGTCATGATGAATTATTATTATTATTTTTTGATATGCTGTTGAAATATATTACCTAGAATTCTGCTGAGGATTATTGAGTATGTTCATAAGGATATTGGTCTGTAATATTCTTTTTTTTTAGTGTCTTTACCTAGCTTTTGTTTCAGGGTTATGCTGGCTTCATAGAATGAGTTCAGGAATATTCTTTCATTTTCTATGCTCTTAAATACCTTTAGTAGTAGTGGTGTTAAGTCTTCTCTGAAATTTTGGTAGAATTTTGAAGTGAACCATCCAGGCCAGGGCTTTTTTTTTTTTTATTATTATTATACTTTAGGTGAAGGTTTACAGAACTACTATTTTCTCATTAAAAAGTCAGTGCACATACTGTTATATGACATTGGTTAACAACCCCACGACATGTCAACCCTCTCCCTTCTTGACTTTTTTTTGCTGAAAATATACATAGCCGAAGATACACCATTTCAAAAATTTCTACATGCACAATTCAGTGACCTCGATTACCTACTTCCAGTTGTGCTGCTAGTCTCACTTTAGATAAAGGTTTACAGAACAAAATAGTTTCTCATTAAACAGTTAGTACACATGTTGCCCTATGACAAAGGTTAACAACCCCACTACATGTCGAGACTGTCCTTACTCAACCTTGGGATCCGTATCACCAGCTTTCCTGTCCCCTTCTGCCTTCAAGTCCTTGTCCCTGGACTGCTGTGCCTCGTTAGTCCCATTTTGTTTTATGGGGCTGTCCTATCCCCTGCTGTAAGGTGAACCTTGGAAGTGACTTCACCACTGAGACAAAAGGGTGTCTCAGGGCCATAATCTCAGGGTTTCTCCGGTCTCTTTCAGGCAAGTAAATCTGGTCTTTTTTGTGTGTGTTAGAATTTTGTTCTACATCCTTCTCCAGCTCTGTCCAGAAACCTCAGTTATGATCCTGGTCAGAGCAGTCAGTGGTGGAAGCCGGGCACCATCTAGCTGTAATGGACTCAGGCTGGTGGAGGGCTTGGTGGATGTGGTCCATTAGTCCTTTGGACTAATCTTTTCCTTATATCCTGTTCTCCCTTGCTCCCGAAGGAGTGAGACCAGTAGAGTATCTTAGATGGCTGCTCCCAGGCTTTTAAGACCCCAGATGCTACTCACCAAGGTAGAATGTAGAACATTGTCTTTATAAACTGTGTTATGCCAGTTGAGCTAGATGTTCCCCGAGACCATGGTCCCTACAGCCCTCCACCCAGCAATTCAGTCTTTAAGGGAGTTTGGATGTGTCTATGGAGCTTCCATGACCTTTCCTTGTACAAGTTTTACTGTCTTGTCCAGTATTGTGTACTGTGTTACCCTTCACCAAAGTTACTACATATCTATAGTCTATTTAGTATTTTCCCCACCCCTCCCATCCCTTGTAACCAACAAAGATTTTGTGTGTAAAACTTTTCATAAGTTTTTACAATATAGGTCTCATACAATATTTGTCCTTTTGTGATTGACTTATTTCACTCAGTATAAAGTCTTCCAGTTTCATCCATGTTATGAGATGCTTCACAGATTCATCGTTGTTCTTTATCATTGCATAGTACTCCATTGTGTGTATGTACCATAGTTTGTTTATCCATTCATCTGTTGATGGGCATCTAGATTGTTTCCATCTTTTTGCTATTGTGAACAATGCTGCCATGAACAAGGGTGTGCATATGTCTATTCCAGTGACGGCTCGTTTCTCTAGGATATATTCCTAGGAGTGGGATTGCTGGATCCTATGTTATTTCTACTTTTAGCTTTCTAAGGAAGCGCCATATCATTTTCCAAAACAGTTATATCATTTTGCATTCCCACCAGCAGTGCATAAGAGTTCCGATCTTCCCGCAGCCTCTCTAACATTTGTTATTTCCAGTGTTTTTGATTCATGCCAGTAATGCCAGTGTGAGATGGTATCACATTGTGGTTTTAATTTGCATTTCTCTAATGGCTAGTGATCACGAGCATTTCCTCATGTGTCTGTTGGCCACTTGAATGTCATCTTTGGTGAACTGTGTGTTCATTTCCTCTGCCCATTTTTTAATAGGATTGTCTTTTTGTTGTAGAGAAGTTGGATTTTCTTGTAGTTTTTGGAGGTTACACCTTTGACTTGTAGTGTCCAAAATTTTTTTCTCAATCTGTAGGTTCTCTTTTTACTCTTTTGTTGAAGTCTTTTGAAGAGTATAGGTGTTTGATTTTTAGATGATCCCAGTTATCTAGCTTATCTTCTGGGGTTCGTGTGCTGATGGTTATGGTTTGTATCCTGTTAATGCCCTGTGTTAGGGCCTGTAGCTTTGGTACTATTTTTTCTTCTATGAACTTTATAGTTTTTGGATTTGTATTTGGGTCTTTGATCCATTTTGATTTCGTTTTTGTATATGGTGTGAGGTATGGGTGTTGTTTCATTTTTGTAGATGGATATCCAGTTTTGCCAGCACCATTTGTTAAAAAGACTGTATTTTCCCCATTTGATGGACTTTGGGCCCTTGTCGAACATCAGGTGACTGTAGGTAGATGGATTTACATCTGGGTTCTCAATTCTGTTCCATTCGTCAATGTATCTGCCATTCTACCAGTACGAGGCTGTTTTGACTACCGTAGCTGTATAGTAGGTTCTGAGGTCAGGTGGTGTGAGTCCTCCAACTTTATTCTTCTTCTTCAGTAGTGCTTTACTTTTTAAGGGCTTCTTCCCTTTCCATATAAAGTTATTGATTAGTTTTTACATCTCTTTGAAGAATATTGTTGGTATTTGGATCAGGATTGCTTTGTATTTGTTAATTGCTTTGAGTAGAATTGTCATTTTCACAATGTTGAGTCTACCTGTCCATGAGCATGGTATGTTTTTCCATTTATGCATATACGTTTGGGTTTCCTACAGTAGTGTTTTGTAGTTTTCTTTGTATAGGTCATTTACATCTCTGGTTAGATTTATTCCTAAGTATTTTATTTTGTAGGTTCTTTTATAAATGATATTGTTTTCCTGATTTCCTTTTCTTTGTTCTCTTTCTAGGTGTATAAGAATCCAACTGATTTTTGTAGGTTTATCTTGTATCCTGCTACTCTGTTGACTATTTCTATTAGGTGCAGTGGAGTCTTTAAGATTTTCTATGTAAAGTATCATATCATTGACAAACAGGGACAGTTTAACTTCTTCATTACCAATTTATATGCACTTTATTTCTTTTTCTTGCCTTATTGCTCTAGCTAGAACTTCCATCACAATGTTAAATAGGAGTGGTGATAAAGGGCATGCTTGTCTTGTTCCTGTTCTCACGGGGAATGTTTTAGCCTCTCTCCATTAAGAATGATATTGGCTGTTGATTTTGCACATATGCCCTTTATTATGTTGAGAAATTTCCCTTCTATACCTATTTTATTGAGAGTTTTTATCAGGAATGGGTGTTGGACTTTGTCAAATGCCTTTTCTGCGTCAATTGAGATGATCATGTGATTCTTTTCTTTCCTTTTATTTATGTGGTGGATTACATTGATTGATTTTCTGATGTGTACTATTTTTTTGATATGATGCTGAATTCTATTAGCTAGAGTTTTGTTGAGAATTTTTACATCTATATTCATGAGAGATATTGGTCTGTAGTTTTCTTTTTTTGGGGTGTCTTTGCCTGGTTTCAGTACCAAGGTTATGCTGGCTTCATAGAATGAATTCGGAAGTGTTCCTTCCTTTTCTGTGCTCTAAAGTAGTTTGAGTAGTGCTGGCAGAAGCTCTTCTCTGAATGTTTTGTAGAATTCTTCAGTGAAGCCGTCTGTACCAGGGCTTTTTTTTTTTTTTTTTTTTGAGTTTTTTTTATTACCTTTTCAATCTCTTCTCTTGTTATGGATCTGTTTAGATTTTCAACATCACTTTATTGTGGTTTGGATAGGTACTGTGTTTCTAGAAGTTTATGGTTTTCCTCTAGGTTTTCAAGTTTGTTGTAGTATAGTTTTTCATAATATGTTATGATCCTTTTTATTTCAGTTGGGTCTGTTGTAATGCCGCCCATTTCATTTCTTATTTGGGTTATTTGCAACCTCTCCTGTTTTTCTTTTGTCAGTCTGGCCAGTGGTTTGTCAATTTTGTTGATTCTTTGAAAGAACCAACTTTTGGTTTTGTTGATTCTTTCTATTGTTTTTCTATTCTCTATTTCGTTTATTTCTAGTCTGATCTTTATTATTTCCTTTCTTCTGGTGGCTGTGGGCTTTTTTTTTTTTTTTACTATTCTCTTTCTATTTGTTTGAGGTGTATAGTTAATGTTTTGATTTTGTCTCTTTCTTCTTTTTTGATATGTGCATCTATTGCTATAAATTGTCTTCTGAGGACTGCCTTTGCTGTGCCCCAAAGGTTTTCATATGACGTGTTTTCATTCTCGTTTGATTCTATGAATTTTTTTATTCCATTTATGATTTCTTCTATTACCCAGTGGTTTGTAAGCAGGGTGTTCTTAAGTGTCCATGTAATTGATTCTTTTTCCTTGCCCTTTCTGTTGTTAGTTTATACCTTGATGGCATTGTGGTCAGGAAAGATACTTTGTATTATCTCAACATTTTGGATCTTGTTGAGGATTGCTGTGGCCTAAGATGTGGTCTATTCCGGAGAACGTTCCATGTGCATTGGAAAAGAATGTTTACTTTTCAGCTGCTGGATGGAGTGTTCTATATATAACTGTGAGGTCAAGTTGGCTGATTGTGCCCTTTAGGTCTTCAGTATCTGTGCTGTTTCTTTTTAGATGTTCTGTCATTTACTGAGAGTGGTGTGTTGAAGTCTTCCACTATTATTGTGAAACTGTCAGTTTCTCTTTTCAGTACTGTTAGAGTTTGTTTTATGTATTTTGGAGCTCTGTCAGTGGGTGCATAAATGTTTATTATGGTTATGTCTTCATGATGGATCATCCCCTTAATCATTATATAGTGTCATTTCTTGTCTTTTATGGTGGATTTTGTTTTAAAGTCTATTTCATCTGAGATTAGTATTGCCACTCCCGCTTTTTTTTGGTAGTTGATAGCTTGATATTTTTTTTTACAACTTTTGATTTTTAATAAATTCACATCTTTGTTTCTAAGGTGTGTCTCTTGTAGACAGCATATTGATGCATCGTGTTTTTTTAATCCATTGTCACTCTCTGTCTCTTTACGGGTTCTTTGAGGCCATTTACATTCAGTGTAATTATTGATAGATGTGAGTTTATTGCTGATATTTTGTAGTGTTATTGTTATGGTGCTGACTTTTTCTTTGTTCCCCTAACTCTCCTGTGCTGAAGTACTTTTGTTTGTGAATTTTTTTTTCATTTCTTTTGTTTTTGTAGGTTTTGGTTTTACTGAGACTTTATGTTTTTCCTCTTTATTTTAATAAATACGTTTGTTAACTTTCCTTGTGGTTACCGTTAAATTTACCTTTATTTTTCTAAGTTTGAAGCAGTCAATTATTACTTGGTATCATCTTGCCTTCCTCTCCATTAGAAGGTTATATACCTACACCATTTATTAACTCTTTTATTGTTCTGATGTTGCTGTCATTTACAGATTAACTACTCGTATTCTCTGTTGTATTTCTTTTGGTTTTGGATAGCCCTTGAGAGTTCTTTTCCTAGATTAGTATCTGGCTGGTGCGATCCTGCATTCTAGATTCAGCCTGTGAGCTGAGTTTTTGTTGTCAGATTGAAGGACTCCCTATAAAAATTCTTGTAAGTTTAGTTTGGTTTTTACGTAGTCCCTTAATTGCTGATTATCTGGAAATGTCCTAATTTCACCCTCATATTTGAATGAGAGTTTTGCAAGATATATTATTCTTGGCTGGTAATTTTTTCCCCAAGATTTTATGTATGTCATCCCATTGCCTTCTTTCCTGCATGGTTTCTGCCAAATTATCTTAGCTTAGTCTTATTGTTTCTCCTGTGTATGTGACTTCTTGTATTTCTTGAGCTGCTCTTAGGATTCTTTGTTTGTCTTTGGTTTTTGAGAGTGTGATTATGATATGCCTTGGCGATTTTCTGTTGAAGTCTATCCTATATGGTGTTTGTTGAGCTTTTTGGATGGCCAGCTTTTCATCTTTCATGATATTGGGGAAGTTTTCTGTCAGGAGTTCTTGAATAATCCTCTCTGTGTTTTCTGTTTTCTCCCCCTGTTCTGTAACTCCAATCACTCACAAATTTTTGCTTTTGACCTTATCCCACGTAATTCTCTGGGTCTCTTCATTTTTCTTTGTTCTTTTTTCTGAGTTTTCTTCAAACAGAGTTGTATCCAAGTGTTTGTCTTCATTTCCGCTGATCCCGTCCTCCACCATTTCAAATATGTTCTTCAGCCTTTCTATGACACTGTCCACTTCTGAACTCTTGTTGTTTAACTTTTTGATTTCTAATTGTTGTTTTTGTATAATTTCTAGTTGTGAATTTATTTTGGCGTTTTGTTCCTGTATTTTTCCAATATTTGTTTGTATTTTCCATGAATTTGTTTGCCTTTTCCATGAATTTGTCTATTTTTTCCTCATTTTTGTCTGCTTTTTGCTTCAACTCTTGGATAGTTCTGAGTATTAGAGATTTGAATTCCCTATCAGGTAGTTCTAGTGCCTTTTCTTCTACTAGAAAGTCATCTGGTGTTTTATTTTGGGCGCCTACTTGAACCATCCTGTCATGTTTTTGTAAATGTTTTGATATTTTCTGATGTCTTCGGGGCATTCAGTAGTTATTTTTCTCATTTGTTGATTGTAGATTTGTTTCTTTCGTCCTTTTTTTTTTTTTTTTGATCTCTTTTTTTTTATTTTTTTTTTTAATATATATTTTATTGTACTTCAGGTGAAAGCTTACAGAGCAAATAGTTTCTCATGAAATAGTAGTACACATGTTGTTTTTTGACATTGGTTAACAACCCCACAACGTATTAAGCCTCTAAATTCTCAACCTTTTTTTTTGATGAAAATTACAGATGGCCAAAGATACACTGTTTCAAAAATTTCTACATTCACAGTTCAGTGACATTGACTACGCTCTTCCAACTGTGCTGTTATTCTCACTTAAGATGAAGGCTTACAGAAAAAATAGTTTTTCATTTAACAGTTACTACACATGTTGCCCTATGACAATGGTTAACAATCTCACAGCACATCAAGAATATCCTTACTCCACCTTGTGTTCCCTATCACCAGGGGGCTTCCTTGTCCCCTTCTGTCTTCTGGACCTTGTCAGTGGACTATTGGACCTCTTTAGTCTCATTTGTTTATTTATTTATTTATTTATTTATTTATTTTTATTTTATTTAAACACCATTTCAAAACTTTTTACTTACACATTTAAGTGATATTGTCTATGCTCTTCCAATTGTGCTGCCATTCTCGCCCAAGATGAAGGCTTACAGGACAAAACAGCCTCCCATTTAATAGTTACTACAAATGTTGCCCTATAGCAGTGGTCAACAATCTCACAATACATCGACAGTGTCCTTATTCAATTTGTGTTCCTTATCATCAGTTTCCTACTCTCCCTCTGCCTTCTGGCCCTTGTCACCGGACTCCTGTACATCGTTAGTCCCATTTAGTTTTACTGGGGTGTCCATTCCCAGGCTTAACATCGAACCTTGAAGGTAACTTCCCCTCTGAGCTGAAAGGGTGTCTGGGGGCCACACTCTCGAGGTTTCTCTAGTATTCTTTAGGCCAGTATATCTGGTCTTCTTTTTTTTTTTTTTTGGGAGTTAAAATTATACTCTACATCCTACTCCAGCTCTGCCCAGAACCCTCTGTTGTGATCCTGGTCAGAGGAGTCATTGGTGGTAGCCGGGCACCATCCAGCTGTACTGGGCTCAGTCCCGTGGAGGCCTTGGTAGCTGTGGACCATTAGTCCTTCGGACTAATCTTTTCCTTGTATCCTGTTCTCTTCGTTCTCCCTTGTTCCCGAAGGGATGAGATCAGTGGAGTATCTTAGATGGCCGCTCATAGGCTTTTAAGACCCCAGACACTACTCACCAAGGTAGAATGTAGAGCATTATCTTTATAAGTAGTGTCATGCCAATTGAGCTAGATGTTCCCCGAGATCATGGTCCCCAGAGCCCTCCGTCCAACAACTCAGTCCCTCGGGGGGTTTGGATGTGTCTATAGGGCCTCCATGACCTTTCCTTGTGCAGGTTCTTTCGTCCTTTTTTTAAAAAAAATTGGCTCTGTCTGAGCAGGCGGACTGTGTATTCTTTGTTGTTTACATGTCTTTGGGCACGATACTTTTCACATCCTTCTCCAATTGGCATGGTCAGTTGCTCAGGTATGGTACAGCGGAGCAGGTCTAGCTGAAGAGCAGTTGCTGAGATGGGTGGGTAATCAGTGTAGGCCAGGTTCCGGTAGACTCTGCCTGTGGTGCTTGTTGGTGTGATGTTAAGTGCATGGTGCAAGTAGGCAGAATAGAGGGGGGAGATTGTGATGTGTGGAGCTAAGATCGGTATGGGAGAGAGGAACAACAGCCAAAAACATACAAACAAAAAAGAGTAGGGTTTGCCGTTGAAGTGGAGAGATAGGAGACTATTAAATGGAGAAAAACCCAAGCGGGAAGAATAAGAAGGAAAGAAAATAATGAATAAATAAAAATTAGAAAGAAAAAAGAAAAGAAAAGTTCCCAGGGATCCCACTGGTGTGGCTACAAGGTCTGGGGAAGTTGTTCCTAGGTGTTGAAGTACAGCCTGGCTAGAAGGCATAGAAGTGTCACTCAGCGCCAGGTATTCAGGGGATAGGAAGAGAAGGAAGATATAGAGAGATGAGAAACTGACTAGTGCAGAAAGACAAAAAGGGAAAAAGAGGGAACAGAAAACAAAACAAATTAAAAAAAAAAGAATGAGAAAAACCCCCTCAATAACAAAAAAAAAAAAAAAAAAAAAAACCATGAGAAGAGAAATGCCCTCAGGGACCCCTCTGTGTGTCTGCGGAAGCTGAGGGGGTAGGTCCCAAGCCGCACAGCACTGCCTAGCCATAATGGGCTCCCAACTCGAGAAAAGAAAAAGAAAGCAAACAAAAAATTCAAAACAAACAAATAAAGTCCCAGGAACCCACCAGTGTGGCAGCAATGACCAGGAAGCAGTTCCACACTCGAGTGGAGCTCCACAGCCCCTCAGGAAGAAGCAAAGGTGGAGCACAGAGCCAGATATTTGAAAGGAGGAGGATGTGGTGAGAGGTAAGGAAGAAATCAGAAGCAGTGGTAAAAAGCAACACCAGCAGCCAACAAATGGCATTCAAGGAGTTGGCCAGTGCGGGCGGGTGGAATCTAAGGAGCTGGTGCTTCCCAGCTAAGAGACTGTGGCCGAGGGAAGCAGAGGAGGCCGAGTGGGGGTGAAGAAGGGTGGGGAGTGGGAAAGCCTATATCACTGGTTACCGGTTGTTCTGTCTCCTGCTGGAAGCTCCATGAAACTGCTTTCTCGTAACCTTTATTTGCTGGTCTCTGACACGAGTCCAAGATGGTGGATCTGTGCTGGATTAGCTGATAGGGGACCTCTGCATGTATGTGTCCTTGCTCCCTGTTCTCTCAGTTTCTTATTCCATTTGGTGCTTTTCTGAGTTCTTTATCTCTTCATTTGATGTTTAGGGTTTCAGGATTGCTGTTTTCTCTGTTTGGCTTAGTTTTTCAGTTCTTTGCTGTCGAGGCACAGCGTGGTGCTTTTGCCTGGAGTGCCATGTTGCCTGAAGTCCAGCCTGGGGCTTTTTTTTTGTTGGGAGTTTTTCCTTTTTTTTTTTTATTCCCTCTTCAATCTCTTCTTTTGTTATGGGTTTGTTTAGTTTTTCTATGTCAGTTTGTGTTAGTTTAGGTAGGTAGTGTGTTTCTAGAAATTTGTCCATTTCCTCTAGGTTTTCAAATTTGTTGGAGTACAATTTTTCGTAGCATTGTTATGATCCTTTTTATTTCAGTAGGATCTGTTGTGATATCATTCATCTCGTTTCTTATTTGGGTTATTTGTTCCTCTCCTGTTTTTCTTTTGTCAGTTTGCCAATGGTTTGTTGATTCTGCTGGTCTTTTCAAATAACCAACTTTTGGTAACATTAACTCTTTTAATTCTTTTTCTATTCTCTTGTTCATTTATTTCTGCTCTGCTTTTTATTATTTCCTTTCTTCTGGTGCCCGAGGGCTGCTCTTGCTGCTCTCTTTCTATTTGTTCAAGTTTTAGGGTTAATATTTTTATTTTGGCCCTTTCTTCTTTTTTGATGTGTGCATTTATTGCTATAAATTGACCTCTAAGCACGGCTTTCACTGTGTCCCAAAGGTTCTGGTAAGATGTGTTTTCATTCTCATTTGACTCCATGAATTTCTTTATTCTGTCCTTGATTTATTCTGTAGCCAAGTTGTTTTTGAGCAAGGTATTGTTTAGTTTCCATGTATTTGATTTATTTCTTGCTATTTCTGTTATTGATTTTAACTTTTATGGCATTATGGTCATAAAAGATGATTTGTAATATTTCAGTGTTTAGATTCTGTTAAGGCTTGCTTTATGGCCTAAAATGTGGTCTATTCTGGAGAATGTTCCATGTGTGTTGGAAAAAAATGTATACTTGACTGCTGTTGAGTGGGGTGTTTCCTGTCTATGAGGTCAAGTTGATTGATTGTGGCAAAATATCTTCTGAATCTTTATTGAGTTTATTTCTAGATGTTCTGTCCTTCTCCAAAAGTGGTATGTGGAAGTCTCCTACTACTATTGTGGAGTTGTCTTTTTCTCTTTTCAGTGCTGTTAGAGTTTGTTTTATGTATTTTGGAGCCCTGTCATTAGGTGTATATATATTTATTATGGTTATATCCCCCTGGTTTATTGACCCTTCAATCATTATATAGTGTCCTTCCCTATCCTTTGTGGTGGATTTTGCTTTAAATTCTATTTTGTCAGAGATTAATATTGCCTCTCCTGTTCTTTTTTGTTTGTTCTTTGCTTGATATATATATTTTCCATCCTTTGTTTTAGTCTGTGTCTTTGTGTCTCAGGTGTGTCTTTTCTAGACAGCATATAGACACAGCCTGTTTTTATATGCATTCTGTCAGTCTCTGTCTCTTTATTGGTGAATTTTGCCATTTACGTTCAGTTTAATTATCGATAGGTATGAGTTTACTGCTATCATTTTGGTGTATTTTTTGTAATGTTGACAGTTTCTTTGCTCCACTGAATTTTCTGCGCTGAGTTCTCTTTCTTTATGTATTTTCTTTTCATTTTTTTCCATTATCTTTGATTTTGTGTTTCCTGAGTCTTTATGTTTTTCTTCTTTTTTTTCATTTCATTTTTTTTTAATTGTCCTTCAGGTGAAGGCTTACAGAACAAATAGTTTCTCGTGAAACAGTAGTACACATGTTGTTTTATGACATTGGTTAACAACGCCACAACAAATCAACCCTCTAACTTCTCAACCTTTTTTTTTTTTTTTTTTTTTTGGTGAAAATACACATAGCCAAAGATACACCATTTCAAAAATTTCTACTTGCACAGTTCAGTGACATTGACTATGCTCTTCCAATTGTGCTGTTATTCTCACTTAAGATAAAGGCTTACAGAACAAAATAGTTTCTCATTTAACAGTTACTACAAATGATGCCCTATGACAATGGTTAACAATCTCACAACACATCAACAATATCCTTACTCAACCTTGGGTTTCCTATAACTAGCTTCCTTGTCCCCTTCTGCCTTCTGGCCCTTGTCACTGGACTCCTGTGCCTCGTTAGTCTCATTTGCTTTTACGGGGCTGTCTACTCCCAGGCTGAACAGTGAATGTCGGAGGTAACTTCACCACTGAGCTAAAAGGGTGCCTGGGGGCCATACTCTTGAGGTTCCTACAGTCTCCTGTAGGCCAGTAAATCTGGCCTTTTTTTTGTGAGTTAGAATTATGCTCTACATTCTTCTCCAGCTCTGTCCAGAACCTTCTGTTGAAATCCTGGTCAGAGCAGTCAGTGGTGGTAGCCGGGCACCATCTGGCTGTACTGGACTCAGTCCGGTGGAGGCCTTGGTAGCTGTGGAAAATTAGTCCTTCAGACTAATCTTTTCCTTGTATCCTGTTCTTTTCATTCTCCTTTGCTCCTGAAGGGATGAGACCAGTGGAGTATCCTAGATGGCTGCTCATAGGCTTTTAAGACCCCAGACACTACTCACCAAGGTAGAATGCAAAACATTGTCTTTATAAACTGTGTTATGCCAATTGAGCGATATGTTCCCTAATACCATGGTCCCCACAGCCCTCCACCCAGCATTTCAGTCCCTCAGGGAGTTTGGATGTGTCTATGCTGCTTCCATGACCTTTCCTTGTACAAGTTGTGCTGGTTTCCCTGGTATTGTGTACTGTCTCACCCTTCACCAAAGATACCACTTATCTATTGCCTATTTAGTAGTTCCCCCACCCCTCCCATCCCTTTGTCTGACTTGTACTGTCCAAAAACTTTTTCCCAGTTTGAAGGTTCCCTTTTTACTTTTTTGGCGAAGTCTCTTGAAGAGCATAGGTGTTTGATTTTTAGAAGATCCAAGCTACCTAGCTTATCTATTGGGGTCTGTGCATTGACGGTTATGGTTTGTATCCTGTTAATGCCACATATTATGGCCTGAAGTGTTCGTCCTATTTTTTCTTCTATGAACTTTATAGTTCAGACTTTATATTCAGGTCTTCGATCCATTTTGAAGTAGTTTTTGTATACAATGTGAGGTATGGATCCTGTTTCATTTTTTTGCTGATGGATATCCAGTTTTGCCAGCACCATTTGTTAAAAAGCCTGTCTTTTCCCAATTTGATGGACTTTGGGCCCTTGTCGAAGATCAGGTGACCATCAGTGGATGGATATACATCTCGGTTCTCAATTCTGTTCCATTGGTCAATGTATCTGTCGTTGTACCAGTACCAGTCTGTTTTGATTACTGTAGATGTATAGTAGGTTCTGAAGCCAGATAGTGGGAGTCCTCCAACTTTATTCTTCTTCTTCAGTAGTGCTTTACTTATTTTGGGCTTCTTCCCTTTCCATATAAAGTTAATGATTAGTTTTCCCATCTCTTTGAAGAATGTTGTTGGTATTTGTATCGGGATTGCATTGTATTTGTAAATTGCTTTGGGTAGAATTGTCATTTTCATAATGTTGAGTTTGCCTATCCATGAGCATGGTATGTTTTTCCATTTACATAGATCCCTTTGGGTTTCATGCAGTAGTGTTTTCTAGTTTTCTTTGTATAGTTCTTTTACATCCCTTATTCCTAAGTATTCCTAAGTATTTTATCTTTTTAGGGGCTATTTTAAATGGTCTTGTTTTCCTGATTTCCTTTTCATTATTCTCCTCACTGGTGTATAGGAATCCAACTGATTTTTGCATGTTTATCTTGTATCCTGCTACTCTGCTGAATCTTTCTATTATTTCCAGTAGATTTCTCATGGAGTTTTTAAGGTTTTGTATGTATAGTATCATATCATCTGCAAACAGGGACAGTTTAACTTATTCATTACCAATTTGGGTTCCCTTTGTTTCTTTTTCTTGTGTTATTGCTCTAGCTAGAACTTCCAGCACAATGTTAAATAGGAGTGGTGATAAAGGGCATCCTTGTCTTGTTTCTGTTTTCAAGGGGAATGTTTTCAGCCTCTCTCCATTAAGAATGATGTTGGCCGTTGGTTTTGCATAGATGCCCTTTATTATGTAGAGAAATTTCCATTCTATACCGATTTTACTGAGAGTTTTTATCAGGAATGGGTGTTGAACTTTGTCAAATGCCTTTTCTGCATCAATTGAGATGATCATGTGATTCTTTCCATTCCTTTTATTTATGTGGTGGATTATGTTGATTGATTTTCTAATGTTGAACCATCCTTGCATAACTGGTATGAATCCTACGTGGTCGTGGTGTATTATTTTTTTAATATGATGCTGAATTCTATTGGCTAGAATTTTGTTCAGAATTTTTGCATCTATATTCATGAGAGATATTGGTCTGTAATTTTCTTTTTTTTGTGACGTCTTTACCTGGTTTTGGTATCAGCGTTATGCTGGCTTTATAGAATGAATTTGGAAGTGTTGCTTCCTCTTCTATGCTCTGGAATAGCTTGAGTAGTACTGGTACAAGCTCTTCTGTATATGTTTTGTAGAATTCTCCAGTGAAGCCATCTGGGCCAGGGCTTTTTTTGGTTGGGAGTTTTGTTATTACCTTTCAATCTCTTCTCTTGTTATGGGTCTGTTCAGATTTTCAACATCACTTTTTTGTAGTTTGGGTAGGCCGTGTGTTTCTAGAAATTAATCCATTTCCTCTAGGTTTTCAAGTTTGTTGGAGTATATTTTTTCATAATATTCTGTTATAATCCTTTTTATTTCAGTTGGATCTGTTGTATTGTCCCCCATTTCATTTCTTATTTGGGTTATTTGTGTCCTCTCCTATTTTTCTTTTGTCAGTCTGACCAGTGGTTTGTCGATTTTTTTGATTGATTCTTTCAAAGAACCAACTTTTGGTTTTGTTGATTCTATTGTTTTTCTGTTCTCTATTTCATTTATTTCTGCTCTCATCTTTACTATATCCTTCTTCCGGTGGTTGTGGGCTTTTTTTGCTGTTCTCTTGCTATTTGTTTGAGTTCTGTAGTTAATGTTTTGATTTTGTCCCTTTCTTCTTTTTTGATATGTGTGTCTATTGCTGTAAATTGTCCTCTGAGGACTTGTTTGCTGTGTCCCAAAAGTTTTGGTATGATATGTTTTCATTCTCATTTGATTCTAGGAATTTTTTGATTTCATCTCTGATTTCTTCTATTACCCAGTGATGTGTAAGCAGGGTATTATTCAGTTTCCATGTGGTTGATTTTTTTCTCTTGTTATTTCTATTGTTAATTTCTACCTTGAGGGCATTGTTGTCAGAGTAGATACTTTGAATTATCTCAACGTTTTCGATCTTGTTGAGGATGGCTCTGTGGCCTAAGGTGTAGTCTATTCTGGAGAACCATCCATGTGCATTGGAAAAGAATGTGTACTTTGCTGTGGTTGGATGGAGTGTTCTGTATATGTCTATGCGGTCAAACTGGCTGATTGTGCCCTTTAGGTCTTCTGTATCTTTGCTGAGTTTCTTCTTAGTTGTTCTGTCCTTTACTGAGAGTGGTGTGTTGAAGTCTCCTACTATTATTGTGGAACTGTCAATTTCTCTTTTCAGTGTTGTTAGAGTTTGTTTTATGCATTTTGGAACCCTATCATTGGGTGTGTAAATGTTTATTATGGTTATGTCTTCATGATGGATCATCCCCTTAATCATTATAATGTGTCCTTCTTTGTCTTTTATGGTAGATCTCATTTTAAAGTCTATTTTATCTGAGATTAGAATTGCCATTCCTGCTCTTTTTTGGTAGTTGTTAGCTTGATATTTTTTTTTCCAACCTTTGACTTTTAATAAATTCACTTCTTTGTTTCTAAGGTGTGTCTCTTGAAGACAGCATATTGATGGATCCTGTTTTCTTATCCATTCTGTCACTCTCTATTTATGGTTGCATTGAGTCCTTTTAGATTTAGTATAATTATTGATAGATGTGAGTTTGTTGGTATCATTTTGTAGAGCTTTTTTGTGTTGCTGAAGTTTTGTTTGTTCTTCTTACTCTCTTGTGATGAGTTACTTTTGTTTGTGGATTTTTTTTTTCATTTCTTTTTTTGTAGGTTTTGTTTTTGCTGAGACTTTGTTTTTCCTCTTTTTTTATGTTTGTTAACTTTCATTGTGGTTACCATGAATTTTACCCTTATCTTTCTAAGTTTGAAGCAGTCTACCATTGCTTGGTATCGCCTTGCCTTCCTCTCCATTAGAAGGTTCTATAGCTATGCAATTTATTCCCTCTTTTAGTGTTTTGATGTTCTTGTCATTTACTGATTAACTTCTCTGATTCCCTGTTGCAGTTCTTTAGATTTTGGATACTCCTTTAGAGTTCATTTCCTAGATTGGTATCTGGCGGGTACTATCCTGCATCCTAGGTTCTGCCTGTGAGCTGAAGCTGTTTGTCCCCAGATCGAAGAACTCCCTTTAATAATTCTTCTAAGTTTGGTTTGACTTTTACATATTCCCTTAATTTCTGTTTATCTGGAAGTGACCTAATTTCACCATCAAATTTGAATGAGAGTTTTTCAGGATATTTTACTCTTGGCTTAAATTTTTTTCTTTCAAGAATTTATAGATGTTATCCCATTGCCTTCTTGCCTGCATGGTTTCTGCCAAATAATCTGAGCTTAGTCTTATTGTTTCTCCTCTGTATGTGACTTCATGTTTTTCACGAGCTGCTCTCAGGATTCTTTGTTTGTCTTTGGTTTCGGTGAGTGTGATTATGATATGCCTTGGTGATTTTCTTTTGGGGTCTCTTCAATATGGGGTTCGTTGAGCTTCATGGATGGCCAGCTTTTCATCTTTTATGATATTGGGGAAGTTTTCTGTCAGCAGTTCCTCAATGATCCTCTCTGTTTTTCTGTTTTCTCCCCCTGTTCTGGAATTCCAATCACTAAAAAATTTTTGCTTTTGATTGTATCCCACATAACTCTAAGGGTCTCTTCATTTTTCTTTGTTCATTTTTTGAGTTTTCCTCAGAGTTGTATCCAAGTGTTTGTCCTCAATTCCACTGATCCTGTCTTCCGCCATTTCAAATCTGCTTCTCAGCCCTTCTATGACACCGTCCATTTCTGAAATCTTGTTTTTTATCTTTTGGATTTCTGATTGTTGTCTTTGTTTAATTTCTAGTTGTGAATTTATTTTGGAATTTTGTTCCTGTATTATCTTCCTGAGTTTTTCCAATGTTTTGTCCGTATTTTCCATGAATTTGTCTAGTTTTTCCTCATGTTTGTCAGCTTTTTGCCTCAGTTCTTGGAGAATTCTGTGTATTAGAGGTTTGACTTCCCTATCAGGTAGTTCTAGTGCATTTTCTTCCACAAGAGAGTCATCTGGTGTTTTATTTTTGATGCCTACTGGAACCATCCTGTCCTGTTTTTGTAAATGTTTTGATATGGTCTGCTGTTTTCCGGGCATTCAGTAGTTATTTTTCTCGTTTATTGATTGTAGATTTGGTTGTTTGGTTCCTTTATTTCAAAAAAATTTGACTATGTCTGAGCAGGCGGGCTGTGTGTTATTTGTTGTTTGCTTGTCTATGCACTCAATACTTTTTGTCTCTTTCTCCAACTGGCAGGGTCAGTCACTCAGTTATGGTACGGCAGGGCAGGTCTAGCAGAACAGGAGTTACTGGGACGGGTTGTTTGTTGGACTTACTACAGCCACCAGAGCGGGTCAGTAATCAGTGCAGGGCAGGTTCCAGTAGGCCGTGCCTGTGCTGCTTTGTGGTGTGATGTCAATCACACAGTGCAGGAGGTAGAATGCAGCAGGGAGATTGTTATGTGTGGAGCTAAGATGGATATTGGAGAGAGGAGAGAGGAATAGGAGCCAAAAACATACAAACAAACAAAAAAGAATTCTAGGTGAGCTTGGTGTTGGAGTGAAGGGATGAGAGACTATGAAGTGGAGAAAAACAGAAAGGGGAAGAGGAAGAAAAGGAAAGAATGAATAAATAAAAATCAAAAAGTTTAGAGAACCACGAAGTTCCCAGTGATACCACCAGTGCAGCTTTGAGGTCTATGAAAGTCACTCTCAGGTGTTGCAGTACAGCCTGGCTAGAAGGTGTAGAGGTATACAATGCCAGGTATTCAGGGAACAGAAAGAGAAGGAAGAAATAGAGAGATGAGAAACTGAACAACGAAGAAATACAAAAAGGAAAAAAAGAGGGAAAAGAAAACAAATCAAATTAAAAAGAAAAAAAGAACAAGAAAGGCCCCCAATAAAAACAGAAAAAAAAAACCAATGAGAAAGGAAATGCTCTCAGGGATCCCTCTGCATGCCTGTTGAAACTGAAGGGGAGTCTCCTTGCCACACAGCTCCACCTGGCCAGAAATGGCTCCCAACTCAAGAAAAGGAAAAGAAAACAAACAAACAATTCAAAACAAACAAACGAACAAAAGCCCCGGGATCCTACCAGTGCTGTAGCCCAGACCGGCAAGCAGCTCCACAGCCCCTCAGGAAGAAGCAAAGATGGCGCACGGAGCCAGGCACTTGAGTGAAAGGAGGGGGAGTTTGCGACAGACAAGTAAGAAATCAAAAGAAGCAGAAAGAAAAAAGCAACACTAGCAGTCAACAAATGGCACTCAGAGAGCCAGCTAGTGCGGGCTGGTGTTTCTGGACAAGAGACTGTGTCCACGGGAAGCAGAGGGGGCCCGGTGTAGGTGAAGAAGGGTGGAGAGTGGGAAAGTGTATATCACAAACTACTGGCGCTCTGCAGCCCCTCGCAAGAAGCAAAGATAGCGCAAGGAGCAAGGCACTCAAGCAAAAGGAGGGGGAGATGGCGAGAAGCAAGGAAGAAATCAAAAGAAGCAGAAAAAAAGCAACACCAGCAGCCAACAAATGGCATCCAGAGAGCCGACTGCTTGGGTGTGTGGAATCCAAGTATCCGGTGTTTCCTGGTCAAGAGACCATGGCCAAGGGAAGCAGAGGAGTCTAAGCTGGGGCGAAGAGGGGTTGGGGGTGGGAAAGCGAGAACTGCAAATTACCAGTTGTTTTGTCTACCGCTGGACTCTCCGTGAGGCTGCTTTCTCGTACCCCCTGTTTGCTGGTCTCTGATAGGAGTCCAAGATGGTGGATCTGTGCTGCGTTAGCTGGTAAGGGACCTCTGCATGAATCTCTCCTTGCTCTCCCTTCTCTGTCCATTTTCTCACTCCATTTGGTGCTTGGCTGAGTTCTTTATCTCTTCACTTGATGTTTTAGGATTTCAGGATTGTTGTATTCTCTGTTCAGCTTTGTTTTTCAGATCTTCTCTCTGGAGGGATGCCGAGGTGCTTCTGCCTAGAGTGCAATTTTGCTAGAACTCTCGTGTTTTTCTTCTTTTTTATTTTGATGGGTTGGTTTGTTAGGTTCCTTTGTTGTTATCTTGAAATTTACCATTATATTTCCAAGTTTAAACCAATCTTTTATTTCTTGGTATCACGTTATCTTTCTCTCCGTATGGAAGTTCTATGACTACAGTCTTTATTCCCTCTTTTTTGTTTTGACATTGTCATCATTTACATATTAATGTCTCTGGTTCCCTATTTTCAGTCTTTTAGCTTTGATTTGTTTTTGTAAATTCCCTCTCTGGGCTGATAGCTGGTTGTTCTGTCCTGTGTTCTAGTCTTGGATTGTTGTGTGATATTGTTGTTTCTCTAACTGTAGGACTCCCTTTAATATTTCTTCTAATTTTAGTTTGTTTTTTACAAATTCCCTTAACTTCTGTTTATCTAGAAGTGACCTAATTTTGCCATTGTATTTGAGAGAAAGTTTTGCTGAATATATAATTCTTGGCTGGCATTTTTTTTTCCTTCAAGTCTTTATATATGTCATCTCATTGCCTTCTTTCAAGTATGGTTTCTGCTGAGTAATCACAGCTTAGTCTTATTGGTTCTCTTTTGTTCTATTTCTAGCCTTTCAAGGAAATGCCATATCGTTTTCCAAATTGGTTGTGCCATTTTCCACTCCCACCAACCGTGCATAAGAGTTCTAATCTCCCTGTAGCCTCTCCAACATTTGTTATTTTCTCTTTTTCTGATTCGTGCTAGTAATGTCGAGGTGAAATGGTGTCTCATTGTAGTTTTGATTTGCATTTCTCTAATGGCTAGTGATTGTGAGCATTTCCTAATGTGTCTGTTAACCACCTGAATGTCTTTGGTGAAGTGTCTGTTTATATTCTGTATGCATTTTGTAATTGGATTTTTTGTCTTTTTCTTGTGGAGCTGCTGGATTTTCTTATAGATTTTAGAGATTAGACCTTTGTTGAATTCATCATAGCCAATTTTTTCCCCAGTCTGTAGGCTCTCTTTTTACTCTTTTTGTGAAGTCTTTTGATGAGCATAAGTGTTTAAGTTTTAGAAGATCCCAGTTATCTAGCTTATCTTCTGGTATTTGTGGATTGTTAATTATGGTTTTTATCCTATCTATGCTGTGTACTAGGTCCTCTTGCATTACCCTATTTTTTCTTCTATGATCTTTATAATTTTTGATTTCATATTTAGGTCTTTCATCCATTTCGATTTACTTTTTGTGTACAGTGTAAGGTATGGGTCCTGTTTCATTTTTTTGCAGATGGACGTCCATTTTTTGCCAGCAACATTTGTTAAAAAAGACTGTCTTTTTCCCATTTAATGGACTTTGGTCCTTTGTCGAATATCAGGTTAACGTAGGTAGATGCATTTACATCTGGGTTCTCCATTCTGTTCCATTAGTCAATGTGTCTGTCATTGTACCGGTACCAGACTGTTTTGACTACCGTTGCTGTATAGTAGTTTCTGAGGTCAGGTAGTTTGAGTCTTCCTACTTTATTCTTCTTCTTCAACAGTGTTTTACCTATCCAGGGCCTCTTTCCTTTGTTGGCACATGGATCAAGATTGCATTGTATTTGTAGATTGCTTTGGGTAGAATTGACGTTTTCACAGTGTTGAGTCTACCTGTCCATGAGCATGTTATGTTTTTCCATTTGTGTAGATCTTGTTCGGTTTCTTGCCGCAGTATATTGTGGATTTCTTTGTATAGGTCTTTTACATCCCTAGTTAGATTTGTTCCTAGTTATTTTATTTTTTTAGGGGCTATTATAAATGCTATTGCTTTCCTGATTTCCTTTTCATAGTTCTCTTTATTGGTGCATAGGAATCCAACTGATTTTTGTATGTTCATCTTATATCTTGTTACTCTGCTGAATCTTTATATTAGTTCCAGTTGTTTTCTCATGGACTCTTTTGGGTTTTCTATGTATAATATCATATAATCCACAAATAGGGACAGTTTTACTTCTTTCTTACCAATTTGGATGTTTTTTATTTCTTTTTCTTGACTTATTGCTCTAGCTAGGACTTCCCCAATACAGTGTTAAATAGGCGTGGTGATAAAGGACATCCTTGTCTTGTTCCTGTTTTCAAGGGTAATGTTTTCAGCCTCTCTCCATTAAGAATGATGTTAGCTGTTGGTTTTATTTGTAGATGCCCTTTATTATGTTGAGGAATTTCCCTTCCATATCTATATCTATTTTATTGATAATTTTCATCAGGAATTGGCGTTGGATATTAGCAAATGCCTTTTCTGTGTTGATTGAGATGATCATGTGATTTTTTCTTTTGTTTTATCTAAGTGTTGGATTATATTGATTTATTTTTTAATGTTGAACCATCCTTGCATACCTAGTAAGAATCCCGCTTGGTCATGGTGTATATATATATATATTGTTTAATATGATGCTGAATTCTGTTGAGAATTTTTGCGTCTGTATTTATGAGAGATATTGGTCTGTAATTTCCTTTTTTTGTGGTGTCTTTGCCTGGTTTTGGCATTAGGTGTATGCTGCCTTCATAGAAAGAACTTGGAAGTTTCCCTTCTTTTCTATCTTCTGAAATAGTTTGAGTAATACTGGTGCAAGCTCCTCTCTGAATATTTGGTAAAATTCTCCAATGAAGCCCTCTGGGCCAGGGTCTTTTTTTGTTGCAAGTTTTTTTTTTTTTTAATCTTCTCAATCTTTTCTCTTATTATACATCTGTTCAGATTTTCGACCTCGTTTCTGTTAGTTTAAGTAGGTAGTGGTTTCTAGAATTTTTCCTTTTCCTCTAGGTTTTCCTACCCTTCCATTTGTTTTTGATACTTCTTGCATCATTCAATATTTTGTCCATAGTATGCTTCAAAATTGCAACTCGACACTTGCATTTTTTTTATTCAGTCCTTTTAGTTTGAGAAATGCTGAGCATATTCTTCCCTTTTGGTTTTCTAACTCCAGGTCTTTGCAGATTTCATTATAATGTTTCACCTTGTCTTCTCGAGCTGCCCTTTGAAACCTTCTGTTATATACTCAAGGTCAGATTTTGGCTCTCCTGGACTTGTTTTAATTTTCTTCAGCTTCAACCTGAACTTGTGTATGAGCATTGATGGTCCTTTTCACAGACATCCCCTGGCCTTGTTCTGGTTGATAGTATTGAGCTTTTCAATCAATCGTCTCTTTCCACAGATGTAGTCGATTTGATTCCTGTGTTTTCCATCTGGTTATGTCCACGTGTATAGTTGCTGTTTATGTTGCTAAAAAAAGGTATTTACAATGAAGATGTTGTTCTTGCAAAATTCTATCATGCTATCTCCGACTTCGTTTCTATCACCAAGGCCATATTTTGCAACTACTGATCCTTCTTCTAGTTTCCAACTTCCCCATTCCAAGTACCAGCATTTACGAATGTATCTTGATTGCATGTTAGATCAATTTCAGATTGCAGAAGTTGGTTAAAATCTTAAATTTCCTCATCTTTGTCATTAGTGGTTGGTGCGTAAATTTGTATATTAGTCTTATTAACTGGTCTTCCTTGTAGGCATATGTTTATTATCCTATCACTGACAGTGTTGTACTTCAGGATAGATCTTGATTTTTTTATGATGAATGTAATGCCATTCCTGTAATGAAATATTCACAATATGCAAATTCATTCTATAATGAAATACATAGACTATGCAAATCCATAGGTATAGAAAGTAGACTACAGGTTACCAGAGGCTGTGGGGAGGCAGGAATGGAGAATTATTGCTTAATGGGTACAGAATTTCTGTTTGGAGTGATGAAATAGTTTTGAAAATTGTGGTGATCATTGTCCAACATTGTGAATGTAATTGATGCCACCAAGTTATGCACTGAAAAGTCATTAAAATGGCAAATGTTATGTTATGTGTATTCTACTACAATTTTTTTAATGGTGATTTCTTTAGTAGGAAAGACACCATAGCCTTCTTTCAGCTGTGGATATTAAATCCATCCTTGAGCCAGAGTATTGAAAATTGAGAAATATCATCTCTATCCCTCCTCTCCCCCTTTCCTACATTTCCAGGGATTTGTGAATCTTTGTTATCAAGAGCCAGAGCTGCCAGGCTAGTTGACCCCCTCCCTGTGAAATGAGATTCTTCTCTCTTTGCCAATTTTAGAAGCTCTGTGTTTTATTCTGTTAAGGAATCCTGCAATTTCTTTATGCCTATATGGAAATTATATGCTTAAAATGATGACAGGTAACTCTTCCTTTGCTGCATTCTCTCCAAGACATGTAGAGCCATCCACAGACAGAGAATCCTTGCAAAACACCATTATTTTTTATTGTGTCTGTTCACTTATTTTTCCTTACACAGGAGCTAGTGCCTTATACTTGATAATGGCTTTAAATCTTCCTGACTAGGCTAACATACTTGTCTTTGACCAGCGAACAATTTAATAATTACTTTTACATTCTGTTGAAGACAAATTGAATTCTGGTTAATTAAATATGATATGAAATTCAAAATTTTATGTAGATTTTGGGGGAGAAGTGTATTTTTTTCTTTCTATTTTTTGTGGGGGTATGGAGTAAATGTTTTTCCTAGATATAATCTTATTTCTAACCTTTGCTATCCATTTGACTCATTCTAATGCACTGATTCAGAATATTGCATGTGAGAAGACTGAGATGTGGAAGCTATCTTGGTAGGGATGGACAAGTCCTGGGGACTGAGGCCAGTGTTGGTTGACAAATCCTAGTCAGACTGAAACCTAAGGAGAGTATAAAACGTCAGTTTGTCAAAGCACTAAAAAGAGAACACACACACACTCACACACGCATCTGTGGTCTGAGGTCCCTTTCTGCTCTCCTTCTTCTTTTGTCAATGCTGCTAATTTGCCAAACTGTGTGAAGATGACAATTATCCTTGTAAATTATGTATAATATTTCCAACATTTAGGGTTACTTCACTTCCTCCTCCACTTCACTGAAGTGCAGTTCTGCATTGAGTACTCTTATTTCCTTTTACCCTAAATACTGTATTCATATCATAGCAAGTTAAACTTGACAGCAATGGTAGTTTTGATGGACTGAAGAGAGCCCGTGAAAAAGAGATTGCTAAAAAAAATAAAGTAAAAAAGAAGTAACCTCTTTATTGCAACCCTAAATCACAGGTCTATAAATGATTTGGTAGAGATTGACCTCTTCTGGTCTCTAACTTTCAGATGAACCTACATGGTCTCAGGTAGACTTGACATGTTCAAAATGGAAGTAACCAGGATACGGAAACTTGAAATTAAATCATTTAAGGTTAAAAAATCAGGTCTTTATTCTAGGAAGAGAAGACTAGGGGCTGTTTAATACTCGTTTTCAAATATTTGAAGGGTGTCCTTTGGATGAGAGCGTGAACTTATTCTCTGTCACCAGAGAACAGGCCCTGAGCCAAGGGGTTAAAGCTATCAGTAGGAATACTTAGGCTTAACACAAGAAAGATCTATAATAATAATTAGAATTGAGAATGGAATTGGCTGCCAGGGGGTAAAGTGCTCTCCATCCCAAGACCTATTCAAGCAGAAGCTGGCTGACCACTTGATAGGGGTATTTTAGAAAGAATTCAATCATTTTTTGATAGATAATTGAGAAAACTGAACACTAGGCTCTCTTCTAAGAAAATTCTGTAATACTGTGTATTATTCTTTTTTGCTTAGTTGGTTCCCCCATGGATCCAATGGCTTTGTAGTTAATCCTTTAATGACTCTAATGGATAAATAAAAGCCACATATTCCAGTCCCTACTTCCACAGCTTCTAGTAAAATTTCCACTTCTAACCTTATAAGCAGATGAACTAGATAGCTATTTTGAGCTATGAGTCAGAGATAGGGGAGGATCAGAAATGGCACACTAAGCTATAGTGCTCATTTACACCTCATTGTGAGTGAATTGGAGCCATCTCTACCTGACAACTGATCTTAATGGAAGAAATGGACAAAGCACAGAAAAAAACTAAGTGTCTGGAGGTGGGAGAATAGAGAACTCACCCTTTTATCATAGGAGTTTATGGATAACTAGATATAATATGCTGGATTCCTCTTCAGAAAATACACTATTCTCCAGTTTCAATGACCTTAATCATCTTTATTCTGATGGTTGAAGTTGCCCTCTTTTTCTGTTTAATTCACTATTAATATACTATATGCACCACTGACAGTTAAGCTTCTGAGGTCCAGTTCCTATCTGACCACAACAAATTGTTGAAATCACCCCCATTGTCCACTGAATAAAATGTAAAACTCATAGCTTGGTGTTCAAGACCATTTATAGTTTTACCTCCACTTTCCATTCTAATCTTACATCACATGGCTTACCTTCATATCTATGCCCTCATTCCAGCAGAACAACAAGTGTTTACTATAAAAACCATGTACTGTTATGACTCTGTACTTTGTCTTCTGCTATTCTACCTATGAGGATTAACTTTTTCTCTTGTCTTTGTAATATAAACTTCATGTTTTGTAAAGGCTAGTTAAAATACTACCTTGCCAACCAAGCCTTCTTTAACATGTATTCCCCAACCACACCACCCTGCCCGTCAAGCTGACAATATTTTCTCCCTAATTCTGATCAACCAGGGTACTATTTGTGCATCTCTTTTACTTCAGTTATGTTTTCTTTGTCATGCCCTTGTTTTTTAGTATTAAGTTGAACTATATGAAATTGCTGATATTCAAATATTTTTTACTCACATAAGCAGAATTTTATATTATTTAACCTAGTATATAACTTGTGTCTCCTAATAGACTATAAGCTCCTTGAATCCCCCCGAAGTGTCTACCAAATGTCTCCTCTAATCTTCTTCTCCAACATAGCATATTGAACTGAAATTATGTTCATGAATTCATTATAAAATGAATATTATGTTCAAACTGGGTTCCAATATTTAGAAATTCTCAGGTTGAGTGGTCTAAATGGGAGCTTTTTCCCCTCAATATTGGTAACTAAAGAGACTCCCATAAAGGCTCTGTATGAACTTTGACTGAATCAGAAAAAGACAATTTTATGCATCATTTAGTAGTTATATAAATCTTCAAGGTAACTTCAACTTTCAGATTTTATTATTTCAATTTCCGAATTCTCTTGGTGTATAATTTGCTTGATACTTCAATAGGACCTCATATCCCATACAATGTTCTTACTCCTCAGGTTTTGTGACATAAAGTTTTCACTTAGGGTCAAAATTTACCTAAATTTTAAGCACAGACTGGCAATTACTTTGTCTTTATTCTCTTTCTTATTTGCCATGGTGATCAGGTAGCTGCATCCATTTCCCAGCTACCACAATCCTTCCCCCACCACCCTGCCCAGGGTTGTATTTTCTTTTCGGATAGGTAAGCCGGTGTATCTATGCACAAAGGCTTCAGGTCCTTGTTCTGTTCTTCTCTGTACCCTCAATACCTACAACAGTGCCTGGAACATCATTGGCCCTGAGTTAATTAATGTGTGCTAAAGGGAAGAAGAAAAGAAGTTAGGAAGGGAAAGGGGGAGGAATAGAGGGAAGGAAAGAAGGAAGAAACCACAGTCATCTACTAAGTTCTACCTCTTTTAGGTGATCTGCAGTTTTGTTTTGGTTCCTCAGTTTAGGTTGGAATTCTAATAAAGATAACTTGAAAGATAGAGTTCTACTAGGAATTAGAAGCAATGAAATGGAATAATTTTCATGTGTTCTGTGGGTGTCAGGATTCAAAATATCAAAGACAAGTTGTAGTACCATCCCCCTTGGGATGAGCAGAATGCTAAGGAAATTCAACTATGAGGATACAGGACAAAACCAGAGATGCCACTGAGAAACACCGAATAAATGAAAGCAGAAAAGACCTTGGCATGTGAGCTGAGCAACATAAGATTGACAATCTGTTTATCTACTGGAGGAGAAAACATTCTTAACTAGGAAACTGAGCAAGCAGATTGCTGCCCCTCAAGCTCCAAGCCTCTAGGGCCATGGTTACTGCAGATTTCACCCCTCCTCTTCCTTCAACATACCAGATAGTCCCAAGAATGCAGGAAATAATGAATGACTTCCAAAGCTATTAGCAATATATTCAGAACACAGGAGCCTGTGAGGCACAGTGGAGGCAGGCAGAAGATTCTTTTTTTTTTTTCCTTTTTCTTTCAAACTAAATGCCTCTCAGAAAGCTCTTCTCAATAGATAGTTTAGTGAAATGCTGGCTCTGGAAGGTGGTTTTCCATGTGATACGCCTTTTATTTTGACATTCAGTCATCCATTGACGCCTTGGTCCGAGGGTTAATAACACATGATTAAGAGGGTAAAAAGTCTCCGTTTGGTGGAAAACAACAAGAACAACCGAATTTCTATCAATCATTTTTACTTCAGGTTAAAGGAACTTTCCCATAAAGGGCATACACCAGCCACTGGAGTGGTAATCCCAACAGTGTTGATTAAGGACATAGGTTCAAACTTTTTTAACTCAGCACCTCCAGTTTGCTTCAAATGGAATTCTGCGGGCAGAAAGGATACATAGCATATATATAGGAATAAGAAACTGTCCTACTGAGATTTTATTGCTCAGCGGCATTACTTATCTTGCATTATAAGATTAGCAAAGATCTTATAGGCTGTAAACATGAGACTTCCATCTTCTTTATGAAATTACAAATTACCACTTCTTAAAATGCCTTCACTACTGACAGGCAATAGTATTATTTTCATAATTTTTTATCAAACTAGGCAAGATGGACATGCTGTATCTAGTAATGAAGAAGCCCATAGAGAATATGGAGACAATGGATCTTGGTCCTTGCACAAAGAGATGCAATCTTTCCTTTTAATAGAGTAGGGCCTGACTTCACAGATCAGGCATAATCCTTCAGCTTTTCTCATCTGTAGAATTTGATTCTGTATTACATTTGATGGATTGTATTGTTCCCTGAATGTCAAGGTAAAAGCATGTCACACTGGGCTCCAGGTATTAGTTCCAGGTACCCAGAAATAAGGATGTAAACCAGAACTAGGGAGGCACAACAGAGTTTAGGACCAGAATAGAGATGTTGAGAGTATTAGAACCCAAGAAATCTAAAATACCTGTTTGGTATGAGGTCAAATGTCAATACTCAGCAAGAAGCAAAGGGTAAGAAGAATATAGAAGCCAGAGATCACAGCCAGGCAATGGGTCAGAGAATATTAAGTAATCTAGAGAGCATTAATAATACACCTAAAACAGAAAAAAACAGAAACTGAAGCAAAACTTTGCCTCTAGCAGTAAGTCTTACTATAGTAGATAGCAATGCCCAGCTTACCTACAGTGAACAGAGCTAAGCAAGCTTAACTGTCCAGCAACTTGTCACTCTTGTAAGGGATTGAGTTTGTTCCACAAGTATGAAAGTCCATTGTGTTATCCATTTACCATATTAATACCCATCTTAAAGCCAGATCTTCATAAATTCTTTATGTATAGCAGCCAGCTCAGACACTTTCCTTCAGTTTCTAAAATGAAGAATTAATATAGCTGGGAACCAGCAATAGTTACTCCCTGCCCTCCCTCAAATCAAGACTACCCAAGAGATCATAGGATCTATCTATCATATTCCAGGAGTGAAATACAATAGCTTATTAAGAGCTGGTACATTCAGGAGAAGTATCAGAAATTTCTTTTTCACCCATATCAACTTTCAGAAGATTTATAACAGCCTAGGTGCAATCTCATAGTTTGGAGTAAGAAAGAAAACTTAATTTTTCATTTTTCCAGTATGTACTTAGCACTGTGTTAGGCTCCTTCAAATGCATTTTATCGTTTAATTTTCACAAATGACGCTTTGAGCTATATATTACTATGAATCAAGCATGTTATTTCATAATAGCTTTCATAGTGCTCATAGTCCCTAAGTCACTTTGCAATGGGCAGTTTTTGCAAATCTGTAAAAAACAACAACGAGATCTAGATTAGCCTTTGGAACATGAAATGATGCCTGCAAACACAACATTGTTGCATTCCTTTAATGTTCTCATAAAAGCTGTTAAGTGTAACAGAAGTTTGGGATAATTATTGTAGTAGGCTATTTCCAATAATGTTAGAGGATTTCACAAATTCAGTTACTGCCAGTAAACATTTGTAGTATTTTTTTGCATTGCACAGTCATTACTTATAGTTAAACATTCTTATCATCATATAATGTATACAAAAGCCATAACTTTATGTATATACAGGCACACATACTTACAATCACTCATGCAAAATAAAAATCAACTAAAGATAAATTTCTTAGCCTCATTTCCCCCATCCTAACACACACTGTAAATACAAAGACCAGATGTGCAATCACATCGATTTATAAACTCAGTTTAGATTCTACAAAGTACTTGTGCTGCAATCCCTGATAAATGTTAATTAATAGTCATTCTTTAGCTGTCAAGAAAAAAAAATAGTGTTATTAATGGGGTTGCTCCTAGAAATATTTGGTGTATAACGGACAGAACATAAGGACTGGGACCCAAGATTGTGGGGGTCTGTTCTTTGTGTGCCAGTCACTAGTTGGATAACTACCTTTCAGCTTAACCATTTGTAAAATCCACATGAAAATGCTCTCACCTCAGAAGGTTAATGTGAGCATTACTGAATATTGGTAAAATATGCTTTGAAGTCCTGGGATAAAAGGCACAAGCCCACTTCTATTCTTGTTCCTTTTGTTTTGGGATAATTGTTTATTTAATTCTGTTGGATTAAATACAGAAGGTAAAGGTTTATGGAAAATATTGAAGAAGAAAAGTGCCAGATAAATGTTAAATTGTTTTTCTTTCATAAAATGACTGAATATCAAGCTTGCCTTTAGGCTGAGTTTTGCTTGTGTACGGTTATCCTGAAGACAGTGTTGCTCCGGGTGAATTAAAGGAGAATATAGCCTTTCAAGGATTCTTCTGGGAGAAAACCTAACTTGTGTGCTTATCCTGTAAAAGTTCCCATTGACCTCAGAACCCACCCCATTATTACTAGTAACCCCATGATTAGTAACTGGCTTAGTTTTTAGAATCTCTATAATTATTGTTAACAAAAACATGATCTGTAGCACTTCAGCCAATCAGTGTCCAAGGCTGCTGTCCTTTGAACCACTGCTTGCTGGTAGGAAAGGGAATAGTGTAGCATAATGGTTGAGAGTGAAAGCTCTGAACAAACTTGAATTTGATTCTCTATAGGACCACTTTTCAGCTGTGTGCAAGTTATTTAAGCTCTCTGTTACTCAATTTCTTTATCTGTAAAATGGAGATAAAAAATAGTAAACATCTCTAGGGTTGGTGTGGGGATTAAATGAGAGAATCAATGCAAATGGTTTAGCACAACGCCTGTCATGTGTTCAGTGCTCCACAGACGATAGTTCTTATTGTTAGACAAGGTGTCCCTGGGTGGCACAAATGGTTAAGCACTCAACTACTAGCTGGAATGTTGCCGGTTTGAACCCACTCAGAGACACCTCAGAAGATAGGCCTGGAGATCTGCTTCTGAAAGGTCACAACCTTGAAAACCCTATGGAGCAGTTCTATTCTGTACACATGGGGTTACCATGGTTCAAAATCAACTCGATGGAAACTAGCAAAACAATAGCACTTGTTAGACACCTGTAAAAGTCAACCCATCAGAGCAAGAAGTCTTTTTATATGAAAGGGAAACTTCCACAACATTCTGTGAAGTTTTTGACCTTGGGTTAGTTATATGGTTGTTACAGCATCCATTACCTTCTCTGTAAAATGAAGATAATACTTGCACTATTGCACAGTTTTGTTGTGAAAAGTAAATTGTTAACATAAGCAAATTGCTAAGAACAGTCCTGGGAACATAGTAAAAATGTAATTGTTAGCTACTCTTCAGGTTAGGCTTGAAAAAGTTTGTAACAAACAAAACAAAACAAAAACTCTTCTCCATTTACATGGGGAATTATTATTTTTCTGTGCTATCCACACCCACTCTTTTCCTAAATCCTTCCATTTTTTTCTTACTAAACATCTCTTACTCACTTGTTATACTCAATTTCATGATATTTTTCTCAGTTACAAGCTAGTTTTATCTGTGCTACTTGTCTGCTATCGTGTTGCCCATCTCCAGTCTAGTGTACATATGGAAGTTGTTGTTCCATTGAATGACCCTCCAAAGGGTCTTTACGAATCAGTGGATTGAGTACAGTCTTTACTAGAACCTTCAAAGCATTCCTTCTTGTCACTGTGTAGACTTGGTCCTGCTACATAATCATCTATCTGGAATTTCTAAAACAAGTTGTTTTGCTTCTAGCACTGCATCATGTTCAATTTTCTAAAAGTTCAACTCAAAATCAACATCTTTCAGGTAGACTTTCATTGATCAGACAATATAGCATCTAGGTTAAATGAACAAATTTTTGAGTGGGACAGAACCGTTTCCATTTCCATTGCCACTGCCTTAGTAATGGCCCCTATCATTTGTGTACAAGACTATTTTCATAGCTTCCTTAACAATTTCTTACCCTCTAGTCTATCTTCCCCTTAATCCATTCTTCATAGCCCTGCCACAGTGATGATTAAAAAATATCTGACAACCATGTTCGTTGCAGCACTGTTTATGATAGCAAAAAGATGGAAACAACCTAGGTGACCATCAATGGACGAATGGGTAAACAAATTATAGTATATTCACACAATGGAATACTACACAACAATGAATACATGAAACGTCTTACAACGTGGAGGAATCTGGAAGGCTTTATGCTGAGTGAACTTAGTAACAAAAGGACAAATATTTATAAGATCACTATTATAAGAACTCAAGAAAAGGTTTAAACACAGAAGAAAACATTCTTTGATGGTTATGAGAGTGGGGAAGGAGGGAGAGGGATATTCATTAACTAGATAGTAGAGAAGAATTATCTTAGGTGAAGGGAAGGACAGTACACACTACAGGGAAGTCAGCAAAACTGGACTAAACCAAAACTAATAAGTTGCCTGAATACAACAAAGCACTTCTAGGGACAGAGTAGCAGGGGCAGGGATCTGAGGACCACGGTTTCAGGGGACATCTAGGTCAATTGGCGTAACGGTGTCTATTAAGAAAATGTTCTGCATCCCACTTTGGTGAGTGATGTCTGGGGTCTTAAAAGCTAGTGAGCAGCCATCAATTGGTCCCAACCCACGTGGAATAAAGAAGAATGAAGAACACCATAGATACAAGGAAAGTGTTAGCCCAAGAGACAGAAAAGGCCACATAAGCCAGAAACTTCCTCAGCCGGAGACCAGAAGAACTAGATGGTGCCTGGCTACCACCAAAGACTGTCTGACAGGGAACGCAACAGACAGTCCCTGATGGAGCAGGAGAAAAATGGGGTGCAGAACTCAAATTCTAGTAAGAAGACCAGACTTAATGGTTTGATTGAGACTGGAGGGACCCCGGAAGACAAGACCCCCAGACTCTCTGTTAGCCCAAAACTAAAACCATTCTCGAGGCCAACTCTTCAGACAAAGATTAGACTGGACTATGGGACATAAAATGGTAACTCGTGAAGAGTGTGCTTCTTAACTCAAGTAGATACATGAGACTAAGCGGTCAGCTCCTGTCCAGAGGTGAGATGAGAAGGCAGAGAGGGTCAGGAGCTGGTTGAATGGACATGGGAAATCCAGGGTGGAAAGGAAGAGTGTGCTGTCACAGTATAGGGAGAGCAACAAGGGTCATACACCAATGTATGTATAAATTTTTGTATGAGCGACTAACTTGAATTGTAAACTTTCACTTAAAGCACAACAATAAAAAAACATCTGATAGTATTATTCTCTTACAATCTTTCAATAGCTCCTCATTGCCCACAGGATGAAGTCTAAACTCTTTAACCTGACAAAGGATTATTGGTTCTTTAACTTTGCAACTGAATGCTTATAGTATAAATAACTGTGGCACTATATTTACATTTCCATGTGATTAAAGTGACAATGAGATTGAAAATATGATATTAAAAATAGATCCAGCCAGTAGGTGGGGTGATGATAGTTGAGAAATGAATTAAATATTATACATTTTGAGTTGAAGGCACCTGATAAATTTTCAATGTACATGTTTGGTTTTCTACTTTTGCCTTCACCCCAGCATTTATTACAGTACCTTGAACATACAGGAACTAAATATTTAGAGGACGAGTTACAGAGCTATTCAAGAGGTAAATCTGATAGAACTTGATGATTGTTTGATGGTGAAGTAGAGTTGAGGATAACTCTCAAATGTATAATTGGGAAACTGAATAATTAAATATCCTTATATCTGTATCAGTATTTATATCAATCTATGTACATCACAGAACAGCTAATACAAGAATAAAAAGGAGGTTTGGTGTGGGAAGATGAAGAGTTCAGTTTATTTATCTGGAAATGTCCTAATTTCACCATCATATTTGAGGGATAATTTTGCTGGATCTGGAACCGTCTGTGTCTCTGCTTCTTTCTGTGTGTGTCTATAGAGGTTCTCTATCCCTTTTGGGAAAGTCATGAAGTTGCCTTGCTGTTTTCTTCACACAAGGTCACTGCTAGCTTTGTCCTAAATTAGCCATTGCAGTCCAGGATGGCTGGCTGAGTTCTGTTGTTCTGTGTTACTCCTTTTTTGCTGTTTTTCCTTATGCCTTCCAATTGAAATTTGATTCAGTCTTTAGACTTTCTTTTTTGATGTTCAGCATTCCTGGATTGTTATCTGTTTCCGTTTTGCTTGTTTTTTTTTTTGGGTCTTTGGTTCAGGGGGATGTTATGGTCTGTGTAACTAAGCTGCCATCTTGGCTTTGCCCCAAGAGTTCAGTTTATTCTGGGTGAGTTTGAGGTAATTGTGGGACATGCAATCAGCATTGTCTAGTCATCAGTTGAAAATGTGAGTCTTGAGCTCATGGGAGAGACGTATACACTAGACTAGAAATACGGATTTGGGAGCCAATGGTACATCAGTGGTATTAAAAACATGGGAGTGGGTGAGATCATCCAGGAAAAAAGTGTGTATGTTACCTCTTCACACATCCGTCTTTTCTTAATAGACACAAAACTAATAAATAAATAAATAAATAGAAGCCATTGCCATCGAGTCGATTTTGACTTATAGCAACCCTATTGGGCAGAGTAGAACTGCTCCACAGGGTTTCCAAGAAGTGGCTCTTGGATTCAAACTACTGACCTTTTGGTTAGTAGCCAATCTCTTTATCCACTGTGCCACCAGGACCACATTAATAGACACAGTCTAGTGGAAAAAATAGAGATCCTTCAGGGGAAGGATTAAGTCTGGAGCCAGGAGAGCAGACTGGCTAGAAGGTATCACTATAAAGTCCTATTCCAATGTCCCAGTAAATGGTATTGTGTCCCCTCAGATCTGTGAGCAGGAAAACAAATTTGGATAGAATTAACTTACCCTTATTTCTACTCCTTTGGTTCTTAGTATGGTATGATGTATGTTATGGGCATTCAATAAATGTTATAATGATAGCAAAAATGAAAATTTGAAAAAGAGTACTTTGGTGTACTATAAGAAATAACTCACCATATATAACTAATAGCCGATTCCCAGAGATTATAACTTTAAAGCCATCATAAATGTATTAAACTAACTTTGCTCAAAGGAAAACACATATCTTTGTTCTGAAGGGGAACACATCTTTCCTCTTCAACATGAGATTATGCATTAGTTAAAAAAAATAAGTTATGTGATCTCTGTTGGTGAACTGGACTCAGACCCACATAGTCAAATTGTTACCACTGTCAATCTGCGGTCTTAGGAAGCAGATAAATTGAACACTGGAAATAAGTTTTTATTGCACAGATGTCTTTTGATCTTTTTTTTCCATCGGAATACATCCCACAAGGACTATTAGTTGCAAAAGAAAAAGTATTTGCTAATGATACAGCTTAAAAGCAAAAACAAAAATTATAGCTGCCTGCTTGTAAAAGGCCCTCCTACAGCTGATTTATGGATTTTCAAAGTGAAAGATTCCAGAAATGTAAAGAATAACTGACAGCTCTATCTCTGTAATGCAGTCGGCTCTAGGGATATTTATGCATATATTAAATTAAAAAAGAAACCTGAATACTTTGTATAGCTTGCAACATGAGACATGCTTCAGTTTGTAATCCCGCATAATGCTGATTTTAACTGTTTTGTTCCTGTATCAACAGAAAGAACTATGGGAGCTATCTTTAAATGTTACTTGTATTTTATGGTTTTCATCAAACTAATGTTGATGTTTCATCACATATTAAGTGTTGTTACAAATTAATAATATTTCAGCCTTATGTCTGACCCTGGGGAAATAAGCTGTTGTTGTTCAGTGACCCTGTTGCCCAGTACCAGAATCCTACCCAATTAGAGAAATAACCTGTCTCTTTCATGTAGTCCAAAGATAGGTAGAGTTAATGGCTTTTGAAAGAAAATTCATTCATTTATTAATTTAATAAAAATTTATTGAACATAGGTTAGGTTTAAAGCATCTTGTTAAGTAAATGTATAACTGGAATATAAGTCAGAATGTATTTAGTACTGTAAGAATGGTACAAATATGTACTATTGGACTGCAGAAATAGTAGTGATTGTGTCAGGAAAAACTTCATTGAGGGTAGATTTTGAGCTTGATCCTACATTATTAACAGTATTTCTACAGGAGAAAATGCATTAGCATTGGAAAAGTGGTTATTTCAGTTTAAATGGATTAGGAGTATGTGAAGACGGGATAGGCAGATGGTCAAAGATGAAATCATGGGAAGCCTTGACTAAGGAATGTGGATTTTATTTAATTAGTGACGAGGAACCATGAATATTTCTGAGAATACATATGTCATAGTAAGGGCTGTGCTTTAGTAGTGTTTCTTGGGCAACTGTGTCAGCAATGAATTGCAATGGGGAGAAATTGGAGGTAGGGGAATTGTTGCAATGAAGGTGTGGACCAGGATACTGGTAATGGAAATGAAAAGATAGGGAAATGATCATTAGGGTTTGGAGGAATATGTAGGATATAAGAGGCTGAGGTTAAGAAAAAAGACCTTTATTAAAAAAAAATTTTTAATTGTACGTCAGGTGAAGGTTTACAGAACAAAATACTTTCCCATTAAACAGTACACATGTTGCCCTATGACAATGGTTAACAACCCCACTACACGTCAACACTGTCCTTACTCAACCTTGGGTTCCCTATCACCAGCTTTCCTGTCCCCTTCTGCCTTCTAGTCCTTGTCCCTGGACTGCTGTGCCTCTTTAGACGCGTTTTGTTTTGTGGAGCTGTCCAATCCCTGGCTGAACGGTGAACCTCGGAAGTGACTTCACCACTGAGCTAAAAGGGTGTCTCGGGGCCATACTCTCGGGGTTTTGCCAGTCTTTTTTAGGCCAGTATATCTGGTCTTTTTTTGTGTGTGTTAGAATTTTGTTCTACATCCTTCTCCAGCTCTGTCCAGAACCCTCTGTTGTGATCCCGGTCAGAGCAGTCAGTGATGGTAGCAAGAAGAACTTTTTGCTCACATAACTCGTTAAAATTTATCTTCCCTTCCTCTTGGACTATCTAGTAAGTTCTCTTCATATCACTGCAGTACAACATCCACAGTTCTACTGTGAACATAGGGAAGTGCTATTGCCAAACAGTTTGGCTTTTAGTTTCAAAAGAGCAATAAATGACTACCACCTAGAAAGCCCAGCTTTCCTTGTTATATTCTAACGACCTTGCTAATGATCCTTTTTTTCTCTTGTAACTTCTTGGATTAAAAATGATTAATTATTTATTTTATTTGCTGTGCTATGAAACAAATGGGCAGAAACATTCTAGAGGCAACAATCTTTATTAACGCAAAGGGTAATCTTAGAGAAAAGAGATAATATAAGAGGGCTAACAATAAGAACAGAGTCCTGGTGGTACAGTTCTAATCCACCAGCCGCTCCTTGGAAACCCTGTGGAGGTAGTTCTACTCTGTCCCACAGGGTCGTTATGAGTTAGAATCAACTCGAGGGCAATGGGTCTTTGGTTTTTTTTTTTTTTTTAAACAACAAGAAACAGTAGAAAATGCCACTATATTTTTCTTAGCAGTAAAGGCTAAAATGACAGGAATATAGTCAAATCAAATGGCATGACTTTACACTATGTGCCTTCTAAGTAAAATTTTAAGTCCTTTTTTTCCCCAACTTTTACTTCCTGTCATATCAGAAAAAAAAACCCTCAACATGCAGCCAAATAGATCCTCTCATTTCATACATTCCTTAACATACTGGTATTTTCTGGGGAGTGATAATTTTCCCTTTGGACATAATCATATTATCCTTTTTACTCTCTAACTCATTGCTTAATCAGAAAGTCAGTGTATAAGCTTGCAACACTAATGTACAGTTGAGGAACTTTCTAGTCCAGAATGATGGGTCATGAGTGCTTGGAATTCTGGGGCTCTCTGGAGGGCTTTAAAGACTTTTTGTTATGAAGGCCAAGCTCTGTCAGCAATAGCAGAAGCATGAGCTCTCTATAGCACAGCAATTATACTGTGTTTCCTACTGTTGAAGTATTAAGTGACTGATTAAAAGGCTTGCTGTATGTTGTCTCTAAGTCGCCTTTTCCCTTGTGTGCATTCAGCAGCACCAGGAGACCAGTAACTATTTCACACTCCAGTTCAGAGCAGCCTACCACATCCTACTCCCTCCACCTGTGAAATGTGTTGCTTTGGTTGGTGCTTTGTGATTATTAGCCATGAATTATTTATGCCCATGTTGAGCATTGCCTGTAGTTCCTATCAAGGTGCCCTTAAACCCATTGCTCCTTTTCCTTATGTTATTACCTTGACTTCTGGTGAAAGGAACTATAATTTACTTAGCTAATAAAGTTGTTAAGCTACAGTATAATATTTATCCATCTTCATTAAAGAGAGAGAAAAATAATAGGTTTGTTTAATGGGCAAGTTCATTGCTGCCACTGTCCCAAGCAAAATGCATTTCTTTACTCTTGCTTTGGTGGCTTAGACATAGAAAAGAAGTAGAGAATCTAGAGATCAGAGGGACAAAACAGGGTAAGATATGAAATTAAATGTGAAGGGATTTTTCTGTACAAATCCAGCCCATGAGTATTGGGTGGGAGGAGGGGATGTTGTTTGAGGAAGAGTGATATGAGACAAAACCAGCATAATCATTAGGCATAGACAGTGAACATGACCATTTGGGATGCTAGTATGGAAACAGTTGATTATTATTTTTAGCTGCCTATCATCTGAACCACTTCACAAGGCAGTGATTCTAGTCATAATGTCTAATTCCAAAAATTGGCAACATCAATGTGATGTCTGTGCATCATGATTTTTGGTTGTATTCCTGGGTGAGTAACCTCCAAGCCTACACTCCATTTTGTTCTTAGATTAGTGAGTGTTACTTTCTATTATTCTGGAAGGGATTTAAAAAAAAATGACTCAGCGACCCCATAGGACAGAGTAGAACTGCCTCATAAAGTTGCCAAAGCTGTGAATATTTATGGAAGCAGACTGGCACATCTTTCTCCCATGGAGCTGCTAGGGAAGGAGAGAGACAGGCAGATAAACCAGATCTATATGGAGCCACTCCTAATTGTATAATCTCTGGGTAAAGAAAGAGACCTTAGATTTTGGTAACACCTTATATTTCATGCTTATTTCAAGTCAGTGTCAAAATTTTTTTTCTTTTTAATGAGGGAGACATTAACCTAGATAATGCACAACAATTTATAATTTGCCTGGAATTTTTCTCCCTGACAAAACATCGTCTGTTCTCTGAGAGATCAAATAGTGAGATAGGCACGATATTGTAAAACAATCTTAGAAAACTTTTAGAGACTGTTGAGTTTAAAGAATTTTTTCCCACTCTTCTGATGCCAGACTTAGCATTGCACGTACTACACTAGTTTTGATCATGTAAATTAAACTTTTCCAATTCTTTATTTTGCACCAATATCATCATTACAAATTTTCTACATATTAGTAGAAAACACCAAATAAGGGTTCAGAAGAACTCTCCCCATCTGCTCTGCATTTTCAAAGCTCCCAACATTCACAGCTAGTCTTTAACTGATTCTTTGCTTCCTTGTTATTGCTATGTCATAAGCAAAGGGCAATACTTGTGAGGGTATAGACAATGGAAGCCTATTTATGGGAAAATATTAAATGCTTAGGGAGTGTGAGTCAAGGATGGTAGATGTGAGGCTAGCACAGTGGTGGAGTGGGAGCGTACATGCTTACAAGAGAGTTGCCTGGGTCATCATTCTGATTTCCATGTACCAGATATGTAATTAGTCACATAAAATACATGGGTACTAGTCCCTTATTTTATTCCATTGCAATTTGGGTTGTGGGCTGTAAAAGTTGCTAGATACTCACTATGTTTATAAATAACCCTGATTTAATATTGACCATGACAGTGCCTGTGAGTGATGCTCTCTGGGTGCTGTATGTGGCAATATGTGGCCAGTAAATTTTGCCTGGCTTTCTAGCTCCTGATGTAAAGTGAATTGAATGATATAAATACCTTAAGATTCCAAGAGAGTCCTCATAAAGTAGTAAAAACTTGGAAAGTGGATCCAACAGACATGAATGCCAAGACTTGTATAAAGTTTGGTTGTTCCTTAGTGTTAAGTTCCAACAAAGAATGCAAGAGGAAGTTGGAAGTGCAGGTGTACAGAACCATACAGCATACCTAAAAGATGAGTGAGAGGATTAATGATCTATAGCTTTTGACATTTTATCAAGGGATTTAAAGATAAGGAAATGTGCATTTCTAATCATTAATTCAATAGATGTTTACTCATTACATATTACATGCTGGACATGGTTCCATTTCCTGGTTTGTAACGGTGAACAAAACAAACTTGGTTTGTGCTCTTATGGAGCTTACATGCTAGTGGAGGAGATAGTAAATTAATAAACACGTACATAATAAAATATCATGTAACGATAAATGCAGAAAAAAATAAAGCAGGATAAGAGGATAGAGAGTGATAGATGAAAGTAAGAAAGAGTGAAATATGTGAAATAGAGTGTTCAGGAAAGACCTTGATGAGGAAATGACATCTGAACAGAGATCTAAATGATGGGAAGGAGCCATCCATATGAAGACTTAAGGGAAGAGATTTTATAAACCGAGGTGGAAATAAATTTATAAATTTAGGTTACTGATCGACATAAAGATGGCCAGTATGGCTGGGTACAGTGAGCCAGATAGAAAATAAGGTTAGACAGGAAGGCAGGGTCAGATCCCGTGTAGACCGTACTAGCGTATTTGTTTTTTTGTTTTTTGTAAATACTACGGAAAACAGATTACCTATCCATGTTGAAAACCTGACTAACTTTATATACTTGTTAAAATAGCTACCTGAGCAGGGTCTTGCTGATCAGTCTAAAGTAGCAACAATATGGAAACTTTTAGAAAGAGTTGTTGTTGTTGTTGGTTGCGGTCAATTCCATTTGGTTTCATGGCAATCCCACGCATTAGAGTGGAACTGCTCCGCAGGGATTTCTTGACTTTAATCTTTACAGAAGACATCAGCAGGCCTTTCTTCTTCAGCACCTCTGGGTGAGTTAGGGTCCATAAACTACAGAATTAACAAATGCAATAATAGTTTTCTAAAACCAAGGAATAATTTTAAAAAGACAATTTACACCATCAACCTCTCACTCATTTCTTGCTCTGCTTGACTCCCTATCTAATGTGGAAGATATTATAGTCCCACCTCGTTGCTTGGTATGTATTGTGTTTTGGCATGTGATTCTGACTGATGCAACTGGAAAAGAAAAGCTGCATGATTATTTAAAGTGTTGGTTGATTCGCTGGACCTTTCTTAAGTACAGAAAAGAGAGAGAGAAAAAAAAAAAAAAAAAAAAACAGACACAGGAAGGCCCTGAAGAAAATAGTCATTATAAAAAGTTGCCAAATTGAAAATTCTAGTATTGTGCCTCAACTCACGTCTGGCTATCTCACCTTCAAGAATGAGAGCTAGCATTCCTCAACCCCACGGTTTATGCTGAGAAATCTCCTTTCATGTAATTCCTGAATAGCTTTCAAATCTGTTGGGTTTTGAAAGGTATCATTAAGACTTATTATTCTCTCTTTCTTTGTCTACCAGCTGTCGAATCATAGGAAGAAAGAAAACAAGAATTTTTTTCCTTCAACCAGTGAAAGCATTTACTAGATTTAAACAGAAATTGTTCCTTTTTATACTAAAAAAAAAAAAGTCTGTTTAGATCAAGGGATAATTGAGTTGAGTTCCAGTCAAATGAAATTTTAAACGTTTAGTCTGAGAAAAGCCAATGAAGAGATTCAGTGATATTATCCTTTTCCAAAAATGAACTTTTTTTTACCAAATAGCAAAACTTGAAATTGAGATGGAAATCTGTGAGGTATTTTTTTACCCCAGTTACTATCCTACCTAATGTGGACTCATGTTAGTACATAATTTTTACCATCTAAGGACCTTTTCACTTTTCCACTTTGCAAACTTTTTTGGAATTTTCTACTTCTATCCCGCTGTTTCTGGGAAGTGAGAGTTATTCAAATGGTTCAAGCTTACTGATTTATATTTTATTCTTTTTTCTTTTACCTACTAAAAATGACAGCTTTAGAAAAGAATGTTTTGTAGCCATTATTTATTTATAACCAACAGCCAAAAACCAAACCCATAGCGACCCTATAGGACAGAGTAGAACTGCCCCATAGGGTTTCCAAGGAGCACCTGGTGGATTCGAACTGCCAACTTTTGGTTAGCAGCTGTAGCTCTTAACCACCAAGCCACCAGGGTTTAAATGTTTATTAATTCACAAACATTTATTGAGTACTTTCAACAGTTTCCTACTGGAGACAGTATGAGAAGTAAAGCTCATTCTTATTTGTTTTGTTACAATCTTTCTGCAGGATCAATTATTTTGATCAAATATGAATACCATAGTATTTGAGTTTTGATGGGAAATCATAACTTTTAAGAGAATTATGTCCTTTTGTGGGGCTTTAGCAGAAAGTTCTTAGGTGTCACCTTAGATCCTGTAGGTTTCATCTGTCTCCAGAGCCTACAGCCACTTGTTTCACCCTAGCCACCACTTTGATAACCAAATCAGAGTGCAAACAGCCCAACTTCATATAAAAAAACAAACAAACCCATTGCCGTCAAGTCGATTCTGACTCATAGTGACCCTATAAGACAGGGTAGAACTGCCCCGTAGGGTTTCCAGGGAGTGGCTGGTGGATTCAAACTGCCGACCTTTTGGTTTGCAGCCTTAGCTCTTAACCACTACGCCGCCAGAGTTTCACAACTTCACATAGAGACACCTCGTACTTCATTTTATGCTTACTCCACTTGCTCTAGACTCCTGCTCCAGGGATTCTCTATTGTGGGTAAAATATGAGGTGACATAAAACCCAGTCAGTGGCTGTGTGTGCAGGGGATTCAATGCCCTTAGGAGTAAAATTTGATCAATGGGGGACAGGAACCAGGGGAAAAATTCTTCTTTCTTTCTCTGCCACACAGTCCTGAGATTCAATCATTTATAGGATTTCTCAGAAGATAGTACCAAAAGATTAAGTAATCCATTGGACTTGATAGCAAGTAACAACAACAATAACAGCCATATATTAATGCATCCTCTCACATTTAGCCTTCCTATTCCCCTACCTCACTCTCTTTTTCCTTCACCCCTACTACCTTGAAGTTTCACTTCCTAATACATTAGTCGGAGCGCTGGTGGCATAGTGGTTAAGAACTCGGGTGCTAACCAAAATGTTGGCAGTTTAAATCCACCAGCCGCTCCTTGGAAACCCTATGGGGGCAGTTCTGCTCTGTCCTATAGGGACGCTATGAGTTGGAACCAACTCAATGGCACCTAACAACAACAAAAACACATTAGCCGCACAGACTTTGGTTTCTGGGAACCCAGGCTAAGAAATAGTACTGAAGCAAAGCAATCAGACTTAATTTTTCTGAATGCCCCACAATGTGACACAGACTTCTAATTTTCCTGTAAATTAGATGAGCATCTGTGGTAGTCATTAGGTCTATTCATAAATATTCTAAATCTCATCATTCCTGGCACACAGTAGGATTACACTTCCCAGCCCTGCTGAAATTAAGCATGGCCATGTTACTGTTGCTAACAAAATGTAAGCAGAAAAGACATGTCTCTTCTGGGCAGAAACCTCAATGTCCAGTGCAAGATTTTCCACATTTCCTTCCCATTGCCACACTGTTGAGATAGAGCCTCTGTGAGCCTGGGTTCTTGAGTGACTACAAACAGCTAAAACCTCCTTCTGACCTGTATTGGACGTGTAGTATGAACAAGAAATAAAATATTTATTGTGTTAAGCCAGAGAGCTTTGAAGTTATTTGTTCCCTCACCATAATCTAGTTCATTCTGACTGATGATTACTTAAAGTGGAGGAGACCACATGTCAGATTTAGAAATCTTTTTTCTACTGCTTCATCTTTGTAAAACACTGCCATAGCAATTCATGGTGACTTCTTTCCACCAGCTTGGGAAATCACTAGTGTAAACTACTAGAACCATTTCCATGTGTGTCTCACACAAAAAACATTGCGATCTTGCTGGCATGAATGAATATTTTTTCAATCATGCTGAAATAGGTTTCTAAACTGCTCTATATTCCTTGACAAATTATTGACATTACAACCTCCATTAAAAGTAAAACTCAAAATTACATTGTTTTTGGACATGTCTTGATTTCCAATAGCAAGAGAACTTAAATGATAAAAGCACTTGGTATAAAAAAAACAATTTTTTTTTTCAGGAGATGAAACTGTCAGATCTCATGAGTACTTTCAGATGAGTGAAAGTCATTTACGCTGACAATGAAATGAATAAAAAACTGCCTTCAGTGGGAGAATCAGTCCCACTTAAAATTTTATAAAAGGCTCAAAGAAACTGAAATAAGATTTAATACCTTCATTTAACAAAAAAACTGTCTTACCCCATGTTCATTGGTGCTGGTATTCATTTTTGACCCACGTATAATTAATCTGATTATGACTTACTCTCCTTTGACTTCCTCTATCCTCCTTTGCCATCTCCTTTTTGCCTCCGAGAAGCTCAAGATCACCCCACTACTCCCTTGAAAGAAAAGTAATAACAAATACTTACATAGTGCTTACTATGTTTTAGGTACTGTCCGAACCGCACTTCAATATTCACAACAACCTTGTGAGTTATGTATTAATACTGTCTCCATCTTCATTTTATAGTCAGGGAAACTGAGGCTCAGAAAATTTGAGTCTCTTGTCACATAGCTAGTAAGTGATATAACCAGGTTTGGAACTCAGGCAATGTAGCTCTGGAGTCCATAGTTCTCCAAGAGTTCCAACAAAAAAGTCAGAGGGAGTACAAGGTATGTCCAGAAATCCATTTTTTACTGGGAATGCAAGTTCAAATGCTTTAGTGGCCAGGTATATACTGGGCATGTGTGAAGGCTGATGCAGGATAGTAGGGAGCAGGGTGTCCTGTGGTGGACTAGAGACTACATACCCTGCCTAGGTTTAGCCCAGTGAAACTTATCTTTCAGTCTTTTTTTTCTCTCTTCTAAGAGTTGTCTTTTCCTCCACTGAATCCTCACATTGTTGCCTTTAAGTGTGTTCAGACTACATGAAAGGTGAGGGAGCACCAAAAGGCAAAATTTTACGATGTTCTGGTTCAATTCTTTCGTAGTACCCTGAAGATTGATAGGATATGAAGTTAAAAATCTGTCAGTAGTAGTATCCCACAGAATTAATTTTAGCCACTGTCTGGTGTGTGTGTACGTGTGTGTGTGCAAGCACATATGGGGGAGCTGCTCAGTAGATCAGAAGCAGGCACCTTTCCCTTTGTGTCTGCATATATGTATGCCTGATTATTCTTGCTTCTAATGAAAGTTAACAATTAGAGTCACAGTAGTTGCTGTTTTTGTCTATAGTTGCATAGAACTTTAATTAATGATTCTTAGTCACCCACAGGTGGCTGATAGAGCACTGATTAGCGTCTCTTGTCTTCCCCTTCTGTCCCTCTGTAAAGTTTTCTACAATTCTTTTGGGAAAGGAGATCATGCATTATTCATACCTAAGTGCATTAATCTGATCAGCCTTTTGAGATAACCCTGGGTCAATTGAAACCTGACGCAACGGGCAACTGCCTATAGCAAGTCACACAGAAGTGTCTACATTGCAATTTTCTCCACTGCCATATCCATAGGCCATAACCCCGTTGAAAAAGGTCGGCCCCTACAGGTGAGGAGGATATTAAGTGCCTGTATCCATTAATTCCAAAAAACGGTGCCACTCGATGTAGAATAGCAAGTGGACAGGCTTATTTCTCATAGGTCACAACACATCAACGCTTAGTAATAGTTTTTGGTCACCAATGATCTGGATTGGATTTGAACAAATGACTCAGAGGTTAATGACTCTGCTTCCCATTATCTATTCTTGAGTTTTGTCTTCTTTTGTAAGGTAACCCAGCACACTTCTGTTCAAAACGTTATGTCATGTTTATTCACTGCTTTATTCCTTACATAATAATAGCCTAGGCAAAAATTGCGGAACACTTTTCATACAGCACATTGATGAAGGGGATTTTTCCCCCCAGGTCATTCACTAGTTTAACACAGCCTGGGAAATACAACTAGAATTAGTTTCAATTGTGACACACTATGTACCACACACAGGGGTGGATTAATGAGTAAGCAAGGTACATTAAGCAAGGTATGCATGAGCTTATTTGTGTTTACTTACTAACCTGTAGTGAACAATTGCACATGTGTTTCACTATGTCAAAGACATGCATGTGAAATTGTTCACTACAGGTTAGTAAATATGCACAAATAAGCCCATGCATATCTTGCTTATTGGGTCATCTGACCCTGACACAACAAAAGCTAATCTTGTAACAAATAAATTAGAAAACACTGAAAATAATTTGTGTGAATGCTTTCTGTTTGGAGCACCTCAAGGCATGATTTTAAATTTTGTAGTATAACAGCAGTGTCTGCTAAAATAGTAAGACAGTCCTTGACATGCTTTCCCTCACATGCAGGTGGTGTATGTGTTATAGAGAGTCAACTAAAATTATCAAGAAAAACGTACTCATTGGCAATTGGATTACGTGATGCTTTTTGGAACATTTTTTTCCATCTGAACACTAATTTAGAGATCTCATGGAGCCAATGGTTGAAGTATATCAATTACCAAAGAAGGAAAAAAAAACCTAATTATCAGAATGGTTTTAACTATAATTCAGTTGTTTCTTGTAAGTGATTTTCAACTGATTGATTTTAGTAAAAAATAATAAGGGTTCAATGCACTACTTATTCATAGATTTTTTTTTTCACTCATTCTCACTGAAATTAAGAAGTGTTACTAGGAACAGAAAATCATGAAAATCCCTTGAATAGATGAAATTACAGAGATGAACAAAGATCTTAGGCGTTCTCCAGCACCATGTGGTGATTCAATGTCACTACGAAAGCTAATATTCAAAGATTTTCGTTCCTAGCACAGTCTCTTGTCTACTTATTCCCTCCCTCTGTCATGACTACTATATTTCATTAATATTTTCAGTTACTTGATTGAACAAACCAAGGTTTCTTTAGTGATTAAATTTAAATTTCTATAGCCATACCTGCCCTTTTAAGGACTAAAGCTACCACTGGAACAACAATCAACTAGTGAAGTAAGCTTACAAATATACTAAAGGACTATTTTAGTATAAGTCACTTTAAGAACAAACCTTGGTTCCCAAATGTAAAAGAGATTTAAAAAAAAAGTATATTGAGAGGTGAGAAGTAGAAATATAGAAAGTGAGTATATGGAGAAAGGTCAAAAAAGTTGAAATTACTTAATCAGAGGATCAAAAGTTATGAGATATATTTAATAAGTTTGCAAGAACTTGCATTTTTAAGACAATGATAGCCAACACGCTTTGTTTTACTGGAGCCTAAAGGACACGGCAATTCCGAATTAAGGGAGGACGGTATTAGGTTATATCAGTAAGAATTTACTGGCCTCTCATAGTGTGGTAGGCAGAATTTAAAGATAACGTCCAAAATTTCTGCCCTCAAGTGTGAATGCCATGCTTTACCTTGAGTATGGGTGGAATCTGTGAATATGATGAGATGTCACCTTCTTGATTGTATTACATTATACAACAAAAGGGGTTTTGCAGATGTAATTAACGTCCCAAATCAATTGACCTTAACATAGGGAGATTATTCAGATGGGCCTAACCTTGTGTCATGGTTTGAATTATGTCCCCCAAAAAATGTGTGTATCACTTTGGCTAGGCCATGATTCCTGGTACTGTGTGATTTTCCTGTATCTTGTAAACCTGCCTCTATGATTTTAATGAGGGAGGATGGGTGGCAGTTGTGTTAGTAAGGCAGGACTGGATCTACAGGACTGGATTGTGTCCTGAGGCAATCTCTTGAGATACAAAAGACAGAAGTGAGCAGAGAGACAGGGGGACATCATACCATCAAGAAAGCAGTACCGGGAGCAGAGCGCGTCCTTTGGACTGGGGTCCCTGCGCAGAGAAGCTCCTAGTCTGGGGGAACACTGATGAGAAGGCCTAGAGAGAGAAAGCCTTCCCCTGGAGCTGACACCTTGAATTTGGACTTTTAGCCTACTTTGGTTATGAGGAAATAGACTTCTCTTCATTAAAACCATCCACTTGTGGTGTTTCTGTTATAGCAGCACTAGATGACTAAGACACCTTGTCACATGAGCCCTTAAAATCTGGGTCTGGAAGTCAGAGTGAGTCAGAGCTTTGAAACATAAGAAGGATTTGGTGTACCATTGATGGTTTGAAGATGGAGGAGGCCATGTGGCAAGGAATATGGGTGACCGCTAAGAGCTGAGAATGGCCCCTGGCTCATAGCCAGTAAAAAAGCAGAGATCTCAGGCCTACAATCTTAAGTAACAGAATGCTGCCAGTAACAAAAATAAGCTTGGATGCAGATTTTTCCCAGAGCTTCAGACAAGACCTCAACCCAGATGACACCTTGATTTCAGCTGTATGGTACTCTGAGCAGAGTAGCCAGTCATGCCATGCTGGACCTCTCACCCACAGAAACTATGATAATAAATTTGTGTTATTTTAAGTGTCTAAGTTTATGACAATTTATTATCTAGAAATAGGAAACTAATTCACACAGAGGATATAGTAGTGAAGTTACTCAGAATACGTATTTAAAAAGCATACCCTCTAATGTAATAAGATAGACAACAAGACAAACTTCTACAAAATCAGATGAAATAACATGGTTGTGATTGATTTACTATGGGAAATGATGGCATTTCCTTCTGGCAATGTTTATGAGGAGAATGACTGGACAGCCATCTGTCTGCATCAGTTTGGGAAAAGCCTGTCTGAGAGACAGGGCTGGAGTGAAGACCTCTCAGGTATATGACTCAAAAAATTAGTTCACAAAATTTACAGTTACCACACAAGTATTTGAAAACCTCTGTGATGATATTTTTCTTCTGGAGCAAAATTCTTCTGGGCTACTTATTATCCATTTGTCCTCCAGATCCACTCTCCACTTTTCTCTGTCCTTCTCTGTGCCTTGGGAGACTGACTCCTGATAACTGTATTGTTTCTGATCCCTTGTTCCCCTGTTTTCTATGGGATTCAGTCAGTGGGATTCAATTGCAAGGTATTGGAAGGCTGGGGGTAGATAGAAGTAGAGGTATTTCTTCCCTTCTACCTCCATGCTTTGGCCCCACTTTTTCTGGGAGCAGCTGTGTCCCTCTACCACTATAGCTCCCACTAGGCAGTTCCTCCTTCCTCCATGGCTCCAGTTCTCATTGGGTTCAAGTGATGCTATTTCTTCTGTTCTACAGGTGGTAATGGAGCCCTGGTTGCATAGTGGTTAAACATTTGGCTGCTAACCAAAAGGTCAGCAGTCAAATCCATTAGCTGCTCCTTGGAAACCCTATGGGACAGTTTTACTCTGTTCTATAGGGTCACTATGAGTTAGAATTGACTTAATGGCAATGTTGTTGTTTTATGACAGGTGGTAATAGCTTCCCACTATTATTAGTTTTGGGGTGGCTCAACGTCTGTCATTTGTTCCCTTATGCCTGCTCCTTCATTAAAGTATGTTTCTTTAAACCATCCCAAAAAAATCTGTTTTTTACAGGCCTTTGAATGGAACATCATCCAGGCCAGCTGCAAGCTGACTGATTCTGTCTTTTCAAAAATTGTACCTGGCTGTTCTTTGAAGGCTAGAAGTTAAAATACGTCAAGATGCTGAGTTTTGATTTTCAGTGCTGCTTCCTCAGGTGGCAGCAGCAAGGGGCAGATGGAGATTGATGTTTATATATTTGAATTGGCAATGCTACTCTTCAAAGACTGCTTAATTCTTTTTGGACACTATACAGTGTGAATTATTCCTCAGTCTGATGGTTTTTTCCCATGTGGAGGGAAGTTTACTAGCTATCTCATTCCTGACTTCTCTTTGTCCCCTTACTCATTCCTCTTCTGGGTAAATTTCATTGGTAAATTTGGAAACAAAAACTGAGCAAACTTCACTCTGCTTTTGCTTTTCTCTAGGTAATTAATTGGCCTTCCTGCAAAGTGTATGCATTTTTCTCTGCTCCCATGTGGAGGCACTTATCCCAGTCCACTGAAGATGTGACTAGAAGGGGATAAACTGTCAAATTCTGAGTTTTAATAGTAGAAAGCTTTTTAGCTTTTAAACTAAACTACATCCTCCAAAATAGCTTTTAAAAGAAATTAAAGTGATGAAGAAGGATGCTATTTATTTGGGACCCCCATAGACCCCATGAGCCATTTGCCTGATCACTGCTACCAGATTAGGATTCCTGGCTCAAATGATCTTGCATATTTTTATTTCTTGCCTATAAGTTCCCTTCAAAATGGTCAGATAAGTGTATTTGAAGAGCCATGTGCAGACAACTGGAAAAGGGGACTTCTTACATGCTTTTAAAGCAATTGTTTTTATATGAAATAGATTCTTTTTAAAATAAAAAAGATGTAATATTTAGTTTATAAATCTGAAGCAGTGAACTATTAAATCAAGGAGTAAAGGAAGACAAAGATATAGGCATAATCAGTAGCTTTTATTCCAAACTTCAGAAAATACACTTAAACTGATTTCTAGATTTTCAAATGATTATATGCAGTTATTTCACAATATGAAATTGAAGGCCTGGCAGCTAGTAGAAAAATAAAGATACATTGACAGAAGGAACCTCTCTTCAACACAATTTTCACAGCTACTGGACTGGTAATTGCTTTATTTGAGGTATAAATTTTGGGAAACCTCTAGGGCAAGTAAATTATCTTTATTTTTACTTTTTAACTGCCAGGAATTAATATTCTTGCTTACCTACAACAATCCCATCTTTTAGAACAATCATATTTTATGGAGTCATTTCTTGCTTCTTGTGGGCTGGTGACATTTTCCTGCCCTACTCTAGACATTCTGATTTTTGACACTCTGAACACTCTGACCTAGTTAGTTATAACTTTCTCTGGTGTCTAATTTTCTGTAACGCTCCCTTTAAACTTTCGACCCTGTTTGGGGTTGGTGGTGGGTATGTTAAGTACAGAATTTGATAATCACAGTGTAGCATTCTGATATTTTGTTACTACTCATAGCATCAGTTTATTGCTTGAGGCTTTTTCCCCCTAATGTGGATCAGAAGTCTGTGCCATATTGTGCCTCATTTTGAACTGTAGAACTGAGAATGTATCATTATGTACTGTAATGTTTGGACTCTTCTCCTGAAACTTATTTCATTTCATTTCTAACAGCATTTATTATACAGTAATGTAATTACATAAATCATTCTTATAGGGATTTGAAATGTTCACTTCAAGTGTCTGGAAGCAGTAGACATTTTCACCAGGTTTCAAAAATAGCTGAAGTTATCGACATCTGACCATTGTATACCAACTTAGAGCACAGATTCTATTCCCAAACAGGACTAAGACTTTATAGGAAGGGCAATCAAAAACTGAACTTTTGTTGTGATGCCTGTAGCAGAGAGTTTGCATGGCTTGGTGCAATTTTTATTACAGAGCATTGACTATATCCTTAGAGACTTGTAGCATTTGTAACCACTTTTATACTGCCTTTCTGTCTAATAATCTAAAGAACATCTGACAATTATAGAGGGCTTTGCATCCCAAAGGGCTTTAAAAACTACACGTGTGCAGGAATTACTTACCTCAACACTAAAAGTCATCTTGCTTTGGGGAATGAGTCTAGGGAATCTTTCATGACCACAACTAGCCAGACCTTTGAGTTTATGACTTATTCTAAAGGCAAAGGCAACACATAATTTAATTTTGCAACAGATTGAGTCTATACTGTGTGGAAAGCAAAAAGTTCACGTACTCAAATTCTGGATGGCAGCACCTACAAAATATTTTTGAAGATATTATGTCAGCTTTCGCTTTATCTAAGAAGGTTTTTGCAAACCTTAGGATGGATATGGCAATGATATCATGTACCTCCTCCGAACTGTTGCTTCCCTAGACCAAATTTCTATATGAGCTTTTTCTTCCCTTGAGGTCTAGTTGTATACTGGGAATCAAGTGACACCCCAGTGACCACAAGTCATGGTCCAGCTTGACTACTAGCTATTTTTAAAATTTTGACCCTCACACACACCCCACTCCCTTGTATTTCAACTCAATTGTAAAATGGGAAAGTCTTAGAATTAGGAGAGATGCTAGCAGTGGTTACAACTATCATTTATTGAGTGCTTAGTCTATTAGTTAAGGTAACACTAGCTGCTGTAATGAATAAACTTAAGAATTTCAGTGGCTTCACACAATAGAATTTATTGTTCTTGCAAAGTTAAATAGGTGAACGAGGCAGTCTTCATCTAGTAACTTAAGAACCCGGGCTGTTGGAGGCTCTGCAACCTTCAACAAGTAACACTCATTTCCATAAGAGTGGAGGATTTTGCAGGAGGTTATTATAGGCCAGGCCTGGAAGTGGTATACACCACACAAACCTGCATTACAATAACCACAATGCTGTAAAATTACCACATTTAACTGTAATTGAACCTGGAAAATATAGACTAACTGCGTGCCTAGGAGTTGGAGTCGACTCTACGGTAATAGGTTTGGTTTTTTGGTTTGGTGTGCTTAGTATAGGGAAACATGTTTGGTCAACAGATAATCCATCTCTGCCATACCTAATACGTACTAGGCATGTGCTAAGTGAATTTACTTGCATTATGTTGTTTAATTCCCATAGAAAATCTGCAGGGTTGGTGTTATTATGCCCATTTAATAAATGAGAAAAATTGTGGCTCAAATGGGTGATGCAATTGATACAATGTCATTTAGCCCATAAATGGCAGAGCTGGGATTTTTACCTAGATCTGATTGTTTCAAAGCCCATGTAAATCACTGGGTCTAACTTACCTACACTCAGAAAAGAACATATGTCTAAACCTGTTATTTTCTTTAAAAAAAAAAAAAAAAAGAACAGGATAGAAGCCTTGTAACTTTTCTTGGTAGCCCATTGAAGTGTCTTATCATTTGATGGTTAAAATATTCTTGTTTTTGTCTTATGTAAGTATATTTGGAATTACTTATAGTAGAATATTTGGAAAGACTAAAAAAAGATAATACAAATTTCTTACAATCCTCACCCGTTGCCATAGGGTCAATTATGACTCATAGGGACCCTATAGGACAGAGCAGAACTGCCCCGTAGAGTTTCCAAGGAACAGCTGGTGCATTTGAACTGCTGACCTTTTGGTTAGAAGCCGAACTCTTAACCACTGTGCCACCAGGGCCCCCCCTTACAATCCTACCACTCAGCAACAACTATTGTTAACCTATAGTCTTATTTCTGAATATTTAAATACATTTTGTTTTACAAAATTAGATTTTATTACTCACAAAGCATTTCTACATGCTTCTTTTGTAAACTGAAGAGCCTACCATGAATAAGTTCCCATTTCATGAGGTATTCCAAAGTATACCAAAGCATCACTTTTGCTAATAATGGCTGTAAAATATTCCACTCCTAGTCTGTGCCATAACTCAGTTAATCAATAAGCAACTTCTAAACATTTCAGTTGTGTCTTACTTTCCGAAATTATTTTAAAAAATGCTTCTACAAACATAGTAAATGATTCAATATATATCTTGCTTTATTTCGAAGATAACATGTGGTCCATTTTTGGTTTTATATGACTTTTTCAAGGTAAACACATAATTCGTGTACGCATCTCAGGTATGGTTGAGACCTGAGATAATCCTGATAAAACTCCTTTGGGCACCTCAGAAGAAGGTAGGCTATTAATCAAGAGTTTTCTTACAATGAGGCATAGAGAGCTGGGCTAGTTGAAGAACTTCCTATGGAAAGTACAGAATGAAAGATGCCTTTTGTTTGCTTTTTACCAATTTAATGTCATGTAGCTTTGTAAAGTGGGTCGATATCACTAACTTGCCATGGGTAGAAGAAAAGCTAATTGATTTTGCTGCCACCTGTGAGCACTGGTAAGCAGTGGGTCTCGTACTGCTTACTGGCTGCCTTGACAGGGTATGTGTTTGTTCAGCACTAGAAAACTCAAGAAAAATTATCTTAGCATCACACTGCTTTATTACCACTAATGGCTTATTTCAACAAATAGTTCAGCTCTGTGAAACAGACTGGATGACTAATGTTGTCTGTCAGCACAGACTCTGGCAGAATGCTGTTCTCAACATCAAGAAAAACAGTTGCTGAGCTGTCCACAGAATGCATGACACCACAGAATACTTGTCACCATGAGGTTTACATCATTTGTGTTAGACATAGTCCATACTCCCAAGACATGTAAACTATGGCCAAACCTGGATAGTATGTGAAATAGAAAACACACGCACACTGATTACTCTATCTGCAGAAATAACGTCCTTACCAGTTAATCTCTGATATAAAAAAGGGAATGAATGTTTTCTAATCCAGGAAAATACAAGTGCCAAGGTACTTTCACACACTGTTAGCAGGGAGGGAGTGTAAATTGGTACAAACTATTTAGAAGGCAATTGGAAAATATTTATTAAAACTTAAAATATACTACCCAATGATCCAGCAGCCTCACCCATAAAATTATTTTCTTAGAGAAAGCAATAATAAAACTGATAAGTAAAAATACTTATGTATGAGGATAACTATTGAAGCATTGCTTGTAACAGTGAAACAAAAAACTAAATAACAACAGCAAACCAAACAACACAAAACTGGAAAGAACCTAAATGTCCATTAATAGGGGAATGATACAACTATTCAATGGAATACCACAGCACCATTCTAAAAGAATGAGGTAGTGCTATATGTGCTGTTCTGGAAAGTTGTCCATGTCTTACTGTTAAGTGAGGATGGTAAATTAGAATATGATCCCCTTTTTAAATAAAACATATATATATATATATATATATATATATATATGATTAAAATTTAACGCTATAGGAAGGCTGCTATTACTGGATTTTTATGGGTATCTTGGATTAGATATTTTAAAAATCCAGTTTAGGATTTATTAATGTAGGTATTGAGTTACAGGGACAGTGATGTGTGAAATCAATAGAAATTCCAAAAATTTAATTTTAGTCAATGGTTGCCACCTCCTAACATACTAACATACTACATAATTTACCAAATCTGTAAAAACAGTAATCCACCAGACTGGTTAGCATTTCATTCTACTCCATTTCCCTACATGCTCTTTGACATGAGTGCTAATGAGCAATGGAGTGGCTAAACACATTGAAAGAGAAAGATCTGCAATTCTTAACAAGCCACAAACCAGATAAGTGGCTGAGAGTGATCAGCTCTTCTGGGTAAATAAGAATTGATTCTCCTTTGTGAATAGTCAGAAGAAATCTGGTAGTTGTGCTTTAAAACTAAGAGGGATTAGATATGAGCTCTGGAAAATACTGAGTATTGGAGATAGCCTTTTTGGATCTCTAACTGGAATTCATCTTTGGGTGATAACGATTATAGAGAACCACACAATCAAACCTTTTGGTCCAATACTTTGTTCTTAATGAAGCTTGTTAACACAGCAGGAAAAATCAACAACCACTTTCTGTGACAAAGTGACTGTGTTCTGAGTGGCCCATCCTACAGACTACAAAAATTTGATTCAGTTGTTCTGCTTCCCCGTTATATTATGGATATATGTTGGCTTAGTCTTTATTGCTCATATAGACAGATTTTGAATAATAAAGACTTGATTTACAAATAAACTACAAGTACACATATAGTCATGTGTTGGATAATCTCAATCTGGATCTGCCAGTACTCATAAGAGCAATATTTGGGGAGAGATTTTCCTAGAGAGATGCCACCTCTCACTTAGATGTAGAAAATTATTATATATAGTTGTGCTACTATTAGTAATATTACTGAAAGCTAAACTTGATTGAGAGCATTTTATGTACTGGAAACTGTTAGACAATTTATCTGAATTAACTTGTTCAATCAGCACAGCTGTATGAAGTTTTTACTATCATTACCCCTAATTCATAGATGTGGAAACAGAGTTTGGAGAAGTGAGGTAACTTGCCAAAAATCACATGGTTAATTAGCAGTTGAGTAAAATTTCAAACCCAGATCTGTTGGACTCCAAAATCCATGAGTACTTCATATTGCCTCAATAGTAGGCACATTATCTTATAGACAATATGGGTTAAATAGCTTTTGGTAATTTGACTAAGAGCTATTTATAGCATTGTTTTGTATATTTTGAATAAACTTTGGGAACATCAGCTATTATTAGTTAGGAATTGTTTGTGTTATATATTTATATAGTTACCATTTCCATTATAAAGTGATGTCCCAGAAGGATTTATGCAGTGTTTGAATTTTCATTGACTTGAATTTCAGTCAGCTGTGTTTATTGTGGTTGTTAGCTGTCATGGAATTGGCTCCTGACTCATGGTAACCCCATGCACAACAGCATGAAAAGCTGCGCAATCCATCCTGAGCCATTCCTATGATTGGAGCAAACCATTGTTATTCATAAAGTTTTCATTGGTTGATTTTTGGAGCTAGATCACCAGGGTTTTTTTCCTAGTCTGTCTGACTCTGGAAACCCCTTTGAAACCTGTTCAACGTCATAGCAACACACAATCCATTACTGTACCACTGAGAGATGGGTGGTAGCTGCACATGAGGTGCATTGGCTGGGAATTTGAACCCAGGTTTCCCGTATGGAAAGTGAGAATTCTACCACTGAACCATCACTGCCTTCACCAACTACATTTAGAAACTAGTTAAAAGTCAACAAATGTATCAGTGGGTAGCTAAATAACACTGAAGTCCAGAAACAAGAATGTTGGTTCTAGTCCCAGTCCCGCCACTAACTGACTTGGACAAATCACTTAATTTCTCTGGGCCTGAGGTTACCTACTATAGTTAATATGGTTGATCTTGCTGTTGATACAGTTGTCCCCTTTCTTTCTCAGTTCCTAATTTCCTATCCATGTTGCACTAGGCACATTCCTTTTGTCCTCCAGATTCCTAATCCATCCTTCTCCATATATCTTTGTGCCTTGGGAGTCAGATCTGTATGGCTATAGTAAAGGACTGTCTTGCCTTCTGGCTTCATTTTGGGTTATGATAATGGGAATATTGGCAGAAGATCAATCAGACGAAGGGAAAAAAGTGACATTGGGGTAGTTATTCTCCATACTCTCATCTTGTGAGGTTGTCATGGACTGGCTGCACCTCGTAAAGAGACCATATAGCTGTCTATCTCAAGGCTGCTGTCACCATTCAACTCTCCTTGCCCCTCACACCTTAATAGCCACAGGGTTTTGAACGATCTCTTCTTGTGGTATTACAAATACTGCCCAACTCTTTGGAAATATCCCCTTTATCAAACTCTTCTCAAATTGCCCAATTTGTGTGAGATGACTGGTTTTCTGCTCAGACTCTGATTAAAATACATGTATGCTGTTGTTAGGTGCCATCAAATGATTCCAACTCATAGTACAAGACAATGAAACATTGCCTGGTCTTGTTCTAGTCTCACAATCATTGCTATGTTTGAGCTCATTGTTGCAGCCACTGTGTCAATACATCTCGCTGAGGGTCTTCCTCTTTTTCACTGACCCTATACCTTACCAAGCATGATGTCCTTCTACAGGGACTGGTCCCTCCTGATAACATGTCCAAAGAACATGAGATGAAGTCTCACCATCCCAGCTTCCAAGATGCATTCTGGCTGTATTTCTTACAAGATAGACTTGTTAGTTCTTCTGGCAGTCTATGGTATATTCAGTATTTTTTGCCAACATCATAATTCAAAGATGTCAATTCTTCTTCGGTCTTTATTCATTGTTCAGCTTTCACATGCATATGAGGCAATAGAAAATATCATGGCTTGGGTCAGCGCACCTTACTCCTTAAAGTGACATCTTAGCTTTTCAACACTTTAGAGAGGTCTTTTGCAGCAGATTTGGCCAATGCAATACATCATTTGATTTTTTGACTGCTGCTTCCATGGACATCGATTTGGATTCAAGTAAAATAAAATCCTTGACAACTTCGATCCTTTCTCCATTTATCATGATGTTGTTCATTGGTCCAGTTGCGAGCATTTTTGTTTTCTTTATGTTGAGATGTAATCTGTACTGAAGGCTGTCATCTTTGATCTTCATCGGTAAATCCTTCAAGTCCTCGTTGCTTTCAACAAAGAAGATTGCGTTGTCTGCATATTGCAGGTTGTTAATGAGTCTTCCACCAGTCCTAATGCCAAGTCCTTCTTCATATAGACATGCTTCTTGGATTCATTGCTCAGCATACAGATTAAATTAGTATGGTGAAAGGATACAACCCTGATGCACAACTTACCTGATTTTAAACTGCATAGTATCCCCTTATTCTGTTTGAACACCTGCCTCTTGGTCTATGTACAGGTTTCGCATGAGCACAATTAAGTGTCCTGAAATTTCCATTCTTCTCAATGTTATCCGTAATTTGTTATGATCTGCATAGTTGAATGCCTTTGCATAGTCAATAAAACACAGGTAAACATCTTTCTGGTATTCTCTGCTTTCAGCCAAGTTCCCCATCTGACATCAGCAATGATATCCCTCATTTCATGTACTTTTCTGAATCTGGCTTGAATTTTGGCAGTTCCCTGTCCATGTACTGCTGCAACCACTTTTGAATTGTCTTCAGCAAAATTTTACTTGTATGTGATATTAATGATAACATTTGATAATTTCCACATTCTGTTGGATCACCTTTCTTTGTAATGGGTACAAATATAGATTTCTTCCAGTCAGTTGGACAGGTAGCTGTCTTCCCAATTTCTTGGCATAGCCAAATGAGCACTTCCAGTGCTGTATCTGTTTGTTGAAACATCTCAGTTGATATTCCGTCAATTCCTGGAGTCTTGTTTTTATGGACAATGCCTTCAGTGCAGCTCAGACTTCCTTCAATACCACTGATTCTTGATCATATGCTACCTCTTAAAATGGTTGAATGTCCACCAATTATTTTCGGTACACTGACTCTGCATATTCCTTCCATCTTCTTTTGATGATCCCTAGGTCATTCAATATTTCCCCATAGAATCCTTCAATATTGCAACTCAAGGCTTGAAGTTTTTCTTCAGTTCTTTCAGCTTAAGAAATGTGTATGTTCTTCCCTTTTGGTTTTCTAACTCCAGGTCTTTGCATATTTCATTATAACACTTTGTTTTCTTGAGCTGCCCTTTGAAATCTTCTGTTCAGCTCTTTTACTTCATCATTTCTTCCATTTTCTTTACCTACTCTACATTCAAAAGCAAGTTTCAGAGTCTCTTCTGACGTCCATTTTTGTCTTTTCTTTCTTTCCTGTCTTTTTAATTACCTTTTGCTTTCTTTATGTATGATGTCTTTGATGTCATCCCACAACTCATCTGGTCTTTGGTCATTAGTGTTTAGTGTGTCAAATCTATTCTTGAGATGGTCTCCATATTCAGGTGGGATATACTCAAGGTCATATTTTGGTTCTCATGGACTTGTTTTAATTTTCTTCAGCTTCAACTTCAATTTAAACTTACAAGCAATTGATGGTCTGTTCCACAGTAAGCCCCTGACCTTGTTCTGACCGATGATACTGAGCTTTTCTGTTGTCTCTTTCCACATATGTAGTCGATTTGATTCCTGTTCTTTCCATCCGATGAGGTCCATGTGTATAGTCTCCATTTATGTTACTGATAAAAGGTATTTGCAATGAATAAGTCCTTGGTCATGCAAAATTTTATCATATGGTCTCTGGTGTTCTTTCTATAACCAAGAACATATTTTCCGACAACAGATACTTCGTTTCCAACTTTCACGTTACAATCACCAGTAATTATTAATGCATTTGATTGCATTTTTGATCAATTTCAGACTGCAGAAGTTGGTAAAAGTCTTCAATTTCCTCATCTTTGGCATTAGTGGTTTGTGCCTAAATTTGGATAATAGTCATATTAACTGGTCTTCCTTGCAGGCGTATGGATATTATCCTATCATTGACAGTGCTGTACTTCAGGATACATCTTGAAATGTTCTTTGTGAAGATGAATGTGACATCATTTATCTTCAATTTTCCATTCTCAGCATAGTAGACCATATCATTATCTGATTCAAAATGGCCATTACCCATCCATTTCAGCTCACTAATGCCTAGGATATCGATGTTTATGTGTTCCATTTCATTTCTGTTGACTTCCAATTTTCCTAGATTTATACTTCATACATTCCACGTTCCAATTATTAATGAATGTTTGTAGCTTTTTCTTCTCATTTTGATTCATGCCACATCAGCAAATAAAGATCCCAAAAGCTTTACTCCATCCGCTCCATTAAGGTTGACCCTACTTTGCAGACACAGTTCTTTCCCAGTCATATTTTGAGTGCCTTCTGCCCTGAGGGGTTCATCTTCTGGCACTATATCAAAAAATGTTCAGCTGCTATCCATATGGTTTTCACTTGCCAATTTTTTCGTAAGTAGACCTCTAGGTCCTTCTTCCTAGTCTGTTTTAGTCTGGAAGCTTTGTTGAAACCTGTCCACTACAGATGACCCTGCTGGTATTTGAAATACCGGTGGCATAGCTTCCAGCATCACAGCATCATGCAAGCCACCACAGTATGACAAACTGGCAGACACATGATGGACAAGTGGATGTGTACATGTAAACCCATCTTTAAACCATTTGCTTTATTAAACAAGATCATCTTCTCAGAGAAAAGTGGAGTATTTTTAGGCTGAGTGTATAGCAGTAACAGGCATATTTCTTTTTTCTTTCTTTTTTTATTTACTGTTCTCAATTCCCAGCAGCATGCCACACGTAAACAGATATATTTCTTGATCTTATCGCTAACAAAAATTTCAAGTTCCACATCATGACTTTACCCGGATCTTCTCATTGTGTAAATTTGGTTCCCTAGAATAGCCCTAATCTTCCAACATAAGGAAGAAGCTTGTTGCCTATCAGGGGTAGTGTGAGCAAAAGGGTTCAGTGAAAGATTGAACTTTCACGTTTTTCATGGGGAATTAAGATTTTTTCCTTATCAAAAGGGTATCATTTTTCTATGTTGTGACTAGGCAATTGAGGCTAATATCCTTTTCTGTTATGAACTATCATGTTACACATTTGAACAAGCCTTGACTCAACATTTTCTTCAGAGTGCTTTTATAATTGATTCCTATGTTTTCTATACTCGTCTGTGGGAAGCAGCACAAGAGCACAAAAATGTTGAGTTTTACATGTAAAATTCAAATCAGAGACTCATCTCTAAAAAAATGGGAAGGGTAATTGTTGCCCTGCCTAATTCATAAGGTGTTTGTAAGCTTTACTAGATATGGTATGAATGTACTACATAAACTCTATAATACTATGCAGGTGTTTGTGATACTGCCGCTGCAGCTGCTTCTGATGATGAAAAAGAAACTTCCCCTTATGCTTTCCTTTTAGATTTTAAGCTCCGTGTGGGTATACAACAAGCTTCAACAATAGGCTATATATCCTGTTGTCATTTTAAATAATGAATTTCTCACTAAGTGAAAAATAGCACCAGACCAAGTTCATGTCTTTTTACAAGACCAAAGTATTGTAAGACAATCTCTAAACCAATTAGGAATAGAGGTAAATTATTGTATATCCTAATTCAAAGAGAGATTATCTACTTATATTTAATGAGTGTACTTACTGGGAAGGAAATATGTTGTATTTAATACTAATTTTCAGATTTTTCTCCTCATTTCAATCGAATCTCTTTCACTAGGCATGAATGAATAAGAGTTTGTGTTGGAACAGTTTGAAAAAAAATTCCAAGTGAGCAATCTTTTGGAGATTGGCCTCCAATGCCAGAACAGCAAAGAAGGAAAAGGGCTCTTTATCTTCATTTCACATGTCTTTTGAGATGGCAGGATCCTCATGACTTGGATAACCCAGCTGTCATTGTGGCAGGACTTGTCTTCCTGTTGTTTTTTTTTTTTTTTCTTTCAAATTCAATTCAGCATCCCCTTAATCTCCTTATAGAAGCCAATGAAAGCAGGCCAGTGGATGGATAATTCTAGAAGACAGCTGCAAATGTAAAATGTCTGAAGATGAAGGCAGCAGCACATGTAACTCAGCTTGTTTTCATTATATTAATCAAGACAAACATAGGTCATTATTATGTGGAAATTAACTGTTTTCCTTGTTTTAAATTTGATGCACATAATTAGTTTCATTATTATTTCAGTGGTGGAAATATGACAGTTGAATCTGAAGTAATATTCACAAAAGATAGTACCTCAAGTGTTTAAAAGATACCATGCACCTGCAGGTATGTTATGTACTAGTCAGGACTTGAGATTGATTATCGAGATCAAAAATAATTATGGAGTCAAGATTATGTAGGTTGATAACCAGAGACAAGACTAATTATAATAGTCAGGTAGAGATTTAATGGCAATGTGATTTGTTCAAAGAACATTAAGCAAGAGAAGCTTTCAATGGATTTTTTGTTGTTGATGTGCTATTTTGTATAATTGCAAAATTTTGAGTGAAACAAGGAATAGTAGTATAAGAAAACCACAAGTGGAGGAAGTTTACATTTCCAGAATCTAGTGATACTGGGAAGAAGAGGGGGAAATGTGTGTGTGAAAGACGAGAAAATGTGCTGGTAGTGCAGGTGGCAGAAACGTTCTCAAGGATTTCTACTAGGGAGTCAAGGGAGACAAAGCTACGAAAAAGTAAGATTGCATTTGCTTCAAATCTGCATATTCTGCAGCCCTTAAGCCATTACCTGCAGCTGAGAAGTTCCAATAAAAGTGATTTAAAAACTCATTCTGGCTGCCTCCAGATGTCAGCCCCCTGGGGTTGCATTATTTAATATGGGCTTGATGGTTTCAATCCCCTTCCTTATGCCTGATTCAGCTCTTCTATAGGCAGCCCCTTCTGTCTGTAAATGACAAGGTGTTGCTAATGACTGGATTTTGTTTTATGTTTCCTATTGGTTTTCGTCATCTATTTCTTTTATATTATCCCTGATTTACTTTTGTTTTTCCTTTGAATTTCTTTTTTCCCTATATGATTGTCCTCTTCCCAGACACTTAGACCTCCTACTGAAATTCTATGGAAATCTGTATTCACTGGATTCTATTTCAGCATGCTACCTGACAAAACAGCAGGTTGAAAGAGTAAAAGATGACCATGATACTACAGAACTTTTGCCTTGACAGACAAAAAAGATACTCTACGTAGTTTCTGAATTAGAATCTTAGTCTAGTGAAAGTAGATTAGTTCTGGAACTTGGTGTTTTCTATTTTTTTTTAACATTAAAATAGAATATTCACATGTATACAACTACAAATAACATACTTGCATTGCATAAGATGTTTCTGGTGTTTCTTACAAATCCATTATGAGTGGAGTGGTGAGAGGGGAGTAATGTGAAAGTTGTGTTGTAATTATTGGTTTACATGTCTACTCTTCATATCTTGAGTTCTGGGAGATCAGGAATACCAGTTATTCACTTTTGCATTCCATACTGCCTGGTCTGTCAAAGGTGCTCATTCATATGTGCTGGATGAATAAATGAGTGGTTCTGGTAAAATGTTTCTTTTTGGAAGCTTGGTTCTACATCACATGGAGATTCATCTTCTGTGTTTGAACATGAGTCATAGTTTGATGTGGGTGCCATAACAAATTGCCCAAACTTGATGCCTTAAAACAACAGAAATTTATTCTCTCACAGTTCTGAAGGCTAGAAGTCCAAAATCAAGGTGTCAACAAGGTCATGATCCCTCTGAAGGCTCTGGGGAAGAATCTTTCCTTGCCTCTTCCTAGCTTCTGGTGGCTATAGCAATCCTTGGTTGTAGAAGCATCTCTCCAATCTCTTCCTGCATCTTTACATTGCGCTATTATCTTTGTGACTTCACATGGCCTTCTTTGTGTGTCTGTGTGTCCTTATCTCTTCTTATAAGGACACCAGTCATTGGATTTAGGGATCGTCATAATCAAATACAACCTCATCTTATCTTAATTACATCAGCAAAGACCCTATTTCCACATAAAGTCACATTCTGAAGTTCCGGTGGACATGAATTTGGGAAGGGGGGAATATTTAAGCCACTATACCATGCCACTTCATATTTTCCATCAGACTGGTCACTTCTTCATATCTTAACTAAGAAGTTTTTGCCTTTTAATCCATAATTTTTCCTATTTCAGTCTTTGTAATGCATCACAAATATGCATCAGAGACATTTCTAGAAATTCAGATTTTTTTTTTTGTTTCTGATGGGCATTGCACAAATCCATATAAGGAAATATAGGCGCACAGATTTCTTCCTATGTGAGTTTGTTCTGCCAATGCCCCTTTGAAAATGCCTATGCATCTACGATGGGAGTTGAGTCTATAAAGCTCTGTGATTTTAGGTAGAAAAATAATTAATTTTTTTGGCTGATTGGTACCTAAAAGTTCCATTATTTCTTCCTCTGTGAGTCTTTTCTGTCTCATACTATCAAATATTTTCCACATATACATCATATATGCCTTTTACTTGCTTCTTTACTAGTTCTTTTCTGTTTGTTTCATTCACCCTTCTATGCATGCTGCAGTAGCATTCTTTCTATTTAGATATACTGATTTTAAGAGACTAATGAATACAATTCCTTATGATGTTTGACAAAAGTCAACTTTTACATTGTAAGGGCCAAGGAAAAGTAAAACTCAGCTAAGTGTCACATAGTCACTGTGATAGTCTCAAGTAATATATAATTCAGCATTTTAAGAAATACTGATCTTCTTCTTGCACAAAACGTTCTTTTTGTTATCACACTGAAAAATCTTCCCTATCTTAACCTTCACTGACTTCTGTTCCTAACATTAGGCTTCTGTGGTGAGGAGATGCTTGGAGGTCTGTTGTTGTTGTTAGGTGCCGTCCAGTTGGTTCCAACTCATAGCAACCCCATGTACAACAGAACTAAACACTGTCCAGTCCTGCGCCATCCTCACAATCAATGGTATGCTTGAGCCCATTGTTGCAGCTACTGTGTCAATCCATCTCATTGAGGGTCTTCCTCTTTTTCACTGACCCTCCACATTATCAAGCATGATGTCCTTCTCCAGGGACTGATCCCTCCTGATAATGTGTACAAAGTACGTGAGATGTAGTCTTGCCATCTTTGTTTCTAAGGAGCATTCTGGTCATACTTCTTCTAAGATAGATTGGCAGTCCATGGTATATTCAATATTCTTCACCAACACCACAATTCAAAGGCGTCAATTCTTTTTCAGTATTCCTTAGTCATTGTCCAGCTTTCACATGCATATGAGGCTACAGAAAACACCATGGCTTGGGTCAGGTGCATCTTAGTGTGTTCAAGGTGACATCTTTACTTTTTAGCACTTTAAAGAGGTCTTTTGCAGTGGATTTGCCTAATGCAATTTTTTCATTTGATTTCTTGACTGCTGCTTCTATGGATGTTGACTGTGGATCCAAGTAAAATGAAATCCTTGACAACTTCAATCTTTTCTCCGTCTATCACAATGTTGTTTATTGGTTCAGTTGTGAAGATTTCTGTTTTCTTTATGTTGAAGTATAATCCATACTGAAGGCTGTAGTCCTTGATCTTCATCAGTAAGTGCTTCAAGTCCTCTTCACTTTCAGGAAGCAAAATTGTGTCATCTGCATATCACAGGTTGTTAATCAGTCTTCCACCAATCCTAATGCCCTGTTCTTCTTCACATAGTCCAGCATCTCGGATTATTTGCTCAGCATACAGATTGAGTAAGTATGGTGAAAGGATATAACCCTGACGCACACCTTTCCTGACTTTAAACCACGCAGTATCCCCTTGTTTTGTTCAAACGACTGCCTCTTGATCTATGTACAGGTTCCTCACGAGCACAATTAAGTGTTCTGGAATTCCTATTCTTCGCATGTTATCCATAATTTGTTATGATCCACACAATTGAATACCTTTGCATAGTCAATAAAACACAGGTAAACATCTTTCTGGTATCCTCTGCTTTCAGCCAGGATCCAACTGACATCAGCAATGATATCCCTCCTTCCACGTCCTCTTCTGAATCTGGCTTGAATTTCTATCAGTTCCCTGTCAATATACTGCTGTAGCCACTTTTGAATGATCTTCAGCAAAATTTTACTTGCATGTCATATTAATGATATTTTTCAACAGTTTACGCATTCAGTTGGATCACTTTTCTTGGGAATTGGCATAAATATGGATCTCTTCCAGTAGGTTGGCTAGGTAGCTGTCTTCCAAATTTCTTGGCATAGACGAGTGAGCACTTCCCATGCTGCATCTGTTTATTGAAACATCTCAAATGGTATTCTGTCAGTTCCTGGAGCCTTGTTTTTCACCAATGCCTTCAGTGCATCTTAGACTTCTTCCTTCAGCACCATTGGTTCCTGATCATATGGTACCTCCTAAAGTGGTTGAACGTCCACCAATTCTTTTTGGTATGGTGACTCTTTGTATTCCTTCCATCTTCCTTTGATGCTTCCTGCTTCATTCTAATATTTTCCCTACAGAAGCCTTCAATATTGCAATTCAAGGCTTGAATTTTTTCTTCAGTTCTTTCAGCTTCAGAAATGCCAAGTGTGTTCTTCCCTCTTGGCTTTCTATCTCCAGCTCTTTGCACATGTCGTAATAATACTTTACTTTGTTTTCTTGAGCCAGCCATTGAAATCTTCTGTTCAGCTCTTTTACTTCATCATTTCTTCCTTTTGCTTTAGCTACTTGATGTTCAAGAGCAAGTTTCAGAGTCTCTTCTGACATCCATTTTGGTCTTTTCTTTCTTTCCTGTTTTTTAATGACCTGTTGCTTTCTTCATGAATGATGTTCTTGATGTCATTCCACAACTCTTCTCGTCTTCGGCCATTAGTGTTCAAAGCATCAAATATATTCCTGAGATGGTCTCTAAATTCAGATAGGATATATTCAAGGTCATACTTCTGCTCTCATGGACTTGTTCTAATTTTCTTCAGTTTCAATTTGAACTTGCATCTGAGCGGTTGATGGTCTGTTCCGCAGTCAGCCTCTGGCCTTGTTCTGACTTATGATATTGAGCTTTTCCATAATCTCTTTACACAGATTTAGTTGACTTGATTTCTGTGTATTCTGTCTGACAAGGTCCAAGTGTATAGTCGCCATTTATGTTGATGAAAAAGGTATTTATGATGAAGAAGTTGTTGATCTTGCAAAATTCCATCATGCGATCTCCTGCATCGTTTCTATCACCAAGGCCATTATTTTCCAACTACCGATCTTTCTTCTTTGTTTCCAACTTTCACATTCCAATCACCAGTAATTATCAATGCACCCTGATTGCATGTTCGATCAATTTCAGACTGCAGAAAAGTCTTCAATTTCTTCATCTTTGGCCTTAGTTGTTGGTTCTTGAATTTGAATAATAGTCATATTAACTGGTGTTCCTTGTAGGCATATGGATATTGTCCTATCACTGACAGCATTGTACTTCAAGATAGATCTTGAAATGTTCTTTTTGACGATGAATGCAATGCCAGTCCTCTTCAATTTGTCATTCCTGGCATAGTAAACCACATGATTGTCTGATTGCAGGTCTAGGATGTAGAAAAAGTATTTTCTATATGTATTTCCACTGCTCCTTTGTCAGTTTGTCATATTGTGGGCCTTGTGTGTTGCTGTAATGCTAGAAGCTATGCCACTGGTATTTTATATACCAGCAGGGTCACCTATGCTGTCCATGTTTCAGTGGAGCTTCCAGACTAAGACATACTAAGACAGAAGGAGGACCTGATGATCTACTTCTAATAAAATCAGTCAGTGAAAACCTTATGAATAGCAACAGAACATTGTCTGATGTAGTGCTGGAATATGAGCCCCTCAGGTTGGAAGGAACTCAAAATATGATTGAGGAAGAGCTGCCTCCTCTAAATAGAGTCAACCTCAAATATGTGGAGGGAGAAGACATTTCAAGAGCTTCACTTGCTGATGTGGCATGACTCAAAATGATAAGAAACAGCTGCAAACATTCACTAATAATCGTAACATGGAATGTACAAAGTATGAATCTAGTAAAACTGGAATTCATCAGAAATGAAATGGAATGCATAAACATCAATATTTTAGGCATTAGTGAGCTGAAATGGAATGGCACTGGCCATATGAATCAGATAATCATATGGTCTACTATGTCGGGAATGACAAATTGAAGAGGAATGGTGCCACATTCATCCTCACAAAGAACATTTCAAGACCTATCCTGAAGTACAACACTGTCAGTGTTAGGATGATACCCATGTGCCTAGAAGGAAGACAAGTTAATGCAACTATTATTCAAATTTACTCACCAACCACTAATGCCAAAAATGAAGAAATTGAAGATTTTTACCGTCTTCCGCAGTCTGAAATGGATCGAACATGCAATCAAGATGCATTAATAATTACTGGTTATTGGAATGTGAAAGTTGGAAACAAAGAAGAAGAATCAGTAGTTGGAAAATACGGCCTTGGTGATAGAAATGGTGCTGCAGATCACATGGTAGAATTTTTCAAGACCAATGACTTATTCGTTGCAAATACCTTTTTTCAACAACATAAATGGTGACTCTACTGGATGGAATACACAGCAATAAAATTGACTACATCTGTGGAAAGAGATGATAGAGAAGCTCAATACATCAGTCAGAACAAGGCCAGGGGTTGACTGTGAAACAGACCATCAATTGCTCATACACAAGTTCAAGCTGAAGTTGAAAAAAATTAAGACAAGTCCATGAGAGCCAAAATACAGTCTTGAGCATATCCCACCTGAATTTAGAGACCATCTCAAGAATAAATTTGATGCATTGAACGCGAATGACTGAAGACCAGAGGAGTTATGGGATGACATCAAGGACATCATACATGAATCCAGAAAAAGGTTATTAAAAAGACAGGAAAGAAAGCAAATACGAAAATTGATGTAAGAAGAGAACCTGAAACTTGCTATTTAATGTAGAGTAGCTAAAGTAAATGGAAGAAATGATGAAGTAAAAGAGCTGAACAGAAGGTTTCAAAGCTGGTGCCAGAAGAAAAAGTAAAGTATTATAATGAAATGTGCAAAGACCTGGAGTTAGAAAACTAAAAGTGAAGAATAGGCTCATCATTTCTCAAGCTGATAAAATCGAAAAAAACAATTCAAGCTTCAAATTGCAATACTGAGGAAGTCTATGGGCAAAATGTTGAATGATGCGAGAAACATCAAAAGAAGATGAAAGGAATACGCAGAGTCACTATAACAAAAAGAATTGGTTGACATTTAACCATTTTGGGAGGTAGCATCTGATCAAGAACCAATGTTATTGAAGCAAGAAGTCCAAGCTGCACTGATGACATTGGCCAGAAACAAGGCTCCGGGAATTGAAGGAATACGAACTGAGGCGTTTCAACAAACGTATGCAGCGCTGCAGGTGCTCACTCGTCTATGCCAAGAAATTTGGAAGACAGCTACCTGGCCAACCGACTGGAAGAGATCCATATTTGTGCCCATTCCAAAGCCAGGTGATACAATGAAATGCGGAAATTATCAAACAATATCATTAATATTACATGAAAGTAAAATTTTCCTGAAGATAATTTTAAAATGGTTGTAGCAGTATATCGACAGGGAACTGCCAGAAATTCAAGCTGGATTCAGAACAGTACATGAAATGAGGGATATCATTGCTTAGGTCAAATGGATCTTGGCTGAAAGCAGAGACTACCAGAAAGATGTTTACCTGTGTTTTATTGACTATGCAAAGGCATTCGACTGTGGGGATCATACAAACTATGGAATTGTGAAGAATGGGAACTCCAGAACATGTAAGTGTGCTCATGAGGAACCTGAACATAGACCAAGAGGCAGTTGTTCGAATAGAATAAGCTGATACTGTGTGGTTTAAAATCAGGAAAGATGTGCATCAGGATTGTGTCCTTTCACCATAATTATTAAATCTGTATGCTTAGGAAATAATCCGAGAAGCTGAAAAGCAACACTTCTCTTAGTTGTCCATGCTGGTGGAAATACATCATTTACAATTCAAGCATATTATTAAGAAATGATGTTATATAAAGAAGAACATGGCATCAGGATTGGAGGAAGACCAACAACCTGCACTATGCTGATGACACAACCTTGCTTGTGAAGTAGAAGAGTACTCGAAGCACTTACTGATAAAAATCAAAGACTACAGCCTTTGGTATGGATTACACCTCAACATAAAGAAAACAAAAATCCTCACAACTGGACCAATAAGCAGCATCATGATAAATGGAGAAAATATTGTCAAGGATTTCATTTTACTTTAATCCACAATCAACACCCATGGGAGCAGTAGTCAAGAAATCAAATGACATATTGCATTGGGCAAAACTACTGCAAAAGACCTGTTTAAAATGTTCACTAGCAAAGATGCAACTTTGAGGACTAAGGTGTGCCTGACCCAAGCTATGGTACTTTCAGTTGTCTCGTATGCATGCGAAAGCTGAACAATGAATAAGGCAAACCAAAGAAGAATTTATGCCTTTGAATTATGGTGTTGGTGAAGAATATTGAATATACCATGGACTGTGAGAAGAACGAACAAACCTGTCTTGGAGGAAGTACAGCCAGAATGCTCCTGAGAAGTGAGGATATCACAACTTTGTTTCATGTATTTTGGACATGTTATCAAGAGGGACCAGTCCTTGGAGAAGGACATCATGCTTGATAAAGTAGAGGGTCAGTGAAAAAGAGGAAGACCCTCACTGAGATGGATTGACACAGTGGCTGCAACAATGGGCTCAAACAGCAATGATTGTGAGGATGGCATAGGACGCGGTAATGTTTCATTCTGTTGTTCATAGGGTTGCTATGAGTTGGAACCAACTCAAGGGTACCTAACAACAACAGAGTTATCTGGTTTTCTATCATGGGTATATGTGTGGTAGGGACCCAATTCCCTTAAGCTACATCTTATGAGTCTAAATGAATACTTAGTAGTGTGTGTAGAATGATTAATTTGTATTACACTTAGAAAGTAGAGCTGCATTGTTCTGAAAAACTGTTTGATAGATTTTATATACTTCTGTTAATATCTTTCATTTTAAAAAAGAAGAATTCACACAGGTAAGGGTGATACCAACAAATTAGCTTTCTATTCAAGTTTATCTTGGGCCTCTTAAATGATCCTGGATGCAAATGCCAAGTTGAAATATCTTTGATGGTTTGCTTCTCAGTGACTCTGGGCACTGCCAAGAGCAAAGGGTGGTACAGTGAACTGAGTTTCAAGCCCTTGGATTTGTTCTCTCTCGTCAGTATTCCTGTTTGCCATTTTGGCAGTTGATCTGTGCTAATAAAATCCATCAGGGGTTGACAGGTGGTTAGTGGTACAATTCCAACCTATTTAGTGTAATTGTAGTGTTTAGTGTAATTTCTATGAAATCGTATGGTATTATTTTAATAAGAGAATTAGCAAAAGTGAGCCAGTCACTTTGCAGTTCTCACCATTCGTTATTTAAAACAACACCTCTTTTGCTCATCCACACTGGTTTCAGGAGATACACCATTTACAATCCAAGCATATTATTAAGAAATGATGTTATATAAAAAATTAGATAATTTCTTACCTTTCAAATCCAGTGAGTAAGGACATATTGCGAATACTATCTTATGTTTCTAGACACTGTATAGCAAATGCTTAAATCTTTCCTAAATACTGAACTAATATTCTGTCTGTTGGTGCTATATTACCTACCTATAATGTAGGTTCCCATGTATGCCTATAAACAAATTACCTTAATTCTTCCTTATGAATACTATTTTGATTACTATGAATATTTGATGTATAACAGACAGGTTTATAAGTAAATAAAAAAGATGATATACCCTTCTTAAGATCTATGGTAAAGATGAAAAGGTGGTTGTGTAATTGAGTATTGTTAATAATGGGCTTTAAAGCCTCTTAAAGACATATAAATAATGCAGAATTTTTGAGAAACGGGCAGATGAAGCCTGGTAGATGGTTATTGGTGTCAATTGACATGAAAAGAAAAATTGGAAATATGGAAAGGAGGTCTGCAACATGCATACACGTGAAGTGTTATCTTTTGACTTGTTTTCCAAGAGTGTGTTTAGGCATAAAATCTCACTGATTGATATGCCAATACAACAGGCATGCTCTTTGATTAACTAGTGGTTCCAGGAAACCACTGTAGAAAGTAGCATGTACAAAGTTGTTTATCTTCATTTTTTTAAAATATTCCTGAGACGTTATGGGGTAACTAGCCCTTTAATATAAAGGCCACTAGGAAAAAGGATTCAGGGCCACCTTAACGGGTGTAGTGGAAATGTGCTGCTTCTTTGGCTGTTTATCGGCCAACTCTTCACTGTGTAATGTATTGATTGGACATAGTATTGCCCCTTCCATTCAGAATCAAAGACTGGAGATTCCTTTCCTTGCCCCCTGGCAGCCAGGTATGGTTATATATGCCCTAGGCTCAGCTAGTTGAATGCTCTCATTCCAGACTGTGACTCTAAAGTGAGTAACACAAGGCTGAATGATGGTTGTAATTAATTTAGAGTAGCCGCTACCAAGTCTAGCAGTAGCAATGGCAGTGTTTAGAAGAGGTAGAAAGGTACAAAAATTGGTGGCTCTATCCTGACCAGATTGTATTTGCTAAAAGATGGTTATTTTGTCCCTTAGTTCATATCTCTCCAAAGTGAATTTGGTTCCGGCCAGTCTTAGAAGTCTGTCTTCTCAACCAGTATATTAGTACCCAATACGATGTTAGGTGCTGTCGAGTCGATTTTTGACTCACAGTGACCAGATGTGACAGAATAGAACTGCCCCATAAGGTTTTCTAGGCTGTAATTTTTCTGGGAGAAGATCACCAGGTCTTTCTTCCATGGAGTCTCTGACTGAGTTCGAACCGCCAGCCTTATGGATAGCAGCCTAGTGCTTAACCATTGCACCATCAGGGATCCTTTCCAATACAATAGTAACCGATAACGTTCCAATTAATTCCTTTTTATTTCCTGAGGATATCTAGAGTTTGTTATTATTACTAACAGATAAGAATAATGACAGGTACAATATTAATGCTGAACATTATAATAATAATGTCCCTACACTAATGATATTTAACAGACTAAAGACCACATCTTCTAGAGAGTGCAGGAACCTATCTTGGCTAATTTAACACCTAAGAAGAGATTGTTAAAGATGTAGCTTGATCTAGAGGTCATGAGCTTTAAAATACGTAGTTCTGAGTGTTACTCTTGGCTCTGCTATTTGTTCCCTGTGTGCCCTAGGAAAGTTATTTAAGTTCCCTCATCTGTAAAAAGAAGAATTGTGGTATTATGTGATATATTAAATATTACATTGCAGCTAGCACAGAGCCTCGCACACAATTTTCATTCAATTATTAATTATTATTGTAAATAAACATTAATTGAGTGCTTAGAATAAGCCAGGCACTGTGCTAAGTGATATATATATATATCCTTCACAAAAAATCTATGAAGTACTGTTGTTATTCCTATTTTACAGATGAGGAATGAGGAAAGTGGAGCACAGAAAAGTTACAATACTTGCCATAGGTCACACAGTAACAATCCCATTTCTTCCATTTTTCTGCTTAAATTTGTATCTCTTTCCTCTTCTATTCACTCATTTCATTTGGCACTTCTAGTTTCAGTTCTGTTGCTTTATCTTCTGTGAATTGCAGGGTTATAGGCCAACAACTTAAGAACAATTCCAAGGTAATTTGGGACTAGATCCAAGGACAAGTTATCCCAGCTCTCAGTGTCTTTCTCAAGGATATAAACAAGGATATCCATACACAGCTCCCTGATTAGGGAAATCATTCCATGGTTCTATATATAATTTTCATTTTTGCAATTCCCATATTATTTTTTGATAGATTGTTTGCATGCCACTTGCAGAACATATTACCCTCTGGTTAAGAGAAAGTAAAAAGGGAGTCCTTTGGAAAAAGGACTGATAATCTGAATGAAACAAAGTTAATATGCTCCAGTCCAGTTCTTGAGTAACTGTTTTCATGAAGCAGAAAGACCTATCATCCCTGGTATCATGTTAGACTCAGGCAGGTTGAAGAATCCCAAAGGCTATTTCTCGAGGTTAGGTTTTAAAAGCATGTGGCCGTAAGCACTACTGATTCACCTGGATAAACACCCCTGTGGCAGAGGCAGACCAACAGTGCTGCCAGTCATCAGCATCCAATTCACTCCATTTCATAAGATGATAGAAAAATTAAAAGCTGTTCTGAAGGCAGAGGGATTTGGAGTTGGCTATGTATCAGGCCCTGTAGCTATGCTCATGAATCAGTGTTGCTTCTCTTCTTGGGTGCTAGCCCATTCCGGAATCCAAGCCACCTGTTGTTGCTGCTATTTTCTACTTAAGCCTCTCTTTTTGTAAAGAGTGAGAGCAGCTCTGATTGACAAGATTTTTTTTTTTTTTTTTTTTTTTTTAGGGAATGCTGTCAGATGAGGATCAAATGCTGCTCTTCATCTCCAATGATGCACTGCGATCTCATTAGGCCACACAATCTGAATGGAAGCTGATTACAACTCTACACCAAAGTTCAGGCTGGAACTTGGGCTAGGCAAGAGTGATCTGTAAGTGACACCATTTCCCAAATATTCAGTAATTTTTTCAGACCTCCTTTGGAAATGCTTCCAAGAATTTTAGACAAATGCACAATACTTGAATAAGAGGATTGTACACTTCTTGATTACATTATTTTTATTTTATTTGCCAATTCATATTTCTACCACCTACTGTGAATCATAGTGCATGGGGAAACTGTCCAAGATTTGGTTCTAAGTGATATCCAGTTACTATATGACCTAGCAATTTCACTCTTGGGTATACAACCAAAAGAATTGAAAGCAGGGACTCAAACAGATACTTCTACATCAATGTTGCTTGCAGCATTATTCACAAGAGCCAAAAGGCCAAACAACCCAAGTATCCATCAACAGATGAATGGATAAAAAAATGTGGTACAAACATACAATGGAATATTATTCAACCATAAAAAGAAATAAAATCTGGATACATGCTACATGTGGATGAACCCTGAAAACAGTATTCTGAGTGAAATAAGTCAGTCACAAAAGGACAAATATTGTATGATCCCACTTATATGAAGTATCTAGAGTAGGCAGATGCATAGAGACAAAAATTTAATAGTGGTTAGTAGGATTAGTGGTTACTAGGATAATGGGGAATTATTGCAAGAGGTGCTGAGTTTCTGTTTGGGGTGATGTAAAACTTTTGCAAGTGGATAGTGGTAATGGTTGTACAACATGGTGAATGTAATTAATGTCACTTGAAAATAGTTAAAATGACAAATGTTTTGTTATGTATCTTTTACCACAATAAAAATATGAAAAACAAACAAACAAAAAAGAGAGAAATGCTATTCAGGACAAGTCTTGTAAATAAGGTATAAATCCTATGTATACAAATCAGCTCTTTCAATTTTAACTTTAATTGGTCACCTTATGAAAAATGTACAATTAAAAAGCAGCTTTTGATAAGATGTGAGAGTTTGTGGAGATAACATTTAAACTTAAATATCTAAACCTCTAGAGAGCCACGAGCTAGAATTTCACTATCATCCAAAGGGGTACATATTAAATTCAGTGGATTTCTTGAAATATATTTTGTTGTTTCCCTTACCATAAGCCATTTTTTATGAGCTCATGATGGCTATAAATCATTAAGTTAATATGTTCCGGAGTCAGGTAACCATTCAGTATTCATACAACATTTTTTGAGCTTTTTTTTCTCCAAGTACAAATAGGAAATATCATCTCTACTATATGGAACAATGGCATGCTTTCGACATGCTTTCAGGAGAAAGGCACTGTTTTTAACCTCCTTATTATTTCCATATAATAATGGTGTGTATGTAAAAGTTGGAGAATAGAAGCAACTGTTATTTTCCTTTACAATGCTTTTGGAAAGGGAAAAAAGGGAGCTATTAATCTTGAAATACCTGTGTGTCCCTTTATCATAAATTATTACTTTTCATCCTCTTTTACTCCCTTTTCTAGATGTTTGGATCTTTCCTTGTCTATGTCCACCTTCAGCCTCTGCAGCTGGATTCTACCAAATGTTTTCAAGCTATTAAATATAATCTAATCCTTTTAAGGATTTATTTTCATTTGTATTCTGCTTTAGGGAGATGGAACAGAAAAAGCAGATGCTTATATAGAAGTCTCTAGCCATAGGGTTGCTATGAGTAGGAATAGACTCTACAGCAACGGGTTTGTTTGTTTGTTTTTTTGGTAGTCTTGTATATCACCCAGGTATAAATACCACTATTTATCTTCAAATACAATGTACAATGCATAGTCACGTATGCTTAAGTACACACTATATGTATTAATATACTATACATAAAATGTCTCATTGAATACTTGTATCAAGAGCAACTTCAGTACTGAAATAATACTGCTTTTAAAACCTCTGAGCCTATCTTTCTATCCTCTATCACTTATAGTGCTAGACATTTTCCAGGTTCTTCTGTTTTAAATATTGTTAAATCCCTCACCTACATGTCAGAAAAAGGAAAGGGGAATACTGAGTTACTGGCATAACATGAGCTTGCTAATAAGACCAGCTTAGTGTCACTTTGTAAATTCACAACCGCTGTGCATAGGGCACTAAAAAGCTCAATAATGAGAACGTACATTATTAAAGACAAAGTCTTTCACCCTAAGAGCTTTTGCTGTGACTTGTTGTGATGGAGTAGGCAGCATATCAGCAATAGTTCTGAAGTCTAGTACCAACGGACTGAAAATGAAGACATAACAAGAACAACACAGAGACAATACAGCAGTGAAACCTCAAACCACTAAACATATTTCCCTTAAATTGCAATGGGGCTGTCTAGGAACCCACATAGAGCAGTTCTTTCTGTCTTTCTTTTTTATTTTAATCAATTAACATCCAAGGCACTGTATGCAGTGTAGATTCTGATTCATTTATTACTAATCACTTTCCACTGGGATCATTTGGACCTTTGCTCCCCATCTCCTCAAAGACAATCCTGAAAAGAAAAACACTTCAGAGAGTTCACCTTATGAAAGACTGCCACCAATTTTTTACAGTCAACATTTCTGGATCTTATTTTGCCCACCTGAGAAATAAGGAGCTGAGGAGATTAGATAACATTGCTTCTATGTCCCTTCTATCTCTAACATCTTGTGATCCTATGAGGGTCACAATGTTACCTTTAAAGTTTACATCATTTTCTTTTTTATCATAAATATGAATAATAATTAAATATGAGTTGATTTTCCTTTTAGCCCTTAAAAATATTTCTTCTTTGCAAACCCTGCAGGGGATAACTTTGCATTGTAATCTAACTTTCTAAAAAATTCACTTATTTTGGAATCATGCTTTGTATCTCCTGTACCTGGATAGCAGCTCCCTGGGGCTTCTCCCTCTCCCTATCCTCCTTTTTTGGACTCTGTATTGTTAAAATGTCAGTCCAGGAGAGAATCTCATCGTGCTGGTGATGATGAGGCTAGTGATGATAAAGGGTATGAGAGAAAGCCTCCACAGTTGTTCTTCTTGTCCTACTTCATACAACTTGGGTTAGAGAGCAGGAGGGAGAGCCTTTGAAGCAGTAGATACTGACAGTGGAAAGGGAAGTAAGAAACTTCATTCCTTGAGATTGGCAGACATAAATTGAAGGGGAGCGTGAACTCATTCTTAAAACAAAAACAAAACCAAACTTGTTGCTATCAAGTTGGCCCCCGACTCATTGCGACCTCATGTGTTACAGAGTAGAACTTCTCCATAGGATTTTCTTGGCTGTAATCTTTACAGAATAGGGGCCCTGGTGGTGCAGTGGTTAAAGCACTTGGCTGCTAACCAAAATGTCAGCAGTTCGAATCCACCGGCTGCTCTGTGGGAGAAAGATATGCCAATCAGCTTCTGTAAAAGATTACAGCCTTGGAAACCCTATGGGGCAGTTCTCTGTTCTATAGGGTCGCTATGAGTTGAAATCGACTCGATGGCAATGGGTAATCTTTATGGAAGTATTGCTGGTTGCACAATGGTTAAGTGCTTGGCTGTTAACCTAAAGGTCGACGGCTCAAACCCACCAGCAGCTCCATGAAAGAAAAGACCTGGCGACCTGCTCCTGTAAAAATTACAGCCTAGGAAACCATATGGGGTGGTTCTACTCTGTCATATAGGATCTCTTTGAGTCAGAATTAACTCAACAGCACACAACAACAACAATATTTACAGAAGCAGCTTTCTAGACCTCTCTTTTGTGGTGAGTTCGAACTGCCAACCTTTAGTTTAGATGTTGAGAGCAAACTGTTTTTGCCATCCAGGGACCTTAACTCATTCTCTGGCCTGAGACATATATGTGGGCATGTGTGCAGGTGTATTTTTTTTAGGGTTGTGGGTCATTCAGCATCATTGGCAGGAGACTGTAGCTTACATAATGTGTTATCTCCAACTCCATTAGTCCTATTCTAATATTCAACCTCCTTAACATGGCTTATAAGGTGTTATACGGTCTGTCCTTTCTCTTTCTCTCCAGCCTCATCTTGCATCACCCTGGAGCATGGCTCACTTATTAATAACCTTCAGATCTCTGCTCTAATCGCTCCTTATCAGTGAGAGCAGAAAATATATGTTTTGTTCTCACTTATATGCCCAGGTCTGATAACTATACCTAGGAAATAACAGTCACTATATTTGTTGAATGATTGAATAAACAACTTTAATGTTTCCTAAGATCTATTTCAGACTCTATGGATATTATTGGTGGCAGGCAATTAAGTGAATACCTGTTGTCCTTCAGTGGGAATAAGAACATTCCTAACAGACAAAGTTAAAATTTTAAAAAGTTCAATTCTTTAGAAGCATCTTCGTATGTGATGGTTAAATTGGAGAGAACAATTTGTATTTAATTTCAGGTACAAAGGAGATCAGTAGGCTTTTCTTTTATTTTAAGCTTGCTTGGAAATTTGGTATATTCACCATGTTTCTAGTGAGAATTCATTCCTGAAATTCAATGAGCAACATTTTGAAATATAATCCATTCATAAGGCAGGGACTGATTCTATCTGAAGGAGAAAAATTGTAATCTCAGACAATAGCATTATCCAACTCTTAATCTTTGAGGTAAAATGGATTTGCATGCTTCCAGAAAACATAGCACATATATTTTGGACAGTGCACTTCTTTCTTCTAGCTATCCTTCCATACATCTTATATTTCTAAAATATTGTCTGTAAAGCAAAATGTCTTTAAATGAAATTACATTTTTCATTAAGGTCGATATATTCCATTAAAAAGAAGAAGAGGAACTAACTGAAGAGATTTTGGTCCCAATACCAAAATCATAGAAAAAATACTTTAAAAATCATATATTTAGTGGAAAACCAATAGTTCTAAAATGATATTCAAAACCAGTAACAATGTAGATGTGAAGGAAAAGTAGACAAGAATTTTTTTATACACTTTTATGTTTGACAGTAATTTTAGGTTTAAGGAGGAAGTTTATATCTTAATAGAATTCACTGGATTAAAAATAACTCAACTTTTATTAATTTCCTATCTGAGCTTCCTACAGCAAGAGAAGTTAAGCTCTTTTAGGTGTTTAAACTATGTTGCCTAGGACTTTCTGAATCTACTGCCTTTGAGTAGTAAACAAGTTGATCTAGGCTAAAGGCAAGGAGAGATACAGACACAGCAAAGGCAGAAGGCTATTTTAGGATGCTGTTTCAGGATGCAGCAGACTATGAATAAAAGGGGAATGCATCTCCTGTACACATATAGAAGTAGAGGAATGGTAGAGTACATTTTTGAGGCTTTAGGATGACCTGCTTGAGAACTTTATTTTTTATCCTTTCCCTTATATGATTTTTTAAAACAATCACAGAAGTAAAGCCGGAATGTATTTTTCTGGAAAATTTCTGGAAGTATATTTAAAACAAAACATGAAATATCTTATTTATTGCACCTTTTGTCAATCGCCTGCTTCCTTATCTGGTGTAACCACTATTTGTGATTTGAAGCGGGTACCCTTCAGGTCCTTTTCCTATGTGTTCCATGCATTTACCTTATTATGTATATATATAAAAATAAATAAATAAATAATATATATATATATATATATATATATATATATATATATATATATATATATATAGTGCATTTCTCTGGAACATTCTTTCTTTCATATTGAAAACATGCTTAACATGTTATAATTATTAATATAAGAGAGATGTTCCATATATAAAAAATAATATTACAGAAAATTTAAAGGTATTGAAATCACATATTGAAGTCCTTCAATCAGGAAGCATTAAGTACTCAAAACCATGCTAGATTTATATGTGGGGAGATTAGTGTGGATTGTGAAAGTGAGGCTTGACTTGGACCTTGAAGAAATGTCAACTTTAAGAAAATAGAGAGTAGAATTCATGATATTTCAGTGACAGTAGCAGCTTTGATAAAGCACAAGAATACACATAATTAGTGTGAAGGAAAAGGCATAGTTAAGCAGAATAGGGAGAGATAATGTTGTACAGGTATGTTGGAGCTGGATTGTTGAGGGCATTTATAGTAAGACAAAACTATCTGGTCATGATGCAGATGTCAACATGGGGGCCAAAATAGCTGCTTAGTTACACATACCATGCCATCCCTCTAGAGCAGAGACCTGAGAAACCAAGTGAAACAGATACAGAAGAAAATCCCGGAACCCAGAGCAGCAAATGAAAGGATAAAGAACCGATTGGAAGAAGAAACTGACCAAAAACAGCTAACAAGAATAGATGGAGAGGAGGGGACCTGCCAGCTGGCCGGGCACAGCATGGACATCTTGAGACAAAGACAGCAGCAATCCCAGATGAGGCGTACAGAAGGCAACTTCACAGAATGCCCAACAGGATACAGAGTAACTGTGTAGACATCCTGGGAGTGAAATAAGTTCTTGATTGCTGGCTGCAGCCAATGGGAAGAGCCCAGACACCCTCTCTCAGTGACCAGAGGAGCTCCCTCCCCCTGTCCCCACCCTTCTGGTGATTAACGGCACAAACCTCCATTCCTGCAGCCCCAACTACTGGGGATCAAGGCACGAGACCCTTCTTTCCCCTCCAATGAATAAATCATTGATCTTGCAACTCCAGCATCATTTCTTTCACCAAGGCTGTATTTTCCAACTACTGATCCTTCTTCTTTTTTTCCAAATTGCACATTTCAATCATCAGTAATTATCAATGCATCTCGATTGCATGTTTGATCAATTTCAGACTGCAGAAGTTGTTAAAAATCTTCAATTTTCTCATCTTTTACATTAGAGGTTGGTGCATAAATTTGAATAATAGTTATAGTAATTGGTCTTCCTTATAGGCATATGGGTATTATCCTATCATTGACAGCATTGCACTTCAGGATAGATCTTGAAATGTTCTTTTAGACAATGAATGCAGTGCTATTCCTCTTCAATTTTTCGATCTCGGCATAGAATATAGGCATAAAATAAAGCTACAAGACTGAAATAGAAAACCAGAGAGGTCAATCTATAAACAATGACAGCTTCAAAACAAAAAAAGGGAACAAATGGTATAGTGACAGAACTTCCATATAGAGAGGAAATCAAGGCAATATCAAGATAGAAAAGACTGTTTTAAACTTAGGAAGATAAAAGTAAATTTCAGGGTAACCACAAAGAAAATTATTACACCCTCTCATCAAAATAAAAAAGAAGAAAATCATAAAGACTCAGTTTCACAAAATCAACAGCAATGAAGGAAATGAAAAGAAAATCCATAAACCAAAATTCTCAACACAGAAAAATATATGGAACAAACAAATCATCAGCACCACAAAAAAATCACAACAAAATGACAGTAGTTAGTTCATACCTATCAATAACTACACTGAGTGTTAATAGATCGAGTGCACCAGTCAAGAGACAAAGAGTGGCAGAATGGATAGGAAAACATGACTCATCAATATGCTGCCTGCAAGAGACACACCTTAGACACAAAGCTAAAAATAAGATAAAAATAGAAGGATGGAAAAAACATACCAGACAAACAGAAACCAAAAAAGAGGAAGAGTGGCAATATTAACCTCTGATAAAATAGAAAAACAGCATAAGAGACAAGGAAGGCATTATATAATGTAAAGAGTCAAACCAACAAGACGACATAACCATAATAAATAACTATGCACCCAATGAACGAGATCCGAAATACATAAAACAAATTTTAACAAAATTGAAAAGAGATATAGACAACTCCACAATACTAGTAGGGGACTTTAAAATGCCACTTTTGATGAAGGACAGAAGAACTAGAAACTCAACAAAGATACAGAAGATCTAACAACACAACCAACCAACTTGATCTCATAGACATATACAGAACACTCCTCCCAACAACAACCCAGTACACATTCTTTTCCAGCATACATGGATCATTCTCCAGAGTAGACCATATGTTAGGCCACAAAGCAAGCCTCAAGAAATTAAAAAAAAAAAAATCAAAGTAATACAAAACATCTTCTCAGATCATAATGCTGTAAAATTAGAAATCAATAACAGGAATAACAAGGAAAAAAATCAAATATATGGAAATGGAATAACACCCTGCTTAAAAAATACTGGGTAATACAAGAAGAAAAAAAAATTAAATAAAAGAATTCCTAGAATAAAACGAGAATGAAAATAAACCAAAACCTTTGGGACACAGCAATAGCATTGCTCAGAGGCCAATTTATAGCAATAAATGCACACATAAAAAACTAAGAAAGAGCTAAAATCAACACTTTACCCCTACAACTCCAACAAATAGAAAAAGAGCAGCCAAAAAAGCCCACAGTCACCAGAAAACAGGAAATAATAAAGTTTAAAGCAGAAATAAATGAAACAGGAAAACAATAGAATCAACAAGACTAGAAGTTGGTTCTTTGAAATGATTAATAAAACTGACAAACCACTGGCCAAACTGACAAAGAAAAAGAAGAAGAAGATGCAAAGAACACAAATTAGAAATGAGATGAATGACATTACAACAGAACCAACTGAAAAAAAAGGATAATAACAGAACACTATGAAGAACTGTACTTCAACTAATTTGAAAACCTAGAAAAAATGGACAAATTTCAACAAACACACTGCCCACTTAAACTAACACAAACTGAGGTAAAAAAAAATTGAACTGACCCATAACAAAAGAAGAAATTGAAGAGGTCATAACACTCCCCCCACCCCACCAAAAAAAAAGCCCCAGCTCAGATGGCTTCACTGGAGAATTCTACCAAACATTAGGAGAAGATTTGACACCAATTCTTTCAAGCTATTCCAGAACATAGAAAAGGATGGTATGCTGCAAATTCATTCTATGAAGCAAGCACAACTCTGATACCAAAGCCATGCAAAGAAACCAATAAACAGGAAAATTATAGATCAATATCCCACATGAATATAGAGACAAAAATTCTCAACAAAATCCTAGCCAATAGAATCCAACACCATATCAAAAAAAATAATAATAACCCATCATGACCTGGTGGGATTCACACAAGGTATGCAAGGATGGCTCAACATTAGAAAATCAATCGAAATAATCCACCACATAAATAAAACAAAGGAAAAACACCACATGATCATATCAATTGATGCAGAAAAGACATTTGATTAAATCTAACACCCATTGCTGATTAAAACTCTCAGCAATATAGAAATAGAAGGGAAGTTCCTCAGCATAATTAAGGCCATATACACAAAACCAACAGATAACATTATTCTCAATGGAGAGAGACTGAAAACATTCCCCTTGAGAACGGGAACCAGACAAGGATGCCCCTTAACACCACTCTTACTCAATATTGTACTGGAGTTCCTAGCCAGAGCAACAAGGAAAGAAAGGGAAATAAAATCATCCAAATTGGTAAGGAAGAAGTAAAACTATCCCTATTTGAAGATGATATGATCCTATACATAGAAAATCCCAGAGATTCTACAAGAAAGCTACTGGAACTAGTAGGAGGATTCAGCAAAGTGGCAGGACACAAGAGTAACGTACAAAAATCAGTCATATTCCTCTACAATAACAAAGAGAACTCCAAAAAAGAAATTGGGAAAACAGTACTATTTAAAATAGCCTCCCAAAAGATAAAATACTTAGGAATAAACCTAACCAGGGATGTAAAAGACTAATACAAAGAAAACTACAAAAAAACTACTGCAAGAAACCAAAAGAGACCTTCATAAATGGAGGAGAAAACCATACTCATGGATATGAAGATATAAATTGTGAAAATGTCAATACTACCAAAGCTGTCTATAGATATAATGTGATCCCAATCCAGGGAGATGCAAATCAAAACAACAATGAGGTGTCATCTCACCCTGGCAATAATGGCACTGATCAAAAAAACAGAAAACAACAAATGCTGGTGAGGGTGTGGGGAGTTTGGAACTCTCATACACTGCTGGTGGTAGTGTAAAATGGTACCATCACTGTGGAAAACAGTATGGCCCTCCCTTAAAAAATTAGAAATAGAGATACCATATGATCCAGCAATCCCACTGCTAGATATATATCATAGAGAAATAAGCGCCATAACACGAATAGACATACGCACACCCATGTTCATCACAGCATTATTCACAAGAGCAAAAAGATGGAAACGACCTAAATGCCCATCAATGGATGAATGGATAAACAAACTATGGTACATACACACGATGGAATACTAGGCAGCACTAAAGAATAATGATGAATCTGTGAAACATTTCACAACATGGATGAACCTGGAGGACGTTATGCCAAGTGAAATAAGCCAACCACAAAAGAACAAATACTGTATGAGACCACTATTATAAAAGACAAGAAAAGATTTACACATAGAATGAATCATTCTTTGATGATTACCAGAGATGGGAGTGGGAGGGAGGGAAAATCACTAACTAGACAGTAGACACATAATAACTTGGGTGAAGGGAAAGGCAATACAAAATAAGGGGGAAGCCAGCGCAACATGACCAAGGCAAAGGAAGACACTGGGAGGTACGCAACGGTAAAAGGCAGCAACAGTAAATACCATTACATACACAATCCTGCAATAATAGTAATAACAAACAATAATTTACTAGTGGATGCATAGGTGGATATGTAAGCTGAACAGTTGTGGGATGGCATACAGGAGTATACCCATGAGCATATATAGGTTTGGCAGAGGATATTTCTACATATGTATTTATATGTGCTGTAAATATATCCATGTATATAGTAGAGCATACAGGGGGCAAAGTTATGGAAACTTAGCTATAACCAAACACCTGGAGGGACTGAGTCACCGGGCTGGAGGGCTTAGGACCATAGTCTCGGGGACAATCTTGGTCAATTGGCATAACGTAGTCCATAAAGACGATGTTCTACATCCTACTTTGGTGAGTATTGACTGGGATCTTAAAAGCTTGGGAGCAGCCATCTAAGATACAACTATTGGTCTCTTCCCATCAGGAGAAAAGAAGAGGGAAAAAAAATCAAAGTCTCAGGGAAAAAATTACTCTAAAAGACTAATGGACCACACGAACCACAGCCTCCGCTAGCCTGAGATTAGAAGAACTAGATGGTGCCCAGCTACCACTACCAAGCGCTCTGACCAGGGCCACAATAGAAGGTCCCAGTTACAGTGGGAAAAAATGTAGAACAAAATTCAAATTCATAAAAAAGATGAGCCGTACTGCTCTGATAGAGACTAGGGGAACCCCTGAGACTATGGCCCTTAGATACCCTTCAAACCTGGAACTGAGACCACTCCTAGAGATCACCTTTCAACTAAACAATAGACATGCCTATAAACTAAATAATCACATCAGTGAGGAACATGGTTCTCAGAACAATCAACCATACAAGACCAAAAAGGGCAGCATTTGCCCAAAAACAAAGTTCAGAAGGCAGAAAAGGGCAGGAAAGATGGATGAATGGTAATGGGGAACCCAGGGAGAAAGTGGGTAGAGTGATGTTACACTGAGGGGATTGCAACTAACATCACAAAACAAAATGTGTATAAATTGTTGAATGGGAAATTAATTTGCTCTGTAAACTTTCACACAAACTACAATAAAATGTTAAAAAAAAAACTTGAAACCATTTAAAAAAAGAAGTCAATGTGAGGCATATTCACATTGCAGATGAAGGTACATTATGAAATTCATTCTGATAGCACCAAAACAATTGGATTGAAGGTAAAAGCCTTGATTCTAGGAAAACAGTGAGGTGGCAGTGGAGATAATTTAGATAAGTGTTTGGGACATTCTGGATTAGCATGGTGGGAATGAGAGGAAGAAATGAATTTAAGAGACATTTCAGAGCAATAAATGATTCAGTGAAATATTTGTGAGAGAGATGAAGAAGAAGGATGACTCAAAGGTGACACCCGAGATTTTTAGCCTCATAATAATGTTCAAGTTAGAAATCAAATAACAGAAAGGGAGGGGTGGGCAAAGGTGGGAGGGGTGGAGAAGGAATTTGATTTACTTATAATGAAGAGTGCCTGGAATGTTTAGCATAAGCAGAATATGCACAGTTTACTTTACTAAATTACATAAAACATTGTCTTTATAATCTCCCCTACTGTCTCCTAGACACCCAGACTCAAACAGCCAGAGTACCACATTTAATGACAAGAGAGTGATTTGAATTATAAGGTACTATGTTAAGTGAGGGTCTTGAAATCACCCTATGGCTCCACAATTACTCATCTAGTCCTCAATAGAATTGTTGCAGCATTTGATAAGCTGGAGGCCTCTAAAGAACATCTTAAGCCACTGCATCTCAAGCCTTTGCCTAGGCCTAGGGATACCTCTTGTGACTAGCACATCAGGGAACAGCTGAGATAACTGGTGGCTCCTCAGCCAAATGACATAATGCCCAGCTGAAGGGGGACAAGTGCTTCATGAAGGAGTTTCCATTATGTTGTGAGATTTGAATAGATCCCTTCAGACTCATGCTTCTAGAGATATTCCATCCTCGAATAGATGAGATGAGAAAAGATAAAAAAGAAACCCCTTCATTGTTTTTATCCCTTTTCTGGCATTAAAAAAAAAAAAAAAACCCAACAGTTCTATCAGTCAAGGAATACACACACTGGATGAGGATCTTTAGTTAAAATCCAAAGGTGTGCCAGACATGGCTGTTTTCAAATTCCAGTGTTACGTCTGTTGTAAAATAAGGCAATTTGTCACTGAATTGAGGTGAAGTGCTTTTGACCTTTTGAGCAGACAAGGCACACAAGCACAATCTTTTATCCCCATTTTCGTTTTCAGAATACCAGGATCTATGTCTAGAATAATGTTTTGTAAAAATAACATTCAGGATTTTGGGCAAAGCACTGAGCAGATCTCAACAGCAATGGAAATGATCTAACCAAAACGCACAGCCAAGCCATTGCATTGTTCTAATTCCAATCCCTGGAAAAGGACATCATGCTTGGTAAAATAGAGGGTCAGCAAAAAAGAGGAAGACCCTCAACAAGATGGATTGACACAGTGGCTGCAACAATGGGCTCAAACCAGGGATTCAAACTGGTTAGTTCCTGTTTGAAACCCTGCTGAGAATTTGCATTTCTAACACATTCCCTGTTGAGAAATTGCATTTCTAACAAATTCCCAGGAATTTGTACATAAGAATCACCTGGGGATCTTGTTAAAATGTAGATTCTGATTCAGTATATCTGGGGTGGAAATGCAAATTCTGAGAGGGTAACTTGTTAGAAATGCAAATTCTCAGTAGGGATTTGAACTGAAACTAACTGGTTGGATGCCTTGGCTCATACATAGCAACTATTGTGAGGATGGATCAGGTCTGGGCAACATTTCTTTCTGTTGTATGTAGGATCACTATGAGTCGGAACGGACTCAGCAGCATCTAACAACAACAACAACAATTTTAGTTAATACGATATGAGCTCCGAAATGCAGGTGGCTGAGTGATGTTGCTACGTAACTTTGCTTTTTATGTATGAAATTGGCCCTTTTGGGTTAATTCTGCATTTTGCTTCAGTCCTTTATTTTGAGCAAGTAGAAGGCTGGCCTGCTAAATCTGATATTGATAGGTGGGTGAGACAGTTACAGGTGTACGTATCGTTTGGTATTCTTTTCTAAGAATCCACCTAAGTATACAACTACATTGTTACAGCTAAAAAATGACAACATGAAATATAGCAGCCATTTTTCTCTCAAGAAGAGGAGCTTATAAATTTACTTGGTCCAAAGTATCTCCTATTTCAGCAATACATCAAACTGTGTACTCCCATCAGTCTGAATCAATTAGAAATTACTCACAAATTAAATTACACTGAAAAGCTTTGATTTGTTACCAGAGTTTGTTACTATTCTCTTCAATCTTAAAAGACTGAAAGCAAAAAACTAATAATGTGACAGTGATAGTGAAATGTAACTTTTATTGAGATTGATGAGAACCTATTTGCTACAATATTTGTTTTTAATAATTTAATTTTTCAAACACTGCAGAGAGCCATAAATATTTGATTATGAAGCATCTACAATTTATATAACTTTGGTTTGTACTGGTTCTCGACCTTTTGAATATACTTACATCACTTTTTAAAATAATCTCCATCGACAATATGGCTTCAGTTCTTAAATTAGTTTCTTAACTGCATCCCTCCATTCAAGTAGCACATGCCTTATGCACTGAATATACCAAGCGCTTGCTGGAGAAAATTGAGGAGTGAAAGCTCCCTTTTACAAAATATAATTGAAAGATTGGACGCTGGATGTTACCTTTCATCTTCACAGACATGTTTGGAAAGCTCCGTTTTACCAACAGTTCTCAGATGCAGTTGCAAGCTTTTGACAAATAATAGCTAATCTACAAGAAGTGAGTGTTGAGAATGGAAACAACAACAAACCCCAGATTTAGTGGATTACATCATGAATGTCACTAAGTAAACCCATTTAGATTTGTTTCTTTTTATTTATTTATTTATTTTTTCATTGTACTTCAGGTGAAGTCCCACAGAACAAACAGCCCCTCATGAAACAGTAGTACACATGCTGTTTTATGACATTGGTCAATAACCCCACAACATATCAACCCTCTAACTTCTCAACCTTTTTTTTTTTTTTTTTTTGGTGAAAATACACATAGCCAAAGATACAGCACTTCAAAAATTTCTACATGCACAGTTCAGTGACATTGACTACGCTCTTCCAATTGTGCTACTATTCTCGCTTAGGATGAAGGCTTACAGAACAAAATAGACTCTCATTTAACAGTTACTACAAATGTTGCCCTATGACAATGGTTAACAATCTCACAACACATCAACAATATCCCTACTCAACCTTGGATTCCCTAACACCAGCTTCCCTGTCCTCTTCTGCCTTCCGGTCCCTGTCACTGGACTCCTATAACTCGTTAGTCTTATTTGGTTTTACGGGGCTGTCTACTCCCAGGCCAAACAGTGAACCTTGGAGATAAGCTCACCACTGAGCTAAAAGGGTGTCTGGGGGCCACACTCTCAGGGTTTCTCAAGTCTCCTTTAGGCCAGCAAATCTGGTATTTTTTTTTTTTTTTTTGTGAGTTGAAGTTATGCTCTACATCCTTCTCCAGCTCTGTCCAGAACCCTATGCTGTGATCCCGGTCAGAGAAGTCAGCGGTGGTAGCCAGGCACCATCTAGCTGTACTGGACTCAGTCTGGTGGAGGCCTTGGTAGCTGTGAACAATTAGTCCTTCGGACTCATCTTTCCCTTGTATCCTGTTCTCTTCATTCTCCCTTGTTCCCGGAGGGATGAGACCAGTGGAGTATCTTAGATGGCCGCTCACAGGCTTTTAAGACCCCAGACACTACTCACCAAGGTAGAATGTAGAGCATTGTCTTTACAAGCTGTGTCATGCTAATTGAGCTAGATGTTCCCTGAGACCATGGTCCCCACAGCCCTCTGCCCTGCAATTCAGTCCCTCAGGGAGTTTGGATGTGTCTATGGGGCTTCCATTACCTTTCCATGTACAAGTTGTGCTAGTTTCCCCTGTATTGTGTACTGTCTCACCCTTCACCCAACATACCACTTACCTATTGCCTATTTAGTATTTCCCCAGCACCCCTCCCATCCCTGGTAACCAACAAAGATTGTTACTTTTTGTGTGTGAACTTTTTCATGGGTTTTTACAATAGATGCCTCATATAATATTTGTCCTTTTGTGCTTGACTTATTTCACTCAGCATAATGTCCTCCAGTTTCATCCATGTTATGAGATGGTTCACAGATTCATTGTTGTTCTTTATCCTTGCATAGTACTCCATTGAGTGCATGTACCATAGTTTGTTTATCCATTCATCTGTTGATGGGCATCTAGGTTGTTTCCATCGTTTTGCTATTGTGAACAATGCTGCCATGAACATAGGTGTGCATATGTCTATTCAAGTGATGACACTTATTTCTCTAGGATATATTCCTAAGAGTGGGATTGCTGGATCGAATGGTGTGTCTATTTCTAGCTTTCTGAGGAAGCGCCATATCATTTTCCAAAATGGTTGTATCATTTTGTATTCCCACCAGCAGTGCATAAGAGTTCCCATCTCCCCACAGCCCCTCCAACATTTGTTACTTCTAGTGTTTTTGATTCGTGCTAGTAATGCCGGGGTGAGATGGTATCTCACTGTGGTTTCAACTTGCATTTCTCTAATGGCTAGTGATCGTGAGCATTTCCTCATGTGTCTGTTGGCCATTTGAATGTCTTCTTTGGTGAAGTGTCTGTTCATTTCTTTTGCCCATTTTTTAATAGGATTATTTGTATTTTTGTTGTAGAGGTGTTGGATTTTCTTGTAGATTACGGAGATTAGATCTTTGTCTGACTTGTACTGTCCAAAAATTTTTTTCCCAGTCTATAGGTTCTCTTTTTACTCTTTTGGTGAAGTCTTTTGAATAGCATAGGTGTTTAATTTTTAGAAGACCCCAGTTATCTAGCTTATCTATTCGGGTTTGTGCATTGATGGTTATGGTTTGTATCCTGTTAATGCCATGTATTAAGGCCTGAAGTGTTGGTCATATTTTTTCTTCTATGAACTTTATAGTTTTAGGCTTTATCTTCAGGTCTTTGATCCATTTTGAATTAGTTTTTGAATACGGCGTGAGATATGGATCCTGTTTCATTTTTTTGCAGATGGATATCCAGTTTTGCCAGCACCATTTGTTAAAAAGACTGTCTTTTCCCCATTTTCTGGACTTTGGGCCCTTTTCGAAGATCAGGTGACCATAGGTGGATGGGTTTACATCTGGGTTCTCAATTCTGTTCCATTGGTTAATGTAACTGTCGTTGTACCAGTACCAGGCTGTTCTGACTACTGTAGCTGTATAGTAGGTTCTGAGATCAGGTAGTGTGAGTCCTCTAACTTTATTCTTCTTCTTCAGTAGTGTTTTACTTATTCGGGGCTTCTTCTGTTTCCATATAAAGTTAATCATTAGTTTTTCAATCTCTTTGAAAAATATTGTTGGTATTTGGATCATGATTGCATTGTATTTGTAAATTGCTTCGGGTAGAATTGTCATTTCACAATGTTGAGTCTGCCTATCCATGAGCATGGTATGTTTTTCCATTTATGTAGATCCCTTTGGGTTTCATGCAGTAGTGTTTTGTAGTTTTCTTTGTATAGGTCTTTTACATCCCTGGTCAGATTTATTCCTCAGTATTTTATTTTTTTAGGGGCTATTGAAAATGGTATTGTTTTTCTGATTTCCTTTTCATCGTTCTCCTTATTGGTGTATAGGAATCCAACTGATTTTTGAATGTTTATCTTGTATCCTGCTATTCTGCTGAATCTTTCTATTAGTTCCAGTAGATTTCTCATGGAGTTCTTAGGGTTTTCTATGTATAGTATCATATCATCTGGAACAGGGGCAGTTTAACTTCTTCATTACCAATTTGGATGCCCTTTATTTCTTTTTCTTGCCTTACTGCTTTAGCTAGAACTTCCAGCACGATGTTAAATAGGAGTGGTGATAAAGGGCATCCTTGTCTTGTTCCTGTTTTCAAGGGGAATGTTTTCAGCCTCTCTCCATTAAGAATGATGTTGGCCGTTGGTTTTGCATAGATGCCCTTTATTATGTTGAGAAATTTCCCTTCTATACCTGTTTTATTGAGAGTTTTTATCAGGAATGGGTGTTTTGGATGTTGTCAAATGCCTTTTCTGCGTCAATTGAGATGATCATGTGATTCTTTACTTTTATTTATGTGGTGGATTACGTTGATTGATTTTCAAAACTTGACCCATCCTTGCATACCGGGTATGAATCTTACTTGGTCGTGGTGTATTATTTTTTTGATATGATGCTGAATTCTACTGGCTAGAATTTTGTTAAGAATTTTTGCATCTATATTCATGAGAGATATTGGTCTGTAATTTTCTTTTTTCTTTTTCTTTTTTTTTTTGACGTCTTTGCCTGGTTTTGCTATCAGCATTATGCTGTCTTTATAGAATAAATTTGGAAGTGTTGCTTCCTCTTCTATGCTCTGAAATAGCTTGAGTAGTACTGGTACAAGCTCTTCTGTAAATGTTTTGTAGAATTCTCCAGTGAAGCCATCTGGCCCAGGGCTTTTTTTGGTTGGGAGTTTTTTCATTACCTTTTCAATCTCTTCTCTTGTTATGGGTCTGTTCAGATTTTCAACATCACTTTCTTGTAGTTTGGGTAGGCCGTGTGTTTCCAGAAATTTATCCATTTCCTCTAGGTTTTCAAATTTGTTGGAGTATAGCTTTTCATAATATTCTTTTATAGTCCTTTTTATTCTAGTTGGGTCTGTTGTAGTGTCCCCCATTTCATTTCTTATTTGGGTTATTTGTGACCTCTACTGTTTTTCTTTTGTGAGTCTGGCCAGTGGTTTGTCGATTTTGTCGATTCTTTGAAAGAACCAACTTTTGGATTTGTTGCTTCTTTCTATTGTTTTTCTGTTCTCTCTTTCATTTATTTATGCTCTGATCTTTATTATTTCCTTTCTTCTGGTGGTTGTGGGCTTTTTTTTTTTTTTTTTTTGCTGTTCTCTTTCTATTTGTTTGAGTTCTGTAGTTAATGTTTTTATTTTGTCCCTTTCTTCTTTTTTGATATGTGCATCTATTGCTATAAATTGTCCTCTGAGGACTGCCTTTGCTGTGTCCCAAAGGTTTTGGTATGATGTGTTTTCATTCTCATTTGATTCTAGTAATTTTTTGATTCCATCTCTGATTTCTTCTATTACCCAGTGATGTGTAAGCAGGGTATCATTCAGTTTCCATGTAGCTGATTTTTTTTCCTTGCTCTTTCTACCGTTAATTTCTACCTTGATGGCATTGTGGTCAGAGAAGATACTTTGAATTATCTCAACGTTTTGGATCTTGTTGAGGATGGCTCTTTGGCTTAAGGTGTGTTCTATTCTGGAGAACGTTCCATGTGCATTGGAAAAGAATGTGTATTTTGCAGTGGTTGGATGGAGTGTTCTATATATGTCTATGAGGTCAAGTTGGCTGACTGTGCCCTTTAGGTCTTCTGTATCTTTGCTGAGTTTCTTCTTAGTTGTTCTGTCCTTTACTGAGAGTGGTGTGTTGAAGTCTTCTACTATTATTGTCAAGTTGGCTGACTGTGCCCTTTAGGTCTTCTGTATCTTTGCTGAGTTTCTTCTTAGTTGTTCTGTCCTTTACTGAGAGTGGTGTGTTGAAGTCTTCTACTATTATTGTGGAACTGTCAATTTCTCTTTTCAGTGTTGTTAGAGTTTGTTGTATGTATTTTGGAGCCCTGTCATTGGGTGCGTAGCTGTTTTTTATGGCTATGTCTTCATGATGGATCATCCCCTTAATCATTATATAGTGTCCTTCTTTATCTTTTCTGGTAGATTTTGTTTTAAAGTCTATTTTCTCTGAGATTAGAATTGCTACTCCTGCTCTTTTTTGGTAATTGTTAGCTTGATATATTTTCTTCCAACCTTTGACTTTTAATAAATTCACATAATTGATTCTGAGGTGAGTCTCCTGTAGACAGCATAGTGATGGATCCTGTTTTCTTAGCCATTTTGTCACTCTCCTTCTCTTTATGGGTGCACTGGGTTCATTTACGTTCAGTGTAATTATTGATAGATGTGAGTTTGTTGCTGTCATTTTGTAATGGTTTTCTTTGCGGTGCTCAATTTTTATTTGTTCTTCTTACTCTCTTGTGCTGAGTTACTTTTATTTGTGAATTTTTTTTTTCATTTATTTTCCTTGGTAGGTTTTGTTTTTGCTGAGACTTTCTGTTTTTCCTCTTTTTTTATGAGTATGTCTGTTAACTTTCTTTGTGGTTACCATGAATTTTACCCTTATCTTGCTAAGTTTGAAGAAGTCTACCATTGCTTGGTATTGCCTTTCCTTCCTCTCCATTAGAAGGTTCTATACCTATGCCGTTTATTCCATCTTTTATTGTTTTGATGTTGTTGACATTTACTGATTAACTGCTCTGATTCCCTGTTGTATTTCTTTTGGTTTTGGATAGTCCTCGGGTGTTCATTTCCTAGATTGGTATCTGGCTGGTACAATCCTGTATCCTAGGTTCTGCCTGTGAGCTGAAGCTGTTTGTCGTCAGATCGAAGAACTCCCTTCAATAATTCTTGTAAGTTTGGTTTGACTTTTACATATTCCCTTAGTTTCTGTTTATCTGGAAATGTCCTAATTTCACCATCAAAGTTGAACAAGAGTTTTGCAGGATATATTATTCTTGGCTGACAATTTTTTTCTTTCAAGATTTTATAAATGTCATCCCATTGCCTTCTTGCCTGCATGGTTTCTGCTGAATAATCTGAGCTTAGTGTTATTGTTTCTCCTGTGTATATGACTTCTTGTTTTTCATGAGCTGCTCTCAGGATTCTTTGTTTGTCTTTGGTTTCAGTGAGTGTGATTATGATATGCCTTGGTGATTTTCTTTTGGGGTCTCTTCAATATGGGGTTCGTTGAGCTTCGTGGATGGCCAGCTTTTCATCTTTCATGATATTGGGGAAGTTTTCTGTCAGGAGTTCTTCAATGATCCTCTCTATGTTTTCTGTTTTCTCCCCCTGTTCTGGAAATCCAATCACTCGAAAATTTTTGCTTTTGATTGTGTCCCACATAACTCTCAGGGACTCTTCATTTTTCTTTGTTCTTTTTTCTGAGTTTTCCTCAAACAGAGTTGTATCCAAGTGTTTGTCTTCAATTCCACTGATCCCATCTTCCACCGTTTCAAATCTGCTTCTCAGCCCTTCTATGACATCATCCATTTCCTAAAGCTTGTTGTTTATCTTTTGGATTTCCAATTGTTGTCTTTGTATAATTTCTAGTTGTGAATTTATTTTGACATTTTGTTCCTGCATCATCTTCCTGAATTCTTCCAATTTTTTGTCTGTATTTTCCATGAATTTGTCTATTTTTTCCTCATGTTTGTCAGCTTTTTGCCTCAGTTCTTGGGGAATTCTGAGTATTAGAGATTTGAATTCCCTATGAGGTAGTTCTAGTGCATTTTCTTCCACAGGAGACTCATCTGTTGTTTTATTTTGGATGCCTACTGGAACCATCCTTTCCTGTTTTTGTAAATGTTTAGATATTGTCTTCTGTTTCTGGGGCATTCAGAAGTTATTTTTCTCATTTATTGATTGTAGATTTGTTCGTTTTGTCCCTTTTTAAAAAAAATTTTGACTATGTCTGAGCAGGTGGACTGTGTGTTCTTTGTTGTTTTCTCGTCTGTGGGCACAATACTTTTCACCTCCTTCTCCAATTGGCAGGGTCAGTCACTCAGATGTAGTACAGAAGGGCAGGTCTAGCTGAAGAGGTGTTACTGGGACAGGTTGTTTATGGCACATACTACAGCCACCAGATCGGGTCGGTAATCAGTGCAGGGCAGGTTCAAGTAGGCCGTGCCTGTGCTGCTTGGTGGTGTGATGTCAAGCACATGGTACAGGTAGGAAGGATGAAGCGGGGAGATTGTTATGTGTGGAGCTAAGATAGGTATGGGAGAGAGGAGAGAAGAACTGGAGCCAAAAACTTACAAACCAACAAAAAAGAATGCTAGGGGTGCTTGCCGTTGGAGTGGAGAGATGAGAGACTATGAAATGGAGAAAAACAGAAAGGGGAAGAGGAAGAAAAGAAAAGAATGAATAAATAAAAATCAGAAAGGTTAAAGAACTGCTAAGTTCCCAGGGATCCCACCGGTGCATCTATGAGGTCTGGGAAGTTGCTCTCAGGTATTGCAGTACAGCCTGGCTAGAAGGCATAGAGGTATACGATACCAGGTATTCAGGGATCAGAAGGAGCAGGAAGATATAGAGAGATGAGAAACTGAGCAATGAAGCAAGGCAAAAAGGGAAAAGGTGGGAAAAGAAAACAAAACAAATAATAAAAAAAAAAAAGAACAAGAAAGGCCCCCAAAAAAACAGAAAGAAAAAAACCAATGAATAAAGAAATGCACTCAGGGATCCCTATGCACGTCTGTGCAAGCCGAGGGGAAGTCTCCTTGATACCCAGCTCAGCCTGGCCAGAATGGGCTCCCAACTCAAGAAAAGGAAAAGAAAACAAAGAAACAATTCAAAACAAAGAAACGAACAAAAGCCCCGAGATCCCACCAGCACAGCAGCCCAGACTGGGAAGAAGCTCCACACTTGAACGGAGCTCCACAGCCCCTCAGGAAGAAGCAAAGATGGCCCCCGGAGCCAGGTACTTGAGCGAGAGGAGGGGGAGGTGGTGAGAGGCAAGGAAGAAATATAAAGAAGCAGAAAAAAAAAGCAACACTAGCAGCCAACAAATGGCACTCAGAGAGCCAGCTAGTGTGGGCTGGTGTTTCTGGACAAGAGACTGTGTCCCCGGGAAGCAGAGGGGACTGAGTGTGGGTGAAGAAGGGTAGGGAGTGGGAAAGTGTATATCACAAATTACCGGAGCTCTGCAGCCCCTCAGGAAGAAGCAGAGATGGTGCACGGAGCCAGTTACTCAAGCGAAAGGAGGGGGAGGTGGCAAGAGGCAAGGAACAAATCAAAAGAAGTGGAAAAAAGCAACACCAGCAGCCAACAAATGGCACTCAGAGAGCCTGCCCGTTCGGGTGTGTGGAATGCAAGCAGCCAGTGTTTCCCAGTCAAGAGATTGTGGCTGCGGGAAGCAGAGGAGGCCGAGTCAGGGTGAAGAAGGGTGGGGGGTGGGAAAGTGTATATCACAAATTACTGGTTGTTTTGTCTCCCGCTGGATGCTCCGTGAGGCTGCTTTCTCATATCCCCTGTTTGCTGGTCTCCAATAGGAGTCCACGATGGTGGATCCGTGCTGCGTTAGCTGGTAGGGGACCTGTGCATGAATCTCTCCTCGCTCTCTGTTTTCTGTCAGTTTTCTCACTCCATTTGGTGTTTGACTGAGTTATTTATCTCTTCATTTGATGTTTTAGGGCTTCAGGATTGTTGTATTCTCTGTCCAGCTTAGTATTTTGGATCTTTGCTATGGAGGGTTCGCGTGGTGCTTCTGCCTAGAGTGCCATTTTGACAGATTCTCCTAGATTTAATTGTTTCTTAAGCACCCAAATGTTTATAAAGAACACAGATTCATCTAAAAGTGAATATAATTTTGTACTAAGTACCAAATATTAAGAATTGCTTTAAAAAATGCAAAGCAGTGACTCTACATTTTAAATCATACAGCTGTCACAGTAGTAAAAGATATTAGGTTGCATTTGCAATTGATTCTGAAAATGTTAACATCAAAATCTTACGTGCTCACAAATGCCGACATCCAAATGGGATAATAAATAAATAAATAAAATAATAAATAAGCAAGCAAGCAAGCTTACTGGTCATTTTTACCTCATTAAGGTCTTGTAGGAATCCCTCTGGAGTCAGAGTGCTTTGCTTGCTTCAGGGTGAAAGCCTGAAGAATAGAGAACTTCCTGTGACATTTTGTAGGGCACAGATTTAACTGCACAGCTACTGTAGGTGGCTCTCATTTCCAACTGGTGGTTTCTATCACTGAGCTATAAATTAAACAATTCAGTGAGAAGTTAACTTAGTACTTAACCATAATTATTCTTTATGGCTGTCACTTCTTGCCATAGATTAATAGACTCGACTATTTCCACTATGCTGCTTGCCTTTTACTGGGGAATTCAAACATTCATAATATTACCTGAAGACTAGTTAGAAAAAATATATATGTGACCAGGTAGCCTTGTATACACCTTGACTGCTATGATACACTTAAATGAGTTTAAATTTCTGTACCATGTGATTTCTTCCAGTATTAATGTGATAGGTATCTTTGAGATTTCCTGGCACACAGGGATATCAGCTGCATGGTGGGGGCTAAAATTTGTCCTATTTTTAAAAAGGAAGAGAAACAGATTTTATGTGTGGTATGAGTTTCCACTGCTACATTTTCTATCAATTTATTAAATGAAACACTGTGATATTAGAACCAATATGGTCTGACTTAGGAAACTGCATGCTGAACTTATACCATTTCATTTTATGATAGTTGTGCTAGATTAGATATTTAGCTTTAATTTTGAGAATATATTGTTCCTAGTGTAACAGATTGAGGGAAATGGGTTAAGTAATGCTGACTGGACTACTCTACTCAAAAATAATTCATGTGTTTTTGCCAATGTGAAGGCCAAATTCTAGAATATGTCCCCAAAGCTTTGTATTTGACCTTATTAGATTGAACTCCTAAAAAGTGAAGACCTAACTGCAAACATATAAGTGAGACTTATCCCATTTGCAGATGATGCAAAGGTGAGTAGGATCATTAGTATGGTGGATATTGGAATTCAGCATCTGAGTGCTTATTTTGAGAAGACTTGTGCCCAGAGGAAGATGAGCAACCTACTGCTGAAAATGGAATATTGTATGGGGAATGTAAAGAAATGAAGGAAGTTTAGCCTAGTGAAGAGAAAATTTGAGAAGAGACAGTATATCTGTTTCCTAGAATTCAAATCACCATTATTATGTGGTTGATTTATCCTTACTATGCACTACTCAAAAAAAAAAAAAAAAAGAAGGGAGCATAGATAAATAGGTAGAAATTGTAGGAAAGCAGATTTTTGCTGCGTGAAAGAACAATTTTCTAAATTCTAGTGATGGGATATTCTGCTTCTTATAGCATGTAAGTCTCCTCATCCCTGAAAGTGATTTAGTTGACGTTGCATTTTCTACTTGACATGTTACAGAAGGGTGGCTATTTAGTCTGAATCAATTGTGAGATCCTTTTTTCTCTCAGATTCTACCAAGGGGAGAACACAATAATTTTTTTAATGTGCCCTACCGTTCCTGACCCTTAGTCTTAATTAAAGAAAATAACAAAACTTTGTGCAAGATGTAATATTAATTTAAATGACTGCACATGTGAAGTGTGTTTTTGACAAAAGCACATATCCTAGGTAAACGTCAGTTTTGAAGGTGTGGCTGTTATAAAAAGAAAATAGGAAATGAAAGACAGCAGGTAAGGAAATTAATGAGGTTAAGGTCTTAAAGATGGGTAAGCAGGTGACAAATACAGTTCAAAAAGAGCATCTGAATAATGAGTCATGAGTGACTTAAGGGCATTAAATTGTCACAATTCCACAGAAAATCTGTCAGAATTCATTTGAAGGTTCTCGCTCATGCCTACCAAACTAGCAGATTCCATTTTGACTGTGCTGGATATCTCATTTGGCTTTAAGGATATCCTTGTGAATAAAGCCCACTGCAGAGTACAGCACATATCTTAGAAGTTGTGTGCCCAGCTCTGTTTTTCCAATAACATAGCATTTCAATGGGAGTTTTATCAATTTCCCACTTTAATTCTATAGATTGTTGTTGTGTGTCTTCGAGTTGATTCCAACTCATAGCGACCCTATATGACAGAATAGAACTGCATGATACGGTTTTCTAGGCTGTAAGCTTTTTGAGAAGAGATCACCAGGTCTTTTCTTCTGCAGATTGGCTTGTGGGTTTGAATTGCCGACCTTTAGGTTAACAGCCAAGTGCTTGACCATTACGCCACTAGGGCTCCTATAAAGTTGGTGAAGGGCTGAAGTTCCAGTGGGAGAATCAGCTGGTGATTTAAATGGACAGGCCAGAACTTCATAATATTTTAATTTATATCATAAGATTTTTTCACTACAACTCATGAATATAACTTTATATTTGATACAACCTAACTATAATATATTTTTCTCTTTTTATAATTCATGTGCGTCTTAAATTGTGATACATCTGTAATATGGTGTCACTGATAAACAGCTTAGTAAAGTTTCTATGTGGGAAAATTACACAATACTGTGATTTGCTTGCATTGCTAAAAAAGAACAATTATACTTCTTGAAATATTACACCTTATAAAGGTTACAAAAGGAGAAACTGAAAAGATTGCATGATGCTGAAATGTCAGAGAACTTATGAAAAGAAATTTGGAATCAAAAGTAAAAAAAAAAGAATAACCCATAGACATTGATTATTCTATTTCTATTGAATCAGTGTTTCATTTCCTTTGAATCATCCTCAGGATGACAAAGTATTGGTATGAAGGACATTGGGCGTGCATTCACTTTACCAGAATACAGAATATCCTCATGGACAAACAATATCCAAGTGGCACTTTATAAATGATATTTATAAATAGATGAGGCACTGCCTAAATTACTAAAACACTGTTGCAATATTCTGCTTTTTTGCTAGTAAATATTTTATAGAAAAAAAATCAATCAGATCTACTTGGTGACAGAAAATTAGTGGGTTAAATCTACTTTAGTCATTTATGATATAGTGGCTAAAAGCTGGGCTCTTAATCCTGACTGTCAAGGTTGAATCTGGACTTGAGCAAATGATTAAACTCTCTGGGACTCAGTCTCCTCATCTATAAAATAGGCATAATAGTACCACTTTACTCATAGACTTTTTTGAGAGTTAAATGAGATAGTCTTTCAAAAGCATTTAGTAGTGTCTGGTAGAATGTAATCCCTCAGCAAATGATCACTGTTATCAGTAATGGACATACCAGTCTTCCCTTGTGGGAGAGTTCTGCCTCCACAGACTATCAACCCACCCTATCTTCAATAATAATAGTCAGTTTATATTCAGATTCTGGAAAGCAATGTTTAAAGTCTTGGATACCTGGAATTTCCTGCTCACTTCAGATTTAGCTAAAAAAAAATCTACAGAATAGAGATTAAGAAGTCTTTCTGTATTAAATGGAAAGATTTTACTCTTAAAATTTTTTGAAACATAACAATAAAAGGAAAGATTCTACAAGCATCTAGACAGAAAACACACCAGAACACACACACACACACACACACACACACACACACACACACACACACAAAACCATAGTAACTGAAGAGGAATAAAAATCATACTGGATTTAAATAGTCCTGGACTCCATTACTTACCTACAAATGAAACTTTGTGTAGAAATTGGACATGAAATTTTTCCTATCATGTACGTTTTATTTCGATATATTTGAAATATTTGTATTCCACTTGCAGACTCTCAGTTCTTTCCTATTGCTCAAGGAAATTGCTACAGAGCTATACCCTGTAATTGGACCCATCAAAATTGACTTAGATTCATTCTCTCTGAACCTTGATTACTGCTGACAAATGAAGTCTTGCTAATTGGTTAATAGCTGCCAAATTGTTAATGTGTTATATTTTCCTGGCAACACACCTCATTTTAATAGATTGTCTTTAGGACACAGTCAGACCTATTACCTCTGAGCCTCAATCTTCACATCTGTAAAAGGGTAAAAATAAGATCTGCCCTCTTATCTCATGGGATTGCTAGAAAGATTAAATGGAGGTATTTATAGTACTTTGAAAACTATAAGATTTTCTACAAATACAAGGGTTATTCATTCATTTATCCACTCACTTAGTCAGTTAACAATTATTTACTGCACACTTAAAATGTGCCAGGTACTGTTCTAGGGGTTTGGAACGTACCCAGTGCCCTTGTGGAGGTTCTAGTCTGATGAGGGGAGTCTCACCAATGATACATAGAATAAGTAAATCATATAATGCATTAGAATGTGATAAATTATATATATATAACAGTGTAAGTACAATTAGGATTCTGATGAAGGGTTGCAATTTTAAATACAGTCATAAGGGTAGGATAGGCCTCATTGAGAAGGTGTTTGGTGAACAAAGACTTGAAGGACTTGAGGAAATTAGCCATGTGGATATTTGGGGAAGAATGTTCCAGGCAATGGGAACAGTAAGAGTAAAGGCTTTAAGATGAAAGCATGTCTGGAAATTACAAATAAAACTCAAGGAGGCCAGTGTATTTAGAATAGAATGAGCAAGGAAGAGAGAAGTAGGTAGTATCAAAGAGATAATATGAGGGTTTAAGAGTAAGGGGGAGTGAATCACATAGGACCTTGCAGGCCACTTGGATGACTTTTGTTTTTACTCTGAATAAAATGAGGAGCCACTGAAAGTCCCTGAGCAGAGGAGTGACATGACCATTCTACTCTGGTTACTATCTTGAGATTACACTATAGAGAGCAAGGAAGGGCAGCAGCAGAGAAACCAGTTAGAAGACTACTGCAATAATCCAGATGAAAGATGATAGTGGTAGGAATAAAGGTAGTTAAAGGTGGTCAGATTCTGAATATAATTTGAATATAGTACCAATAGGCCTTTCTGACTGATAGAATATGAGATGTGAGAAAAAGAGAGGAGCAACAGTTTTCGGTCTGACAAATGAAAGAATGGAGTTACCATTTACCGAGCTGTGGAAGGTTGAAGATGGAGAAAGTGAAGGGGTGATGAAGATCTCAGAGATTAGCTTTGGAGATGATGAGTTTAAACTATTAGACAGCCACATGAAGATGTTGAATATGCAGGTGGATATATGAGTCTTGATATATGAGTCCTGTATGGGAGTGATGTATGGGCTGGAGATATAAATGTAGGCATTGTTGGCATGTAGATGATAATTAAAATCATAAGAGTGGATAGAAACACTAAATTGAACTGAGTCCCAGGACATTCCAACATTAAGCAGTTGGAGAAAGATGGAAGAACCAGCAAAGGAGACTTGGAAGGAATAAAAGAAGAGCTAGGAGGCCAGTCAGAAGAATGTGGTCTCTTAGAAACTAAGTGAAGAAAACGTATCAAGGAGGAGGGAGGGATCGACTGTGTCAAATGCTGTGGATAGGACAAGTCAGATGAGAGCTGAAAACAAAAGATTTTGAGAAAAGCAGTTTTGGTGGAGATAGTGAGGGGTAATGTCTGATTGTAGTGGATTTAAGAGAAAATGTCAAGGGAGGAATTCAAGAACAAATGTAGATAATTCCTTCAAGGAATTTTGCTGTGAAGGGGAGCAAAGACCTGGTTATCGCTGGCAGCAATGAAGTGGGGTCAAGAGAGGGTTTTAAAATATGTATTTTTAGGACAAGAATAATGAAAGCATGCTTTCATGCTGATGGGAATCATCAATTAGAGAGGGAAAAACTAATAACATAAGATAGACAGAGATGAGTAATTGCTGGAGCAACATTCCTGGGTAGGTTAGAGGGGAAGAGATCTAGTGCACAAGTGGAGAGACTGACCTTAGATAAGAGTGTGGCTAGTTCATTCACAGTAATATTTGGCGTGACAGAGTATTAATAATTCAAAGGAAAGATTCTAACCTTTGGAATTTCAACTCCTCTGGAAGGCTGTATAGGAAATATTTTGGAGTACGAGGCCTTGCAGCACCTCTCAAATCTTTCATGTGAAAAAGTAGGCCAGGTCTTCCACTAACTAGTTAGGTAACTTTGGATTTTTTATTTAACTTGCTGAGCCTCAGTTTCATTTGGAAAATGAAGGTAATGGGTCTCTAAAGTCCTTTTCATCTCTAACAGTTTGTGATACTGTAGTGTGTGCTAGTTTAGATTGAATAGATGAAAAACACTCCCTATTCTCTCTGGAATCTTTTTTCATATGTTAACTTGCTATATGGCCTTGATCAAGCCACACCTAAACCAAACACAGTTACAAAGTGGAAGCAGATCTGCAGTATGGACAGAGAGATAGATTCTCTCACTGTCTCTGTTTCTCTCTCTCTCTCTCTCTCTCTCATACACACACACATACACACACACACGGGCACTTTTCTTTAGGCCTCGTGTATGTGAAGAAAATAGTAATGACTCTCATAGTAATATGGGGTGGATACATGAGAAAGAATTTTAAAAGAGACACATGAAATGCATGTAGAGATACCTTATTGCATTTGTAAAAACTAGAAATGGCTGACTATATGGAAAATTTGAAGGCCATCTGTTTTTTTGTCCCTGCCCCCAGAAGTATTTATCTTAATTTAGGATTGCTTCTTTCTTATACTATTTCTTAATTATTTTTATTTTCCTCACGAAATTGGCCAACTTAACAGTCATGCTTAATTGTTGTCCTAAGAATTTTTTCCAAACTCTACCACCCTTTGCATGAAGTAGTTTTGCTTTTGTTTGTTTATTCCCAAACTTCTAATTTTACATGTGATCCCTAGAGACAGTGAATACCCTCCAGTCTCTGCACAGTGTATCTTACAAGGTCCTTTTATAATCCTTTCCATAATTTTAGACTCTCCATTAAGGGTTCCTGACGCATTGTCTTTTCTGTTGAAAACAAATCTATTGGTCCAAATTCTCACCTTAAATCTATGGGAAAATTGTTAGAATGTGATCTTGTCTGTTTTCTTTTAATCTTTCCTTTGAACCCAAGCTATGTTAACATCAAGGACTATCACTTTTCTGGGACTGGAATGGTTTTGCTTCACCTATAATACTGCAGATGGAGGGAAAGGAAAGGGAAACATAGTTAACTGCAGACAGAGGAGAGACAGACGCTGGGCTCACTTGAAGGGTTTATCAGATCTATTGCTGGGTCCTTCTCAGAGTAAGCACTGCTGACCTTGAGATTTCTCACCATTATTCTTCTCTCAGAAAATTCATTAAATGGTGCCATTAAAACAGGACTACTCTGCTTATCGTTGTTATTGTGATGTCAAGTGGGATTCAGAGTCATGCTGCCTAAAACAAAGGGAAGGTGGCAGACCCCCTGAAGTGTCAGAAAAATTTGAGTCAGTCTAGTGGCCTGACAAGGATCCCTGGTGGTGCAGTGGTTGAAGTACTCAGCTGCTAACTGAAAGGTCAGCAGTTCAAACCCACCAGTAGCTCCGCAGAAGAAAAGACTTGGCGATCTGTTCCCACAAAGACTACAGTTTAGGAAACCCCATGGGGCAATTCTACTCTGTCATATAGGTTGCTATGAGTTTGAATCAACTCAATGGCAATGGGAGTGTCCTGACAGAATGAAGTGGGAGAATTGACACTCGTTGAAAGGAGTTTGACATGTATTTCATTTTGAGAGAAAGCATATTCCTTGATATTTGGAAACCAGTCTAGATTTGGCTACTCTCTAAAAGAGAACTTTTATATCCTAAGCCAGAACAGCAAAAACAAAAAATACAACATCTTATGATTCTGGAATTCTATGATCTTTTAATAAAGAAGAATAGTTGTATCTATTTACTTACAGTCTGACTAATTCCTAAAAGGATACAATAAAATTATAAAACAGAAGTAAACCAAAAAATCATTTATTCAAGTAATTAGTTCATACATTCAAAAAAATTTATTGAATACTATGTGTCTTAGTTGTCTAGTGCCGCTGTAACAGAAAAACCACAGGTATTAACAAACAGAAATTTATTTTCTCACAGTTTAGGAGGCTAGAAGTCTAAATTCAGAGTGCCCGCTCTCAAGGAAGGCTTTCTTTCTCTGTCGGCTCTGGCAGAAGTTTCTTGTCTCTTCAGCTTCTATTCCTTGGCTCCTTGGTGATTTTCTTGTGTTGTAGCATCTCTCTTCTCCCATTTCTGCTTCCTTGCTTGCTTGTTTAATCTCTTTTATATCTCAAAGGGAATGACTTAAAACACATCCTACACTAATACTTGCTAATTAACATAACAAAGACAACCTATTCTCAAATGGAATTATAACCACAGGTATAGGGATTAAGATTTACAACACATATTTTGGGGGGACACAAATCAATCCATAACACTATGCAACTGTTAAATTAAAATGAATGAGATAAATCTGCATGCACTAACTTGAGAAAAACTTCTTAGTATCGTAATTATTGAAAAAAGCAATCTAGGTACATTTTCTACAATGTAGAATAACCTTGTAATTTGCATAATAATAAGGCCATAGTGAATAAAAAGTATTTATTGAGACCCTATTTTTCCCTTAGGCACTAAGTTTGGGGCAATAGAGAGATGAAGAAGGATATAAAAATGAATAGATGTAGCCCTGCCATGAAGAAATTTACTGTAGACAAACATTGGAGATATAGGGGAGGAATCCAAGCTTCTAAAGCATGGATTGGGAGCTAGAAGCCTCAATATTTTGATGGACTCAGGAAAAATTAAAATACAAAGGCATGTTTCTGAAGGGAAAGGTGCACATAGTTTTTATACAATCAATTCTTACATCAATGAAATGTAAAAGCTGAGGACAATGATGTTAAAATCTAAATCTGTGAAGGGTTTCTAGACAAAAGTAGAATGATTATAAATTAAACTAGTTGTCTTAGTCATCTAGTGTTGATATAATAGAAATACCACAAGTGGATGGCTTTTACAAAGAGAAGTTTATTCTCTCACAGTCTGGTAGACTACAAGTCCAAATTCAGGACTTCAGCTCCAGGAGAAGGCTTTCTCTTTCTGTCAGCTCTGGAGGAAGGTCCTTGTGATGTAGCAATCTTCCTTTGGTCTGGGAGCACCTCAGCGCAGGAACCTCAGGTCCAAAGGACGGGCTCTGTTCCCAGCACTGCTTTCTTGGTGGTATGAGGTTCCCATATGTCTCTGTTCACTTCTCTCTTTTATATCTCAAAAGAGACTGGCTTAAGACACTATCTAATCTTGTAGACCTCATCAGTATAATTGCCACTAATCCATCTTATTACATCATAGTGATAGTTTACAACACATAAGGAAATCACATCAGATTACAAAATGGTACACAATCATACAATACTGGGAATCATGACCCAGCCAAGCTGACAGTTATTTTTTGGGGACACAATTCAATCCATAATACTAGTTGTCACTGGGTTGATTCTGACTATTGGGGACCTAATGTGTGTCTGAGTAGAACTGTGCTCCTGCAACTGAATCTGTTATAAATACAGATTTTTCTCCAACTGATTGTGAATCTCTGGAGAGGGGACCAGGGAATATGCATTAGCCCAGGCTTAAAAATCACAGATCTAGAGGAATTCAGGACTGCTCTTTCTTTAGGTCTTCCTTGGAACGTTCAGTTATTTTACCCAGGCCTTGAGACAAAGTTGAAAGGAAAATAATTCAAAAATTAGATCCTTGGTGAACACTATGTAACATGGGTCAAATACTTATCCAGAAGCTTTTGGCACAGGTCCTAATCCAGTGTTACAATTGACCTCATCAGGTAGATAAAATGAGTGGGAAACTGGCTCATCTTAGGAACAAACCAATAGAAACACCCCTGAGAATTTAATTTAGTAGCTACAGAGTCCAAAGAGCATAGGGATTCTACATGCTGTAAACTCAGAAAATATGATGTGTGGTTAATATCATCTCCACAGTAGTTTAGGGACACTTACTACAGGAATAAGATCCCTTGGTGGTAGAATTAGTTTGTACTCGACTACTAACTGAAAGGTTGGCAGTTTGAGCTCACCCAGTGGCACCACAAAAGAAAGAGATCTGCTTTCATTAAGATCACAGCTAAAAAAACTCTATGGAACTCAGTTCTACTCTTCAACACATGGGGCCACCATGAGTTGGAATCAACTCAATGACAACTTTTTGTTGTTGTTGTTGTTAACTATAGGAACATTGTCCTATATCATATTTTTACATAAATAATGTGCACCGTCTATGTTTGTTTGCCAGCCTCCCCCACCCCATGCAAGGTATTTTCTTAAAGATGTTATGCTAATTTTTTTACAGCCAGGTGTAAGAAAATTGGCATAATTGCACTTATGAAAGTACCTCAGAGGAGAAGGGCGTGGCCAGCAAGCAAACACAGAAGACACTCATTATTTGTGTAAAAATATGGAACTCCACCTATCTATGATGTTTTTCTTAACCTAAAATTTTGAGGAGCTCACAGAACCCTGGGCCAGGCTAACTACTAGATTGCCAATGCATTTTGCTCTTTTTGTCTTCCTTTTGCAATGAGAGGCATACCTGATACTTTTCACATGAAGCAAAAATACATTAATGATATGTGTACTTCAATTGCATTAATGATTCACATATTAAGGGTGCTTGCTTTTGAAGTTACTTGATTTTACTTAAAATAGGGATGATAAAAAAAAAACAACACCATGTTGCAGGAAATGATTCTGTTTTGGAGCTACTTTACAGCAGTGAAATACATATCTTTGAGTGGTATATTTTGAATGTCATAAGGATAGCACAGTATGCTTCAAATGGATGAGGTAAGTGAGGATTTTAAGTCTAACTCCTTGCCTCAAGCAAGTATTTCTTTTTCAGTAGATGACATATCTAACCTTGTCTTGCAATCTTGTAGAGAATATCTGAGTGGTGTAAGCCTCAACTCAGCAATGCCCAAGTTCTTAATGATAACATGTTTAACTCCTGGCAGTGCTGAATCTCCCCTTTATTTTTTTCATATACCTGTTTACCATAGTGTCATTGTGCTGAGGTGAGGGAAGTGTTATGCTGGGTCATACTAGAACCATTAGTATCTCCAATGAGTATATTATGTCCTCATTGTCCTACAGGTAGCCATCAGATGTATATACTGATCCTACTTATTAAAAAGTTGATGACTCTTTTGACAAATTCTTCAAGTCATTTGCCTTTTTTTTTTAAACATGCTCCTTTTTTATTTGTTGCTTCAACTGGAATTGTAACTGTTTGTATTGTGCTGTTTCTATCTATATGTCTTCCTTCATCTTAGATCAAAATACTAATTTTCAAAAACCAAGCATCTGTTACCAGGTGATGGGAAATGGAATATGCATGAACTCCTGCTGGAGATAGATGCTAAAGTACTTTTTAGTCCAATCTTGTGAGTCCGTTTCATTTAAAGTTCTACTGTTTAGATCTTTAAGCTGTTGTGTCAAATATTAAAGCAACCCTGTCTACTTTGCATTTTGTGAGTGACTTTGAGTATCAGCATACATTCTTCGAAATCTGCTCCCATATTTATTTGGCTGATATTTTAAGATATTTTAATTCTAAGTTGGGAGAAATGAATACTGCTAAATATCACCCAAGGTGAGACAATAAGCCAAGACTTAGGGGGATGAATTTACAGAAAAAGTTATCTAGTATAAAAGATAAGTAAATTAGCTGTCTTGCACATCTTTCCACTTTCCCTGCCTAGCCCTATCAATTTTGGTCACATATAATATTCATATTATAATCTCAAAGTTGGTGATCTTGCATTCTATTCTATAACCACATTTAGTATGTGCTTAATGTAGGTCATAAGTAAAAATTGTATTTCATCAGAAATGAACATTTTCCTTTAGATGTATCACTTTAAGTACTTTTGTGTCCTCAAATATTATTTAATTATGTGTTGAGATTATTTTGGAGAGCATAGAAACAAATCCGTAATTTTACAATGGAAGTTAATAGAAAAATAGAATTTGACATACAGACATCCAGGCAACCTTTTAATATTATCATACATTCACATTTGTTAAACACAGTACCTGGATACTCAATTACCCTATAATTCTGTCTGTAATTTTCTGTAATATTTTGATTATATATTTCTAATGGGAAAATCAGAATATGGATTACACAGTTTTGCAGACTTCATATTTAAAAAATAAATTTTTACTACAAATATAGCTAGGAAAAAATCTGTAAAAGCACATTAACTTAGCAAAATCAGTTTCTGACTAGAAAAATGGACATCTGAGCACTCATACTCAGTGGGTTTAAAATTGGCTGATTGGGATCCAAATGTAATGTCAGCTGAGTCATCACTTCATTAAGCTGCAATGTCATCCTCTAATAATGCTCATTAATGTTGGAATGGACCTTTTAAACTACAAAGTGTTTTGTCAGTATTACCCCATCTTCCTACCACCACGAAACTAATTGATTTAGTGCTTGTATTCCCATTTTACAGAGAGAGAGTGTGTGTGCACAGCCCTACAGAGTGGTTGAATAATTTGGAAGAGAGTAAGAGGTCATTAAGAGCATTGAAAAAACTAATGAATGAGGTTAAAAGACCTCAGTTTTGTGGTTCATTCAAACTCCAATGATATTAGGACCCTGGGGGAGATTTTCAGGTTTCTGGGGGTTTTTATCCTTTCCAGGGATGTCATAGGGGGCTGGGATATAGGAACAGAGCTTAAGCCAAGGCAGAGGTAGGCTCATTTGCAAACCATTTCATCTCCATGGAAGAATGTCATATGGTAATAATACTACCTCACACTTCCATAGTGTGGAGCAGTTTACATTGTGCTTTTATACATATTATATTATTCTATCACCACGATAGATAGATACTTGAATGCTTCTTAACATGGTTAGAAATCTCAGTTGGGAAGCACTGTTTATATACACAAAATAATATAGAAAGAAACAAGCATTGCTGAACTTAGCGATGTTGAAAATAATCTGTCAGTTACTGGATTCTAATCAATTTTGTGATGCAGTATGCTCATAACAAATCAAAGTGATTTGTGATTGTACATATAACCTGCAGATAGGTTGCATCTGTTTTCCTGGACAACAATCACAATAACCCAAATCCAGAGTGTACCTGTTACTACTGAATGCCAATATTTCCTTGTGGAGGGTTAATTTCTGGTTGTGTGGATTTTGTACATGACAGTAGATCCTCAGGATATATTTCTTGCAGGATACTAAATCTATATATTAATTTAGCCAGATTAACCAAAACCATGATTATGTTCTGAGATGAGTATATTTTTCTGAACCAATCCTTCATAAAATAACTGCAGTCTGTAATAGGGTTTAGCAAATGCATAACACGCATCCAAGGGTGGCTGTATGTAAGAGACCTTGATAGAGGATTGAAAGAGAAAGTAAACAGCTAATTTGTTTTGTTACTTCAGTGGAAGGCAAGAATTGAACAACTCTTTCATTTTCTTATTTTTGTACAAAGTAGCAACTCTGAGCCTTTTAAAGTATGACTAAAGCAAGAGTGTTCATTGTTGCAGAGAAAAGTGCTTCTTGTCTTAAAGATTGAGGTTTCTTTAAAAATGTGCAAATCAGTGATTCTTTTAGATGATTATGTGTGTTCAGAGGTCAGCCATGTCCAGTCATCAGAATTCCTTGGGTTTGAAAAAGTGAAATGGAAGACTTGTAGGGAAGATTTCTCAGCATTTGTTTCTAGACTAGAAAAATCAATCTCTCTCTCTCTCCACGTGTGTGCACACATGCACACACACACATACACAAACACATGTGGCTAGGTGAATTATTTTGTTAGAATGAGCTGTGCCTTATCAGATCATTAAGAGTGATAACTAAATAAGAAATTATGTAATTATAGTTCTGTGCCCATTCAGTTCAACAATGTCAACATTGAAGCAAATCCTTTATGACCAGACTATATTTTTAGGTCACATCCAGTAAGGACACTTGCCTTTTACTCTCTTCAAAGAATTCACTTTGAATCCCTGTGATCACACATGAATATAAGAATGATTCAACTAGAAAAAAAATTTATTACCTGGAGTAGGACTAGTTGGTTGGTTCACATGAGGACTTCTTCTCTTTCTGTAGCATTAATTGGAGCCCAAGGAAGGCACCAGCATTTGGTGAGTTTTTTTTTTTTTTTTGGTTACTGATAAATTGATTAAGATACCTGACTATCTCCATCCTCTGTGTCTTAGTCATCTAGTGCTACTACAACAGAAATACCACAAGTGGATGGCTTTGACAAAGAGAAATTTATTTCTTCACCATAAAGTAGGCTAAAAGTCCAAATTCAGGGCGTCAGCTCCAGGGGAAGGCTTTCTCTCTCTCTGTCGGCCTTCTCATCAATGTTCCCCTGGGCTAGGAGCTTCTCCACACAGGGACCCTGGGTCCAAAGGACAAGCTCTGCTCCTGGAACTGCTTTCTTGGTGATATGAGGTCCCCCTGTCTCTCTGCTCACTTCTCTCTTTTATATTTCAAGAGATTGCCTCAGGATACAATCCAATCTTGTAGATTGAGTCCCGCCTCCCACAACTTCCACCCATCCTTCCTCATTAACGTCATAGAGGCAGGATGTATAACATATAGGAAAATCACACAATACCTGGAATCATGGCCCAGCCAAATTGATACACACATTTTTGGGGAGACATAATTCAAGCCATGACACTCTGACATCACCTTCTTTTTGGTAGTAAATAATAGAAATAACAGCAAACACTTATATAGTTTTATAAAAGGCCAACTACAATTTTAATCACATCATACACATTTTCTTATTGAATGTTCACAACAAATCTATGTGGTAGGTGCCCTTATTATCTTCATTTTAAAGATAAGGAAACTGTGGCATAGAAAGGTTAAATAACCTTATCACCATTAATAGTTGGCCCCAAACTCCAATGTGGATCCTCAGTGGGTTGTGCTGGATCCTTCAGTAAGTTCTCTTTTGCCTACACTAGAGGTAGCCTGGAGCCTAGCACCAATGCAAGCTAACCTCCTCCCTTCTCTTTTGCCTTATTCACGGAAGTTCATACCAGAGTCTCAAATCTTAACACTCTAGTGACAGGGGAAGGACAATTCAGAACATACTAGCAGTGAGAAACAGAAGCTGATGAGAGGAGTAAGATGTTAAGAGAATTTGCCCCAATTCTAAGAATCACCTACCCTAGGCCTTTTCAAGCCTGAGCAGGGACACCGTTTCTAGCCATCTCAATTTGTCAGCTAAGTAAAGCAAAGATAGAGAAGGAGAAATGGGGAAACGGAGACAGAGAGAGAGAGAGAGAGACAGCCAGAGGCAGCCTGAACATTTGCTGCAATATCTACTTCCATATATGCCAGGCTTCTCAGGACATCTTCCAAGCGGAAACATAGCTTAAATGCTTCTGACAATCAAGTTGGAACAAGAGCCAAAATAGATAGCAAAGGAGAGAACCAAATAGAAAAAGAGAAGTGACCCAATCAGCCAAGCAGACTAAACAACGCTGCAAAAGAAGAAATCCCAGGGCCAAGTATCCATAGCTGTGTGCATTTACAAGCCCATAATCATGGGGTGCATTTCCCTAATGACTGATGAAAGCCCTGGTGGTGCAGTGGTTAAGCATTTGGCCACTAATCAAAAGGTCGGCAGTTCAAATCCACCAGCCGCTCCATGGAAACCCTATGGGGCAGTTCTACTGCCCTATAGGATCCCTATGAGTAGGAATTGAATGGATGGCAATGGTTTTTTCTTGTTTTTTTTTTTTTTTTTTTTTTTTTTTTTTGGTTAATCATTGGTGCTACCATATCCTCCTGGTGCTGCCACTAATAACCTCTCAGAATTCAAGAATCTAGAGACTCCATGATCATAGAGGCTTAATTTGGATGAGGTCTTCCTAATATGGACAATTCAAAACTGTAGCCACTTGATGACTTATCTCTCAGTGATGTCAGTAATTCTGGCAATACAGTTGCCCCAACAGCAGCGTTCTGATCTGTAATTATCTGCACTGTTGTTAGCATTACATGCAGTTTACTCCTTTCCTACTCACTCACCTCAACACTCAGTTTTTAGTTACACAAGTTTCCGTTAATTCACCAGCCAGTTATTGAGCCCTATTGCATGCCTAGTGCTATGGTTTAAGTGTTAAATTTAGAGATTTCACTCAATAACATGGGCCTTTTGGGAACTACTGTGCTAGTTTTTGGTTCCTGGCCTAAACTGATCAAAAGGTCGTCTACAATGAAAAAACCGCCATTCAAGTTCAAAATCATATTGGTAAGTTTCCAAGGCCTCTGAATCTAAGCCTTCGTTATTCTATGTTTAGCTTGCTCAAGTTTATTGTGGCTTCTAGAAGCAAGTTGCTCCTGTCTAAACAGAATGTCTCTGGACATTGAGCTGGTATTTTCACAGAGTATTATCAAATTCCAAAGGGATCCTGTGGACAAATGCTGCAGTGATCCCATTAGTCAGTACCTTCTTTGTGTGCAGCCCCAGAGTGCTCTGTACTTTATTATAAGATATTCATATGGACAGTTGCACAGCACACCACCTGCCATGCCTTGGAGAAGGAAACGAGTTAAAGGGCTTTTCTCCAGTCCCTTCCTCCAGTGACCTGCAAAATCCTTGTCTGTTAACATTTGAAGCTTGTGTAAAGAAATTCAGATCTGTTTGGTCTGCAGGTATTACATTTGTGACTCTGGCTACCCCAAGGTTGAGGATAGAGGTGAGGTTGTGATAAAACAACAATAACAAAATCAAAACTAAACTAAATGAACACAAGCTGTCTATCTAAATACATTGCTAAACAGTTCAAAAATAGAGAATTAAATAATTGGGTTTTCAAAGTTATACTGAGTCATAAGTACTGGTTACCTAAAAATTTGTTTTCTACAAAACCATAAAACACACACACACACACACACACACAGCATTTCAAAAGTGACAAGCACTTTGATTTGAGTTGGTTATTTCCAGTCTATTGAGAACTTATTAAGCGGTTATAATGAAAATTGTCAGTGCATTGCTTCTTCTTTATTCAAGGTGAAAGTATCATTTTAATCACTTTCAAGAAAATGTGATCTTTTCTGTATTTCTACTCATTTAATATGACTGAGAAATGTAGTTTGGACTAGATTTTGCATAATGAACATGGCAACTTCATAGAAAACTAAGTATTATGATCTCAAGTCCCCCTTTATCTATAATTCCTGTGGAATTACCTATTATATCAATATGAATGACAAACAACTTTGGGGTTCATATTCTTAATGAATGGTATTTGTCATTTTTCTAATGAGGTTTTACTGATTATGACTAACCAAGAAGAGGTAAGGACATTCCATATATATGGCAGCTCTAACAAATACATTTGTAAATATGATCCTGGGAGGCAGAAGGTACCATTTAATAGCCAAGTTAATAGCACTCAATCAAGGTTGATACGTAATCAGAAATTCTACTCTTACTGAGTAGTTTCAAGTTTATTTTCCTGTCAGGTAGTCTTCGGTTGCCCGTCTTAGGGATGCAGCCTGACTTGGCCCAAACTAGTCACATGCCAAATATTCAGGGCTCAGATAAAAGAGTGTCAGTAGCCACCATTTAAGAACAGAAATTAAAGACAATTATGTTTAGTGGGAAAGCAGCGAGAATTATTTTGGGAGTGTTCATTTTGTTTCTCAAAGACATTGATCATCATTAATAGAAATAAGATGAAAGACACCAATTTGGGGTTAGAAGTTGAAGCTAGGAATGGATAGGAGTAGAACAAAGTGTAATTGTCCATAACTAAGTACAGAGAGCACAATATCTGAACATCTGGAATAGTCCCCAAAACCATATTACTTCTTAGGCAGTGGTTCTCAACGCTGTCTGTGATTAGAACCACAAGCCTCCAAATCAGGCCAATTAAAACTAAATCTTGGCTGGGGGCTAAAACATCAGTATTTGTAAGCTATTCAGCATATATTTTAATAGTGAGTTAGGGCTGAGAAACTTTAATATAGAGCAGTGCTCATTGAAATTTAATGTGCGGCGTGTGAACTGCGTGGAAATCTTGTGAAAATACAAATTCTGATCAGTAGGTCTCAGGCAGGGCCAGAGATTCTGCAATTTCTAATAAGCTCTCAGGTGATGATGGTGATGTTGCTGTGCAGACTACAGTTTGAGTAACCAAGTTTAGAGGATGGTATAAATCAGTGGGTGGACATGTGAAATGGTAGGTGAGGACTGATGAAAGGTTATTTTATGTGCCTAAAAGACAGGGGAAGGAGAGTGAATGAATCCAAGAGAACTCTTTTGGGCTCATCTTGATATGTATTGAAGACAGGAGAAAGCCTTTATGACTTCGTTATGTTTAGCTCAAAATGCTAGTGCATGCAAAGGGGCTATTAAATTCCTGAGCAGCTGTTTCAAACTGCTGTGTATTAGAAAGTCCTCTTTAGTCTGAACTCTGCAGGATTCCTTCCTGAAAAAAAAAATTCAACCTTTTGTTATCACAAAAATAGCAAACAATCACCACCAGAACACGTGAACACTTGGTTTTCTCAATGGCCAGAAACAAACCTATTTTAAAGTTACTAACGAATCATTTTTTAATGGTTTCTTAAACTTGCAACTTGCTATAAAAATGAAGGAAGAAAGACATGCTCTGCAAAAATAGAAGAAAAAAACATTTTTAACAAGGTATCCAAATTTAATGCAAAACATACCTCTGACAAATGATGGTCCCTGGTTCTCATGCCCCTTGCTCTGCAACTTTAGGCGAATTACTCAAACTTCCCTCTGGACAAAAAAAAAAAGGAGAGAAAGTTATTTTTGGTGCTAGGTCATAAATGTGCAAAATTATTAATATTTTATAGAAACTCTTTATAACCCTTGTCTCTAGGGACAGGACTAAAATCCTGCATTATTGGCTAGACGTGTTCTATCCTTTCTTTACTGTATCTGGTTATATATCGGGAAACATGATTGGCTATCAGTCAGTGTCTTTTTGAGCAATGTGCCTACTTGGCTCAGGAATATAGTCCATCAAACACGGGACCATGGCCTCACATACACCACATTGCTGATACCTAAACATGTTCTGAGATTCTACTTGCTGGTTCAGGAGCTGTCAGTGTGCATTCAATCAGTGTGAACAAAGAAAAAGAGAAAGAAAGTATCTGAGAGTAAAATTTGATTATGTCACAATTTTACATGACAATAAACTTCTTTTCCAGCAAGTAAGCAGTTAGCAGCTACCATTCCTATCCACTGGGATGTATACTTCCAACCCTACACTGAACACCTATCAGATGTAAATAAGACAATGCTGGCAAATTGCCTAGGTCAGTACTTAGCACATAGTGGGTGAAAACTATTAGTACCTATCATTCCCCTTGAGTTCAAAGTCTAGTTCTGCTTCTAACTAGGAATATGATTTTTGAAAAATTACTTAACTTCTTAAGTTTCAGCTTTCTTTCTTTTTTTTTTTAATTGTACTTCAGGTGAAGGCTTACAGAACAAATAGATTCACATGAAACAGTAGTACACATATTGTTTTATGACATTGGTTAACAACCCCACAACATATCAACCCTCTAACTTCTCAACCTCTTTTTTTTTTGGTGAAAATACACATAGCCAAAGATACACCATTTCGAAAATTTCTACATGCAAAGTTCAGTGACATTGACTATGCTCTTCCAATTGTGCTGCTATTCTCACTTAAGATGAAGGCTTACAGAACAAAATAGTTTCTCATTTAACAGTTACTACAAATGAACAATATCCTTACTCAACCTTGGGTTTCCTATCACCAGCTTCCTTGTCCCCTTCTGCCTTCTGGCACTTGTCACTGGACTCCTGTACCTCATTAGTCTCACTTGGTTTTACGGGGCTGTCCACTCCCAGGCTGAATGGTAAAACTTGGAGATAACTTCACCAATGAGCTAAAAGGGTGTCTGCGGGCCATACTCTCGAGGTTTCTCCAGTCTCCTTTAGGCCAGTAAATCTGGTCTATTTTCTGTGAGTTAGAATTATGTTCTACATCCTTCTCCAGCTCTGTCCAGAACCCTCTGTTGTGATCCTGGTCAGAGCAGTCAGTTGTGGTAGCTGGGCACCATCTAGCTGTACTGGACTCAGTCCGGTGGAGGCCTTGGTAGCTGTGGACAATTATTTCTTCGGACTCATCTTTCCCTTGTATCCTGTTCTCTTCATTCTCCCTTGTTCCCGGAGGGATGAGACCAGTGGAGTATCTTAGATGGCCGCTCACAGGCTTTTAAGACCCCAGACACTACTCACCAAGGTAGAATGTAGAGCATTGTCTTTACAAGCTGTGTCATGCCAATTGAGCTAGATGTTCCCTGAGACCATGGTCCCCACAGCCCTCTGCCCTGCAATTCAGTCCCTCAGGGAGTTTGGATGTGTCTATGGGGCTTCCATTACCTTTCCATGTACAAGTTGTGCTAGTTTCCCCTGTATTGTGTACTGTCTCACCCTTCACCCAACATACCACTTACCTATTGCCTATTTAGTATTTCCCCAGCACCCCTCCCATCCCTGGTAACCAACAAAGATTGTTACTTTTTGTGTATGAACTTTTTCATGGGTTTTTACAATAGATGCCTCATATAATATTTGTCCTTTTGTGCTTGACTTATTTCACTCAGCATAATGTCCTCCAGTTTCATCCATGTTATGAGATGGTTCACAGATTCATTGTTGTTCTTTCTCCTTGCATAGTACTCCATTGTGTGTATATACCATAGTTTGTTTATCCATTCATCTGTTGATGGGCATCTAGGTTGTTTCCATCGTTTTGCTATTGTAAACAATGCTGCGATGAACATAGGTGTGCATATGTCTATTCAAGTGATGACTCTTATTTCTGTAGGATATATTCCTAGGAGTGGGATTGCTGGATCGAATAGTATGTCTATTTCTAGCTTTCTGAGGAAGCATCATATCATTTTCCAAAATGGTTGTATCATTTTGCATTCCCACCAGCAGTGCATAAGAGTTCCGATCCCCCTGCAGCCCCTCCAACATTTGTTATTTCCAGTTTTTTGATTCGTGCCAGTAATGCCAGGGTGAGATGGTATCTCATTGTAGTTTTAATTTGCATTTCTCTAATGGCTAGTGATCACGAGCATTTCCTCATGTATCAGTTGGCCATTTGGATGTCTTCTTTGGTGAAGAGTCTGTTCATTTCCTTTGCCCATTTTTTAATAGGATTATTTGTGTTTTTGTAGTAGAGGCGTTGGATTTTCTTGGAGATTGTGGAGATTAGACCTTTTTCTGACTTATACTGTCCAAACATTTTTTCACAGTCTATAGGTTCTCTTTTTACTCTTTTGGTGAAGTCTTTTGAAGAGCATAAGTGTATGATTTTTAGAAGATCTCAGTTATCTAGCTTATCTATTGGGGTTTGTGTATTGATGGTTATGGTGTGTATCCTGTTAATGCCATGTATTACGGCCTGAAGTGTTGATCCTATTTTTCCTTCTATGAACATTATAGTTTTAGGCTTTATATTCAGGTCTTTGATCCATTTTGAAGTAGTTTTTGTATCCGGTGTGAGGTATGGGTCCTGTTTCATTTTTTTGCAGATGGATATCCAGTTTTGCCAGCACCATTTGTTAAAAAGACTGTCTTTTCCCAGTTGATGGACTTTGGGCCCTTGTCAAAGATCAGGTGACCGTAGGTGGATGGATTTATATCTGGGTTATCAATTCTGTTCCATTGGTCAATGTATCTGTCATTGTACCAGTACCAGGCTGTTTTGACTACCATAGCTATATAGTAGGTTCTGAAGTCAGGTAGTGTGAGTCCTCCAACTTTATTCTTCTTCTTCAGTAGTGCTTTACTTATTTGGGGCTTCTTCCCTTTCCATATAAAGTTAATGATTAGTTTTTCCATCTCTTTGAAGAATGTTGTTGGTATTTGGATCAGGATTGCATTGTATTTGTAAATTTCTTTGGGTAGAATTGTCATTTTCATAATGTTGAGTTTGCCTATCCAGGAGCATGGTATGTTTTTCCATTTACGTAGATCCCTTTGGGTTTCATGCAGCAGTGTTTTGTAGTTTTCTTTGTATAGGTCTTTTACGTTGCTGGTTAGATTTATTTCTAAGTATTTTATCTTTTTAGGGGCTATTGAAAATGGTATTGTTTTCCTGATTTCCTTGTCATCGTTCTCCTTACTGGTGTATAGGAATCAAACTGATTTTTGAATGTTTATCTTGTATCCTGCTACTCTGCTGAATCTTTCTCTTAGTTCCAGTAGATTTCTCGTGGAGTCTTTTGGGTTTTCTAGGTATAGTATATCATCTGCAAACAGGGACAGTTTAACCTCTCTCCATTAAGAATGATGTTGGCCGTTGGTTTTGCATAGATGCCTTTTATTATGTTGAAAAATTTCCCTTCTATACCTATTTGATTGAGAGTTTTTATCAGGAATGGGTGTTGGACTTCGTCAAATTCCTTTTCTGTGTCAATTGAGATGATCATGTGATTCTTTTCTTTCCTTTTATTTACGTGGTGGATTACATTGATTGATTTTCTAATGTTGAACCACCCTTGTATACCTCATATGAATCCTACTTGGTGATGGTGTATTAATTTTTAATATGATGCTGAATTCTATTGGTTAGAATTTTGTTAAGAATTTTTGCATCTATATTCGTGAGAGACATTGGTCTGTAATTTTCTTTTTTGTGATGTCTTTGCCTGGTTTTGGTATCAGCGTTATGCTGGCTTCATAGAATGAATTTGGAAGTGTTGCTTCCTCTTCTATGCTCTGAAATAGCTTGAATAGTACTGGTACAAGCTCTTCTGTAAGTGTTTTGTAGAATTCTCCAGTGAAGCCATCTGGGCCAGGGCTTTTTTTAGTTGGGAGTTTTTTTATTACCTTTTCAATCTCTTCTCTTGTTATGGGTCTGTTTATATTTTCAACATCACTTTCTTGTAGTTTGGGTAGGCCGTGTGTTTCTAGAAAGTTATCCATTCCCTCTAGGTTTTCAAATTTGTTGGAGTATAGTTTTTCATAATATTCTGTTATAATCCTTTTTATTTCAGTTGGGTCTGTTGTGATGTCCCCCATTTCATTTCTTAATTGGGTTATTTGTGTCCTCTCCTGTTTTTCTTTTGTCAGTCTGGCCATTGGTTTGTCGATTTTGTTGATTCTTTTGAAGAACCAACTTTTGGTTTTGTTGATTCTTTCTATTGTTTTTCTGTTCTCTACTTCATTTATTTCTGCTCTGATCTTTACTATTTCCTTTCTTCTGGTGGTTGTGGGCTTTTTTTGTTGTTCTCTTTCTATTTGTTTGAGTTCTGTAGTTAATGTTTTGATTTTGTCCCTTTCTTCTTTTTTGATATGTGCATCTATTACTATAAATTGTCCTCTGAGGACTGCCTTTGCTGTGTCCCAAAGGTTTTGGTATGATGTGTTTTCATTCTCATCTGATTCTAGTAATTTATTGATTCCATCTCTGATTTCTTCTATTACCCAGTGATGTGTAAGCAGGGTATTATTCAGTTTCCATGTTGTTAATTTTTTTCCCTTTTTCTTTCTATTGTTAATTTCTACCTTGTTGGCATTGTGGTCAGAGTAGATACTTTGAATTCTCTCAACGTTTTCGATCTTGTTGAGGATGGTTCTGTGGCCTAAGGTGTAGTCTATTCTGGAGAACATTGCATGTGCATTGAAAAAGAATGTGTACTTTGCAGTGGTTGGATGGAGTGTTCTGTATATGTCTATGAGGTCAAGCTGGCTGATTGTGCCCTTTAGGTCTTCCGTATCTTTGCTGAGTTTCTTCTTAGTTCTTCTGTCCTTTACTGAGAGTGGTGTGTTGAAGTCTCCTACTATTATTGTGGAACTGTCAGTTTCTCTGTTCAGTGTTGTAAAAGTTTGTTGTATGTATTTTGGAGCCCTGTCATTGGGTGCGTAGATGTTTATTATGGTTATGTCTTCATGATAGATTGTCCCCATAATCATTATACAGTGTCCTTCTTTGTCTTTTATGGTGGACTTTGTTTTAGAGTCTATTTTATCTGAGATTAGAATTGCCACTCCTGCTTTTTTTTGGTAGTTGTTAGCCTGATATATTTTTTTCCAACCTTTGACTTTTAATAAATTCACATCTTTGTTTCTAAGGTGTGTCTCTTGTAGACAGCATACTGATGGATCCTGTTTTCTTATCCATTCTGTCACTCTCCATCTCTTTATGGGTACATTGAGTCCATTTACATTCAGTGTAATTATTGATAGATGTGAGTTTGTTGCTGTCATTTTGTAGTGCTTTTTTCTGTTGTGCCAAGGTTTTCTTTGTTCTTCTTACTCTCTTGTGCTGAGTTACTTTTGTTTGTGGATTTTTGTTTCATTTCTTTTGTTTTTGTGGGTTTTGTTTTTGCTGAGACTTTATGTTTTTCCTCTTTTTTTTATGAGTATGTTTGTTAACTTTCTTTGTGGTTACCATGAATTTTACCCTTATATTTCCGAGTTTGAAGCAGTCTACCATTACTTGGTATCGCCTTGCCTTCCTCTCCATTTCAAGGTTCTATACCTGTGCAGTTTATTCCCTCTTTTATTGTTTTGATGTTGTTGTCATTTACTGATTAACTGCCCTGATTCCCTGTTGTATTTCTTTTGGTTTTGAGTACTCCTTGAGAGTTCAGATACTAGATTGGTATCTGGCTGGTATGATCCTGCATCCTGGATTCTGCCTGTCAGCTGAAGTTATTTGTTCTCAGATGGAAGAACTCCCTTTAATAATTCTTGTAATTTTAGTTTGACTTTTACATATTCCCTTAATTTCTGTTTATCTGGAAATGTCCTAATTTCACCATCTTATATGAACAAGAGTTTTGCAGGATACATTATTCTTGTCTGGCAATTTTTTTTCTTTTCAAGATTTTATATATGTTATCCCATTACCTTCTTGACTGCATGGTTTGTGCTGAATAATCTGAGCTTAGTCTTATTGTTTCTCCTCTGTATGTGACTTCTTGTTTTTCACGAGCTGCTCTCAGGATTCTTTGTCTTTGTTTTTGGTGAGTGCGATTACAATATGTCTTGGTGATTTTCTTTTGGGGTCTATCTTATATGGGGTTCGTTGAGCTTCTTGGATGGCCAGCTTTTCATCTTTCATGATATTGGGGAAGTCTTCTGTCAGCAGTTTTTCAATGATTCGTTCTGTGTTTTCTGTTTTCTCCCCATGTTCTGGAATTCCAATCACTCAAAAATTTTTGCTTTTGATTGTATCCCACATAATTCTCAGGGACTCTTCATTTTGTTTGTTCTTTTTTATGAGTTTTCCTGAAACAGAGTTGTATCCAAGTGTGTGTCTTCAATTCCACTGATCCTGTCTTCCACGGTTTCAAATCTGCTTCTCACCCCTTCTATGACACCGTCCATTTCTGAAATCTTGTTGTTCATCTTCTGGATTTCTAATTGTTGTCTTTGTATAATTTCTGGTTGTGAATATTTTTTGGCATTTTCTTCCTGCATTATTTTCCTAAATTATTCCATTTTTTTGTCTGTATTTTCCATGAATTTGTCTATTTTTTCCTCATGTTTTTCACCTTTTTGCCTCAGCTCTTGGAGAATTCTGAGTATTAGAGATTTGAATTCCCTATCAGATAGTTCTAGTGCATTTTCTTCCACTGGAGAGTCATCTGGTGTTTTATTTTGAACACCTACTGGAACCTTCCTGTCCTGTTTTTGTAAATGTTTTGATTTTGTCTGCTGTCTTCGGGGCATTTAGTAGTTATTTTTCTTGTTTATTGATTGTAGATTTCTTTGTTCATCCCCCCTTCTTTTTTTAAAATTTGACTATGTCTGAGCAGGCGGACTGTGTGTTCTTTGTTGTTTGCTCATCTGTGGGCACAATACTTTTTGCCTCCTCCAATTGTCAGGGTCAATCAGTCAGATATAGTATGGCAGGGCAGGTCTAGCTGAAGAGGAGTTACTGGGATGGGTTGTTTGTGGCACTTACTACAGCCACCAGAGCGGGTCAGTAATCAGTGCAGGGCAGGTTCCAGTAGGCCGTGCCTGCGCTGCTTGGTGGTGTGATGTCAAGTGCACAGTGCAGGTAGGCAGGATGCAGCAGGGAGATTGTTATGTCTAGAGCTAAGATGGATATGGGAGAGAAGAGAGAGGAACAGGAGCCAAAAACATACAAACAAAAAAGAATGCTAGGGGAGCTTGCCATTGGAGTGGAGAGATGAGAGACTATGAAATGGAGAAAAACAGAAAGGGGAAGAGGAAGAAAAGAAAAGAAAGGAACGAATAAATAAAAATCAGAAAGGTTAAAGAACAGCAAAGTCCCCAGGGATCCCACCAGTGCAGCTATGAGGTCTGGGGAAGTTGCTCTCAGGTGTTGCAGTACAGCCTGGCTAGAAGGCATAGAGGTATACAATGCCAGGTATTCAGGGAACAGAAAGAGAAGGAAGATATAGATAGACAAGAAACTGAGCAATGAAGAAAGACATAAAGGGAAAAAGAGGGAAAAGAAGACAAAACAAGTTAAAAAAAAAAAGAACAAGAAAGTCCCCCCACAAAACAGAAGAGAAAAGCGACGAAAAAAGAAATGCTCTCAGGGATCCCTATGCACGTCTGTGAAAGCCGAGGGGGAATTCTCGTTGCCACACAGCACCACCTGGCCAGAAAGGGCTCCCAACTCAAGAAAAGGAAAGAAAACAAACAAACAATTCAAAACAAACAAACGAACAAAAGCCCCGGGATCCCACCAGCATGGCAGCCCAAACCAGGCAGCAGCTCCACACTTGAACGGAGCTCCACAGCCCCTCAGGAAGAAGCAAAGATGGCACCCGCAGCCAGGTATTTGAGCGAAAGGAGGGGGAGGTGGTGAAAGGTAAGGAAGAAATCCAAAGAAGCGGAAAAAAGCAACACCAGCAGCCAACAAATGGAACTTAGAGAGCCTGCCCATTCGGGTGTGTGGAATCCTAGCAGTTGGTGATTCCTGGTCAAGAGATTGTGGCTGCGGGAAGCAGAGGCGGCCGAGTTGGGGTGAAGAAGGGTGGTGGGTGGGAAAGTGTGTATCACAAATTATCAGTTGTTTTGTCTCCCACTGGACGCTCCATGAAGCTGCTTTCTCGTACCCCATTTGCTGATCTCTGATAGGAATCAAAGATGGCGGATCCACGCTGTGTTGGCTGGTAGGGGATCTCTGCATGAATCTCTCTTTGCTCTCTGTTCTCTGTCAGTTTTCTCACTCCATTTGGTGCTTGGATGGGTTCTTTATCTCTTCATTTGATGTTTTAGGGTTTCAAGATTGTTGTATTCTCTGTTCGGCTTATTTTCTCAGATCTTTGCTGTGGAGGGATGGCGTGGTGCTTCTGCCTGGAGCGCCATTTTGCCGGTACACCTCAGTTTCAGCTTTCTTACCTGTAAAAGAAAAGTATACTAATTATGCCTCGCAGCACTGGTATAGAAACTAGATTAAAGAAGATAATTTGGGTATGAGTACAGAGTATACTAACTACTCATAGTAAGAATTTAATAAATTACAACAATCAGCATCATCATTTTTTCAAGTTAGTAAAACTAGAATTTGGAGAATTGCATGCTATTTCGACTATATTGAAAGCTTATGATCATAGCTTTTGTGTTTTTTGAATTGATTTCCGTGCCACCAACAGTCAGTGTCATAAAATACATACACCTGTTGTATCTTTGGATGAAGGTTCCAGCTGTTATTTGCAGTATGATGCTTTTTGCAATTCTGCCTCTCTAATTTGTATTCCTCTTGATCTCTTAGCTATGGACTGCCAGAAAGTAGCAGAAGTGGAAAGACCCTTTGAGAATGAAACAATAGAATAGAGTGATCCCTCTTCTGAGCAATTAATTTTATATGTATATATTGTTGTACCCTTAAAACCTTCCTTTGTTCAGAGTGTTTACAGTTGACTCATTTCAGTTCACTCTAGGGCAGCTGCCTACTGTCTCTTACTGATACCCAATATATGTGTCTATGTCCCTCCCAGGGGAGATATGTAACCAAGAGTATGTTTTAACACTGAAACTATGGCAAATGGACTAAATTCCAGGTTAATGATAGTGGTGATATTACCTGTCATTTCATTATCAGGAGGAAGCATAGTGTAGTGGTTGAAAAGGTGTGCTGTGACTACCTGGGTTAAAAATTCCAGCTATATATTGGTTACCAGCACAAACAAAGGCAAATAACCTAGCCTCTAATTGCCATTGTTCCCTCAAATGTAAAATGGGAAAAAATATTAGTAGTTATTTCATAATGTTGTTGTGAGGATTAAATGAATTATTATATGAATAGTGCTTAACTTATGGTAAGTACCACAATCTATTTCAGTTAGGATGACAATAAATATGACAATTATCAAACAATTGAAGTGGCAATTATCAATGGACAATTATAAAACAATTTGGTTTCAAGAGAAACCAAAGGTTTTTCTTTTCTTTTCTTTTCTTTTTTTTTTTAACACAGTGAGGTTTTCACCTTTCTATAGAAGCAATCTTGTCTTCTCTAAATCTTTTTGGGTTGGGATTTGATATATTTATTTTAGGGCAATACTCTGTCTTTCAGTTTCCTGAAAAGACATAGTAGCCTTTTTAATTCAGGGCTCTATTTTCTTTGCAATCATTGCATCCTACGTTAGTATACTCACTGTGTAGTAGAATATCGCAGCAAATTTCAGTACCTTGTTGCCAATGGGAATTGCTTTCTGGTTCATGTGACTATGGCCTATTTTGGCCTTTTCTCCTCTCCTAGCACTCATGGGAATATATAAAATATGAAAAAGGCTCTTTTACCACAGAGTTAACTTTAAAAAAATGTAATTAGCACATTTAAAAAAATTAATTCAGCTAGTATTTTCCACACAGAAACTAATATTCTTCTAGATTACAAAATGAACTTGGAGGTATACCTCACCTACGTGGCAGAAGTCAGGCATATTCTCGGGTTGTCTGATGCAGGCACTGAGTTATGGGCCATCTTCCTTATTCCTACATGCAACTCCATCAGTATAATGCGGTACTTAGGAGTTCTTAGTAAGGCCTAGCAGCTTGGGTATTCTGTGGAGTCAGATAGACCTGGGTTTAAATATTACTTCTGTCACTTAGCTGTAAGATCTAAGTGTAGTCAAACTCTTTAAGTCTCAGTTTCCTTATATTTACACTGAGAAGTAAATGAGATAATCCACATAAGGCACTTAACAGAAGGCCTGCTACATAATAAGTACTCAGTAAATGGTTGCTATTGTTTTTATTATAATACTCATGAGCTTGGCTTCCTGAATTGCTTCTCTCCACACACTTCAGCAAAGCAAATGCAGAGAGAGATGCATTGATTTTCTCTGTTTAATGTCATTTACATGCTCTCCCTTTTGCTATCTTTTTTCCTCTCAGATGGCCAGTGAGTTATCCCTCCCCTTCTCTATGGTGTATTCTCATATTTCAGTTTAGTAACAAATGAAGGAAAAAAAAAAAAAAACCTGGCACTGTGCCTGTCATGTTGTCAGCATTGCAAAAGAATATTTGTTATTTATTGTTATAACTATTATTATCAGGTTTATTATTTGATGTGCAAAATTCATTTTATTTCCCAGAAAATCAAGAAACATCATCTAACAACACCCTCTGAAATGACTCTTGCTTTTGCATTAAACATAGCTGTACATATAATATAGATTAAAGCAGACTGAATTCAGCCTACAATGGAGCTTCACGTCATTTTAAATCTGAAGAAACAGAAATGATCATGTCATTACGCAGAAGGCCTAGAATATTTGTTATCCTCGAGAAGTAGCTCATCTATTGTTTCCCTTACCTGCTCTTCAGCAAAGATCATACCTGCTCCTCTATGTAGGAGACCAAAACCCTACTGTGATTCCATCAGGGCAGAGGAAAGTATGTTGTGTGTTACTGGTTCAGGGAGACTCAGAACAGGTTTTCCTTTATACCTTTAACTCATTCACTTTCATGCTGAAAATACAGGCAGCTGACCACAGCAGAATAAAATTGGACAAGACCTAATATTAATCTCTCAGGAGTTTGTATTCTGAAGAGAACATGCTCCTTACACTTGAATGTCTTTCTAGTCTGTATAACAATGACATCCTAATCATGAATAAATGGTGCAAATATTTATTATCAAGACCAGTAATATGACATCACAAATACAGGTCAACTATGTTTTTTTCATTGATTTAATTTTTCTTTGAATTTATTAAATTAATACAATAAGGCAGTGAATTAGATTACTTATCTGTATGTCTCATATGTGCTCATGTTCAAACTCTTCCACCAAGTGCCATCTTGCCTGCAGCATCTCTACTGTCTTCAAAGGAGCCACCAAACTGGCAAAATCCTTTAAAGACTAATGTAGGTACTTCCCAAAAGGCTTAGTGCCTTTGCCCTTAGCTTATATAGCAGCTAATTGCACCTGCAGGACCCTGTCTCTCCTGCTGGCTATAAACATTCACTGGAAAACTCCTGCCTAACTCCACGCTGAAGGACTATAATACTGGCCAGAAAGCAAATAGCCGCAGTTTTAGTTTTAGAACTTACCTCAAGTCTTCTGTTCTTTCCAGTTTTCTGGACTATGCTTCTTAATTTGTCACGTTATAATTGACTTTTGTGCTTTCAATATCTTGTTGTTATGGACTTCCAGGCCATGACAGAATTGGTCCTGTACCAAGAAAAGTGGTCCATGGCTCAGGATATCACAGAGTTTCATTGTGTGGCAACAAAACTGAATGAAGATAGACATACAATAGGTTTCACTTCAAGCAGAGGCAAAGGTATAGACTTTCTTTATGGTTCTTCCACCTCCTAGCCAGTTACTGTTCAGAGCCATGAAGAATCCATATTGAGTTTAGAAAAGTCTTCATATTTAAAGAAAACTGGGGGGTACCTCCACTGATCTAGATAGACCTGTACTATCTCATCCAATGAGAAAATTGTGGTCTGTAAGTCTGACCCTGGAAAGCTTAGCAGCAGGTCCCTACTCCTGCATCTTTCAGGCTCACCCTATTAAGCTGCTGCCCCAGAGGAATGACTAAAAGGCTCTACCTTTTCACTAGTCTATAAATACAGAGCAGTAAGGAGCAAGGAATAGTAAAAAAAATATGAGTGATTAGAAACTAAACAACGATTGTATAAGGATCAGAATTCACATTCATAGTTATTTGCTTGCTAGTGCTATTTTTCTGCCCTCACCTGTCCTCCTGTATTCTAGAACTTCCATGTCTATACTTGTCATTAAACTCTTGCTGTCCCAGACAACTTCTCTGGACTCAATCCCTTGTCTGACTAGACCTATGTATGTTACCTATTTCTTTGAGCTTTGCCTAGTTGGGTTGCTGTATAGTCAGATCCTTTCAAATGCTGATCATACAATTTCTAGTTGTCATTTAGTAGTAGATAATTTATTTTCTATTTAGTAAAAAAAAAAATTGAAGAAAATGAAATGATAATGTGCCCCCTGCTTGCCAAAGACTTGAGGAGTAATACCAGTGTTATTGTTAGTACCAATTAATAATCACTTAAAACTTCTTGAATTCAGTAAGAAAATTCTATTCATGACAGCCTTTCAGCTAGTGAGATCTGTTGAGTGTATGAAGTGTCTATATGGTGACTTGACTTTAAAATTTAAGTTTAATGGAGTGAGAATTTCCAGTGACGTAAAATAACTGTGGTGAATTTTAATATTCAATAAATATTCTAAACAACTATGCAGCTATCATTTCTGGAATAGGAATCATGCTTATTTATTATTGGATCTCTGATAGCACATAGTAGGTGCTCAATAGAGGTTAACTGAAGAACCAGTGAATAAAAAAAAGAACTAACAAAATGATAATATTCCTCAAAGTGAATATTCAGCTTTGAAAATGTAGTTCATATTCTATTTGCAAGTAAGCATATTTTCTTCCTAATAGGAAAGCAATTATACAATTACAGTGGCAGTCAATAAGCCAATATGATTTAATATACGCATTCACTTTCCAAGACACTATTTTACACAACTACATTTCATGCACAAAATGAAGTCAATATGGTATATTGATGATGTCACCATGCAAAAAAAAAAAAAAAAACTTGTTGACTGTCCAAGGGAGATATTTTTCTGTCCTTACAATATTACCAACTGAAAAAAAAAATCAATAGCTGTAGGACACACCAAAACAGCTCTATGCCTGATTTCTTCTATACTACGACACAATACTCCAGGAGAATTCTTAAATTAATTTGCTATGTATTTTGATCTTGATTTTATTTGACACTCTCTCTTTCTCTCTCCAATGTAAATCTTCCATAAAAGTATAAACATCAAGCATTAATCAACTTATGGAAATGTATACAACAACTTTTGGATCCAGATCTGGGAGGTTATTTTTTGTTCTAAGGTGTATTATAGTTTTACTTCATTGGTTAATGAGACATCCGGACAGCGTGCCTGTTGTCTTCTCATACAAAAATAGAGCTTCATCCTAATTAGGTTATAATTTCTTCTTTAATTCAGAAATGGATATTATAGTCCTTGTAATAGTCGGAATAGGTTAGGACATTACACTGTGGAAATGAACAACCCTAGTGTTTCAATGGCCTAAAACATTAAGATTTATTTCTACCCAGGCTACTGGAGCCCCTGCAATTCAGGGCATTGACAGTCACTATGACAGAGGGAAGGAAAGATGTTGGTAAATTGCACACTGGTTCTTAAAGCTTCCATCTGAAAGTGACACAGGTCTTTTTTTCTAGTATTTCAATGACCAAAATAAGTCACATGGCCACATCTAATTCCAAGGAGACAAGGTAGTACAATCTTACAATTTGCCCAGAAGGAGAACCAGAAATTGATGATGAAAAGTACTAAAAAACAACTAACAAAATTCCTTTTACCTAACCCACCTATACTATGCTAGAAACTTATGATGTTTCTCAAATTATTTGTAATTAAAATGACATCTTTTTAGAGTGACGATCACTCTCAAAGGTCAGCATTAAGTCCTAGTTTGCACTGTCATCTGTTTTTGCTAGATTCTACTATCAGGATGGCTTATCAAATGACTCCTTTTAAGTTTTTTAGTTCTCATTCCCACTTCCACCCACCCCATCTTGCAATCAGCCATCTGCTTAGTAAGTGATAACATCAAGGGCTCAATTTTCAAAATTAGGTGCTTAATTAGATTGCTAACCCACTGGATAGGGAGTACTTCAAACTGCTTCTAAGTCTGTAGAGTATCTCAAGAAATAGTTTTCAGCGCTCTTGTTATTCAACAAATCCTTAATTTGATGACCCAGATACAGAGTTGACTGTCTAAGTGCCTCACTGCCTATTTGAGGGCTCCAAAATGGCTTGTACGTATCTAGAGAAGACTGAGCTAGCAATTGGCTATCTGCAATAAAATCCCCAAATATCAAATGTTTCACACTGGTGTACGTATGTATAGATGTATTTAATGCAATTTTATAGGACCATCCTCTTTGATAGACTTTTGCCAACTTTGAACCCTTCTGGGCAACAAACCCTCCTCTGAGGAATTGGAAAATATTTATTAGAATAACTATTTGTTATAAATAAATTCAATCATCAATTTAAGAATATAATAGGCTCTGGTACTACCAAACATAAGTTGCAGGCACTTTCTCATTATAACCCCAGTCCTAAGCAAAATTATCATGAAAAATGAGAATAAAGTGATCCATTCTTTCTTAATTTCAGTTTTTAAATGAGATGGTGAATATCCTGCATTATTAAATTTCTTGACACAGATGAATAATTCTACTTCTCATTTTCTCCAACAACTTTATTTCTCTAAAACAAAATGGAACATATTTAGTTTAGGAATTTAATATGTAGCAGTTGGTTGTTGACTTATCTGCATGAAGATAGTAGGACTTTGAAGTTAGACTGCTTCTCCATTAGTGAACACTCTACAGATTGCTCTGCATATTGAAACTTTTTGTACATTTCCCTGTACTTTGTCATATGCAAACTTGGTTGGATTTATATTTTAGTTAATTTATTTTCCCATGGAGTATCTTCTTAGTAGTACAAAGCAGCTGCTGGAAAAACTTATTAAAACTTGTCTAATCTGTCAGCTAAAATGAGAGACACTGGGTTCTTCAGTGTTGTGGTTAGATTCCCATCATTGCTTCTTTGATCATGAGGCACAATTATGATGAGCTGTGTAAGCATGTGCATGTGCGTGTGTGTTTTCTAATTTCTGTTACATTAAGAGAAAGAATGATCCTTTAGAGACCATTTAGCTGAAGCAAAGCTGAACTGAGAGCTGCCAGACTCTCCGGATAAAGGGTCAGCATTATTGGCCTCAGTTAATGGTAGGCTTGATGTGCATTACAGTAACTGCTGCCTGAAGGTGTTGCCGTGGACACAGATACCAACATATCTTCAGGAGGAGTTATACAGTGAAAAAAAACTGGAAGAATATAAAGTATCCATCACCAGATCTTTCAAAGTAGAAGAAAAATATAAAGACCACAGCCACAATGTCATATATGTTTTAAAAGTTTTGCAACAACGCTTTTTACTACCATTAATTGAGTGAGTGATATCTGCCAGGATTGTGATAATATTCTGTAGACAATATCTTATGTAATTCTTATAACAACGCTATGAAATAGACACTATTATTATTCCCACTTTTTGGGTGAAAAAAATCAAAGCTTAGGAAAATGAAGTAACTTATTTAAGACTATGCGGCCAGTAAGTGGTGTAACTGAAATTAAACTCTAGTCTATTTCATCCCAAAGTTGGTCTCTAAACCACTCTACTATACAGATACAGATTTAGCATATGGAGTAAGTGCTAATTTTTGTTTGGAAGTAGTAAATCCTCAAATAGAACAGTGCCTGACATAGGAGGCCTAACTAGGGGTGGTGCAGGTAGAGAGCAGTGCCCTGGATGTGGTGTGCATGTCCTGGGCGCCACTTGAGGCAGTGTGCCAATTAGCAGTTTCTATTGGCCATCACAGTTTCCATCACCAGCTCTGAGAGATCATTCAGCAATTTAACACTAATTGCCCTAGGCCTATGTTCTGTAGTTAGGCCCTTGCCTGACATATTCTCAAGAGGAGTTATACGGTGAAAAAAACTGTGTAATGATCGACAGAAACCCTGCCCAGTCCTGCCCCATCCTCATGCTGGGTTGCGGATTGGACCATTGTTATCCATAGGGTTTTCATTAGCTGATTTTCAGAAGTAGATCACCAGGCCTTTCCTCCCTAGTCCATCTTAGTCTGGAAGCTCTGCTGAAAACTGTTCAGCATCACAGCAAAGTGCAAGCCCCCACTGACAGAAAGGTGGTAGCTGGGCATGAGGAATAAAACCTGGGTCTTCTGCATGGTAAGCAAGAATTTTACCAGTGAACCCCCTACAGCTGACCTTAAGATAGGGAAATTATCCCAGTGGGCCTGAACTAATCATACAAACACTTGAAAGCAGAGACTTTTCTCTGGATGGTCACAGAAGAGGAAGTGAGAGATTCAAAGCAGGAGCAAGATTTAACGTGTTGTTGCTAGTTTGAAGATGAAGGGTGCCATGTAACAAGGAATGAGGGTAGACTTTAGGAGCTGAGAGTGACATCTGGCCGACAACCAGCAAGGAAACAGATACCACAGTCCAACAAATGCAAAGAACTAAATTCTGCTAACAACAAGAATGACCTAAGAAGGGAATTTTTCTAAGACAAACAAACAAAAAACCCAAACCCGTTACCATTGAGTAGATTCCGACTCATAGCAACACTATAAGACAGAATAGAACTGCCCTATAGGGTTTCCAAGGAGCAGCTGGTAGATTCGACCTGCCCACCTTTTGGTTAGCAGCTGAGCTCTTAACCGTTGTGTCACCAGGGCTCCGATTTTTTTCCCAAAGCCTCTAAATAAGAACTCAGTCCAGCTGACACTTTGATTTCAGCCTTGTGAAACCCTGGGCAGAGAACCCAGTCATGTGATGCCAGACTTGCACAATACAGAATTATGAATTAATAAATGGATGTAGTTTTAAGCTGCTAATATTGTGGTAATTTGTTATAAAGCAATGGAATACTAACACACTAGTTATCATATTAAGTGTCTATATTGTATACGTCCCTATTTTATTATGAGTTTTTGTTTTTCTGGATTGTCAGTTGGCTTTTTCTATGAAATGGATGAGCCAGTGATTTAAAATTTCATGTAATGGGAGTATCACAGTCTATAAGTTTTTATTGCCAATCTTTACACATTTGTGAAAATAACTTAATACTTCTAAAATCAACAACAAATTGAAAGAATCACATACTTTTTTCCCTTTAACTTACCAAACTTCACTAACCAGTATAAGCAATCTTGCTTTCTTTGATAGCCAACAGACTGTGATTCAGTGCTATTAATCATTCTGGTCTAGCGTATTTTAGATAGGCCTTCTGAAAAGTTGCAATTAACACGTCCAGCTATAATAATATTAACTGAATCCTTGGTAACTATTACTGCAATGTGTGATATATAGTTTAAGAACTACCTGGGAATATAGTTATGTTTAAGAATCCAATCTGAATGACAATTCTGCCATGAGTTAGGAGTTATGGAACAAATTATCTGTGATATCAAATTGGAGACTTTGGACTCTTTACTGATGCAATTTAAATATATATATACATATATATATGTTTTACTTGTGGCAAAGGGTCAGGGTGGGAATCTCACTAGAAATAGAAGGCAGCAAACATATTATAAATGGTGGAAAAATTGGTAAAACTGATGCCTCTTTTGGGCTTATGCTTCAACATGATTTGGTCTGAAACTTGGATTGCAGAAATGTCATTCCAAGTGATAGTGTCGGAGGTTGAGTGAATACAACTTTGTTTTTATCCTAATGGGAATTTCCTAGGCTGAGAGCTAGAAAGACAATCTTCTTTTAACTTGTAAACTGAGAAAATTTGATCTGGAAATCATTGAAAGAGAACAAATATGGAGCCCCAGGATGCCATTTTTATAGAGTTATTTTTCTGCCCCATAAATAAACTTTGAGTGAAAAAGTTGGCAGCTTTATTGAATACCATACCTGCCACTGGGTTGAAAGGCTACTTATAACCCTATCAATTCCCAGTGGTTTTCTCCCACAAGCACTAGTATCACTTAAAGTCTGGGATGGATTCTTGATATTGTACAATTACTTCACTCAAAGGTCCTGACCCCAAAGAGGAAGTAAATACAACTGAGATAATAAAATAGCATGGGTTGACTTGTTGCACAATCTGGATAATGATAGAAAAATATGAAAATGTGTATTTTCAGTATTCTTTAGTCCTAGCCAGGGAGCATATTATTATATTATTATCTTTTCCTCCAGGAAGTTCAGTATATATATATATAAATAAAATCATTGTGGGCTATATTAGGATTTCTTACATTTAAACTGAACCAGAAGATACTACAGTTGGGTCATATGATCTATATTTTGCAGCCTAAAGGTCACCACATGATTTCAGCCAAATAAATTATTCAGAAAACAGTTTGGGGCTCTCTGAGGGTTCTCAGCTTCTGGTTCTCCTTTACTGACCTATATCTTCTGACCTGCATTACTCAAACCTTCAAAATAAGAAGTAGCCTTAATTTTCTGTGGGAGCATTTTCCTACTTACACAGTCTTCTGAGAGGATAGAGTTATAGCTACGTTGTAAAGAATTTACAAGCAAAGCTTGTACAGTATCTTTGAAGAAGGATTCCCTTGTGCTGCAGTCATGAAAGTAAATAAAGAAAAGACAGGTACATGAAAAAAGGAGGTGAAATATCGGTGGACTCTGGTACCTTTTTTTATTTGTTTATTATGTTCAATTCTTTTCTTAGGCAATTGTAACGTAAAAATCATATAATTCTAAGTTTTATATAAGTGAGAAGACCAATTCAACTCTGAAGGCTCTATAGAGGTATTTGAGAATACTTTCATAGATCTAGGAAGAGAGATGATTGAAAAAAAGAAGGCAGACTGTGATCCTATGCCCAATTCATTGCTTAAAATGAGAGGAGTATTTGGCCGGGCCTTTGTCCCACTTGTGTTAAAATTTTTTCTCTCTTCCCCTGGGATCATTAAAACAGGAATTGGCAAACTACAGCCCATGGACCAAATCTGGCCCACCACCTGTTTTTTTAAACAATTTTTTTTTTTAGAATTCAGTCATGACAATTTGTGTACATATTTTCTATGGCTACTTTCACACTACAATGGCAGAACTGAATAGTTGCAACCATATGGTTTGCAAGCCTAAAATCTTTGCTTGCTGGCTCTTTACAGAAGAAGTTTGCTGACCTCTGTCCTAAAAGGTTAGCTTTCCCCTATTTTCACCCCCATCAGAGTCTCTAGAACCCATTTTATGCAGAAGATAATGTGTTGAAGTAGCTCTTGTTTAGTACTTGAGACTTAGCTTCAAGATGCCCCTCCTTCAAGTGAAGTTCCTCTACTGTGACTAATTTCTTAGGTATATGATTTAGTTTTTGTACTTGTGCTTGAATTATTTGACTTTGTAATCTGCCTCATACTCCAGGTGTTAGGTCATGCTTTTGCATTGGTTTGCCTCACTCTGCCCCAATTCATATTACTGAATCATAGCCCAATGACTGTAGCTCTACTACCCATTGGATAACCTTCATCCTGCCTCTGCTTATCTAGAATTTTAGTGTCACTACCTCACAGCTATAATACATTTATTAGTTGAAGCATATGGCCACCCATATGCTTGCCTGGGTTTCAAAGTACAGCTATTATTCACTTTGCATGCTGTGTATTGGATGATGGTTCAGGCTCTCAGCACCATTGACTAAGTTGTTCCAAATGAGTGTTTCTCGTCTAGATGTATAGCTCTAGTTTCAGATCCATGTCTTACCAGTTTTTTTTTTCATCCTTTGATAGGTAAGTAGGCATGTTGGAGGAAGAAAGAATTCTAAAGTTTGGATTAATAATTTCAATGGAGAAAGAAGGGTTGTTTTGCCACAGGCACAGACTTATATCCAAGGCAAATTACATCCAAGGCAAATGTATAGAACAAAATAGTTTTATACCTTCTGAAAGGGATTAGGATAGCATCCTATCTCATTCTTTATTATTTCAACATTAACACTAATTATCCAGTGTGAGCAGCAGTTCCTTATTGACAGGGCGGTAACAATTTAAAGTACTTTGGTAGAAAGCTTTGTGCCTCAAGGGGAAAATACAGCTTTGGGCCATAGAAAAAAATTAATAGTGGTCTCTGGTGGTGGTGATGGATAAGGTTAAAAAAAAAACTGGATTGGAGAGCACAAGAACTGTTTCCAGTGTACCAATGGAGTGGAAAATCTCACTAAGAGGCAAGGGAAATAAAATTTCTCCCAAGTTGATTGAAATGACTACATCTGCCAATTCTTTCTGAAATGTAAGCATGCCCAATTGACTAGTCAAAATCTCATGAGGTACATGAATATGTGTAGACCCTATCCTGTGCATATATTGCAAGAGATAAGGCCCTTCATGTGTGTCAATAGTGGTTCTGTCTGTTTTGCCAACAAGGAATCTCATTCCATGGGATGGCTGATGAACTTTTTTCAACTGGAAGTAACTATCTTTGTACCTTAATTTTGTACAACACCACACTATCACTGCAGGAGAAGTCCTGGATGGACTGTCAATATCAACTGGCCCTATTGCTTTAGTGACACTATTCTGGGAAATTTAGCTTTTCCCTGATTTACAAAAAGAGAAAACCACTCCAATGTCTCCTGAAACTCAGTATTTTCACCAAGAATTCTTTCTGGTATGCAAATAATCTGTTCACTTAGCTCATAATGCATTATTGCATTATATTTCTTAATGTTAGCCTCTATGAAGGAATCTTAAATCATGTCCACCTTGGTAGAAACTGCTGGGGAAAATATTCATGATTATGGTATCGGACTGTGAAATCTGGTGTCAGAAGCAGCTTCCTTTACTCATGTTGAATGTGAGATATGTAGCCAAGGAATCTGCAAGTCTTGATTACGCATCTCCTGTGGAGTTGAGGTAAAATCCTGCTCTGCAGGAGCTGGAAGGATGGGCCCAAATAAGTTGCCTTTGGGAGCCTCTTTTGTACGTAGTTCCTCATGTTAACTCAGATATAATTTTAAAACCTGAAAAGCCATTCAGTATTCAGCATGACCTTCCAAGTAATACTTCACACTGGAGTACAAGTCTTGGAAAATAATAGCATAAGCCTGTCAGAAGTAAAACAAGAAAAAAAAATAATACACACACATACACAAAGGAGGTGAGTGAAAACATTCTTCTGTTATCTGTTTACAAAAGACCGACTCTTGGCTAATTCTTTCAAATTATATATGCCTTAAAATGAAATTAACATTTTTTCCAAAATTACCTGCTATTTTCTACCTTTTTATAAATGATACAATCATCCTACTAAGCTAGGAACCCAGGGGTCACCTTGAAAAGTGTTTATCTCTTTCACCTTTTCAATCTTATCTTTCAAGAAATTCTATTAATTTTTTTCCTCCAAATAAATATTTTTTCCTGTCACTGTATTTCCTTTGCCGTAACCCTGGTCTTAGGACTCATTATCTTTCACCTAGATTTCTGTAATAGTTTTCTTTTCCAAACTAAAACTCCAAGATCCCCTGCCCACCTTGCAATTTCCTTTGTATATTCGTTGCCAGAACAACCTTGCTATAAAACAGAACGCATATGTGGTTCTGAGTCTTAAGAATCTGCAATGACATCCTATTGCCTACAATATCAAGTTTTAACCTTGTTCTTTACACACTGGCCCTAGTTTATATATCCCAATACCTCTTTCCTCTACAGCACAAGCCATTCACTCCAGACAGAGAAACCTTTCTACTACTGCACTCTGTATGAAATTAATTCCTGCTAACAAAATAGTAACTGCTACCATTTGTTGAGAATCTATCATAGGCAAACCATGACACTAAGTTTTTACCCAAAATTTTCTCTAGTATTCACAACACTCATATAAAGTAGGGATTGTTGTCTCTGTTTTTATAGCTGAAGAACCAGAATATCAGAGATTTAAATAACTTGCTCAGGTTTAACCAGCTAGTAGCAGAGTGAGGATTTAAATCCACCTCGGGATGACTATAAAGTCTGTGCTCTTTCTTCTCTGTGGCACCAAAGTCTGTGATCACGTGCTCACTCTTTGCCAATAACATTTTAACATTTCCAATCCTTTCCTGTTGCTATCCAAATTCACACTTCCAGTCACTACCCACCCACTCCCACCACCAAGGGTAACTAACCACTAATCAGACTTCTAAAACCACAGATGAGTTTACTTTTTAAAACTTCCTATAAATGCAATAGTACAGTACGGGTTTTTTGTGCTTCTGTGATTATGTTTGTAGATTTAACCACACAGTTTCATGTAATTGTAGTTTTTCATTCTTTTTGCTTTACAACATTCCGTTTTGTGAATATAACCAACCAAATCAGTTATCGTTTGTAGATGCTGACTCATGGTGACCCCATGTGTTGCAGAGTATTTCCTAGGTACTTAATATTTTAATTGTATTTAAAATGATATTATATTTAAAATATAATTTTCTAATTTTGTTGCCACTATATGGGAAAAGCTGATATTTTTACATTTATCTTGTATTGCCTGACCTTGCTAAAGTCCTGTATTAATTCTGAGTTTGTTTCTAGATTTTTTTAGATATTATATATACTCTGACAAATCATCTGCAAACGATTGTTTATTACTTCTTTTCCTATTTTTATTTCTTTTTCATGTCTTATTGCATTGGCTAGGGAGTCCATTCAATGATAAATAGAAGTGATGATAGTGGATATCCTTGATTATTGGTAACCTCAGGGATAAATGTTCAACATTTCTCCACTAAAACTGATAATATTTATAAATTTTAATTTAATTTTATCACATCGAAAACTCAATCCTCCCCTAATTTTTGAGTTTTTACTGTAAATAGTTATCAAATTTTATCAAATATTTGTCTGCATCTGTTGAGAAAATCATATGCTTTTCTCTCCTTTGTTATGCCTAATATGGAGAATTATATATATTGATTTTCAAAAGTTAAAACAACCTTGCATTCATTGGATAAACCTGACTTGATCATAATGTATTATGCCTTTTATTTACCACTGGGTTATATTTACTAACATTTTATTTTATTTAGAAAATTTTGCGTCTAAGTTTAATATGGCCTATGATTTTTCTATCTGATAGTGTCCTTGTCAGGCTTTGGCATTAAGGTTATGATAAGCTCATATAAAGACTTGGAAAGTATTTCCTGTTTTATTATTTTCTGCAAGCATTTGTGTAAGATTGGTACTATGTCTTAATTGTTTGGAAGAAATTACCAGTGAAACTATCCATAACTAAAATTTTCTTTGTGGGAATATTTTTAATTATAAATTTAATTTATTTAATAAATAATATTAGTATTCAGATTTTCTATTCTCATATCCATTTTAGCAAATTATGACTTTCAAAGAATTTGTCCATTTTATTAAAGGTGCAAAATTTATTGCCACAAAGGGCATAATATTCTCTTATTATCCTTCAATATATGTAGGGTCCTAACAATCAATCCTCTTTTATTTCCTACGTTGGTAATTTGTTCTTTCTCTATTTTTTGATCAATCGTCCTATGAGTTTATCAACTTCATTAATATTATCAAAAAATAAATGTTCAGCTCTGTGGATTTTTATCTATATTATAGATCTGGTTTCTATTTCTGCTTTTGTTTATATTTTCCTTCTATTTTCTTCAGGATTTATTTGCCGTGCTTTTACTACCTTCTTGAGTTGGTAACTGAGATCTTTAGTTTTTCAACTTTTCTTTCTTTCTAATGTATAGATTTAAAGTTAGAAATTTCTTTCAACTTTTGCTGCATCTCATACTCTTTGATGCTTCATATTTTCATAGTCATTCAATTAAAAATAATTTTAATTTTCATTGTAGTTTATTATTTGACCTACGAGTACTTAGTATTATTTTGCTTATTTTCCAAGCATTGTAGGTATTTTTTTAGTTATGTTTTTGTTATTGAATTCTAATTTAATCATAATTAGTGTGATTTCAATTATTTGCAATTTTTGATACTTAATTTATGACCCAAGATGCATTTTATTGTAGAAAATGTCCCATGAGTATTTGAAAAAAAAAATGTGTATTCTATAGTTGTTGGATATAGTAGTCCACATATTTCAATTAGATCAATTTTTTTGATGGTATTATTTAAAAATTCTGTATCCACATTTAGTTTTGTTTGCTTGTTGTATCAGTTACTGGAAGAGATGTTTAAAAAATCTCCAATTAGGGCGGGGCCAAGATGGTGGAGTAGTCAGATGCTTCCTCTTGTCCCTCTTACAACAAAGACCTGAAAAAACAAGTGAATCGACTATATATGACTATCTAGGAGGCCTAAACGTCAAAGGGAAAGTTGAGGAATCGGACTGAGCAGCAGGGGGAGAGAGAGACAGTTCAGAGGCAGCAAGGAATTGCCAGACCTGACCCAGCGGAAACCATCAGTTTGCAGGCTGGATCAGCTGGCATGTGCAGTGAGGCAAGCAATGGCACTCGGGACACATTTTCCACATCAGGAGATGCGGAGCGGTGGAGAGTCTACTCAAGCCTCCAGAATCAGTGAAAAGTGGTGCTCAATCAACAAAAGATAAGTACATGTGTCTAACCTACTGCTCGGATCAAAAAACATCCCCTTTGGGAAAAACTTCTCTCCCATTTACCTTCCCCCTCCCCACTCTGCACAGGGTCCCGGCCAGCTTCAGCAATTCCCGTGGACCATGGGCCACAAGTAGGACCCATCACACATCCTGACCCATTCTCCCAGCCTTGGAGAGGGAGCAAATTAACAAACAGGAAAAAATAATCTGCCAGTTCCACTAAGCCAGGAACTCAGGGTAGGCACAGCTCCTTTGCCTAGTCACAGGCATAAGGGGTCCACGGACTTTGAGTGCCTTTCACCCCAGCATAGACCTGGGTGGGTCCATTTCAATAGCGTAGGCCCTCATTAGCACAGTACAACAGGGTATATACCTGAAACCTAACTTAAACTACGTCAGCCATATGGTGGAGTGACAGGTTTGTGATATTTGACACTGCTCTGCCCATTAAGCAGGCTCCTCACCTACCCACATCAGGGGTCTGAGGACTGGTGGCTTCACTCATGCCACCTAGCCAACTGCAATAGGGGTCCAAGAATAAGTGGTGCCTCCCAGTGCTTACAGCCAACAGCATTGGGTGCTCATAGTCTGGCTACAAAACCTACCAACCTACGTGCTCTAGGGAACAGGGACATGCTTTTCTCCCAGACACTCAGGGGAAGCTGTCAGCCCCCTGCCTTGCTCAGCCTGTGGCCCCTACTGCAGCCAGATACCTGTGCCTACACCAATCACCCATTCTTCTCTAAGACTGTAAGAGAGAACCTGCACCACACACTTGGTGACCGACTGCCTGGACACCTGAGCTGAATCCACACAAGAAAAATAAATGGACTCCTGGGATCACATACCTAATAACAGACTTAACCACCTGGTGACAGGATGTTAGAGCTTCAAAGGCACCAATGATCAAACTAGCTGACACAAGCAGCCTATTTGGGCATATCAAAACAAAACAAGAAGCTAGGACACAGTAAGCAAACATAAACTAAATAAATACAATAACTTATTGATGGCTCAGAGCCAACAGTCAATATCAAACCACATAAAAAGGCAGACCATGGTGGCTTCAGAAAGCTCCCAAAACAAAGAATCAAGAAATTTTCCAGAGGAAGAGAATTTCTTGGAATCACCAGAGGTAGAATACCAAAGACTAATATACAGAACTCTTCAAGATATCAGGAAGGAGATCAGGCAAAATGAAAAACAAGCCAAGGAACATACAGACAAAGGAATAGAGGAACTTAAGAAGATTATACAAGAGTGTAATGACAAATTTAATAGGGTGTAAGAATCCATAGAGAGACAGTAAACAAAAATCTAGAAGATCAACAAAAAATTTTGGAACTAGACAACTCAATAGAAAGTCATGGGAACAGAATTGAGGCAATGGAAGTAGAATTAGTGAGATTAAAAATAAAGCACTTGACACCAATTTATTTGAGGAAAAATCAGATAAAGAATTTAAAAAAATGAAGAAACCCTAAGAATTACATGGGACTCTATCAAGAGGAATAACCTACAAGTGATTGAAGTACCAGAATGCGGGGGTGGGGGAGGGAAGGGATAACAGAAAATACAGACAGAATTGTTGAAGATTTGTTGGCAGAAAACTTCCCTGATATCATGAAAGATGAGAAGATATCTATCCAAGATGCTCATTGAACCCCACATAAGGTAGATCCCAAAAGAAAGTCACCAAGACATATTATAATCAAACTTGCCAAAACCAAAGATAACGAGAATTTTAAGAGCAGCTTGGGATAAACGAAAGCCATCTACAAAGAAGAATCGATAAGACTAAACTCTGACTACTCAGCAGAAAACATGCAAGCAAGAAGGGAATGAGATGACGTATCTAAAGCCTTGAAGGAAAAAAAATTGCCAGCCAAAAATTATATATCCAGCAAAACTATCTCTCAAATATGATGGCAAAATTAGGATATTTCCAGATAAACAGAAATTTAGGGAATTTGCAAAAACCAAACCAAAATTACAAGAAATACTAAAGGGAGACCTCCAGTTAGAAAATCAATAACATCAGATAACAACCCAAGATTAGAACACAGGACAGAGCAACCAGATATCAACCCAGATAGGGAAGATATAAAAATAAATCAAAGCTAAAACACTGAAAATAGGGAAATAGAGACGTTACTATGTAAAAGATGACATCATTAAAACAAAAAAAGGAACTAAAAAACGTAGCCATAAATCTTTCATATGGAAAGGAAGTCAAGACTATATGAAGCAATAAAAGAGTGGCTTAAACTTACAAAAATAGGGATAAACAAAGCAAAATAAAATGCAATCCCAATCAAAATGCCAACAACATTCTTTAAAGAGATGGAAAAGCTAATCATTAGCTTTATATGGAAAGTGAAGAAGCCCCTGATAAGTAAAGCACTATTGAAAAAGAAGAATAAAGTAGGAGGACTCACACTACCTGACCTCAGAACGTACTATACAGCTAGGGAAGTCAAAACAACCTGGTACTGGTATAATGACAGATACACTGACCAATGGAAAGAATTGAGAACCTAGATGTAAAATCAACCACTTACAGTCACCTGATCTTCCATAAGGGCCCAAAGTCCATCAGAAATGGGGAACAGACAGTTTTTTTTAACAAATAGTGCTGGCAAAACTGGATGTCCATCTGCAAAAAAATGAAACAGGACCCATACCTCACACCATATACAAAAACTAATTCAAAATGGATCAAAGACCTAAATATAAAGGCAAAAACTATAAAGTTCGTAGAAAAAAAAAAATAGGATCAATGCTAAAGGCCCTAATACACGGTATGAACAGGCTACAAACCATAACTAACAACACACAAACTCCAGAAGATAACCTAGATAACTGGGATCTTCTAAAAATTAAACACTTATGCTCATCAAAAGACTTAACCAAAACAGTAAAAAGAGAATGTACAGACTGGGAAAAAATGTTTGCACATTACAAGTCAGACAAAGGTCTATTCTCTAAAATCTGTAAGAAAATCCAACACCTCTACAAGAAAAAGACAAATAATCCAACTAAAAAATGGGCACATGAAACGAACAGACACTTCACCAAAAAAACATTCAAGTGGTCAACAGACACATGAGGAAATGCTTGCAATCACTAGCCATTAGAGAAATACAAATCAAAACCACAATGAGATACAATCTCACCCCGGCATTACTGGCACGAATCAAAAACACTGGAAATAACAAAAGTTGCAAAGGATGCTGGGAGATCGGAACTTGTATGCACTACTGGTGGGAATGCAAAATGATACAACCATTTTGGAAAATGATATGGTGCTTCCTTAGAAAGCTAGAAATAGAAATACCATATGATCCAGCAATTGCACTCCTAGCAATATATCCTAGAGAAATAAGAGCCATCACATGAATAGACATATGCACACTCATGTTCATGCAGCATTGTTCACAATAGCAAAACAGTGGAAACAACCTAAATGCCCATCAACTGATGAATGGATAAACAAACTATGGTACATACACACAATGGAGTATTATGCAACGATAAAGAACAATGATGAATCTGTGAAGCATCTCATCACGTGGATGAAACTGGAGGACCTTATACTGAGTGAAATAAATCAATCACAAATGGACAAATATTGTATGACACCACTATTGTAAAAACTCATGAAAAGGTTTACACACAAAAAGAAACAATCTTTGATGGTTACAAGGGATGGGATGGCTGGGGGTGAATACTAAACAGACAATAGATAATTGGTAACTTTGGTGAGGGGTAAGACAGTACACAGTACTGGGGAAGCCAACACAACTGGTACAAGGAAAGGTCATGGAAGCTCCATAGACACATCCAAACTCCCTGAGGGACTGAATTGCTAGGCTGAGGGTTGTGGGGCCATGGTCTTGGGGAACATCTAACTGAATTGGCATAACATAGTTTATAAAGAAAATGTTCTACATTCTACCTTGGTGAGTAGAGTCTGGGTCTTAAAAGCCTGAGAGCAGCCATCTAAATACTCCACTGGTCCCACTCCTTCGAGAGCAAGGGAGAATGAAGAAAAGAGGATACAAGGAAAAGATTAGTCCAAAGGACTAGGACCACAACTACCATGGCCTCCACTACACTGAATACAGTACAACTAGATGGTGCCTAGCTACCACCACTGACTTCTCTGACAGGGATCACAACAAAGGGTCCTGGACAGAGCTGGAGAAAAATGTAGAACAAAATTCTAACTCTCAAAAAAAGACCAGATTCACTGGCCTGACAGAGACCAGAGAAACCCCGTGAGAGTATGACCCCAGACTTCCTTTAGCTCACTAATGAAGTCACTCCCAAGGTTCACCTTTCAGCCAAAGATTAGAGAGTTCCATAAAACAAAACGAGACTAATGGGGCACAACAGCCCAGGGACAAGGACTAGAAGGCAGGAGGGAACAGGAAAGCTGGTAATAGGGAACCCATGGTTGAGAAGGGAGAGTGTTGACATGTTGCAGAGTTGTTAACCAATGTTGTAAAACAATATGTGTACTAACTGTTTAATGAGAAACTATTTCTTCTGTAAACTTCCATCTAAAGTAAAATAAAAAAAAATGCAAAAAAGGAAAAATAGGGGTAAATACTAAGGTAACTGTGAAGGAAACTAACAATTCTACACATCAAAATAAAAAAACAAGAAAAACATAAAAATTCAACAAATACAAAATCAACAACAATGAAAATGATGAAACGAAAATACATAAAGGAAAACGTCTCAGCACTGAAAATTAAGTGGAACAAAGGAACTGTGAACAACACACAAAAAAGACATCAAAATGACAGCCATAGACTCATACCTGTCAATAATTACGCTGAATGTAAATGGATTAAATGTACCAATAAAGAGACAGAAAGTAGTAGAATGGATGAAAAACAGAATCCGTCTATATTCTGCCTAGAAGAGACACACTTTAGACTTAAAGACACAAACAAACTAAAACTCAAAGGATGGAAAAAATATATCAAGCAAACGACACTCAAAGAAGAGAAGGAGTGGCGATATTAATCTCTGACAAAATAGACTTTAAAGTAAAATCTACCACAAAGGACAAGGAAGGACACTATATAATGATAAAGGGTCAATACAACATTAGGACACAACCATAATAAATATTCTTGCACCCACTTCAGGGCTCCAAAATACATAAAACAAACTCTAACAGCATTGAAAAGAGAGATACATACCTCCACAATAATAGAAGACTTCAACACACCACTTTCAGTGAAGGACATAACATCCAGAAATAAGCTCAAAAAAGACATGAAAGATTTAAATACCACGATCAACCAACTTGTTCTCATAGACATATACAGAACACTCCATCCAAAGGCAGCCAAGTTTACTTTCTTTTCTAACACACATGAAACTTTCTCCAAAATAGAGCACATTTTAGGCCATAAAGCAAGCTTTAACAGAATCCAAAAACGTTGAAATATTACAAAGCATCTTTTCTGACCATAAAGTCATAAAAGTAGAAATCAATAACAGAAAAAGTAAGGGAAAAAAATCAAACACATGGAAACTGAACAACACCTTGCTAAAAAACTACTCAGTTATTGAAGAAATTAGGTAGGAATAAAGAAATTCAAAGAATGAAATGAGAATGAAAACACATCCTAGCAGAATTTTTGGGACACAGCAAAAGCAGAATTCAGAGGTCAGTTTATAGAAATAAATGTACACACCCAAAAGGAAGAAAGAGCCGAAATCAAAACACTAACCCTACAACTGGAACAAATAGAAACAGAGGAGCAAAAGAAGACCTTGGACACCAGAAGAAAGCAAATAATAAAAATTAGAGTGGAATTAAAGGAAATAGAGAAGAGGAAAAACACTTGAAAGAGTTAACAAGACCAAAAGCTGGTTCTTTGAAAAGATCAACAAATTGATAAACCATTGGCTAAACTGACAAAAGAAAAACAGGAGAGGAAACAAACAACCTGAATAAGAAATGAGATGGGTGGTATCACAACAGAGGCAAATGAAATTAAAAGAATAATAACAGAATACTATGAAAAATTGTACTCTAACAAATCTGAAAACCCAGAGGAAATGGGCAAATCTCTAGAAACACACTACCAACCTAAACTAACACAAACAGAGGTAGAACAACTAAATAAAACTATAACAAAAGAAGAGATTGAAAAGGGAATTAAACCCCCCCCCCCAAAAAAAAAAAATGCCCTGGCCTGGACGGCTACACTGGAGAATTCTACAAAACTTTCAGAGAAGAGTTAACACCATTACTATGAAAGGTATTTCAGAGTATAGAAAGGGATGGAATACTCCCAAATTCGTTCTATGAAGCCAGTATAACCCTGATACCAAAACCAGGTAAAGACACCACAAAAAAGAAAATTACAGACCAATATCCCTCATGAACATAGAAGCAAAAATCCTCAACAAAATTGTAGCCAATAGAATTCAACAACATAACAAAAAAAAAATAATAATTCACCATGATCAAGTGGGATTTATACCAAGTATGCAGGGATGGTTCCACATTAGAAAAACAATCAATGTAATCTATTGCATTAATAAAACAAAAGACAAGAACAACAAGATCTTATCAATTGATGTGGAAAAGGCATTTGACAAAGTTCTACACCGATTCTTAAAAAAAACTCTCAATAAAATAGGAATAGAAGGGAAATTTCTCAACATAATTAAGGGCATTTATACAAAGCCAACAGCCAACATCATCCTAACTGGAGAGTCTGAAAGCATTCCCACTGAGAACAGGAACCAGACAAGGATGCCCTTTATCATCACTCTTATTCAACATAGTGCTGGAGGTCCTAGCCAGAACAATTAGGCTTGAAAAAGAAACAAAGGACATCCAAACTGGTAGGGAAGAAGTCAAAATATCTCTATTTGTAGATGATATGATTTTATACACAGAAGAAAAAACTACTGGAACTAATAGAAGATTTCATAAAAGTGTCAGGATACAAGATAAACACACAAAAATCAGTTGCATTCCTCTACACCAACAGAGAGAACCTCCAAGAGGAAATTACCAAATCAATACCATTTACAGTAGCCCCCAAGAAGATAAAATACTTAGGAATAAATCTAACCAGAGACGTAAAAGCTCTATACAGAGAAAACTACAAGACACTACTGCAAGAAACTAAGAGACCTGCATAAGCAGAAAAACATACCTTGCTCATGGATAGAAAGACTCAACATTGTGAAAATGTCAATTCTACCCAGAGTTCTACAGATACAATGCAATCCTGATCCAAATTCCAACGGCATTTTTTAATGAGATGGAGAAACAAATCTCCAACTTCATATGGAAAGGGAAGAGGCCCCGAATAAGTAAAGCATTACTAAAAAAGAACAAAGTGGGAGGCCTCACACTACCTTATTTTAGAACATGTTATACCACCACAGTAGTCAAAACAGCCTGTTACTGGTACAACAACAGATACATAGGTCAATGGAACAGAATTGAGAATCAAATGTAAATTCATCTACCTATGAGCAGCTGATATTTTACAAAGGCCTAAAGTCCGTTAATTGGGAAAAAGTTAACAAATGGTGTTGGCATAACTGGATATGCATCTGCAAAAAAAAGAAAAAAAGAAAAATGAAACAAGACCCATACCTCACACCATGCACAATAACTAACCCAAAATGGATCAAAGACCTAAATGTAAAATCTAAAATGATAAAGATCATGGAAGAAAAATTAGGGACAATGCTAACAGCCCTAATACATGGCATGAACAGAATACAAAACATAACTTACAATGCACAAACATCAGAAGAGATACTAGATAACTGTGAGCTCGTAAAAATCATACACTTATGCTTATCAAAAGACTTCACCAAAAGAGTAAAAAGACAACCTACAGATTGGGGAAACAAAATTTGGCTATGATAAATCTGATCTGTGTCTAATCTTTAAAACCTACGAGATACTGCAAAACCTCAACAACAACAACAACAAAAAAAAATAACCCAATTAAAAAAATTGGTAAAGGATATGAATAGGAACTTCACCAATGAAGACATTCAGGTGGTTAACAGATACATGAGGAAATGCTCATGATCATTAGCCACTAGACAAATGCAAATCAAAACTACAATCAGGTACCATCTCATCCCAATAAGGCTAGCATTAATCTAAAAAACACAAAATAATCCATGTTGGAGAGGTTGTGGAGAGACTAGAACACTTATACACAGTTGGTGGGAATGTAAAATGGTACAACCACTTTGGAAATCGATATGGCACTTCCTTAAAAAGCTAGAAATAGAAGTACCATATGATCCAGCAATCCCATTCCTTGGAATAGATCCTAGAGAAATAAAAGCCATCACAGGAATAGATATATCTACACCCATGTTCATTGCTGCATTATTCACAACAGCAAAAAAAGGAAACAACCTAGGTGCCCATCAACGGACAAATGGATAAACAAATTATGGTATATTCACACAATGGAATACTATGCAACTATAAAGAACAATGATGAATCCATGAAACATCTCATAACATGGATGAATTTGGAACGCATTATGCTGATTGAAATCAGTCAGTCACAAAAGGACAAATATAGTATAAGACCACTATTATAAGAATTCAAGAAAAGCTTTAAACACAGAAGAAAACATTCTTTGATGATTATGTTGGTAGGATATTCACTAACTAGATGGTAGATAAGAACTATCTTAGGTGAAGGGAAGGACAACACACACTACAGGGGAAGTCAGCACAACAGGACTAAACCAAAAGCTACGAAGTTTCCTGAATACAACCAAACACTTTGAGGGAGAGAGTAGCAGGGACAGGGGTCTGGGGGCCGGACATCTAAGTCAATTGGCATAACAAAGTTTATTAAGAAAATGTTCTGCATCCCACTTTGGTGAGTGGCATCTGGGGTTTTAACAGCTAGCGAGTGGCCATCTAAGATTCATTGATTGATCCTAACTCACCTGGAGCAAAGAAGAATGAAGAATACCAAAGACACAAGGAAAATACTAGCCCCAGAAACAGAAAGGGCCACATAAACCAGAGATTCCATCAGCCTGAGACGAGAAGAACTAGATGGTGCCCAGCTACCACCAATGACCACCCTGACAGAGAACACAACTGAGAATCCCTGATGGAGCAGAGAAAAGTGGGGTGCAGAACTCAAATTCTCGTAAAAAGACCAGACTTAATGGTCTGACTCAGACTGGAAGGACCTCGGAAGACATGGCCCCCAGAGTCTCTGTTAGCCCCAAACTAAAACCATTCCCGAAGCCAACTCTTCAGACAAAGATTAGACTGGACCGTAAGACATAAAATAATACTCGTGAAGAGAGCGCCTCTTAGTCCAAGTAGATACATGAGACTAAATGGGCAGCTCCTGTCCAGAGGCAAGATGAGAAGGCAGAACGGGACAGGAGCTGGTTGAATGGACACAGGAAATCCGCCTTGGAAAGGAAGAATGTGCTGTCACAGTATAGGGAGAGCAACTAGGTTCACATAAAAATGTGTGTGTAAATTTTTGTATGAGAAACTAACTTGAACTGTAAACTTTCACTTAAAGCAGAATTAAAAAAAAATCTCCAATTATAATTTTGGATTTCTCTGTCTTTTACTTTTGTCAACTTCTGCTTTATATATTTATATAT